>OW240915.1:259708397-259721134 GCA_933207985.1 Pelobates cultripes | reverse complement strand
AAATGAGCATGGTACCTGTGGAGTCCCAAAATAAGTCAGTCAGGGTAATCTGAATTTCCTTGAGCTGAAATAGTTCTTCCTCATAGTCCACATCAGGGCTTGGTACGTCCCTAAACCACAAGACACAGTGGAGTAGGGCCTCTGATTGTTCATCATGTGGGGGTGTGAAAACAGGCAACTGTAAATCTGCTCGAACCTCTGGGTTGATATCCAGGCTGTACCAGTGATGCACAATTCCCCCCTTGGGAAGCGGCAGAAGAGTGGCTGGGTTCAGGGAAAGGCATCTCTGGAGTTTCACATTATCAGGTAGGAGTAAGGAGGTCTGTAGGCGAAGGTGACGTTGGGAAGAAAGGTGTTTAGGTCGAACTTGCTGCAGGATTGCAGTAATGTCGTGAGGGGCCAACACTGTGAGGTGATGGCCAAGAACAAAGTCATTGGTCTTGTCTAGGAGAGCGCTGGCGGCAAACACCGCTCGGAGGCAAGAGGGGCTACCCCTTGCAACAGGATCAAGCATGCAGGAAAAATAGCCAATAGGGCGTTGTCTTGATCCATGTTTCTGGGTGAGGACTCCGGAAGCATGTCCTGATTTTTCGGAGACAAACAGGTTGAAGGGAAGTTGGTAGTTGGGTAGGCCCAAGGCAGGTGCAGAAGCAATAGCTCTTTTCAGAGTGTGGAAACAAATAATAGTTTCTTCTGTGAGATGAAAGGGCTCACTCCTGAGGGCATCATAGAGTGGCTGCATGAGCTTTGATGCTTCAGGTATCCAGGACCTGCAGTACGTGATAAGACCCAGAAAAGCATGGAGAGCCTGGTGATTTGCAGGTAATGGAAGATTCAGAATGGCTTGTACACGTTGAGAGGTTAGATGTTTGGTGCCATGGGAAAGGCAATGTCCCAAGAAGACCACAGAGGGCCGGCACCATTGTAACTTGGATTTAGAGGCTTTGCAACCAGCTGCAGCAAGGAAACATAGAAGATCTTCTGAATCACGCTCTGCAATGAGCAAATCAGGAGCACAGAGAAGGAGATCATCAACATATTGAAGCAGGACGACATCCAAATGAGACTTCTGCCAGGGATCCAGCACCAGGGACATGGCGTGAGCAAACTGTGTGGGGGAATTCTGAGCCCCCTGAAGCATAACAGTCCAGGTGTATTGCTGTCCTTCATGGGTAAAGGCAAAGAGAAAACGACAGGAAGGGTCAAGGGGGACACTGAAGAAGGCATTAGCTAGATCCACCACGGTGAATATTGTTGAAGTTGGTGGGACTTGGGATAAGAGGGTGTGGGGGTTAGGAACAATTGCGGAGTCTTTTATGGTTACATCATTCACAGCACGGAGATCCTGCACCATGCGGTACTGGTCAGGCTGACCTTTAACAGTTCTCTTTTTAACAGGAAAAAGTGGAGTATTGCATGGAGATGTACACTTGATGAGGGCCCCTTTGGCAAGGAGACTTTCAACTTGTCTGGTAATGGCTTCAGCTTGTGCAGGCTTCAGAGGGTACTGTGGCCTGCGAGGAGGCAGTACCCCAGGCAGGAGCTGGACTAAGACTGGGGGCACATGTAATCGCCCAATATCATCCGGGCCAGTGGGCCAAAGTTCTTGAGGGATACGATCCAGAGCACTGGGGGTTTGTGGGACCCGTGCATCCCCTGTATTGTCAGTTAGGTTTAACAAAATAGGGAGTGAACAGAGGACAGAGGTATCCTTTTGTGATAAGGGGGTTGTCAATTCAATCTGCCCATCTGCAGTGAAGGTAATGGAGGCCTGGAGCCGAGAGAGAACATCGGCACCTAGTAGGTTAATGGGGCAGGTAGAGGAAACAACATATCGGGAGAGGATGTGTGAACCTACGTGTAGGAGCTTAGTAAGGGGGTTGCTGCGTGGTGTACCATCCACCCCAACACAGGAAACATCAGTATCAGATAAGAAAGATAGGTCTGGCAGGTCTTGTTCCCTAAGGACACTACGGGCTGCACCTGTGTCAACTAGGAAAGTGGTGGGGTGGCCCTCCACAGGGAGAACTACAGTAGCTAAAGGGCCTCCCCCATCCCCCGCAGACACTGCCATGGCAGGGGTTGCTGACACAGGCTTGCCAGTTACCTATTGCAATAAATCCAAATGGGCCTGGTCTGGTCCCTGGTACCGGCGGGAAGTGGAAGGAGGGTTAGCAGAATGCATGGGGGGACGGGATGGGCGGAGGGTATGACGGGGTTGGCCGTCTAGGAAATCATCATTGTCAAACCCTTCAGCGGAGGTTGAAGTATATGCACGAGCTTCTGATGCAGGGAGCCGGGCTTGAGTGTATTCAGGAGGAGGAGGAGGAGGAGGAGGTGGTGGTGGGGGAAGCTGAGGCAATTGCGGATGGGGAAGGGCGGGGAGGTAACCAGGGGAAGGGAAGTTGTAGCCAGTGACATGGGGACTTTGGTACCGGGGAGTTTGCTGGCGGAACACTCTAGGCTGTGGGCAATCTCTTCTAAAGTGGCCTGGCTGATTACAATTAAAACAGGTCCGGATTGTCGTGATAGTCCGGTCCCGGGGGAAGGGGATTGGTGCAGGCAGTGTCTGGGGTGATTGAGTGTACTGTTGGGGGAACATCTGAGGAACTTGGTTAGAACCAGCAACTGGTGTGGAGGTGGTGTACATCAGCGGACTAGCCCTACGCTGTGTGGGTTGTAAAACAGATTCTAAGCCCTTGGCTACCAACAAAATGGTGTCTAGTGGAATAATTCTATACTCAGGGCGAGCTAAAATCAACCCCTTACGGATGTGTTCTCTCAGTCCTGCCACAAAAGCTGCAGATAGCTTTTAAGTGCCTTATTGTAAGTGCTGAACCCTAAGTCCGAGAAAGTCTGAGTCAACCTAGAGTGGTACTTTTCAACAGTCTCAAGTTTGTCCTGTATTATGTCATTAATGCAAGTAGCCTGGTCAGCCAGTTTATCCTGCGCCCAGGCGCGAAGTTGTTCGCAGAAAATTTCACCAGAACGAAAATCAGTATCAGAAGTAAGTGGAGCGTCACTAAAGCTCTGTTCCATGATTGGCCAGTATGCATCTCCAGCCTTAATTTCACATAAACTAATAAGATCCCGCCAAGCAGCGGAATAGGTCTTACGGATCTGAGCCATCCTGCGGAAAAAGGGCATGGGGTGTTTCTCAGGATCAGGGAGTGAGGTCACAAGGGTAGCGGCTTGGGAAGGGTTAAAAGTAACATACATAGGTGGTGCACCATCCGCACCATGACTAATCCGAGTATACCCCTGGGGAATGGAGTGCCGTTGGGGAAGCCTTTCCCCCCCCAGGTGGGGTGAGCTCTGGGCCACCACAACGACCTCCTCGGGCACCACCGGACCACGGTGAAGAGTAGCCTCAGGGGTAGCTGTAGCGGGGGCAACTGGGAGGGCGGTGTGGCGAAACCAACCTCGCCACTGTGCACTGGAGAAGCCTGGTTGCCAGCCTCCTGCCATCTGACTATGGCCCCCTTTTAAAAGACTTTATTTTTGCCTGCAGAAAAGCTGTATTCGTGCTTTTCTGCCTGGGGTTCAGTAGATGTGTTTGAATGTGTTATACCCCAGATAGGAATCCCATGGAGCCCATTTGTATGAAACTGACTGTAAAGACTTTGGCTCCATGGCGATTAAACTGTATTCGTGTGGTTCTGAGCGCCATTCACTTAATAATGTGCGCTCAGACCTGAGCTATCTGGGGATATGTGAAATGTCTGTGTTTTATGTATAAAGGTGACTTTATGTATTTTAAAGTGTTTTGTGTCTCTTTGCAACCATGTGCTTAATGGAGTCTTGTGTCTGTCCTGGGAGATAATTGAATTACTTATCTCCAGGATAGAAGACTCTGAAACTGGTTTGGGCCAGAAAGCCATGCTTCATTTAGTCACAAAGGACTTTTTACTAACTTTTGAACCCCTTGTCTGATTTGTGCCATTTTTGAATATGTTGTTTCCCTGAATGGATTGATTGTGAATATGTAATTTTATGTGAATGTGATGTATAGTTTTAGAGTTATGAAAGTTGGGTAGAAAGTATGTTTTAACTGTATGTGTAATTGAGTTTCCTCTCAGGATAAGGGGAGGGAATATGTGGGATGTAACTGTGATGTTATTGGTTGTTTTATACCTCCCTGTGGGCGGTCCTGTAATTGAAAACACTGTAATAAAAACCAGGCTGGGTGTGCCAGCACCTCAGATTCTGCTTAACCCTCAAAACGAAGTGTCGTCTCGTTATTGGGGGAATTGGATTGTGTGCTGACTGCCAGGAGTGTAAGCCGTTTGTATTGCTTTTCCTGTTCGGCTGCTTCCAAGGTTCCTGTGTCTGCTGTTCGAGAGTTGGTGAATACGTGCAGTTTGGAGTTCAGGAGGTTGGTGATTGCAGTAGCTGCTGGTCTATGGGAAAGGGGATTATCGCCTAAACCGATTTTATCCCCTTGTGAGAGAAACGGTCCGTTACAGGCGGTAATAGGAGAGGTAGCAGGGTGGAAGCCTGAGGTTTGGGGGGAGGCACCCATTGCATAGGGCTGGTCCGAAGTCGCAGACACCTCGGACCCAACCACCATGATTGGGTAACTAGTGCTGGCGGAAGGGACACGGGGAACTAAAGCCGTGGAAGGGGCCATCATGGGGGCCGGCGGGGCTGGGCGTGAGAGGTGGGTGTTCAGGACATGAGCAAGAGCAGAGATTGGATCGGGAGGCTCGGGGAGGTTAGCGGGAGACAAGGGAGGGATCGAAGGTTCGGGGGGAGGAGGAGGAGGAGGAGGTGGAGGAGGAGGTGGAGGAGGAGGTATATCAGTGGGAGGCAGTGCATGGATCGCGGAGTTAACCAGGGAAGTGACAGCAGTGAAAAGGGCGGATATCGAGGTAGACAGGTCATTAGTCATGGATGCGTCAAGGGTTTCCGGGGAAGGGGTTGGAGGGATTGGAACAAGGGGTTGTGGCAGAGCAACGTGGGCGGAGGCAAGGGACGGCAAACCAATCAGTGGAGGAGTAGGCAACGAGGTAGGGGGGGCCGGGACTTCGGGAGGAGGAGGTAACACTGGAGAAGGGGATGGAGAGGTGGTAACAGGGGGTTGGGTCAGGGCGGTGAGGGCAGAGATTAGGGACGGCAAATCGGCCGTGGGAGGGAGGGGTAACGAGGTAGAGGGGGCTGGGACTTCGGGAGGAGGAGGTGAACACGGGAGGGAGAGGGATGGAGAGGTGTAACTGGGGGTTGGGTCAGGCGGTGAGGGGGCAGGAGTGGGGCAGGCAAATGTCGGCCGTGGGAGGGAGAGGTAGCAGGTAGAGGCTGGGACGGGAGGAGGAGGTAACACTGGAGAAGGGATGGAGAGGTGGTAACAGGGGGTTAGGTCAGAGGCGGTGAGGCGAGATTAGGGACGGCAAATCGGCCGTGGGAGGGAGGAGTAGAGGTAGAGGGGGCTGGGACTTTGGGAAGAGGAGGTAACACTGGAGAAGGGGATGGAGAGGTGGTAACAGGGGGTTGGGTCAGGGCGGTGAGGGCAGAGATTAGGGACGGCAAATCGGCCGTGGGAGGGAGGGGTAACGAGGTAGAGGGGGCTGGGACTTCGGGAGGAGGAGGTAACACTGGAGAAGGGGTTGGAGAGGTGGTAACAGGGTCAGGGCGGTGAGGGCA
Source organism: Pelobates cultripes (assembly GCA_933207985.1). Taxonomy (NCBI): domain Eukaryota; kingdom Metazoa; phylum Chordata; class Amphibia; order Anura; family Pelobatidae; genus Pelobates; species Pelobates cultripes. The sequence goes on along the minus strand of OW240915.1, from coordinate 259,715,494 downwards.
GAGATTAGGGACGGCAAATCGGCCGTGGGAGGGAGGGGTCCTGGGTCAGCGGGGAGACAGAGATCCGGAGGAATAGGGCCGGTGGAAAGGGTATGGGTCAGGGGAGTTGGATGTGTAATAGACGGAGAGGGTGAGGGAACGGGAGTTACTAGGGAAGGGGTACTCAGGGTTGAGAGGGAAGCGGAGGAGGAAGGTGGGACTTCAATGGGTAAGGTGGGGAAAGCCATGGCAGGGTCCGGAGTGGGGACGGTCACTGGGAGAGGTAGCGAAGGACATGAAGGCGGAGGGGCTTCGGCAGGCATGATGGAAGGATGGCTGATGGAAGGGGTTGGGTCATAGGAGGGTTGAGGCATGGGAGTAGGTGGGAATGAGTGAAGTGGTACTGGATAATAGTAAGCACCATCCGCACCAAGTACGGGGCACAGGGGAGTGGGAGCTGAAGGCACACCCCCGGAGGGTGGGGTTTGTGCTGTGACGGGGGAAGCAGGGCGGGAATTAAGTGTTGCGCTCCGGGCGCCATCATAGGGCGGTGGTCGTGGAACAATAGAAACAACATCATCATTGTGAACACTCCTATGATAAACATACACAATTTGGCCCTCGAACTCCAGTTCTTCCTCGACCCATCCTTCCCGTTTCAAACCTCTAGCTACCCGATACCAAGCCTCTGCAACCTTCGTAAGTCCATTATCCAACAACAACCCTTCCTTGTCTATGAGTAGCTTTCTCCAAAACTCAGGTTGCAATCTCCCACTAGGCAACATCTGGAAGCCACACACCTTAGCAATCTTTTTAAGTTTCAACATTGCATCTTCCCCTGCCCTTTCTTTCACAATGTCACAAGCTAGCAAGCCCTTAGCAGGTCTAGCGTGTTCCTGTCCCATTTTTGAGTAACCAAAGCGTGCCACACGTGAAAGACAAAGAAGTAGAGAAAGTATAAGGGAAAAAAGAATGTCTACAGTGCTCGACTGCCACGAGAACTTAAGCCCCGTGCGTCTTCCCCAAACGTAGACCAGTCACGGAGATCCGCCCACCCGGGGTGGTGGTCACGGACGGGAGCGAATGAGCGTGGGTGACTAACACAGCTCTGGGCAACAGGCACAGGAAAGATAAAGAACAAAGGAGAAAATGAACGTGGCTGCGCTAATGAGAAGACATTTACAAAAATCACAAACATACAAATGAGCGTAAACTCCGGAATCCAGAACTAACCACACAATACACACACACCAAGGGTACCCACACTGTAACAACAATTAAACAGAAACCACAGAATGATAGAGAGCAAAATAGCCATGTACATGTTAACACCACCGGTGTCAGATATTCAGGGTATAACAATCCCCAGCCTTCACCCACCAGGCTGGTCCCGGCAAAACACTGGTACCAAAGGAAATACTGCAATAATCAAACAAAAATCCCAGCCCCACCGGCTGCAATGCGTTCCCTGCCCGCTAGGCAGTCAAGCTAACATAAAAACCCAGCCCCACCGGCTGAAATGCGTTCCCTGCCTGCTAGGCAGTCAAGAAAACATAAAAACCCAGCCCCACCGGCTGAAATGCGTTCCCTGCCCGCTAGGCAGTCAAGCTAACATAAAAACCCAGCCCCACCGGCTGAAATGCGTTCCCTGCCCGCTAGGCAGTCAAGAAAACATATAAAATGCGTTCCCTGCCCGCTAGGCAGTCAAGCTAACATAAAAACCCAGCCCCACCGGCTGAAATGCGTTCCCTGCCCGCTAGGCAGTCAAGCAAACATATAAAATGCGTTCCCTGCCCGCTAGGCAGTCAAGCAAACATATAAAATGCGTTCCCTGCCCGCTAGGCAGTCAAGCAAACATATAAAATGCGTTCCCTGCCCGCTAGGCAGTCAAGCAAACATATAAAATGCGTTCCCTGCCCGCTAGGCAGTCAAGCAAACATATAAAATGCGTTCCCTGCCCGCTAGGCAGTCAAGCAAACATGGTTTAAAGGTATAATAAACACACACACCAATGAATACAGGAGGCAGATAGACAATCGACAGGTTCACTTAAAAAGGGCGCACCGGATGAGTTAATTACCTGTCTCTAGTAGCCTTCTGGAAGCCGGAAGTGGACTCGGAGACAGACTGGCACAAAACAGGAGAATAACACAGGCAACGGCTGTATTATGGAGGTGATCAGGCTCCGCTTGTCCCACTTTCCGGAGGTCCGCTCCGGTCCGTTGGTTCCGGCCCTCCGAACCGGCTCTCTGGTGGGCCCCACGTTGGGCGCCAATTGAAATGGAAAAATCAATTAAAGTATTGATTATTTCTTTGTGTATCTGCCCCTGGCCAAATCAATGAAACAATGCGTGCACGCTCCCTGAAGTAATTCACACCAGACACAGGTTCTAGGTTGTTGAATAACTTGAGGAAAGTTTATTCAGAGGGGACGGCAAGTCCCTTTTAAAGCAAAATTACATCATAAGCATTGTCAGAGATAACATGGAATAATACATCAATAATTGGTTAGGTGTTAAGTGGTTGCTTCAATGCTCTGCCTACTGCAGGTGATGTCACCGGGGCCATGAGAATCTCCCACGGTTTCCCGGCGCCATCTTGGTGCACAAGGTAGTTAGTCGATGTTAGGAGGGAGAAAGGAAGGGGGAGGGGGAAGGAGCTAGAAGCTTCCAGCAGCCATCTTGATTATAACGTGTGTGCTTAGCTATATATGTACATATCGTGAAATGAGTAAATAGACATTTTTCACTAACTAGGAAATATGTGTAGACCTTATTTCCACAACACTACACAAACACACACTCTGCATTCATTATATACACACTACATAAACCCTATACACACACTACACAAACACACACTCTGCATTCATTATATACACACTACACAAACACACACTGCATTCACTATACACACACTACACAAACACACACTGCATCCATCACACAAACACACAAATACTGCATTCACTAATCAAATACTCATGCTGCATCCACTACATACACATATATTCTGGAAAACATAAAAAGCTCTCACTGGCATGTACAGGGAGTGCAGAATTATTAGGCAAGTTGTATTTTTGAGGATTAATTTTATTATTGAATAACAACCATGTTCTCAATGAACCCAAAAAACTCATGAATATCAAAGCTGAATATTTTTGGAAGTAGTTTTTAGTTTGTTTTTAGTTATAGCTATGTTAGGGGGATATCTGTGTGTGCAGGTGACTATTACTGTGCATAATTATTAGGCAACTTAACAAAAAACAAATATATACCCATTTCAATTATTTATTATTACCAGTGAAACCAATATAACATCTCAACATTCACAAATATACATTTCTGACATTCAAAAACAAAACAAAACAAATCAGTGACCAATATAGCCACCTTTCTTTGTAAGGACACTCAAAAGCCTGCCATCCATGGATTCTGTCAGTGTTTTGATCTGTTCACCATCAACATTGCGTGCAGCAGCAACCACAGCCTCCCAGACACTGTTCAGAGAGGTGTACTGTTTTCCCTCCTTGTAAATCTCACATTTGATGATGGACCACAGGTTCTCAATGGGGTTCAGATCAGGTGAACAAGGAGGCCATGTCATTAGATTTTCTTCTTTTATACCCTTTCTTGCCAGCCACGCTGTGGAGTACTTGGACGCGTGTGATGGAGCATTGTCCTGCATGAAAATCATGTTTTTCTTGAAGGATGCAGACTTCTTCCTGTACCACTGCTTGAAGAAGGTGTCTTCCAGGAACTGGCAGTAGGACTGGGAGTTGAGCTTGACTCCATCCTCAACCCGAAAAGGCCCCACAAGCTCATCTTTGATGATACCAGCCCAAACCAGTACTCCACCTCCACCTTGCTGGCGTCTGAGTCGGACTGGAGCTCTCTGCCCTTTACCAATCCAGCCACGGGCCCATCCATCTGGCCCATCAAGACTCACTCTCATTTCATCAGTCCATAAAACCTTAGAAAAATCAGTCTTGAGATATTTCTTGGCCCAGTCTTGACGTTTCAGCTTGTGTGTCTTGTTCAGTGGTGGTCGTCTTTCAGCCTTTCTTACCTTGGCCATGTCTCTGAGTATTGCACACCTTGTGCTTTTGGGCACTCCAGTGATGTTGCAGCTCTGAAATATGGCCAAACTGGTGGCATGTGGCAGCTGCACGCTTGACTTTTCTCAGTTCATGGGCAGTTATTTTGCGCCTTGGTTTTTCCACACGCTTCTTGCGACCCTGTTGACTATTTTGAATGAAACGCTTGATTGTTCGATGATCACGCTTCAGAAGCTTTGCAATTTTAAGAGTGCTGCATCCCTCTGCAAGATATCTCACTATTTTTGACTTTTCTGAGCCTGTCAAGTCCTTCTTTGACCCATTTTGCCAAAGGAAAGGAAGTTGCCTAATAATTATGCACACCTGATATAGGGTGTTGATGTCATTAGACCACACCCTTTCTCATTACAGAGATGCACATCACCTAATATGCTTAATTGGTAGTAGGCTTTCGAGCCTATACAGCTTGGAGTAAGACAACATGCATAAAGAGGATGATGTGGTCAAAATACTCATTTGCCTAATAATTCTGCACTCCCTGTATATTTTGTGCATTTACCTTAATAAAAAAAAGATTTGCAAAAAAAAAAAAAATAATAAATATGTTTAGTTAACAGTAGATTTGTGTAGAAATAGTTTATTTTTTTAGAATGGTAAATCTACAGAATATTGGTATCGGTAAGTTATCGGCCATCAGCCTGAAAATTCACAGATTTTCGGTATCGGCTCTAAAAAATCAATATCGGTCGATCCCTACTTTCGTGACTCAAAAAATAAGGAGGAGAATGCTTATATTCTCGTAGTCTAAGCGGGTCTCCATCCCAGCCATGCCCTGTGTTAGAGTTGTGAGTATTGAACAGACTATTTTGACGTGTAGCGCAGTTATCATGGAACCCATGCAAAAACATTAAAAAGTAAAAATAAAAAAAATAGAAATTAAAAATTAAAACAATTGTCATACCCTGTAGTGAGCATTTAACCAGGTCCCCCTTTTATGTACCTTTCGCTCCCTCTCCCATACTGGAGAGCCAAGATTGCCAAATCCTATCATACTGTGCAAGTTTTCTCAGGGAAGACCACTGGAGTTCTTCCAAGAAACGGAAGTACTCAATTTTAGCTATTCATTCCCATAGGTCAGGAGTCTTGGTCGCCTTCCACAATGACCGACTTGGCTGCTGTAAGCATAAAATACAGCAAGTTCATGATTTAGTTAAAGACGTATCTATGTGTAGGAGCAGTAGGGTGTCCATTTCAAGGGATAGGTTTGTTCCCGTAATTTCCCATATCGTGGCCACTACCTGTTCCCAAAAGGGCGCTATCCCCCTACACCTCCAGCATATGTGGCACATGTCACCTGTCGCCCCTCTACATCTCCAGCAAAGGGGGGATGCAGTTGGGGGAAACTGGTTGATGTACCGTGGTGTGAGATACCATCCCAAAATCAACTTGTAGTTAATTTCTTGCAACCTGACACTCGAATGAGCATAGATTCACAGTCTTTCTCTTTCATTGAGTACCCTAGATAGTTCTCCCATTTTCTGGTGAAATACAGGAGCCCTTGATGAAGATGGGGCTGGATTATTGTGAGACACCGCTGACATGCCTGAGCAAAATCTCTCGAATTCCGTATGTTCCCTAAGAGCCCCTCTGGGACGTTGAGGGTTTTGAGGAAATGTGAAAACTGGAAAAATTGGAAAGCCTGTGCTCGAGGTCTACTATCCATTATGTCTAATAGGGGTCAAAGCCCGTCCGGTCTCCAAATACTGTCTAGTGGTATATATGTAGTATTCACCAAGTGTACCGTCAGGGGTAATATAAGGCCTGTTTTCCCTACAGGAAACAGGGCGTTGTGGGAGACAGGATATATTGTGAGAGAAAGTTCAGGCAGACAGGCTATTTTGGACCATACTGAGAGTGTTGCTAATGGTCGGGTGTTGTGGGATTGGGTATTCCTTGGACCCTGTAACTGCTCATGGGAGTGCCTGTAGAGCGGTATGCGAGGAGTACTGTTTGAAATGAATCCATAGTTTAGAGGGAGGTTGTATGGTCCAGTCCAATATCCTGTTCATATGTACTGCATATTGGTAGTGGAGAATGTTGGGAAGTCCTATGCCTCCCTTATGTTTAGGGCGAGTGATGATTTGATAAGCCAAGTGTGTTTTTTTTCCCTTCCCAAATAATCTGTGTGAATAACGTTTGGATGGTTTTAAAGAAATGTCTGGGGAGATGTATCGGTATGGTGTTTAAGAGATACAGTATACGAGGGAGTACTTAATTGATATAGCATTGACCCTACCCATCCACCGCAGAGTGGGTTTATCCCACACCTGCAAGTCTGCCCAGATAGCGTTCAGCAAACAGGAAAAGTTCAGTGTATATAGGGTGTTAGGGGGTTAGCTGGGATGTTAACCCCCAGGTACTTTATCGATGTGGGAGCCCACTGCAACCGAAATTCTCTTTGCAGTCATTCTACTATCCCCTGTTGTACCGTGAGATTAAGTATTGTGCACTTATCTGTATTAATTTTAAAGTTAGCCATGGAGCTATATTTGGTCATCTCGTCTACCAACTTTAGGAGGGTGGAACTTGAATTAGAGAGGGTAAAAGGTAAATCATTCGTGAATGCGGAGACCTTGTATTCCTGTTGCCCTACACGTATCCCCCCAACACCCACATTTCTGCGCACTGCTTGAAGCAGTGGCTCTATCACTAAAATAAACAAAAGGGGCGACAAGGGGCAGGCCCGTCGGGTACCGTTGGTGATGGGCAATAGAGAGGATTATAAACCGTTCACTTTAATACGAGCTGTGGGTTGAGAATATATGGCCCTAATCCACTGCATCCAAGTGGGCTCAAACCCTATGGGTTCGAATGTGAGCAAGAGGAATGGCCAATCCATCCTGTCCAAAGCCTTTTTAACATCAATTGCCAACAGGATGGCTGGAAATCCCCCCCTCCTCGACCATTGTATCAGATTTACTATCTTGGTGGTATTATCCTTAGCCTCCCTCACTGGAATGAACCCTGCTTGGTTCGAGTGAATCAATCCCCGTAAGTGTGG
>OW240915.1:259672217-259691019 GCA_933207985.1 Pelobates cultripes | reverse complement strand
ATGAATTTCAAACCACGTTCCTTCTTTAATTGTAACACAACAGGAGTAGTTTACCTACTGTCTTGCTCCTGTGGCCTAAAATATGTAGGCAAGACTTTTCGCCACTTCAGGCTAAGGATACGTGAACATGTAAATTCTGTCAAGAGACGTTTGGAAACACCCTCAAGGCATTTACATCTACATCACAATCACTCCTCGGCAGGCATCCGGTTCATGGGTCTTGAACATGTACCACAGCCTCCTAGGAAAGGAAACTGGGACCTAAAACTAAGACAAAGAGAGGCGTTTTGGATTTACCATCTCAAACCGCTATCTCCCCTGGGGCTAAATGAAGGGTTTTCATATTCCCCGTTTATTTAAAGTACTGCAATAATTCTGATAATAAATGGTATCTTAAGTTATGTCTGTATATATGTATATATTCTTTATTTATTTCTATTATATTTGGTGTTCATATGTCCATTAATTTTACCTGTATTATAGGTCTAAGAGTTTAGGGGTCTGTTTTGTGTTGCATAAACTAATGGGTTACTATTTACAGTGGCAATAAAAGAATTGTCAGCTTCTGTGTATGACTGCCCATATAGCCATTGTACTTATCCCTTACTGGTTCACAACGGTTATAAGTTGTTTCTTTAATTGTACTAAAGCTACACAATACAGCCATAAGAATCAATCCACACACTTGACCTATATGATACAATTTGGACATTCCAAGGGTTAACTGTTAAGCTATGGATACTGCCTTTTAGATATAGTAAGTATCCATTTATATCTGTTCCGGGCGGGGCACTCAAAGGGTTAATTGCCTTTCACCTGATTTCTGTTCTGGCTACCTCTGACATAGAAATGTGGGCTGACACTATGGTGTGTTACACCACACCCCCACAGCCCCATTCACAGGAGGACCGGAGCAATTTAGACACAACCACAGGTGATTACAATAAAGCTTATGAGCTTAAGGTATAAATTTACCACCCGGACAGTTTTTTGCTCACTGCTGATACCCCTGAGGACGGCGTGTGGTCACGCCGAAACGTACGTCGGGTTCTTCTGTGTTTTTAATACTCTCTTGAGCACTTTGCTCTGAGCACCTTTTCATTTATGTTTTTCTAGTATGTGTGTACCTGGGGCTTCAGATGTTATGACAGCATTTAGATTAGAACACCCACGAAGGTGTTTTATAGGAGATAGGGTATTAGCATAGCACTACTGTTTGGTTGGGAGTGTGTGTTTCTCCCTTTCCCTGTTCTTTCCTACTGCTTGTTATGTTATGTTATGAGTTATGTATGGGGGTACATATTGCCTTCTATCCCCTCTCCGTTTCTTGTGAGGGTTGGCTCTTGATTAGCCTTGTTCCTACCATACATATTTCTCTCTATATTATTCTGTCCATCACTGATTACCCAGGTTTTTAATAGATTTCAATAAAGGCTTTTTTATTTTTTGGCAACTACACTACTGTTGAGATTGGACTGGGTATTTACCCTCTGGGCGGTCTTTATATAAGACATCCCTTTTTGGGTTTTTTTCTTCCTTTTTTCTACAATTTCCAGGGTTACCCCCTTTAACCAGTCCAGGTGACCTCTATACTCTGGAGGCTCGGCAGTGGGATACGGGAGTGTCTTTTCCTCCCCTCCCACTTTCCAGCCTTTTGAGTTTCCTTTTTCTTGTTATTTAATTATATTGGTGTTACTCACCGTGTGGTCACCACCATTACTATTATCAGTTTTTATAACCTTTTTTCCAAACTACAATGGCAGGCTTTCTGTCTAAAAAAACCCAGCGCAAGTACATGGTGTGCGGACGCTGATTCTGTGTTCAGTACTGAAAGTACACTAGATACACTGTCTCCCCCTAATATTCACACCAGCTTTAATAAGCTTACTAAACTCTTTAAACAACAAATTAAGATAAGCTGGGAAGTCTCCACTCTCGAGAAATACATCTCTAAAAATATCATCCCTAGAGGGCTAAGAGTTCAGACCTCTCCATCAAGACAAGTCGAGATGGAAGACTTCTATAGAGAATGGGATGAGGCAGCTACTAAATGCTCAAATACGTTCATGAGTATTATTTGTAAATATGAGTCTATTAAACTATCCAATGTCCAACTAGAACTGGATAAAGAGATTGAGGTGGTCCAGGGTTTTAAAGTAGAACCACAATTTGAATCACTAGAGATAAAACTCAAATCCAATCTGGACAAATTCTCTCACATTATAAAAGTGAGGAAACACCAGAAGTATATGAGAGATATAAAGGACTTTGAACAAGGTAGAATTTACCGTTCTTTTAAAAAGAGATCTAAAGTAGACTCTGACCAATTCAGTACATCTGAGTACGAATCAACCGATACTGAAACTGAAAAACCTCAAACCCCTACTCCTAGGAATCCAACTAAAAGTATTCTAAAAAAGGGGGTGGATTTTTTAGGATTAAGACAAGCGGATCTAACTCAGGGTCCGCACACCAGATACAGGGGCAGAAGTCAGAGACGACGCAGGGAATGATAGCATCCTCTCTGCGTATTATTAATCTCTCTGATACCATCCTTGGTCAGACCGAACTTAGCATATTGGAGAAGGGTCTTTCATTCGTACCCATTCCAACATTCAGCAAGTTCAACTGGACTAAGGATGTAAACCTTTTTGTGAGAAAGCTTGCCTTGTATAAATACCATGCAGTACGTAAAGAAACTAAGGCCCAAAGCTTGGGTCTATCACCAAATGACTTAGAGTGCTTAGACACTCTGGTGGAATTACTTAACTCTGGAAATGGTACTATACAATCTGATATACCACATACTAATTTGAAACCCAAGAGTAAGTTTACCCCTCATTTTCAGGATTATAAAAATTTGGAGGTATTTTTGGAAATGGTTACTAGGGAAATAGATAAGACAAAAATGGATGATTTTTATCTATCCCCTAATGGCAACCTTAATACTCAGGAACTAATAGCCCTGAAAAAACTACAGAGCTATACAAATTTGATTTTCAAACCCTCTGATAAAGGGGGCAATGTGGTGATACATGACAGAGACCACTACATTCGTATAGCTGAAAGACTTTTATCCGATAAAAATACTTACCGCATACTAGCAAAAGATCCTACAAAAGCGTTCCAAGCTGAGTTAAAAACTATGCTTACTAAGGCTGTGAATCATCAACTCATTAATCAGGATGAGTTTGAATTTATGTGCACCAAACAACCATGTCTATCTACTTTTTATTGCTTGCCTAAAGTGCACAAATCACTAACCAATCCGACCGGTAGGCCGATAGTTTCTGGTTGTGATAATCTAACTCAGAATGTAAGCATTTATGTGGATAAGATTCTGTCCCCAGTAGTACAGAAGCTACCATCTTTCCTTAGAGATACTAAACAAATGTTGCATTTATTGACCAACCTTACTTTACCTCCAAACGCTATCCTGTATAGCCTTGACGTGGAGGCCCTTTACAGCTCAATTCCTCATAACCTAGGTATTAAACATACCCGTCAACTATTAAATCTTGAAACTGACCTACCTGAACATTATGTGAATTTTGTAATGGAATTACTTGAATTCATTTTGACTCGTAATATCTTTCTGTTCAATGGCAAAATCTTCCACCAGACCACTGGTACAGCTATGGGGACGACTTGTGCGCCCTCATATGCCAATCTCCATCTAGGCTGGTGGGAAAGGTGTATTAGGGCAGATCCTAAGCTGAAATCATACACTAATCAGATCTTCTATTGGAAAAGATACATCGATGATGTGTTTTTGATTTGGCTTGATACATCAGAGAGATTCAAAGAATTTGTATGTCTGCTGAACAGCAACGATTTTAACTTACGATTCACTAGTGAAGTAGGAGGTCAAAACCTTTGCTTTCTAGATCTAGCACTACAGGTATCTAAAGAAGGCAAAATTGAAACAACCTTGTACAGAAAGAAGACAGCCTCAAATAACCTGCTATGCTGGTCTAGTCATCACCCCATATCACTCAAATCCGGTATCCCAATAGGCCAATATTTGAGACTTCGACGAAACTGATCCACGATGGAGGAGTTCAAATTAAAAGCAAATGAGCTGCGTCACATGTTTAAGGCCAAAGGTTACCCAAATAGGGTTCTAAAAAGAGCCTATCTGAGGGCAATCCACACTGAACGGGAAACCCTAATTACAGATGGGGGTCGTAAGACTGAGGAAAATAAAATACGCTGCATAGGTACATATGATGCAGGATGGGACACTATGCTGAATGTCTTTCAAAAATTCTGGCCTATCCTCCAATCAGATAAGCATCTGAAGGAAATTTTGCCATCACTCCCTTCAATTACAGCACGGAGGGGCAAAAACTTGAGAGATATCCTAGCACCTAGTCACCTCTCAACTACGTCCCCGTCAGGTTATTTTCAAAAATACCTACCAATGGGTTCTTTCCAATGTGGTCACTGCAGTGCATGCCCGCTTATTACCAAGAGGGCCTCTGACAGCAAGGGCTTAATGAATTTCAAACCACGTTCCTTCTTTAATTGTAACACAACAGGAGTAGTTTACCTACTGTCTTGCTCCTGTGGCCTAAAATATGTAGGCAAGACTTTTCGCCACTTCAGGCTAAGGATACGTGAACATGTAAATTCTGTCAAGAGACGTTTGGAAACATCCTCAAGGCATTTACATCTACATCACAATCACTCCTCGGCAGGCATCCGGTTCATGGGTCTTGAACATGTACCACAGCCTCCTAGGAAAGGAAACTGGGACCTAAAACTAAGACAAAGAGAGGCGTTTTGGATTTACCATCTCAAAACGCTATTTCCCCTGGGGCTAAATGAAGGGTTTTCATATTCCCCGTTTATTTAAAGTACTGCAATAATTCTGATAATAAATGGTATCTTAAGTTATGTCTGTATATATGTATATATTCTTTATTTATTTCTATTATATTTGGTGTTCATATGTCCATTAATTTTACCTGTATTATAGGTCTAAGAGTTTAGGGGTCTGTTTTGCGTTGCATAAACTAATGGGTTACTATTTACAGTGGCAATAAAAGAATTGTCGGCTTCTGTGTATGACTGCCCATATAGCCATTGTACTTATCCCTTACTGGTTCACAACGGTTATAAGTTGTTTCTTTAATTGTACTAAAGCTACACAATACAGCCATAAGAATCAATCCACACACCTGACCTATATGATACAATTTGGACATTCCAAGGGTTAACTGTTAAGCTATGGATACTGCCTTTTAGATATAGTAAGTATCCATTTATATCTGTTTCAGGCGGGGCACTCAAAGGGTTAATTGCCTTTCACCTGATTTCTGTTCTGGCTACCTCTGACATAGAAATGTGGGCTGACACTATGGTGTGTTACACCACACCCCCACAGCCCCATTCACAGGAGGACCGGAGCAATTTAGACACAATCACAGGTGATTACAATAAAGCTTATGAGCTTAAGGTATAAATTTACCACCCGGACAGTTTTTTGCTCACTGCTGATACCCCTGAGGACGGCGTGTGGTCACGCCGAAACGTACGTCGGGTTCTTCTGTGTTTTTAATACTCTCTTGAGCACTTTGCTCTGAGCACCTTTTCATTTATGTTTTTCTAGTATGTGTGTGTACCTGGGGCTTCAGATGTTATGACAGCATTTAGATTAGAACACCCACGAAGGTGTTTAATAGGAGATAGGGTATTAGCATAGCACTACTGTTTGGTTGGGAGTGTGTGTTTCTCCCTTTCCCTGTTCTTTCCTACTGCTTTGTTACCTGAGTTATGTATGGGGGTACATATTGCCTTCCATCCCCTCTCCGTTTCTTGTGAGGGTTGGCTCTTGATTAGCCTTGTTCCTACCATACATATTTCTCCCTATATTATTCTGTCCATCACTGATTACCCAGGTTTTTTAATAGATTTCAATAAAGGCTTTTTTATTTTTTGGCAACTACACTACTGTTGAGATTGGACTGGGTATTTACCCTCTGGGCGGTCTTTATATAAGACATCCCATTTTGGGTTTTTTTTCTTCCTTTTTTCTACAATTTCCAGGGTTACCCCCTTTTACCAGTCCAGGTGACCTCTATACTCTGGAGGCTCGGCATTGGGATACGGGAGTGTCTTTTCCTCCCCTCCCACTTTCCAGCCTTTTGAGTTTCCTTTTTCTTACAGTTAAGGTTTGTTTTCCTAATGCTAAAGTGTTTATAGTGTAGTTTAGAGGCATAATGTGACAAGGTGAGTGTGGAAAGGTTGGGGGGTGATAGGGCTGGGGATGAGTGTGGCAGGATGAGGGGATGTGGGCTTGACAGGTTTGGAGGGCTTAATGTGACAGGGTGAAGGGAGAAGTGGTGACATTAGTGTGTGGGGGTGAGGTGATATTGTGTGAGAGGGGGCTGACATGGTGTGAGAAGGGTGACATTAGTGTGAGAGGGGGTTGTAATGTACCTTTTTTTTTTTAAGTATTCCATGGTGGTCCATTATCTCTCCGTGGTGGTCCGGTGGGCTGGCACTCTGGTTTGCAGAGCTGCAGACAACATTGTAAGTATCTTGCAATCTCCAGTCAGAGTGTTGCCGTGGTAACCCATGGCAATGTTCTGATTAGCTGGCGATCGCGAGGCACTCAAGTCTTGATCAGGGCAGACTGGAGGGGCCTATCACCCAGCGGCATAATGGGAAAGCCGCCGGGCCCCCTCCTGTGTCGCCTCCTCAGTCACTGACCGAGGACCCGACACAGTCTGCCCTATGGTGACTTAGGCGGCTGTGATTAGAGAGCGCCTGTGGTCCATTGTCTATCTGATCTAACTGATCAACACTCCTGGTACTCCTGACAGATACATGTAGTCACCTTGTACTCAGGTTGAATATTATTATTATTGGCGTTTATATAGCGACAACTTATTCCGCAGCGCTACAGCATTACAGGGACAATAGGTTGATGAACCTGCTCAAATGAGCTTGCAATCTAGAGGGGGGATATATAAAAAATACAATAGGAAGGCAGGGCAGAGTGGGGGATAGCAACTAAGTAACAAGGTTCCCCCCCAAAAAAATTCTAAACCAAGCTCATTTCTTGTAAACTGGGATTAAGTGAAATGTAATAGAGAAATCTGCATGTAATCATAAACGTTTTCTGTAAAATATGAAAAAGACTTCTTTAAAACCAATTGTGCCGGGATTTAAGAATACATCATATTTTAGTATTCTTCAAACAATGCCATCTCATTGATTTATTTCAATACACCATGCTGCATAGTCCTGCTGAGTGCAAAATATATATTTTTCAAATGCATTATATGCCTACTGCAATTTTATTATTTCATTTCATGATCAAAAAATGGACCTCTGAGTGGGTGTTCAAAGGCACAGTGGACACAAATTAATTCCAAAAGCACATATAGCTCATAAAGTAATCCAGACAATTTTGTTAAAGCTTCTTCAGGATAATAAGAGGAGATTTACAAAATAACTCTACAGATTAAGAGGTGTTCAACGGCATTTATATATTGTGATCTTTATAGCATATTCGAATGGAACACATTTTCTCTAGTAAAATAAATAGTACACTAAAATGATTCAGTCTCTCTACTATTTGGTATATACAAATTCCAAATGTGTGTTACTTTATTTGATAAGGTAAGAAAGTATGAGGGTTATTCACTAATGCACAGGTAGGCATCCTACACACTCTAGATGGCTGAGAGCATCAAACTTGATGATCTCAGCCAATCCAATACTTTCCCTTAGGAAAGCATTGACAGGTCAGTGCTCATGCTGTGCCAATCAGGTGGTCTCTATGCTTTCACTTTGCTATTTGTGCAGAAGAACTTTTCTTGGTTATCCGCATGACAGCCACTAAAGGCATTTAAACCCTGCAGAAACATTGCTGGCCCTTCAGAACTGCTGTGTTTTAACTTTCAGGGTTAAAACAAGGGGGATATGGCACCCAGACCACTTCATAGCCCGCATCCGCCCCTTTCTTACACAAGATGCTACTGAGGAGCTTGTCCATGCTCTAGTAATTTCCCGCATGGATTACTGTAACCTTCTCCTGATTGGTCTCCCCACAAGTCGTATTGCCCCGCTAAGTCTGTAATGAATGCTGCAGCTAGACTGATTTTCCTCTCTAGTTGGTCCCCTCACACCTCACACCTCTGCTAGTCCTTACATTGGCTCCCTGTATCCTATAGGAGTCAATTCAAAGTGCTAACCCATACATTTAAAGCACTGAACAATTCTAGCCCCTCTTATATCTCTTCACTGATCCATAGGTATGCCCCTCCTCGTTCCCTCCACTCTGCCCGTGACCAGCTCCTGAACGCTGCTCGCACCCGTATGGCCAACTAGCGCTTGCAGGACCTCTCGCGGGTGGCTTCTTTCCTATGAAATAGCCTGCCTACCGCCATCAGACTCTCCCCTAGTCTTCAATCATTTAAGAAGGGCCTTAAAACCCATCTCTTCAGGAAAGCTTATGGCCTCCCAGAGTAACCTCTACCTTACATACCTGTCTCTTGCTCTCTCCTATAGGGCAGTGCTTTACTCTCTCCTCCAGCTCTGCTTCACTCCCTATTTGATTGATATTTCCTGTCCTAACGTGTCTTTTACCCCACCTCCTATAGACTGTAAGCTCGTTTGAGCAGGGTCCTCTTCAACCTATTGTTCCTGTAAGTTTTCTTGTAATTATCCTATTTATAGTTCAATCCCCCCTTCTCATAATATTGTAAATCGCTACGGAATCTGTTGGCGCTATATAAATGGCAATAATAATAATTTAAATGAAGTGGTCTAAATGCCTATAATGTTACTTTAAACATAGCTTCCTTTACCTCCCAAATAATAGTAGTAGATGGCCTTCACTGTTTGGATTTCATTTGAAGCAGGATTCTAACATCTAGTTAGTTTGCAGTCAATAGCACAGACTTTATTTATTCTCTCTTTTAATACCTGGCCATTCTCTTATGCATTATTAAAGTATATTTTCAAAGTCTCCGTCCCTGCAGGTTCCAAATACATTTCTTTATTTTCTAATGAGGCGTTTGCTTATTTCTTACTTTCTGCCTCTACAGTCTCTATCTTAAAAAGTTCATCGTGGAGTAGTTATATACAATTCAAATTTACCCTTAGGAATAGTATTGCTTTCAGATGGTTTTCTATATGTTTGTGATAAATAGGGGCTAGCACAGGAAATGTACCAACAATGGAAGTGTGCATTCAAAAAAAATCTAAAACAATGTTCTGCTATTGAGGATTTTTGATGACTGTAAGTGTCAGAATTTGGCAAGAACCAAATGTATGGCACATGTTAAAGCATCTGGGTATTGCAAAGTCTTTTGTACAGTGTTCTTAACTTATACAATTCACTACTATAATTCAACATTACAATGAAAAATAGACATCTCTTGTAACAAATCATTATGTGAGATGCCAGAACAGCTTTACTTTTTAAAGACATTCATGATTAAATTGCAGACTTTTTGACGCTTGCCAAATTTTGCCAATGCAATTATGATCATTAAAGATCATCACTAGCAGAGGATTGTTTTGTTCTATTCTTTTAGAGAATTCCCTTCCATTGTTAAAGCCAGGAAGATGTGCACCCCAGTCTTTTATGCAATTACACTGAACAAAATTATAAATGCAACACTTGCTTGTATTTGCCCCCATTTTTCATGAGCTGAACTTTTTCTATGTACACAAAAGGCCCATTTCTTTCAAAAAATGTTCACAAATCTGTCTAAATCTGTGTAAGTGAGCACTCCAGTCGTTATAGCAGAAAAAGGTGAATGTTCTGGAGTGGAGATCACAGCCTAATATCATCAAGCCACTCTGGGGTGATCTCAAACGTCCCGTTCATGCAAGACGACTTTGCAAGACCAATACAAATGGGCAGTCATACCACCTGCAAGAATAAGGGGCCTCATAGACAACTATTACAAAAGACTACGCACTGTCATTGATGCTGAAGGGGGCAATTCACAGTATTAAGAACTAAGGGTATGCAGACTTTTGAACTGGAGTAATTTATTTATTTATTTATTTATTTTGCCACGTTTGGTTTTATGATTGTACCATTCTGTTATAACCTACAGTTGAATATAAATCCAATAAAAAATAAAAGAAATGTGTTTTGCCTGCCCACTCATTTTTCTTTAAAAATGGTACGTATATTACTAATTATCCAAGGGTATGCAAACTTTTGAGCACAACTGTATGCACTCTGTAAATCAAGACACATAAATTAATTTATTTTGAAGTACTTTTCCTAAGCTGCACAAATTATAAATGACAAAACAGAACAAAAAAATGTTTTGTTTTGGGGGGGTTTTGCAGTTTTTTTTTTACAACAAATGAGAATTTATATATGTGTATGTCAAATCAAATTTAAGCCCCCTTTGCCCTTTGAGAAACAGTAAATATGTATTGGTGCAATAAACAAGGAGAATTAGGCACAAACAGCAAAAAAAAATAAAAAATTGCTTGTGTCCTTTAGTGTATGGTCAGCATCTGGAGCTGGGTCCTTAAGGGGTTAAGTTTTTAATGCTGAAAGAATGCAGAAAATAGATAGCTCAAGCTGAAGTATGTGTGAACTTAATATTTATCAGATTAATACTGATGTACGTTATTTATTCTCTTCCAAGAGACTAGATTAGAGAAATAAATCTGAATGAAGCTAACTTAACTTTGGGATCGCCATAAGTAGGGCAATAACTAGTATCTGTAATATTCTTTTTAAATACAGTTTACATGTATTTAACTGAAAGAAGACTCAATATGCTAGAGCTGTAGAAATTAATTAAGGCAGGTGCAACAACTGGAGGAGACAATTGTCAGCATGCAGCAGAACTCCATATTTAAACGTCGTACTATAAATGATTCTCATGGTAATACATCAACTTTTCCATTCCAGCCAGTATCAGCACTCTAAAAAAAGTTTTATGTTTATGGATCAAGTGAAGGACACAGGACTATCTCAAAAGGTATCTGAATTACATGTCGTTGAATAATGTTTTTTTTTTTCTTAATCCTGTGATATTTCTGGTTGGTTGATTGATGCATTTGTTCTGCATGTTTGACTCTCATTTATCAGGAAAGTAAGCTAAAATCTATTTTTCAACATAATTCCTATTTAAATAAAGTAATGTGTCTTTCAGTGCATTGAAGAAAGACTTCTCATGTTTATTATAACTCTAGTTGCCTACTGAAAAGGTCATAGCCAAAGTTACATCAAAAATCATTTAAATCCAAGTGTTTCAAAAAGACCCAGATACAAATTAATTTAAAATACTTTTCGTACAAAAAAAAGTGTGTGGTATCTAAATGTCTTTAACTCCATTCTATCAGCACAAATGTTGTCTGTGTGTGCGCGTTTCTATTTTGGTTGGATTATACTATTTGAACTATACCACTTAAAATATCTCCTAAATTTCTTTCAAGTTGATGTTTTAAGTTTTCAATTGCAGCCAATAATTCAGTGGCTCGCCTTCGGAAATCTACCAATACTCCAATTGAGATAGGCACCAACCGAACACATTTCTCTAAATTGGTCAAATGAATATATGGCAAACATGCAAATCAACCCAAATAATGGAACACAACAGGCTAGGGATATGTCCTATTTAGCATAGAGGCTGTACCTAGTATAAAGGTAAAGTCCAAGTTTTCATCTGATACTCTTAATTTTATAGCTTGGCTGTTCCTCAGTGGTTGGACACACGCAATAAAAAGAAGAAAGAAGAAGAAAAGAAAAAAAAAAGTGTAGTATTTTCAAAAGGAATAGGTGACATACCACAAGGTACAAATTCCCATTACCATGTCATGGAGCATCATACAAGCTCCAGTAGCATACAGTGGTAAAATCCCCATGTGTGAATGTAAAGATCATATGAGTATCTCCAGTAATTCCAGTGAGATATATGCAATAACAAAAGGGGGAACTCCATTAGTGAAAAATTGCGATTATAAGTCAATAATATGAAAAAGAAAATAAGAAACAAACTCCCGAGTGGGTAGCTTTCACCTTAAGCTCAAGGTAACAGTTATACAGCAGTCCAATACCCCTTCAAGGGTATATCCTGGTCACAGCACACTCAGCAGCATAGTTATATATGTGAAAAAATTTAAACCGTATATAGCAGGGTTTCTCAAAGTGTGGGTTGCGACTCACTCGTGGGTAGCTGGCTGATTTTTGGTGGGTCGTGCTGACCCATGCATCCACAAAAATGTATGGTAATGGCTGGCCTGCTTACTTTCCCCCTTACCTCCTCCCTCCACTGTCACCATCACCGCCTCCCCCACCTCCTCCCTCCACTGTCACCCTCACCTTCACCTCACATTGTCACTCTCACCTACACTGTAATTACTATCATGATATCCCAGAATTATGCCTCTAAAACTGCCATGATATCCCAGAATTATGCCTCAAAACTGCCATGATATACCAAAATGATGCCTCTTAATCTGCCATGATATGTCAAAATTATGCATCTAAAACTGGTTGCCATGGTGTGCCAAGTTTATGCATCTAAAGCTGATTGCCCTGGTGTACCAATTTTATCCATCTAAAGCTGATTGCCCTGGTGTGCCAATTGTACGCCTCTAAAACGGATTGCCATGGTGTGCCAATTTTATGCATCTAAAACTGATTGCCATGATTTGTCAATTGTTGGCATCTAAAATTGATTGCCATGCTGTGCCTAGTTTATGCTTCTCAAGCTGATTGCCATGATGTGCCAATACTTGGCAGGGGTAGAATTTGCAGCTTGTAACGTCTTCAAACACTTCTAAATCTTTTTTACAAATAATTGTACCATTAGAGGCATATGTACAATCTGGAGGTATTTCTTCTTTGAGCAGGCAGGAAGTAGTGATGGTACTAGCTTTGTACAGGTGCAGACATCTCTGGAGCATGAGGTAGAGGTATCACAGGGGTCTCGGTAGTAGGACTAGCCCTATCTCCATAGGTTCTTCTGAGTCAAGAGGAGGAACATAGGATACCTCTGGAGTTTTTTTTTAGCTAGTTCATAAGGAGGCAACAAGCAGGTGTGGCGTTGGTACTGGGTTTCCCTGTCTCTAGGAATCTGGAATACTCTGGAACGTGGAGCAGGCCTTGAAGCAGTAGTTTTTCTAGAAGTTGTACACTGTGAGTCCATTGCAGTCATAAAGGACCCCCAGCTGCTGAGGACAGGACTCTTTGCCAGCAACATCTGGTGGGCCCATGTCTTAATCCATCCAGACAGCAGGTTGATAGCCATGGACAGCTTTAAGGCAAGTAATATCTCACAATCCACCTTAAAGCACTGGAAGGAAGGATGCATGACTACCATTAAATCTCTCTGGCATAACAACAAATTACTCAGAATTTGCAGGTTTCCAGGGCTGGGCAGCTGCAGGAACAGGAAACAACGAACTGACCCTGCCCTTAGAGAGAGGCAGTGTTATATACCTGGATAATGAGCAACTAATTTGCAAGTTGTCTTAGGTGGACTTAAAGTGACAGGTAGTAGCCACAGGAGAAGTCAAGCCCCTTTGTGCTGCAGACAAGACAAGGTAAACAGGGCTAGAACCACACTAATAAAAGCAGTTCAGCAGTGGCTCAGAGGCAGGAAAGCAGGCTTAGAATACAGAAGGGCCCAGGTTCAAATCCCCTGTAAGACACTTGTCAGGTGACCATGCCTAGCTGTCTGAAAGGGCACGGGAAGAACAATGATAGCTTTATGGGTTTATTTATTTAATTACCGGAGACACTCATAGTCATATGCTATTTACATCCACAAGTGTGGATTATGCCACTCTATGCTGATACTTCTATAGCTTGTATAAAGCTCCATGACATGTAAGTGGGAGTTTATGCACATTGTTGTATGTCATCCATCCTTTTGGAAAATATTACACTGTTGGTTTTTCTTCTTTATTCTTTTGATTGCATGTGCCCATTGAGGAACAACCAAATTATAAAAGAATCAAGGTTATTTGATGAAAACTTGGACTTTATTTTCTTGATCACCTTGTAAATATCCCCATAAGTGTAGCATTTTCCTTTATATTAAGCACAACCTGTATGCTATATTTTGTGTTTATTGTATTTTGCAGTTCTTTCTGCAGGGCCCCATAGTCCTCCAGGAGCCCCTGACAAGGTCACATTCGCCACATCCTGCCACCCAGGGTGACACATACCTTCCCCCATTCTAATTTACGTTATGTACAATTTGTTTTTTTTCTTTTTCTCAGACAGGATACTCATCATACAGTGTGTACTTTAATGTATACATTTTCTATCTTGTTGTATTATCTTTGTGTGCAAAACTCAATAAAAATTGAAACAAAAAGAATACAATGCTCATTTACTATGAGAATCTATTTACAGACCTGCTGTCTGTATTGGAGCAATACATTGTAAAAAAAATGACCTTTAAAATCCAGATTGTCATGACATCATATGGAGTTATTGGTCCTTAAGAAGTTACTAACATCCCTTTGGTACCATGTATATAAAACTGACAAGAATGGTAGGGTTATTCACATTAATGTTAATTGTCATGAATTCAAAATAAATAAGACATTTTCAGATTTAATCCCATATATCCTGACAGAAAACAGGATATATTTATATTTCCAATTTAAAATTTACTTTGAATTCCTGACAAATCACACTTTAGTGAATAATTTTGTAGAACGATCAGATCAGCCAATCTCTTCTAGACATTTTAAACCCATGTTAACATTGTGTACTCAGCTGACATAGCATCTGTAAAGAAGACAATTAATTCATGAAAGAAAAATCTAAAGGTCACCAGGTTATTCTACTTGATGCTCTCTATATTGCAGTTCTCTACTGTCTGCAATATCAATCACTTTTTAAATTCATTTAACCCTCCTGTTGGTCACAATCTAGTTGTTGTTTTTCCGCCTCCCCCAGCTAGATATTGCTTTCTTTTGTTTTGTCCACTAAGTGAGTTCAATTGTATTATTTCATGCCTAAGGCAGTATTAATGCTCCTAAATATACTGTAAACGACTTGCTTATTATCTTCCCTAATTTCTACAGGCATAAACTGAAATTAGGTTTTTAAATAAATGAAGATGACAGGAACAAAGTGTCAGTAATGGAGAATGGATCCCCAGCAAGATAAAAGTCAACACTTAACAAAGTTGCAATACGAGCGTAGAAGAGGCGCATTACCGGACCTTAGAGTGGCCGGGTTTAACGCTTAGTATAGAATTAGCAACTAACAGGACCATGGGCATAGGAACCCAAAAAAATCTGTGGGGGATAGCATTTTTACTCGCCGGGTATATTCTTATTCTGTAAACTAGGAGTTGTTTATCCCATTGTACAGCGCTACGGAATTTGCTGGCGCTATATAAATGATAAAATAATAACATTAAAGGGTCACTACAGGGAAGGTATTTTACTTACCCGGATACAGCGAAAATGACGAAATGGGAGGGTGTGAGCAGGAAGCAATAAAACGTTTCTATTCAGAAGCGTCATTGCTCCCTGGTGCGCATGCACAGCTTTGCTGCACATGTGCAGATACTTCATGTCTCGCCATCTGAGTGTCCACTAGAGGTATTCCTCAGCAGTAATGTAAATACTGCCTTTTTAAGAAATGGCAGTGCTTACATTAAAAAGCCTGCAAAGACATGCTATAGACACCAGAACTACTATGTTTAGCTGTTGTGGTTCTGGTGAGTATAGTGTCCCTTGAATATAGAGGGGAAAAAAGAATCATCACAAATGTAAGAAATAAAATGTCTGTATAATTATTCTAAAAATTATTTTCAAAAAATATGCACATTCCTAGCTTAATTTTTAGCACGACATTTGACACAAACATTTTGTACTTTCCAGATTACTTTTTATATTTTTTTTATACATATACAGATTGTGTAATACTGCCCCTGACTTAGGGTGACCACATTTCCTAACTGCCATTCAGTGACACTTTCAGAAGTGCATTCCATACATTTTACTACCCGTCTCTACCCCTTCCATTTATATTAGAACCCCACCTACCCCTTCCATGAATATTAGAACCACCCCTACCCCTTCCATGCACATAAGAACCCCACCTACCCCTTCCATGCATATTAGTACCCCCTAACACCTTCCATGCATATTAGAACCCACCCTACCCCTTCCATTCATATTAGTACTCCCCTAACCCCTTCCAATTAGTTTTCAACCTTCCCCCTCCTCCCATCCATATTACTAGCCCCCCTAAACCCTTCCAATTATTTTTCTACCTACCCCTCTCCCCCTATCCTTATTAGTAGCCCCCCTAACCCTTTACAATTATTTTTCTACCTTCCCCCTCCTCCCATCCATATTAGTATTTTTCTGCCCCCCATATTAGTAGCCCCCCTAACCCCTTCCAATTATTTTTCTACCTACCCCTCTCCCCATCCATATTAGTAGCCCCCCTAACCCCTTCCAATTATTTTTCTACCTTCCCCCTCCCCATCCATATTAGTAGCCCCCCTAACCCCTTCCCTTCCTCCCATCCATATTAGAAGCCACCCTAACCGCTTACATTAATTTTTCTACCTCCCTCCTCCCCCCTTCTTTAACCCTTCCATTAATTAACACAAAAAATGCTCAGGCAGCTGTTTTTTTTTTCTTTTCAGAGGTGACCGGCTCTGCTCTCCCCCCTACAAACTGTTGTCACACCCTTTTACCTGACATAGCAGGGGACCTCTGGACGTCCAGCGGGCGCAGTGTCAGACTGAGCGCTGGGTAGTCACGTGACACCCGGCACTCCTGCGTGGAGGGGGAGGTGCTCCCCTTCCCAGTCTGCAGTGCGTGCGGTTCCCTGATGGAGCCGCATGCAGCCTGAGGGCACCCGCGGCTGGCTGAGCTGGGGGGGGGATTTCTCTATAACCTGTCCCCCCTGCATGATTTGCTGGGCGGGATGCGTACCCCGATTCCCCCGGTTCCTGTGCCCATGAACAGGACTAAACCTATAACTACAAGGCCAGATAAGTTAGGGCAAAGTAAACTAACCAAGGACAAAACTAAACCAGGAAACATAAAAAAACAAAATCAGAGTCAAGTCTAGTTGGGTTAGAGTTTATCTCACTCTGACATAACTTTGAGAAATATACTTTTTTCTTATACATTTTTTATTGAAACATTTTCACAGATGTTTGAAACAGAAACATACAAGAAACAAGTGACTTTGGCAGCAAAAATTTAAATTCTTTGCTATAAATTTATCTGTCATTAGTGCACACTGCACGCTGGCAAAGGACATCATCTGCCCATCCCTTTGCATGCTAAGCCTGCAAGGTAAATGTTTGTCTCCCCTCTTTCCTTCCTTTTCTGAGACAGCCTTACTATGCTTTGTAAGTTGTTATTTTTTTTTGTAAACTTTCCCTTTTACTCCCTTCCCTTGCCGTCTCAAAGATTGCGCATGCATTCTGAGCTGGTTAACTGTCCAATTAAAAGTTTCACTATGAGAAGCCTTTGATTGAACCATGTGACCACTGCCACAACTTCAGACTTTAGGAGTGCCAAGCACTTTTACATTAATTTTAATGATTATGGAGGGAGGACTTTAAAAATAAATGCAATTAGGAATTTTTAAAAAGTATGTAAAAACAGGTCAGAGTAACCCTTTAAATGGAGACTGTAGGCACTTTAACAACTTAATTTTATTTTATTAAAGTTGTCATAGTGCCTGCAGTCCAGTCGCCCCCTCCCCCCCCCCATCCGCCTTCCTCCAATGCACCAGAAAACATTTGTTTTCTAATTAGAGGGCATGGAAGTGCAGATTCAAGCCACACCTCCAAGCCCTCTGGTTATGAGAGCTGGGAATCTTACTTCCCGACTCTCATACCATAACATGCCATGACGTCATGTGCACATACGCAGAGTCATCATGCTTGGTCATACAGAATCATTGTATTCAAAGATTCTCTATGGCAGAATTTTAGGCGCAACGCAAACCTGAGGGGCAAATCTGATTCCAATGGCTGTTCCAGTTTTCAGTAAATAAAAATTGCCACCAAACAAAAAATAATTGTGTTCCAACATAAAATGAATCAATCAGAAAATTTCTGAGATTTAAGAGAGGGTTTGAAACATTCTCATCTTCAGTTAGAACCTTTTTAACTGCTATTATCCCTTTTAAGGTTTGATTATTGTTTAAAGGGAAGTCACATCTATAGTGACCCATATAAAATCTTTTTCATGTTATCCCCTTCATTAACCTTAGTATGTAAAAGGAATCTTTTATATGTGAGGGTGCTTCCTGAGCATATTTATGTCACTTCTGATCTATAAATTCTGATGAATGAGGTGTTGTTGAGTCAATGCCACTCATAACTGACATATCATTTTTCAATAACATCGGACTTGCTCACTTTATCCTGAAAATTGTTTCCGAAAAATTGTTGGTGGGGAATACTGCGAAAGCTATTTGGGTTGAGAAAATCTCTTTTGCTCTCCACTTGTGAGTATATCTCCTTTTTATTAATCTTATCAGTTTCAAACAGAGAGCACTATATTTTGTTTTATTTTCATTTCATACCGGTTAATTCCTGCCACTGCACTACTGCGCATTCAAGCACATACTCGCTAATGCGAGTTAACTAACGTCCTTCATCAAAAGACCAGGACAGCAAGTAAATCCACAGTTGAGGATTGTACCACCTAGGTAATACAAGCTCCAAAAATCTGTAAGTGTATTTATTTTATTTAACTTACCGATAACATCAAAATAATGCACTATATTCTGTTTCCTACACTCTTGTTTTCTATATTGTCCCATTTTGATCCAGAACCAAGGACACCTATAAAGGTCTGC
>OW240915.1:259630038-259672117 GCA_933207985.1 Pelobates cultripes | reverse complement strand
TTCCGTGCACCACACAATTCATAATGTGATAATAACCCACTCACACAAATGAGTATACTGTAATCATACAAAGAAATACCAGTGCAATGTGCTGATTGTGAAGATAATTGTGTGTGAAACCACGTAATAAAAATGTATTGACAAGGGTTAAGTAAGCATATTTAACCATACATGGATGAGCAGCTGAACAGCCTGTTAAATAAAGAAGCTGCCAAATAACATGCAAGGTGGCTATAATATGTCTTTGCGCAATACGCTAGAAAGACAACAAGTAGACATGTTCCTTGGTTATGTAGGCTGATAACAACAATGGAGAAGAAATCAAAGTTAAGCACGTCAATACCAACACTGTAAATAATGGAATAGATAAGTATATGAATAGAGATGTCGCGAACTGCTCGCCGAACTGTTCGCGAACTGTCCGTCGGCGAACAATAGCGTGTTCGCGTTGGGCGAACATATACGATTTCCGGTCCGCCCCCTATTCGTCATCATTGAGTAAACTTTGACCCGGAACCTCACAGTCAGCAGACACTTCCTGGGAGGGAGGGTCTGCTGCTGATTGGCTGGAATGTGTCTGCTGACTGTGAGGTTCCGGGTCAAAGTGTACGCAATGATGACGAATAGGGGGCGGACCGCAAATCGTATATGTTCGCCAACGCGAACACGCTATTGTTCGCCGGCGGACAGTTCGGCGAGCAGTTCGCGACATCTCTATATATGAATCAATATGTTTAAATAGAAAATACATCATATCTCAAACTTAAGCAAACTAATGATAACATCTAAATATAGATCATGATAAGCAAGCTAATATAAGCAATTTGAAGGATTAAATAAATAAATATGTAAATCAATATAGAGAAAAAATATATCGTAAGAAAAACAAGTTACAGTCAAGTAAACTGATATATAAATAATAAGTGTAAAAAGCACATACGTATAATATATATATATACATATATACACATACATAACACATGATAATTGGCAGCTGTCAGATGACTTCCAAAAAAGGGTCCTTACTGATCCATGTCCCCAAAAATCAATGTTTCGACCCTGTAGGGTCATTATCAACAATTTTTGAGATTTAGTCGACTAAAATTAGACTAAAACTAAAACAATTCAGATTACTAAAATACGACTAAAACTAAAATGTTTTTTTTTTAGTCAGATTCACCAACCATATATGAAAAATGTAATAGATAAAGGGAAAAAAGAAAAGAGAAAAAAAAGAAAATAATAGAAATTGTATTTTGTGTAAAAAAGAATGTGTCATGTTAAAAGTGTGTCTAATGCCTAAAATCTGCAAAAAAAAATACTAAAAGAACTAATTAAGTGAAAAGAAGTAAAAAAAATATGAATGGAAATAAAGACAAAGAAGGAAAAGAAGAAAGAAGAAAAAGAGAAAACAAATAACAATAGCAAACAAAAAATATAAAGAAAAATAAAAAAGTGAGCAGTGAACATATAAAAAAAATCTTCCTATATGTATTGACTTGCTTAACTGTGATTTTTTTTGTTGTTGTTGTTAACAGCCTACTTAACCAAGGAACATGTCTACTTGTTACGATGCATTCACTTTCTAGCTTATTAAGCAGAGACATATTATAGCCACATTACATGTTATTTGGCAGCTTCTTTATTTAACTATTTTAGGCCGTACAGCTGCTCATCCATGTAGGAAACACCGAAGGATTTTATTAAAGGACCCAATAACTTTATCTTAATTTTTGCATTATTTTCTTAATTTTATATCTTCATTTCTCATCTTTGTATATATTCAATTTCTGTGTATAGACTTTTTTATTTCCATTTGTGCTTTCATCATTTCAATTTCATGTATTATATTATTTAACCTTTTTTATTATATACTACTTTCTTCATTCTTTTTTTTACCATTCTTATTTTTTTTTATTCTTTTTTTATTAATACCAATTGAATTTTTTTTATATTTTTTCATTTTTGTATATTCTTATTTATATAGAAATGTTCTATATTGCAATTGTGCAGTAGTACATGTGTTAAATATTCACTATTTTGCATTTATACCATTAAATATCAATTAGTAATATATGTGCAATAATTATAGGTACTTTTTTTATTTGTTTTATTTGATGTTTATATATTTTGTGCTAAAAATAATGGGGGTTTAGTTACATTATATGATCATACATTGCACAAGCCTGCCACAACATCAGTGTATTCCATCTTTGGCAGGTCCTAATCTAACAGCCTAATGTCTGCTAAATGAGCTACTTACATGAGGAAAAAAATTCCATCTGGAGTTCTCTGCAGTACATGGCTAAATAGGGCCCTGGGATGAGGCACCTATGACAGGGAGGCGTGCAAAACCAAGGAGTTGGCTAGACTCCTAAATCTATCTATATATGAGAAAACAAGGGGCTGGCTGCACTCACCTAAACATGCATAAATAGGGTGCTGCTGGGAGCTAATAAGTACAATAAAATAAAAAAAATCCAGCACACTCCCTTATCCACTAAACAACAACTTTGGTGCTCACAGATTTTATTTAGGAGTGTGTGGGATAGGCATAAGCCTATCCTAGCTAAAAGATAAGGCCAGGTACTAATGAAAGAATTTAGAAAATTGTGCAGACTAGATGGGCCAAACGGTTCTTATCTGCCTCACACTCTAAGTTTCTATGTTGTGTGCTTTAATGTGTTATACTTTGTTTCTCTCAGAAATAATAATGTAAAAACATAAACTTTTTAAACCTTCGAATATACATTTTATAACAGGGTCATTAACACATATTCAAATAAATTGTCACAACATTGTGGAATAAATTGCAATCTCATGTCTGGTAACCATTACCAGATTGTTTAAAATGGGCCCTATAACCAATGTTAAGCATTGAGATTTCATAAATCACTGATTACAGAGATCTTACCTAAGAAGTGTTATTGACGCTCTAACGGAACCATTGACCAGTTGGCAAATTCAACATCTGAAAAAAAAAACACCTGTTAGCAATATTTTTAAATATTGGTTACCTGTAGAAAGTTGTCTTTTTTTCAGTGTTTGCACATGAGCAGAACAAGCACCACACATACATCTCTTAATACAGATGTAATCAAAATTATTCAACACACCACCCCCATTGCAAATCAGGTTTATTGACCAATTGTACAGACTTTTGTAGCGGAGATGCAATATTACCCAGGGTATCTCCGCTTATAATCCAAGTGGGACTCAGGAACAAGTAAATAGTAAATCCACAGGCAAGGTGTCCAGCAGGTAAAATACAGCAATATCCCAACAGCAATCCCAATAACTGGACGACACACAGTTTCAGGAGCATAACTGACTAGCCTTTAATCACAGTCTCCTTATAAAGCATGCTCCCATGCAAGGGAGGGATTTACAGTAATTATTACAGTAGCCAATCCTGTCCTGGTTACCTCCCACCCATCTCCTCCCCTCAGCCAGCATCATAATCCCCTTATCCAGCACACCAATTCCCCCCGTTTCTGGATGTACCCCTAAACGTAGGGGTACCTCTTTAAATCCTACATCCCCGGATACCCCTGATCTGGGTGAACAACATATCCAAAAATCACCCAGATCAGACCAGGGGTTCGGGAAATGTATGGAGGGAATAAAATGACCGACCGCACTAACTGATATAGCCGAATAAGGTTCCATGCGAATGGGCCCTGCGGTCGGTCCTGGCATAAGGGAACAAAATACACGAAAGCCTCTAGCTATAGAGGCTAGGGAGGGTTCGCCTGAATCCCCTCGTTCGGTATTTTCTATCTACCGAACGAGGGGCCGTTCGGTAGTTTGGAACCGAACGGACCAGGGCTGTGGAGGTCTCAGCGGTGTTCGCCTACTCGAGTGTCCGATTTTAGTTCCAGACACTCGACGGCAAAACACCGCTGTTCGGGAGTTTTAAAATGGCCGCCGCCACGTGTTCGTTTGTCGAATGGCGGCCACCCCCGAGAACAAAGGACGGCTACTTACGATTCAATTACCCGTTCGCAACAATGTTGCAATGGGTAATTGAGGACACACTTCACACAGGGGAGGTCTGGTTGTTCGGTAGTTTCATTCGAATAAACTAAGGGAATGAAACTACCGAACAGCCAGAGGAATACAATTCTTTTTAATACATAGAAAATACAGCAGATACAGGGATGCAGGTAAAAAACGTATATTTGTAGGGTCGCCTGGTGCTAACCGCTACAACTTTCAGCTGTTTGTAATGAACAAATCAAACCAAAGGAATTCAAATAGTTCTACACAATGAATGCTTTAAATGGTTTTCCCAAATTCAACTGAAAATGCAACTTATAATGACTTCTGCAGTCTCAAAATTATTCAATCACTTCATGACAAGCAACTTTGGAACTTAGTAAAGCACCTTTTGCTCTTATGACCTGCTGCAAACGAGATGGATAAACAGACACCAGCTTCTGGCAGCATCCCGGAGGAATCTTGGCCCACTGCTCATGAGCAATGGCCTCCAGTTCAATAAAATTATTGGGTTTGCATACTGCAACCACCTTCTTCAAATCCCACCAGCAATTTTCTATGGGGTTCAAGTCAGGTGACTAATAGCCACTGTACAATTTTCCAGGACTTCTTCAGCAACCAAGCCTTGGTGAAATTTGAGGTATGCTTGAGATCATTGTCTTGTTGGAAGATCCAATAATGCCCAAGCTTCAGCTTCTTTACAGATGGCATGAGGTTTTCTCCTAGGATTTCCTTGACATCAATGAATCCAACTTGCATTCCACACTCTGCAGGTTTCCAGATGCAAAGCATCCCCAGAGCATCCTCTAGTCACCAGCTTGATTAACTGTAGACAGAATGTTCTTTTCAGTGTATGCTTCATTCTTCTTCCTCCAGATATACCGCTAATCCAGTGGGTTTAGTAAGCGTCTTACTGAGTTTACTGAAACCTCAGTACCTGATGCCACCAAGTTTTGCTGCAGGTCTTTTGCAGTCACTCAAGGGTTTTTCACAATCTACCTTCACAGAAATCTGTTTGAAGAGACTGATAGCTTTGTTTTATGCCCCATCCAGGTTGTGTTACCACTGTTCCTTCAACTTTGAACTTCCAAACTATGCTTCTAATGGTGTCTCTAGAAACATTCAGTGTCATATTTCTAACATGCAGTCAAACGTGACACTTAACAAAACCCTATAATCAAAGCTGGAAGTGCACTCAGCTCCTCACTAGGGAATCCAGGGTGCTCTTGAAAAAGTCCCAGTATCCAAAAGGACCAAGCGGATAAATTTGTAGAAAATGATCAAGGCACTCCAATAGTTTCCAATTCTTAAGGCAATTTATTTGGACCAGTAACTACGAAGCAACGTTTCAGCCCCCCCAAAAAGCCCTGTTGGGGCTGAAACGTTGCTTTGTAGTTCCTGGTCCAAATACATTGCCTTAAGAATTGGAAACTATTGGAGTGCCTTGATCATTTTCTACTTAACAAAACCCTAACCAGTTCAGGTATTTCAAGTGTTCTAGCTCAAGCACACCTAATGCAAATAATAAAGTCCTTTATTAGTTGCATCAGGTGTGCTTACAACAACATTTGTTTTGCATATTTGTGCTATTGTGAGGAATTCTATTCAGGGAGTTGTATAATTTTGAGACTGGATAAGTCATTATACGTTGCATTTTCAGTTGCATTTGGGGAAAGTACTTGCAACATTCATTGTGTTTAGCTATTTCAATTGCTTTTCTTTGATTTGTTAATTGCAAACAGCTTTAAGTCTATATAATTCTGATTACAACTGTATGCCATGTTCATGCAACATTAACTTCCTTGGTGCTTATCTGTCCAATTAAAGGATAAATAAGCACTGTAACTACAATATAATATAGCAAAATAAAAAGGTAGTAAATAGTTAACACCTTTAATTACACACACATGCACAGACACTGTAATATCTATATATTAAATTATAGTTTAATTGAACACCTGTCACCTATTAGCATAATCAATGTACAGTGGAACCTCAGAACTCAAACTTAATCCGTTCCAGAAGGCTGTTTGAGAACCGATTTGTTGGAACACCGAATCAAAATTTTCCATAAGAATTAATGTAAATTAGATTAATCCGTTCCAGACACCCCAAAATTACAGCATTTTAACACAAATTTTACAGTTTAATAATACCTTAAATGCACAAATTCATATAGAAAACCAATAAATACAGTGTAAATTAAATAAAAATGTAACTTCACTTTACCTGTCAGCTCTGTTTGCTGACAGAATTGAGCTCTGTTCGCTGACAGAATGGAGCTCTGTTCCCGGACAAAATGGAGCTCTGTTCGCTTTATCTAGAGAATACCAAATTTTGTTTTAATACTGAGATTTTTTTCTCAAATATTTTGTTTGAATACTGAATTGTTCGAGTAGGGGAGCATTCCAGGACCGAGGTTCCACTGTACTTGGCTGTTCATTAAATTCAACTGGTATCTTACTGACTACATAGCCTTCAGTGTGTTATGTAGTCAAAAAGCTCACAAACAAGTAAAACAAAATAGATTATATAATTAGTTATAAAACATGAAGTACATATCCCTACTCTTTCAAGTTTAAATTGTAGACGAATAGAAGAAATTACTATTCACTATTCAAGGTAACCAGACAGTCATTTCACTATGCTAAGAATCCAGAAGAGAAAGTTCAATTTCTTGCTCTCATGTTCATATTCTACACAGGGGATTTCTGTGGTGGGCACATGGAGTTCCCTGTACCCATGAGCTCATGGTTACCATTATTTTAAAACAAGCCCTGGCATACTTTTATGCAGGGCTTGAGTCCTGCAGGAAAGCATGGAAATGGTGTTCCTGCACTTTTTCCACAGCAGGAATGGCGTTCCCGTTAGCAGTCCTGTAGACAGGGCCGGCGTGTTCATAAGGCAGCACAAGCGGCAGCCTTAGGGCGCAGTGGCCTGGGGAACACTAGATTGGAGTGACCAGCAGGAGGTGGGAGCACAGTGCTCCCTCCAACCAATCACTCTGTGTAGCGTGGCCGAGCAGAGCAGTGCACACCGAGGTCTGCGGTACAGAAACTTCTGTTTTCCTGCACCCGGCCAGACTCTACTTGGCCGTGCTACAAAAAAAGGTAGGAGCACACCAGGGACCAAGGTGGGGGGGGGAGGGACACTAAGGGATGGGGGTGAGGGGGTGGTAAGGAATAACAATATGGGACGGGGGGGAACACTATGGGACAGGGGAGGAAAGACCACTATGGGACAGGGAGGGGGAAGAACACCGGGGGGCAGGGGGGGAAGAATACTAGGGATGGGGTAAGGAAACACACAATGAGATGGGGTGGAAGAACACCTATGGGACAGGGGAGGGAGGGAAAGAACACTATGGGGGAGGAGGAGAAAGTACACTATGGGATTGGGGAGGGCGGTAAATAGCACTATAGGACAGGGGAGGGTGGAAGAACACTATGGGACAGGGGAGAGGGGAAAGAACACTATGGGACAGGTGAGGGGGGGAAACACTATGGGACAGGTGAGGGGGAAAACACTCATGAGACAGGTGACTGGGGAAAGAACACTAAGGGACGGAGGGGTAAATAACACTATTTAACAGGAGAGGGGGGAGAGAACACTATGGGACACAGGGAGGAATTAACACTGGGAAAGGGGAGGGGGGTGGTAAGGAACACTATGGGATGGGGGTGGTAAGGAACACAATGAGATGGGAGGTGGAAGAACACTAAGGGACAGGGGTGAGAGGGAAAGAACACTATGGGGGAGGAGGAGAAAGAACACTATGGGACAGGGGAGGGGGGAAAGAACACTATGGGACAGGGTAGGGGGAAAAGGAACATAGGAAGAACAACATAGGAAGAACACCATTGGGGAGGGGGGAAAGAACACCTATAGAGCAGGCATGGGAGAACACTGTGGGATAGGAGAGGGGGGAAGGAACACTGGACAGGAGAGTGGAAAGAACACTATGGGACAGGAGAGGGGGGAAATGAACACCATGGGACAGGAGAGGGGAAGAACACCATGGGGAGGTGGGGAAAGAACACTATGGGGGAGGGTGAACAGTAGGATTGTGGGAAACTATGGGAGAAGGGGAAGAACACTAAATAACAGGGAGGGGAAAGGAACACTAGGGGGGAGAGGAACAGTAAGGGGGGGGCACTAAGGTACAGGAGAGGGAAGGGAAGAGGAACACTGGGGTAAAGGGAACACTAAAGGAGAAGGGAGAGGAACATAAATGGGGGGCACTAAGAGACAGGTAAGGGGGGTATGAGGAACACTAATGGACATGGAGGTGAGGAGAGAGGAACACTAAGGGACATGGAGGGGAGAGTGGCACACTTTATTGCATAACTAACTTATTTTGTTGTTACAACTGTTCTATATGTATTTGTTTATTGCATAGTTAACTTATTTTGTTATAACTGTTCTATATTTTTTTGTTTATTGCATGTGAATTTTGGAGATGTCTTTGTAAACTGGCACTTTACAATAAATGTTGCACTGTATTTTCTGAGAAATATAAATGCATACGCGTGTATACTTTTTTTTGAGGGGGTGGGTCTTGGGTGAGTTTCCACACGGTTTTTCCCAGGACTTGATCCCTGCTGTTATGTACAAGAAAGACCCATGAATGAACATGATCATGCTGCTACTCTTTACACTGAAATTACAGTCTCACTTGTCTAGTAGCCAAAGGGTGCCTTCTACTGGTGTAGAAAGTAGAATTTTAAATATGAATTCAGTATCATGGATGTCATCAGGCAAACTGGTTACCTTGACAAGTTCTCCAACATAACAAATAAGTAGAACACTCTGGGGGGTTGAAAGCATGTAATTTTGTTGCACAAAAGGGCAATATTTCGTTCCAAAAAACATTTATCAAGATCTGGACCAAAACATTGCCATGTTGTCCTGGAGTAAAGAAATGGCATGCTTTCACCCCACCAGAGTGCCTTACTTATTTTTTTTCTATTAAAGACAGTGTTGTGTTTATATTAAGTTTGAAAGAAAATATGTAAAGTAGATAATTGACTAAATCTTTTCAAGCATTTGCATATTATATGAGCAGCTGTTGGAGTCAAACTATAATTTCTGAAAGCTTAAATTTAAACATATTTTGGAGATTTTGTGAAACAGTGAAGCTTTACTCTCTCACTTATGACATTTTAATGTATACAGCCTAAAATTACAGATGACTGATTCAGAACTGTGAAACATTTGTCATTTATTCCTCCACATAATATCAAGAGGTTTTTGTCAACGTCTTGACCTTTCGGACAGATGTAGGTTCTAAGATAATAAAGTTGAGCAAATAATTGTTAATGTGAGAAGGTCAGGATCAAAATGTGATTTGGGCTCAGTTAATATTACCAGTTTTGTATTAAGAGTACATAGATTTTCAGATATTTATTTAAACAATGATTTAAATTAAAGAAATTCTTGATAGACCTGAACCCACAGAACTGACTATATTTGCAATTAATTAAATTCAAAACTGTGAGATCAGTATAAAGGCTCTTTTAGTATTTATTTCTTGATTTGCTATTGCATCACACGCATCAATGGACAAATTATTGTTTAAATAGCACATAATGCTTGTAATCTTTCTTTTAAAGAATTTAAACTGATTAACATGCCCACTAAAACTAAACTGATTGTAATACTTTAATCCACATCTCTCACTGATTCATAGTTCCAGCATGATCATTAGCTTTGTTACTTACTTGTAGCACTAAAACAAATTCATGCCATTTTAAATTGATTGTTAAAACAATCTTTTGGAGCTTTTTCTCCATGATAAAACAGGTTAATGTGTTCCACCAGTCACTCTTAAATTATTAATTTCTTGATAGACCATTTCATTTTGTGGGGCATATAGCTTGTATGCTATATTTGCTAATCTGTATCCTAAATATAACCCCTAAAATAAATCCCTTATTAAACTGATACTGTACCATAATCCACTTTGCCAGTTGCCTTTTTTGAATCATTATTATTATGATATTTATATAGCGCCATCAAATTCCGCAGTGCTTTACAATGGGTGGACGAACAGACATGTAGTTGTAACCAGACAAGTTGGACACACAGGAACAGAGGGGTTGAGGGCCCTACTCAATGAGCTTACATGCTAGATGGAGTGGGGTAAAATGACACAAAAAGGTAAGGATAGTATTAGACTAGTGAAAGTTGCAGAAGAGGAATCAGTCAGGAGCTATTGACAGTTTAATTGATACGCTTTTATGAAGAAGTGAGTTTTTAACGATTTTTTTGAAGGAGTGGAGACTGGGTGAGCATCTAACGGAGGAGAGAAGCGAGTTCCACAGGAATGGTGCAGCCCTCGGGAAATCTTGAAGGCAAGCATCAGAGATGGGAGTACGGACAGAAGTTAGACGTAAGTCTTCAGCAGATCGTAAGGGCCTAGATGGGACATACTTGTGGATAATGGAGGATAGATAGGTGGGAGCAGCATTATGTAGAGATTTGAAAGCAAGAACCAGAATTTTAAATTTAGCTCTATATTTTATAGGAAGCCATGTAGGGACTGACAGAAGGGTGAGGCATGGGAGGTGCGGGCGGACAGGAAGATGAGCCTTGCTGCTGCATTCATTATGGACTGTAAAGACGCAAGTTGGGAGCACGTAAGACCACTGAGAAGTGGATTACAGTAGTCAAGGCGTGAAAGGACAGTGGAATGGACCAACACCTTAGTCGCATCTGGCATTAAGTAGGGGTGGATGCGCGCAATGTTTTTGAGATAGAAATGACAGGATTTGGCGATAGATTGAACATGAGGCTTGAAGGAGAGGTAGGAGAACACCAAGGCAGCGAGCCTGTGTGGTGGAGCTGATGGTAGCACCGTGGACTTGGAGGGAGACAGACACAGGAGTAACAACACTTGAGGGAGCAAAGACCAGAATTTCAGTTTTGGTCAAGTTTAGTTTAAGGAAGTGGGCAACTATCCAGTTAGAAACAGCAGAGAGGCAATCAGATACACTAGTCAAGAGGGACGGGGAGAGATCAGGAGAGGACAGGTAGATTTGCGTGTCATCTGCATAGAAATGATATTGGAAGCCAAAGGAGCTAATGAGTTTACCAAGGGAGGCAATATAGATGGAGAAGAGTAGGGGACTAAGGACTGAACCTTGGGGAACACCAACAGAGAGGAGTTGGGGAGAAGAAGCAGAGGCAGAGAAAGAAACACTGAAAGTGCGCTGGGAGAGGTAGGAGGAGCACCAGGAGAGAGCAATATCTTGTAGACTGATATTGCGGAGGATGAGAAGAAGCTGTTGATGATCAACAGTGTCAAAAGCCACAGACAGGTCAAGGAGAATTAGATTAGAGTAGTGACCACGAGATTTTGCAGCGAGTAGATCATTGGATACTTTGGTCAGTGCCGTTTCCACAGAGTGCTTAGCGCGGAAACCAGACCGAAGCGGGTCTAGCAGAGAGTTGGACTCGAGGAAGTCTGTCAATCTCACATACACAATTCTTTCAAGGATCTTGGATGCAAAAGGCAGTAGCAAGATAGGACGATAGTTGGATGGGGAGTTAGGGTCAAGATTGGGCTTCTTTAGAATTTGGGTTAGAGTTGCTTCTTTAGAATTGGGGTTACAGTTACATGCCATATGTGTCACTTCACATGGAACATATTATTGACAAATATGCTATAAACATGTTATATAATCTCCCCTATAGCTTTAACCTCAAGATAGGTTTCTTCTCAGTGTAAATCCAGACTCAAGAACAGCCTGTTGACAATGGCACTTGTAGGAGATATTAATATTAAAGAAATTCAAGCTTGTCTAATTCCACAACTTTAGCAAGTCAGGTGTAATACTATCACCTTATTGAAATCTTCCAAGAACACAATAATATCGAAGTAGCAATTGGTTATTAACTAACTATGTAAAGAATGTTTGCAAAAATTTGTGAAACTTTTTTTACAACTGTGTAACTGCAAAATGAATTAACAGTAAGTAGAGTAGTAATAGAGTTCTTTGTAGAGTAAATAGTAAAAAAAAAAAAAAAAAACATATCCCCAAAAAAAAGAATATTTAGGGAGTTAATCCAGAGGTCAGCAAACAATATTATGGTGGTTCAGAAGGAGAGATGTCCATAAATCAATACAAAGATTGGCAGAAGTTAAATCAGTCCAAATAATCTCCATAAGAGAGGTGGATAATTCTATTCTGTTAGTCAGAAGTCCATTACCAAAAATTAGACCAAGAAAGACAAGTGGGTATTCAGATCAATGTTGCCAGTATCTGAGAGTGAAGGTCACTACATGGGAGACAGTCTGAGAAATGGCCAGCCAGAGAGCCATTATCGAGTTCCGAGAGCATGGGTGTGTACATGGGAACTCAGTCAAGTAAAGGGAAAATCCAGAAGCTGTAGTAAAGTACAACAGCTGGGTTAATTAGGCCAAGTGAAAACAAAGAAAAGGTCAGTTGACAACGTCAAAGGTCAAGAACCGGTGGATTAGTAGAGTCTAGCAAGGGTTAGGAGATTAAAGGGAAGAGGCTCATCCATGGTTGATACATGGGGACACTTTACTTGAAAGTAAACATAGGAAAGGTAAGTTAACAATACAGAGAGCACACTCACTTCAGTGTGATATAAAACTTTTAGTCGTATGCTCTCTGCAGTTCTCCATGCACTTGCAGTATGGTTACGTCCTCAAGGCTTTAAAATGAACATGACCCTCTGTGTTACATTGCAGCATGTCCACATACACCATGTCTCATATGCTTATCAAGGCATCAAGAACAAAGAGGCTCTACACTGGCTTCACAATAACACCATTGACAAACTGAGATTCTACTGACTAATACTTTGCGATATATTTGTCATTGTTCATGTTCATCTCTTAGTGCATTGACTCTGTTTCCATTACTCCAGTCAAAGTAGAAATTATTTAATTCATAGATATCTTAAGAAAGACCACTCTGATTTATTGTAGTGTCAGATACTCCAACCATGTTCTCTTTAATACAACTCTCAAAGGCACAACATCCTTACTGGCCCAGTGTCACTGTATACATATTCATAACCTGAGCTTTTCATTTTCAGTCTTAATTTTTTAACCTTATCTTTCATAAGGTTTTGCCTCAATCCCATGCAAGGTTGCACCATATTATTGTATTACTTAATTTGTTCCTAGTAGATTTTTAAAGAAAAGAGAAAAAACTTGGATAGAAGAGAACATTTTTTTTTAAACGAAGTCAGCTTTAAAAAAAATGAATACATTCCATAAAAATATTCCATAAATATAACAAGATAAATGATGTGCGGCATGTGTCAAAATATGCATCTAATATCCATAACTATAGTTTATTCCTCCTGCTTCAAGTATAATAAAATGATAGAATAAATATTCTAGTTGTGAGGATAACTTGGAATTTGTGATAAATTATCACTGTTATATAAGATGTTTGAGTAACTGTTTTAAGTAATTAATCACTGTAATATGTTGCTAAAATTAAACTGTAAATAAAACATTTTTAAATGATGTGCAAGCAAAATATTCTCTAATAGTCACTCAAAAATCCTCCAGCAAATAAATACTTTTTATGGAAGGGAGAACTCAACAATATGCATCAACGTTTCACATTTCAATGTTTTTTGACTATCTATTTTAGAAGAGACTGTTAACTTCCTTGGTGTATATCTGTGTATCCAATACAGTATATGCATGTTCACTTACATCAATTAATCACAAATGGTAAATGGAAATGCTACAATGAAGAATAATTTAATGTACGAAAACAGAAAAGAATTTTAAGTTAACATATATATTAGAAATGTGAGAAACATATAAAAGAGATTTTGGTAAAATATTGAAAACTAGTAGTGTGAATGCAAGTTAAAAATTACTACAATCCTCTCAACAGTGATCAATGTTACTCTTATAGATGCAGCAGACCACACTCCAGAAAAAAAAAGACCAGACTAAAGGTCTAAGAAGATGATATCATTTTTCCAGTGAAATGATTGGTGGAAAAGAAAATGCTTAGTGCTTTTTTCTCCTTTCCCCTTTTTTGGTTACTTTTTCTCTGTGAACCAAATGATGGAAAAAATGCTCACATCAGAATAATAATGTCACATTATGTTTATAGGCCCCTACACTCTACTTTACAATTATGACTATCCTCTGTACATACTGCTACCTCTAACTCTAATCTTCAGGACTTTTCTAAGGCTGTATTGTTCCTTTGGAATACTCAATTTCTTCAGAAACTAAATTCTTCAAAAAGGCAATTAAACTACTAACAGCGTTTTTCTTCACACATCACTAACTCATCTTGCTTTCTTGCCTACATCTGTGACATATGAAAAACAAAGCCTTTATTGCAAACTCATCACTAACTCATCTTGCTTTCTTGCCTACATCTGTGACATATGAAAAACAAAGCCTTTATTGCAAACTCTTTTAGCCACCTAGCTTCCATTAAATTAAACACATTTTACCCTTACCTCTTGCTCTGGGTCGTCTTTAATACGGGGCAAATGGGGCAGCTGCCCTGGGCCCAGATACTCCTGGGGGCACAAGGCAGCAGTCTCCTGGGTCCCACTGCCCTCAACAATTTTTATTTTCCCTGGACTTGTGAGGGGGGTGGGAAGTGTACACTAAGGAGGGAGACCAGGTGACCCTTGCACTTAGGGCCACGTGGTGGGCATTTGTCAGCAGGGGTCATGTTAGGCACTGTGATCCTCTGTAGCATGGGAGGAAGTAATGGCTGGTGACTTCCTCCGAAAGAAAACAGACGCACGGGTAGGATACAGTGAGAATATGTGCAGCACTCGGAGAAATAGAGGTGAGCTCCCAACAGCGTCAGCTTGCCACTGGACCCTGGGGAAGCCACCCTCCTGCAAAAGGTAGAAAACTGGAAGGTGAATATAAAAGTTAAAATTTTGCATGTGTACAGTTGCAAGAAAAAGTATGTGAGCCATTTGGAATGATATGGATTTCTGCACAAATTGGTCATAAAATGTGATCTGATCATCATCTAAGTCACAACAATAGACAATCACAGTCTGCTTAAACTAATAACACACAAAGAATGAAATGTTGCCATGTTTTTATTGAACGCACCATGTAAACATTCACAGTGCAAGTGGAAAAAGTATGTGAACCCTTGGATTTAATAACTGGTTGTACCTCCTTTGGCAGCAATAACTTCAACCAAATTGCAGATTAGACATGCACAACAGTCAGGAGTAATTCTTGACCATTCCTCTTTACAGAACTGTTTCAGTTCAGCAATATTCTTGGGATGTCTGGTGTGAATCGCTTTCTTGAGGTCATGCCACAGCATCACAATCGGGTTGAGGTCAGGACTCTGACTGGGCCACTTCAGAAGGCGTATTTTCTTCTGTTTAAGCCATTCTGTTGTTGATTTACTTCTATGCTTTGGGTCATTGTCCTGTTGCAACACCCATCTTCTGTTGAGCTTCAGCTGGTAGACAGATGGCCTTAAGTTCTCCTGCAAAATGTCTTGATAAACTTGGGAATTCATTTTTTCCTTCGATGATAGCAATCCGTCCAGGCCCTGACGCAGCAAAGCAGCCCCAAACCATGATGCCCCCACCATCATACTTCACAGTTGGGATGAGGTTTTGATGTTGGTGTGCTGTGCCTCTTTTTCACCACACATAGTGTTGTGTGTTTCTTCCAAACAACTCAACTTTGGTTTCATCTGTCCACAGAATATTTTGCCAGTACTGCTGTGGAACATCCAGGTGCTCTTGTGCAAACTGTAAGCGTGCAGCAATGTTTTGTTTGGACAGCAGTACTCTGTAGTATCCTCTGTAGTCTATGACCGAGAACCCACAACTTGCGAGTGAGTCAGCTAGCCTGTGTATACCGCTAGGTACAGGCCCCCAACTCAGTCTCAGTCTACAGCTCTGCGTGTGCAGGCTGCAGACTTCAGTGTCGCGATCGCCAGCCAATCAGAGCATTGCTGCAAGGACTGGGAATCGCCGAACATTTACCATGTAGTCTGCAGCTGTATGCACTTGGCAGGCTACCCAGACTGGAAACTCAACCCACACGGACCACCAGGACAGAGGCCACCAGACCACCAGGGCAAAGTCCACTGGACCACCAGAGGCCAATGGACCACCAGAATCCGAATAAGATAATTTCAGCCCCCCTTTCACTCACAATCACCCTCCCTCACCATCACCCCCCCTCTCATACTATCCTAACCCCTGTCTCTCTGTCCTCACCCCTTGCTTACTCTGTCACCCCCCTCTCTTACTCTATCCAGCCCCATTACACTTTCACCCCATTTTAGAGCTGTCCACCCCCCTCACACTCTATTTACCCCACTCTCACTCTGTCACCCCCACTCTCTCTGTCACCACCCCCTCACACTATGTCACCCCCTCTCAGTCTGTGAATCCCACTCTTATTCTGTCACCCCCTTCTCAGACTGCCACCCGCCTCTCGCCACTCACACCCTTGTTACTCTGTCACCCCCCTTCTTACTCTGTCACACTCTGTCACCTCTCTCTCACACTCTGTCACCCCCTCCATACACTCTGTCACCCTCTGAATACACACTGTCACAAATCTCCACACACACTGATACCACCGTCTGCACACACAGTCACCACTCTCCACACTCTGGCACCTCCCTCCATACCCCCCTGTCATCCCTCCACACTCTGGCAGCTCCTCCATACACTCTGTTACCCCCTACACACTCACCCTACACAAACCCCCTACACACTCACCCTTCACAAACTGACACCCCCTAGACACTGCCATCACCCCCACGCGTATATTAACTCACCCCCTCCAATCATGCAGCACTTACCTTATAACATAAATCCCCCTAATCCTGTCACGCTCAACCTTTTCTCGCAGTGTCAAATTCACCTCCTAGCCCTATTACACTCTACTCCCTTCACCCTGTCACTATCACCCTGTCACATTAGGCCCTCCAATCCTGTCACACTCATCCCCCTCGCCATGCCATACTCACCCTGTCAAATAAACCCAATCCTGTTATGCCCATGTCCCCTTGTCTTGTCACACTCTCTCCTCCAACCGTGCCACACTCATCCCCAGCTCTGTCACCCCGTCACACTCACCCTGTTACATTAACACCTCTAAACCTGTCACAGTCCTCCAACCCTTCCACAAGCAATCTGTCCCAATAACGCCTCTAATCCTGTCACACTTCCCTCTCTCTATTAACCCCCCTTAATCCTATAACAATCACCTCCCCTTGCCCTGTCACACACTTCTCCAACCATGCCACATTCACCCCACATCCATGATACTGATGCCCCAAATATGCCACATTCACCCCACCTCCGTAATACTCACTCCCCAAGTATGCCACATTCACCCCAACCCTGTGGTACTCATGCCCCAAGCATGCCGCATTCACCCTATTACATTAACCACCTAATCCTGTCATATGTACCTTTTCTCACCCTGTAACACTGTCTCCGCAAACCATGTCACACTCACCCTCCCTCATTCTGTCACACTCACGCCTCAACCCTGTCTTATTCACCCCTTTGCTCTGTCACACTCACCCTGCCACAGTTTCCCCTTTAGTCACCTGTCAGCCCCTGAAGACAATCATTTTACACACAGTCATAAAACATAGCTTTACCATTACCCAAAGGTCACAGACAGTACATCCGCCCCCCCATACACAAAACACTGCAAGCAGCTGCCCCACACACAAACGTTCCCAGACACACACATACACATGCTCAAAGAAACATATATACAGATACAAGGATACTCACTGTCAGACACACACTCTCAGGCACATACACAGGTAGACAATGCAAGACACAATCCGAAATACACACAGCCAGATAAATAAACATTGTGACTGATTTTTTTAACAGCGCAACTAAAATAAAAATGTCTAATTTCTAAAATTTTAATAAGCCCTTCACATCAGCATTATGTATAGACAACTGCCAGGTTATGCAACCCCACAATCATTTAGAAACAATTAACATAATTGCACATTTAAATTTGTGTATTGCAAATTATGCCAGAACTACAGTCAGAGAGCTCACAATGCAGCGGCACAGTGAGCTGCAGCAATGCAAGCCTCTGAACGATGTATACAGAGACTAGCTCTCTAGATCCAATGCTGCAAGACTCCCCATCAATATATCTACAGCTTGATATGCACACATAAGTTAACCTGCTATTTTTCTTCCACTAATGGTGTTAGTGGGGACCTCATGTTTGAGCTTCGCCTAAGGCCTCACCAAGTCTGAAGCCACCACTGCTGTCAGCGTATGTATCTGTTTGTGTCAGTATGTCTTTCAATGTATGTGTCTCTGTGTGTGTCAGTATGTATGTCATTGTATGTATGTGTGTCAGTATGTCTGTCAGTGTGTGTCAATATGTCTGTCAGTGTATCTGCCAGTGTATCTGTATGTTTGTGTGTGTATCTGTGTATCTGTATGTTGTCAGTGTTTGTCAGTATTTGTATCTGTGTGTGTATGTGTCAGTGTGTATATCTGTGTGCGAATTTGTGTATATGTATGTTGTCAGTATGTATCTGTATGTTGTTAGTATGTGTCATTATGTGTGTATGTGTCATTGTGTATATCTGTG
The DNA here is from genome assembly GCA_933207985.1 of Pelobates cultripes. Taxonomy (NCBI): domain Eukaryota; kingdom Metazoa; phylum Chordata; class Amphibia; order Anura; family Pelobatidae; genus Pelobates; species Pelobates cultripes. The sequence continues at coordinate 259,653,516 of OW240915.1, read as the reverse complement.
TGTGTATCTGTGTATCTGTATGTAGTCAGTGTGTGTATCTGTGTATCTGCATGTGTGTCAGTGTGTGCATCTGTGTCTGAGTATGTGCATGTTTGTTAGTGTTTGTATCTGTGCACCCATGTACCTGCATGTGCATCAGTCTGAGTATCTGTGTCAGTCTGTATGTCTGTATGTGTGTCAGTGTGTAAATGTGTGTCAGTATATGTGCATGTGTGTTTGTGTTTCATTGTGTATATCTGTGTTTCAGTATGTGTATGTATGTGTCACAGTGTATGTGTGGCAGTGTATGTGTATATGTGCATACACCTCCTCTTTTAAACTCCAACACTACACACAAATACAACCCTGCATTCAGACTTCAACACTACATACACACTCCTGAATTGAAACATCAACACTACATACGAACGCATCTCTGTGTTAAACACCATCATTATATATAAACACACTCCTGCATTCAAAAACCAACACTACACATAAATGCATGCTTGCATTCAAACGCCAACACCATATACAAACACACTCCTACATTCACACAAACATACGCTATACAAAACACAAACACTGCTCAGTGCTAGTTACAACCCTGCAAGGATGGGAACATGGTAGAGCCCCAGCTGTCAAAGCATTGTTGGCGTTGCATGACAGACAGGGATCTACCTTTTGGCCACCCCCTTTTGTTACAAAATAATTCTTGTACCAGGTCCCTTTCTACTTTAGTTCACGACTGCGTTGGGGTGGGGGGCAGGAGGCACCAAGCAAATTATTGCCCAGGATCCAATCATTATTAAACACGGCTCTGTCCTTGTGTCATTTTACTCCACTCCCCTTAGATCCTTAGCACCTTTTATTCAGGTATGACCTACTTGTCTTGTTGCAACTACTTGTTTGTTAGTCCACCTATTGTACAGCTCTGTAGAATTAGTTTATAAATAATAATTATATTTGGCAGTATACTGATTCGTCAAGTTTTGCATCGTTTTGGTTTGTCTGATTAGCTTCTGAATCAGGCTTTCACTTCTGAAAATTCTGCCAAGCCAAACTGCCATTCAATCATCCTAAAAAAATATATATTATTGGGAAAAATGGTTCAGTCAAACTGAATTTTCTCACTGTGCACAAGTCTAGTTGAAAACTCTGACTGTCATCCTGGAGAAGTATTGTAGCCAATGCAGAGAGTGTTTTGGCAGGGCCGCATTAACATAGGGGCTGATGCAGCTCCAGGCCCAGGCCCATGGATTTCTTTTTACACACTACTCTTAGGTTTGCCACCTGACTAGTATTTTACTGGCACAGCCGGTATTTGAGGCTGCCTGGCCGTGCTGGTATTGCAGTAATACCGGCAATACAAATGTAGATATTTTTCCCAGTATAAATGGAGATTACTCTGCAATACCAGCACTGTGTGTGGAGAGAGGCAGGGATAGGAAGTTACAGCATATCCCTGCCTCTCTCTACTACTCACTGATCCATGGGGGAGCAGCTACACAGCACAGAGAGTCCAGACAGCAGCTCTACAGCTCAGTGAGGGACGGGGAAAAAGGCAGCAGGGAGATATGGGGACACAGACACTAGGGGACACATGGGGACACAGACACTAGGGGACACTGGGGCCACTGATATACTTGGTGACACTGGAAAACATAGGGACACTGAGACACTAGGGGACACTGTGACACATGGGGACGCTGAGACACATGGGGACGCTGTGAGACATAGGGACATTGGAAGACACTGAGACATTGGGACACGGAGACACTGTCCTATGTCTCCCAGTGTCCCCATGTCCCCTAGCCAGTGTCCCTAGTGGCTCAGTGTCCACATGGTTACCAGTTTCCCCTAGTCTCCCAGTGTCTGTGTCCCCATGTCTCTCAGTGTCGCTAGTGACTCAGAGTCCCCATGTCTCCCAGTGTCCCCATGTCTCCCAGCCAGTGTCCTCAGTGTCCCCATGTCTCCCAGTGTCCCCAAGTCTCCTAGTGTCTGTGTCCCCATGTCTCCCCATGTCCCAAAATGTCTGTGTCCCCATGTCTTTGTCCACCAGTGTCCCCATGTCTCCCAGTGTCCCCAAGTGTCTGTCTTCCAGCCAGTGTCCCTAGTCTCCCAGTGTCCCCTAGTCTTCGTGTCCCCTAGTCTTCCAGTGTCTGTGTTCCCATGTCTCTTAGTGTACCTAGTGTCTTAGTGTCCCCAAATGTTTCAGTGTCCCCATGTCTCCAAGTGTCTGTGTCCCAATGTCTTGGTGTCCCTAGTGTCTCTGTGTACCCATTTCTCCCAGTGTCCCCAAATGTCTCAGTGTCCCCATGTCGCCCAGTGTCTCCATGTCTCCAAGTGTCCCCATGTTTCCTAGTGTCCCCATGTCTCCCAGTGTCTCCATGTCTCCAAGTGTCCCCATGTTTCCTAGTGTCCCCATGTCTCCCAGTGTCCCAATGCCCGTATTCACAAGTGCCCCATGTCTCCCAGTGTCCCCAAGTGTCTCAGTGCCCCCATGTCTCCCAGTGTTCCCAGGTCTGTGTGTCCCCATGTCGCACTGTGTCCTCTAGTATCCTAGTATCCTATGGATTTACTTGAAAAGGTGAAAGATGAAAGCATAAATTAGAGAGTGATTAGCATAGAGTATGTGTTTTCGTATAGCTGCATCCTTTCCCTCCAAAACCATCACCATCAGATACATGACGCTTGGGAGGTATGGTTGTTTCAGTGTTTTTGGTCAATATGATTCTGTAATTACGCCCATCATACTTGTCAGCTCCAGGCCCACTGGGCTCTTAATCTGGCCCTGCATTTTGGAGTGTGTACAGAAGGACTACAAACAAAGTTTGTCTTTGCTCAGTCTAGATTTACCCATAGCTATCGCAAACCTTAGAGATCTGATTCATGTTTTTGATTTCCTAAAAGTACAGAACCACTGAATGATGTTCATAGTGATAAAACATAAAATAGAAAATATCCCAATGTCCTAGCTTCAGAATCAAAGCCTTTAAAGGGACACCATAGTCACCAGAACAACTACAGCGTATTGAATTTGTTCTGGTGAGTAGAATCATTACCTTCAGGCTTTTTTCTGTAAACACTGATTGTTTCAGAGAAAATGCAGTGTTTACATTACAGCCTAGTGATAACTTCACTCACTCCTAAGATGTCTGTTAGAGATCCTTCCTGGGTCATTGCTGCCTAAAATGCGTCAAAACATTCAATGTCTCCTCCTTCTGCATACAGACAGTGAACTTTCCTCATAGAGATTCATTGATTCAATTCATCTCTATGTGGAGATGCTGATGGGCCAGGGCTGTGTTTAAATTGTGCTAGCTCTGCCCCTGATGTGCCTCTTTGTCAGTCTCAGCCAATCCTATGGGGAAGCATTGTGATTGGATCAGGCTACCACTTCTGCTGATGTCAGCAGGCAGTGGGTAGGTCTAAAGGAAACAGGGACAAAGTAAGCAGCTGCAGACATGAATACAAGTAAGAGTTTACTATATTTAAGGAAGCATGAGGGGACCAGGGTGGCTAGATAGTGATTTTTAACTCTATAGGGTCATAAATACATGTTTGTGTTCCTGACCCTATTGTGCTACTTTAGTGTAGACCTAAAAGCTCAAACAAATTTATATCTCCACACCACATGACCATATGGCGCACAGGCTCGTTTGAGAGGCTTACACAATCAACTTCTGGCAAGTTGGTACCCAAGGCACAGAGTGAAGTGAGGCGCATACCTTGCCTTGAACAATCTATGTATACCAGAAGTCCAACTCTTATAAGAACTCCTCACAAGCCACTAAATAAGACATATATAACCTTCTGCTGGACTATAGGAAGGTCTGGAAGGCAGACCTCTTGTAGACACAAATGGAGTTGGGAGTGCTACAATAGAAGATTGATGTAGTATAGTCCTGAAAAGGTACTCAAGCTGGCAGGCTGCAGAATGCCCAAATCCATGTGGATGACCTAGCTAAGTAAGTTCAGAAACTTATCCAGATGGTCACATCAATGGAAACCATGCAAAGACGGTGGAATATCTGCCTTAGAGGTATTCCATATAAAGTTGAAGGGGACGCCTTGCTACTTTTCATTCAGAGATTGCTTGTTTCTATGGGCATCACAGGGGGCACTGACCAAACAATACACTTTCAGAGTAAGAAAAAGCAGCTTTCGCTCCATCAGGAGTAACAAAAGCCATTATAGTAGTGACCAGAGATATCGTTATCTGATCCATTATCATGATCCACTCCAGAGACTTTGGAGATATGCGATTTTACGGCTTGACAGTGGCAATCTATGGTGACTTCCCATTTGCTGTGTTGCTGGAAAGAAGACAACTGGCTCCGATAACCAGACAGCTATGAGATGCAGAAATCAAGTACCGCTGGGATGTTGATGGTTCCCTAGTAGCAACACTAATTACTCAGCTTCCTCTGGGGCTCTAGCGCATTCCTACAGAGACTGCACCTCTCCGATACACAAATGCAGAGGGTGCTCTGAGTTCAGGGACTCAGACTTGACATGCTTTTATAGACTGCACTTTAGGGAAGCTATAGCGGGAGAGGTATTCTGCAACTATTTGTTTTTTCTTTTCTTTAAGTGCATTTTCTCCACTACAGAGTAGCTGCATTTATGTCACTTGATGCAATAACAACCTACCTATAGTAGACCTCATTGACCCCAAATCCCCATCGACAATACAATTTTCTTACCTTTGGCTTCTGTTTCTGAAAAAATGAAACCACAGACTAATTTTCCGGACACACACTTCGCTGTTGAAGGAGCATTGTTCAGGATGTAGATGCAAATAAAAAAAAGAAAACTTAAGAATATTTTAGAGGTTTATAAAACAAGTAAAACAATAAAAAGCTTTGCATTTATAATAATGAATATATTTTCTGCAGCTCTACTAGATTCCATCACAATCATTTACCTTTAGGCCCTCTTGCCAAGTCTGCATTAAGCCAGGTCATTCCTTGCTTCAATGAAATATTTCATATAAAAATTAAATAATTAATATTTATTAATAATTAATATTTATGTCACTATTATCTGAGAGTGATTGGGTTGGTGATCACTCAGAGTTAGCTGCTTAGTACTTCTCTGCCCCTCTTTTGAAATTGAATATATAATTGCTGAGCAACTTTAAGCCGGACCACCAGACGACACAACTCAGTCCAAAAGAAACACAAACCAGTTTCTATACTAGTCAGGAAAAAAAGGGCATACGACTTAAGCCATAAATCTCTTTAGTTTATGTGGCGGAACCAGCCTCGCCACTGGGCATTGGAGAAGACTGATTGCCAGCCTCCTGCCCTGTGACTATGGCCCCATGTTGAAATGCTGGATTTTCCCCTGCAAAGACCCGAAAGCCGGGTCATTCGGTACTTTCCCTATATGAGCAGTGTTACCCCAGATAGCTATGCCATGGAGCACATTCGTATAACGAAAGACTTTGTGAAAGACTTTGGCTCCATGGCAATTGAACTGTATGTATGTGATCTGAGCGCCATTCAGTAATAATTTGCACTCAGATCTAAGCTATCTGGGGATATGTTGAATGTACCCGTTTTATGCAATCGCTGCACAGTTATATATTTTTATGAAATACAGTTTTTACAAAATATTAATAACTTCCAAAATATACATGCCATTCACATGAAACATATATTTTCAGAATCCACATGCTTGAAATATACACATACTCAAAAATCAGGGCAATCGGTTCTGCACAGTTATATATTTTTATGTATTTTATTGTATTTTGCTACCATGTGGCTAATGGAGTTTTGCTTCTGTCCTTGGAGATAATTGTATTACTTCCCAATTATCTCCAGGATAGAAGACTCTGTGGAACTGGTTTTGGGCAGAAAAACCATGCTTCGTTTTGTCAAATAGGACTTTCCCTTAAGTTTTTAACCCCTGAACCGATTGCCCTGATTTTTGAGTATGTGTATATTTCAAGCATGTGGATTCTGAAAATATATGTTTCATGTGAATGGCATGTATATTTTGGAAGTTATTAATATTTTGTAAAAACTGTATTTCTCTGCCTGTGATAATTATATTACACATTGTGTTCAGTAATCATATCACAGGCAGAGGGGAGGATTTTGTGTGGGAGTGTCTGTGTGTATTGTACGGATTGATTGGTTGTATTTCAAAACCCTGTGGGCAGTACTATGTTTGTGGATTGTGAATAAAAGAGGCTGTATGTGCCAGTACAGTCAGTTCTGCTTGACCTCAAAACGAAGTGTCGTCTCGTTATTGGGGGAATTGGATTGTATGCTGATTGCCAGGAGTGTAAGCTGATTGTATGCTTTTCCTGTTCAGCTGCTTACAGCATTCATATGCTTGAGAGCATTCGTATGCTTCTTCGGTTCGGTGGTTGTGGTGTCTGCTGCAGTGCTTGGAGTCCTCAGGAAGCGCTAGGAGCATCCTTCAATGAAGGTACCCAGTCGGGGTGCCAGGTGATCCGTTACAGTTTAGTCTTGTCCTACCCTGCAATCCATTATCCGGGCTCAGCGGAGCTTAATGTAAAGACGTCACTTCTGGAATGTACACAATACAGGATTCCTTGGCTATTCCCATTTTGAAGTCTGACAGTTCATTGCATTCATTAATATATAGTTTAGCTTCCATAGCTCCAAAGCAGAAAAATTATAAACAGTTATTCAATGACAACACTTGATCAGTGTGGAGACAACCACAGGAAGATAATATTTAATATCTAATATTTTTTCCCATTGATTTTACTTAAATGCAGTGAAGAATGTGGACATAATTCAAATCAACTATGAATAAGTGATGAGTGCCACCTGAAATAGAGAAGACTTTTTTTTCTGTTAGAAAGCAGTTTTTTATACAGAAGTCCAGTAAAGAGTAAAAACAATGAGAACAGTATAGCTAAAAAAAAAAAAAAAAAAATTTTTAACAAATTAATCCATAGCTTAAAGAGATGTTTCAGGTACCAAAACAACTTCATCTAAATTAAGTTTTTTTTATGGTGCCAGGAGGTCCCTAAAGGCACTTTTATCTCAAGGGGTTAAACCGTTCTCTACTGGTTTAACCCCAAAATTGCCTTCAGTTGCAATTTCCACTGAATTTTCAGATTCAGGAAGCACGGAGTGCTGGCAAGCAGGGGCGCCGCTAATTGGCAGCTGACACCATCAGCAAATCACTGACTCACCATTCACTAAACTATCTTGAGAAAGATACAATGGAATTAAATCTGTGAAGTCTACAACCACTAAGTTGCTTGGTGTAATTGGTGCTTAATGTCATTCGCTCTTAAAAGTAGCCATGAGTTAGTATGTGCTCCATTTCTGCAAGAAATGCTGCCCATACAGATATATTTGCACTTTTGTGCCTGTGGTTAGTTGAATCCCCCAGCACACATGACTTAGGCAGCCCAGAACTCTGTCATGTTAATTCTATGCAAAAAATGTGTCTGTCATCAGCATGCACTGTTTGCTGGTGACAGATGCTCTAAACTTCTTCCCTACTTCAGTCTCCCATCCCTACCTCTGTGCACAACTTCCCACCTCCCTCCATTGAATTAATTTTCATTTTATTTTTTATTTGTATAATTTTCTATCTTGCCGCATACCTCCCTTGAGCCAATTAAATTATTTTGTATGAGAAGCATTTGAATTGACCATGGAGAGAGAAGGAGTGATAATGGACAGGGTATGAAGAATATTTGACCGACAGTGAAGTGAAGGTGAATTTTAACTTATTTTACAACTTTTTTTAATTAAAAAACAGGATGGACAAAGCACTAGTGCCCATTTGGGCAATATTACTAAAAACAAATGCTATAACGAAAAAGGGCTGGAGTAATGCTTTAAGTATACTAAATTTAGTGAACATTTTTAATTTAGTGAACCTATTGAAGTGTTTTTTAAACAAAGGGTTATTTCTCAAAGAAACATACAAACAAGCAGCAATATTCTTATTATTATCATAAAAATAAAGATGCATCTTATTTTAATAAAGTGACAGTGTCTACATTAAATGCCCTTATTGGTACTGAAACTCTAATTTTCATCTACTTATGATCATAAGAAAGAAATACTAACAATATAGCTTAGTGTCAATATAACTCTGATCAACAAGAAAGAAATACTTGTAGTATAGGGTCCGTTCCTGCAGCACATGCATCAAATATTCAGATTTTTGATTGAGTACCACACACTATTTTACCAAGGGAAATAAAACAGTACTATCGCCACAATCATGTGTGAATAGTGTGAAATAAGTATGCAATATACTTATCAGGTAAATCAAGTGCACAGCCTCCCAAGGATCACTTCCCAGGTAGTGGTCTTTAGACCAGAATACAAGCAAAACACATATGGGATATGGCTGTGGAATCTAAAAAGAACATAGACAAAATATAATGTAATACAATTTTAACAAATAGTGTGCGCTGTACAAAAACGCACTCACAAGATGTGGACGTATTATGCACTCAAAGGGTGCCTCCCCTGATGTAATTGGGGGGTTATGGATCCCCTCTCCACTGTCTGCAGGATAGCAGGAAATCAGGTCTTCGGATAGCAATATAAAATAGTGTTTTTTTTATTATAAATCAAATAAAATTGGTAAAACAGCAGTAGTTGTGTTCTTACGCGTTTCGTCCCACACTTGGAACTTCCTCAGAGACCATAAAATCAAAGTAAATTACAGATGGTTATACAAAGATAACAGTCAAATTTATCAGTTTTTATTGCGTAACTGGGAGCTAACATGTTTTTGAGATTACGATTTTTTTTAAAGGGATGCTGGGGTGGGAATTGTTAGACTGTTATCTTTGTATAACCATCTGTAATTGTCTAAATCTTGTGAGTGCATTTTTGTACAGCGCATTTTTGTTAAAATTGTAATACACTTTGTTTTGTCTATGTTCTTTTTAGATTTCACAGTCGTATCCCATATTTGTTTTGCTACTATTTTTTTACCAAGGTCTGTTTCTGTTGAACAGACACCAAAGACTCCAATTTTATATTAGGTGCTACACACTGACAATTTTACTACAGCAAAACAAATTCCGAACAAAAAGATGAACACGTTTTTCTCTTTTTCTAATTGTGTGCTTTGTTTGATTAGTGCTAGATGTGATTGCTATTGGTATTCAACCCCAATATTCACTATTCTCTAGAAGACCTACAAGACTGTTTTGCATTTTTCCAGATAGAGAGGAATACATGCTTAGATACGTACCTGGATGCATACCCACAGAAACAAATTGCATAAATAAAAAGTGTAAAATTAAAGGTGTGTTAATAACCATTTTACCTAATGCAAAAATAAAACTGTCAACCAAAATTTATAAACTCTATTATATCCTACACTTCTAACTCATAAATATGAATTGTAATTTTTATGATATGCCAACCATTGTGATTTATATTTTAGAAATAAATGAATTCTCATTTATTGTTATATCACACTGAGCAATCAAAGCATAAATCTATCATCTCAGAAATTACTGAAAGAAATCATAGACTAAGAGGGTTAATTGAAGTTTTTTAAATGTATTATTTAATCATAATGGTACTTCTTTCCTATATCAAGTAAAGTGTGTTATTGCTAGATAACAAATTGAAGAAAACTAGTTAGCCACTGACCTTACAGAACAAGAAACATTGAATAATTGTGTCTACTATCCATTTTTGGTTTGTTTTCAAAGGGGACATACCAACAGAAAAAATTTGATTTATATAACACCAAAAAAATACATTAACACTAAATACATTAAGTAAGGGGCATGACAGAACATGAAATTGGAGGTAACAGGTTTGTTTTTGAGATATTAAAATTGAAGGGCTAACATACAGGAAGAGATTTTGGAGAAACAATAAATGGCACAAGAAAAGAGAGAGGGCAGTAGGTCAGAAGAAGAAAGTTAGATGAGAATGTTGTGAGCACACAGGTGATTTAGCAATTTAAAGAAATCAATTGGTTTGCAAAAGAATATGTAAAGATGAAGAAGGGAAGGTGCCGGATAAGGAGACTCTGAAGTGATATGATTTGAACCAGGAGAGCATAGTTCCATAGTTGTCAAATAAATTTAGAATTTGCAAGAGTAGATGATAGTTAATTCTGTCAAAGCCACCAGAAATGGCCAAAAGGATAAATAGAGAGAAGATGCATTTATTTTTGGTTGTGACAGTGTCATTTATCACTTCTTTTTATCTTTATGTTTGTCTGAATTGTATATAGTTTCCACTGAGTTGATTCCAAATTACTTCAAGGGATATTCTACGCACCACAACTATAGTATGCAGTTATGTTGCTTTCAGTCTCCTCTTTTTACGAAGAGGCTTCATTTTTAAAAGGCACATACAGAACGAGAACTAACATTTTCACTTTAGCAGGGTTTTTGCAAAATATCTAGGACTGGATATGACATATGGTTGTTTTTCTTGTCCTGGCAGCGATAGACACTCTATAAAGAGTCCTGAGGGATTCAAAATAAATAACATATGCTGTCCTCTTATATAATACCAGAAAAGCAGAGCAAAATATTATTACAAACACGTTTTGTCAGCTTGTACTTTACTTAAGCTGCAGTATAAAATGCCATCTTATATTATGCATTATTGTTCTCCTAATATATGACTTGTCAGGTCCGATTTCAATCTGAGAGCATAATACATGTAAACCAGAATGTATTGTCTAGATTTATAGAAAGGTCAGTAAAATAAACACATCTGTTTTCAGTAATGGATGCCCCTTTTGATTATCATTCCAGGTTTGTATGTGGTTAGGTAGCTGGGAAAATATAGATTGGAAAAGTCCATTAAGTTCAATGATCCTCAGATCTCATTAAATCAATGTCTAGCAGATGGTAAAAGCAAAACTTTATCAAAATATTAATACATTTCCAAATTCCTCTAGAAAAACTAGATAGATATAGTCTCAGTTTGCTTCTTCTGACCTTCTGTAAACTAAGTATGAGTTAGGCCTACAAAATATCTCCAATGATTCATTACTTCAATGTTATCTTTAACGGTGATTCTTCCCTCATTTACTAGAAATCATCACAGCCTAAACCAGGGGTGGGCAACCTTTACCGGCACTGTGCTAACACGAGACTTTGAACTCACGTGGAGTGTCAGATCTATTTTATTTTTAATTTGCTGTATTCTGCTTATGCTATGTTTCAGGGTTGCCATGCTCTGCTTGTGTTATGTGTGTATGTGGACTGGTTGTGTTATTGTGTATATGAGTGAGCAGCTTGTGGTATGTGTATGTTATGTATATCGGCTGTGTACAGGGCCCTACATTCAGGGCCGACCCGTCCATAGATCGTGGTGGAGCAATGGCTCTAGGCAGCACTCTGACAGGACTTCCCAACCCATGGTGGCGGTGCAGCAGCACCACACTGGTTGGGAACCTGTGTGAAGGTCCATCAGGTGGCCTATGCCCTTAGGGCCACCCGATGGACATATGCAATAAGGGGCCCAGTCGCTGAACAGGAGGATGGGGCCGGAAGGGGAGAGCAGGGCCCCACCCAAAACCTGCTGGGTGGCTTAATTTTTTTAATGTGTGTTTGTATGTGTGTAATGTGTGTGTGTGTGTGTGTGTATATATGTTTGTATGTGTGTAATGTGTGTATAGTGTGTGTATCTGTATGTAGTGTGAGTATCTGTGTGTTTGTATGTGTGTAATGTGTGTAGTGTGTGTGTATCTGTGTGTTTGTTTGTATGTATGTATGTGTAGTGTGTGTATCAGTTTGTATGTATGTAATGTGTGTATCTGTAGTGTGTGTATCTGTGTATATGTGTAGTGTGTGTATCTGTGTATGTGTGTAATGTGTGTGTATGTATCTGTGCATAGTATGTGTCTATATGTATGTGTGTAATATGTGTACCTGTGTGTGTGGTGTATTTATCTGTATGCAGTGTGAGTTTCTGTGTGTAATGTTTGTAGTGTGTGTGTGTGTGTGTCTCTGTGTATGTGTAGTGTGTGTATCTGTTTGTATGTGTGTATTGTGTATGTATCTGTGTGTTTGTATGTGTGTTATGTGTGCATCTCTGTGTGTAGTGTGTGTATGTGTAGTGTGTGTATCTGTGTGTAGTTTGTGTATCTATGTGTAGTGCGTGTATCTACATGTGTGTCAGTGTGTGCATCTCTATGTGTCAGTGTGTGTATCTGTATGTGTCAATGTGTGTATCTGTATGTGCCAGTGTCTGTATGTGTCTGTGTGTATATCTGTATGTCTGTGTATATGCAGACATATCAGTGTGTATGTACATCTGTATGTGTGTCAGGTTTTGATACAATTACTGACACACATACAGTTGCACAGACACATTGATACACATGCAGATATACAGACACACATACAATTACACATAAAAGAAGAAAAACTACCACAACAAGAGGACATAGTCTTAAATTAGAGGGACAAAGGTTTAAAAATAATATCAGGAAGTATTACTTTACTGAGAGGGTAGTGGATGCATGGAATAGCCTTCCAGCTGAAGTTGTAGAGGTTAACACAGTAAAGGAGTTTAAGCATGCGTGGGATAGGCATAAGGCTATCCTAACTATAAGATAAGACTAGGGACTAATGAAAGTATTTAGAAAATTGGGCAGACTAGATGGGCCGAATGGTTCTTATCTGCAGTCACATTCTATGTTTCTATGTTTCTATACTGATACACATGCAGATATACAGACACACAGACACAAACACTGACTCACATGCAGATACAAAAACAAACAGATACAATCACTGACACACATACAGATACAGGCACACAGATACAAATACTGACACACATGGATATACACAGACACAGTGTATAAGTGTATTGGGTGTAGTGCACACACATACACAAGCTACATCCCCAGCATAGACACAGACACATGCTAGATCCCCAGCACACACAGACTTATACTACATCCCCAGCACACACACAGACACATACTACATCCCCAGCACACACACAGACACACACTACATCCCCAGTATGCACACACAGACACACACTTCAACCCCAGCACACCCACAAAGAGACACTACCATTGCCTTTATTTTGCACATGCAGTACACTAAGCAGTGGTCACTGAAACTGTTAGTGAGAACACCTGCCTCCTTTCCCAAGGTTAATATGACCAGGTCCTTCAAAAAATGTAATCTTGAATCCTTTCTAAATGACATCAAGAACCGTCCATGGCACAGATTAAACCTTATCCCAGATCTGGACTGTGCAATTGGATTCTTTCAGTCTGAACTCCTACAAGTTTGGAATTTGCATCCCCCACTGCGTAAGATGAGAGTAAAGGGGGCACATATGAATTGGATCACAGTTGACCTTATCCAAATGTACCAGTTTCGGGATTAATTGTGGTCAAAGTTCAAACGTACTAGCTCTATGAACGATCACTGTGCATATAGACAATGGCGAAATATATGCACAAAACAAACAAAATTGGCCAAGGCCCAATATGTCTGAAAATCTGAACAATAACATATCAAACCCTAGAAACATTTGGAAAGTCATAAATAAATTACAAACTCTCCCAATCCCCTCCCAACCCTCCACTGTCCAAGTGAATTACCAAACCATGCAACTTCCCTTAGATGTAGCAAATGCCTTTAATAATTATTTTGTCAGATGTTTCACCAACCTGACTGCCAAGCTAATAAATGATAAATTTGCAAAGACCCAATATAGAGAAGTTAAATTTTAGACCTGTACCTATTAGTGTCATTAAAGGACCACTAAAGGCACTCAGACCACTTCAGCTTAATGAGGTGGTCTGGGTGCCTGGTCCATCTAGGGTTAACCCTTTTTTCTATATGTTAGGGTTAATCCAGCCTCTAGTGGCTGTCTCATTGACAGCCGCTAGAGGGCTTCCGCGTTTCTCACTGTGAAAATCACAGTGAGAAGATGCCAGCGTCCATAGGAAAGCATTGTGAATTCAGCCAGTTCCTACAATAAGGGGGGGACCTATTGTCTTCCCCCCAGCCCCCACCCATGAGCTGCTGGTGGGGGCCTTAAATGAAAGTGGAGGGACCTATTGTCCTCCCTTAAGCCCCCACTTATGGGCAGCGGGTGGGGGCTAAGTGTAAATACCCCCCAGGTGACTAGGGGTCCCTAAGGCCTTAGTCACCCCCCCACCCCAAAAAAAGTTAATACATTCCTACCTACCCCTTCACCCTAAAAATAGTGAGGGGGAACGAGAAAACTAAACACCTGTAAATAAAAAAATAACTTACCATTTGATGTCTTCTTTTTTTCTAAAATCTTCTTTTCTCAGCCTCCAAAAAGGCCAAATAAAAATCCATAATACCCGTTGAACTTTGAAAAAAAAATAAAAAAATCTGACGCAAAAAACCCCCAAAACATGACGCTTAAAAAGTAATCCATCTTCACCCTTGGAGCGCATCGTGCAGACTGAGCTCTGCAGGGCGGGGAAAGGCCTAAAAAAGTCTTGCCACACCCTGACAGGTAAGTCTCTATATTTACCTGTCACGGCACTCTGATTGGTTGGCTTGAAATCCAACCAAGCAGAGTGCTCTGTGTCATTTTAAGTTCTTTGGAATTTTCCCATGCTGTGTAATTTAACTCATAACAACACTCTGATTGGTTGCTTTCAATCAACCAATCAGAGAGTTATGAGTCAAACTACACAGCATGGGAAGATTCCAATGAAACCCTGAGACGGGTTCGGCGGGTATTATGGATTTTTATTTGGCCTTTTTTGGGGCTGAAAAAAAATAAGATTTTAGAAAAAAGAAGACATCAAATGGTGTTAATTTTTATTTACAGGGATTTAGTTTTCTCGTCCCCCCCTCACTATTTTTAGGGTGAGGGGGTAGGTATATCTTTATTAAAAAAAATTTGGTGGGGGGGTTGAATAGGGGCTTGGGGACCCCTAGTCAACTGGGGGCGGGGTATTTACACTTAGTCCCCACCCATCGCCCATGGGTGGGGGCAGGGGGAGGACATGAGATCCCCCCGTTTTCTTTTAGGACAATAGGCCCCCCTTTTTGTAATTTAGGGCCCCCACCCACTGCTCATGGTTGGGGACTGGGGGGGAGGACAATAGGTCCCCCCTTACTGTAATTTAGGGCCCCCACCTGCCACTCAGGGGTGGGTGCTGGGGGGAACAATAGGTTCCCCCCCATTTTTATCTAGGGCCCCCACCTGGCTCTCAGGGGTGGGGGCTGGGGGGAGGACAATAGGTCCCCCCTCATTTTTCATTTAGGATCCCCATCCGCCGCTCATGGGTGGAGGCCAGGGGGGAGGACATTTGGCCCCCCCTTTATTGTAACTTAGGGCCCCCACCCACCGCTCAGTGGTGGATGCCAAGGGTGACCCTATGTCCCCTGTTTACTTGAATAACCTCCACTCGAGGGGCATGGGTGTCCCCCACAGGCTAGTTATTGGGGTGGTTATGTTAACAAAAATTTGCAACAGAATGCTTTCCTATGGATTGGCTGAATGCGCGCGCGGCTCTTGCCGCGCATGCGCATTCAGCCGATGACGGAAGAAGAGGGAGGAGATTCTCCAGCACCGAGGGAGCTCGGCACTGGAGAAAGGTAAGTGTTTAACCCCTTCCTCTGCATCTAGCCTGGCGGGAGGGGGACCCTGAGGGTGGGGGTACCCTCAGGGCACTATAGTGCCAGGAAAACGAGTATGTTTTCCTGGCACTATAGTGGTCCTTTAATATCTTGGTTTAAACCATGTTTTAATGTTTTTAGATTATAGATCCACTGTGCTTCTTTTTTATTAAGCTCTATCTGTCTATCTCCCACTCTACAGTGTTTCTCCACTGTATCAATTCCAATAGCAACAAAACCTTTTACTTTTATTTTTATCCCACACTGAATATACATTCCATCTATATCATCGAGATGCGAACATTTCAGAGATATGATTGTTTTCACTTCGATCTTATAAGTGCAATCTTAATAAATATTTTGTTTTGATGTACAATCTTCCTGTTTTTGCTTTATTACAAGCTCCAAGGAACCACTTTCGATTGGAAACAGATTCATCACGAAGAATGATGTACATATGATGGGCTTGAAACTATCCAAATTCCTGTGAGTGCAATTTATTTATTGCGGGGTGACCTATATTTGACGCTATAACCCTATGTCCTATTTTTATTCTTCCCCTTAGATCTCTGGAATTATATTTCTCGTACCTACTTAAGGTAGTATTATCTCCTATTTAGAGAGTTATTATATATGTTTTCATCCCTACTTATTTGTATGTTTTGTTTTTTCTTAGTTGTTGTATTGTGTGTGGTGTTATTAATATGGTGGAAGGGCTTCTTGTGTGTGTATGTGGACTCTAAGGTGTTGTTGGGGCTGCCTGTAAATCTTTGTGTTTGTGTATGGGCTGTTTGCAGTATTTAGGCGAAGAGGGTGCTGCTTGTAGTATTTAAGTATTGCTTGTGTGCCTATGCATATTATTGCACTTCAAAGTCTTCTTTTGTATACAGTATCTCACAAAAGTGAGTACACACCTCACATTTTTGTAAATATTTTATTATCTTTTCATGTGACAACACTGAAGAAATGACACTCTGCTACAATGTAAAGTAGTATGTGTACAGCCTGTATAACAGTGTAAATTTGCTGTCCACTCAAAATAACTCAACACACAGCCATTAATGTCTAAACCAAGCATGTCAAATCACGGCCCGCAGGCGGCCCACAATGGACATCTTTGCGGCCCGGCGAGCTGAGAGTATATGCTTGGTGTTAAAGTAGAGTATGCACCTGCTTTCCCCACGTTGCAGGTGCCTACTCTGCTAAAATTTACCCGGCCGGGGAGGAGAGCCAGCGAGGGAGCTCAATGTTCCTGCTCCTCACTGCTCCCTCGTGCGCGCCGTCTGTAGTGAAGCCATGTGCTGGAATATGACATCATATTCCGGCACCCGGCATTACTAAACTGCGCGCGAGGGAGCAGTGAGGAGCAGATAGAAGATCCCCACTGGACCCCAAGTAGAGGCCCACATCAGCTCCCATAGGTAGGGAGCAATAAAGAAAAGGATGTGTGTGCAAGAATGTGTAAATGTGTGTGTGTGTGCCTCTGTCAGTGAGTGAGTGTGTCTGTCAGTGTATGTGTGACAGTCTGTGTGTGTCAGTGTGTGTCAGTGTGTGCCTGTCAGTGAGTGTGCCTGTCAGTGAGTGTGCCTGTCAGTGAGTGTGTGTGTGTGGCTGTCTGTGTCTGTCTGTCTGTGAGTGTCTGTCTGAGAGTGTGTGTGTGGCTGTCAATTAGTGTGT
Organism: Pelobates cultripes; assembly: GCA_933207985.1. Lineage (NCBI taxonomy): Eukaryota > Metazoa > Chordata > Amphibia > Anura > Pelobatidae > Pelobates > Pelobates cultripes. The sequence continues at coordinate 259,636,277 of OW240915.1, read as the reverse complement.
GTCAGTGAGTGTGAGTGTGTGCGTCAGTGAGTGTGTGTGTCAGTGAGTGTGTGTGTTGGTCAGTGTTGCATTGGCTGCAACTGGACAGTGGAATACATAGAGGTGCATGGAGGCAGGCAACATCACGTCACATTCCGACGTGACATCGACCTGCTCCACCTTCACAGGGTTTCAAGAAGTAGCGGGAGGATCAGATTTGGCATAGGGTGTGGACGGCGCCATTTGTGGTATACCAGAGGCCGGACTCCGTAGTCGCATACCGGCAGAGGCAATGTCAGTGGAGTCTGCTTGTTGGCTAGAGGGGGGTACTAGGATTTAGTATATGAGGAAAACTGGGATTTAGTAGAGGGAGGGTCTTTTGGTACCTGCATGGTGTCATGTTCCGGTGCTCCTGTCATTTTGGCCAGCGGCCGTTGTTGTTGCAGCATGGTACCTATGTCCCTGGACCCTGATGGTGTCTCCGGTGGAGGTTTAGTAGAGGGGGATGCTGGGGTTTTATTATACTGTACTTTTCAAAATAAACCTACGTTTCTATGAAATTGTAAGTTGTTTTTTTTTGTGTGGCCTCTACTTGGGGTCCAGTGGGGATCTTCTATCTGCTCCTCACTGCTCCCTCGCGCGCAGTTTAGTGATGCCGGCAGGATGGCGGCCACGAGGCGCCTCAAATAGTGAGGCACTTCATCGGGTGTGATGGCGTCTGGCACTCCCCTGATCTTAATGTGGTTGCGTCTTGTCCTGTCATCGAGGGCAATATAGTGGAGAGAGAGTGCTTGTTGTTGGGCCTGTAGGGCCAGTACAGAGTCCTGTAAGGTTGCTAGTCCCTGCTTGATGCCAGAGACATCCTTCTCTGTGGACTGCCAGTGATAGCCTGCACATCTGTTTTAATTGCTGCTATGCTGGTTGCCAGGAGGTTTTTGATTTCCCCAATTAGGTGTTGAAAGTCATGCTGGGTGACTGGGGCAGACCCATCTGGAATCCCCATGGGCGTTTGTGGCCTTTCTGGGGGTAGGTCAGGCTGTATAGGGTCTTTTGGTACTTGCATGGTGTCATGTTCCGGTGCTCCCGCCATTTTGGCCAGCGGCCGTTGTTGTTGCAGCATGGTACCTATGTCCCTGGACCCTGATGGTGTCTCTGGTGGAGGATTTTGGGACCGGCGGCCCATTGCTGCCTGGGTATTTAAGAGTGCTGTGGGGAGGTCTTCCACTTCTGGGTCCGTGGGTAGTTCAAGTCTGCCCAGGAGCGCAGACCAGTCGAGGGCTGCTGCGGGCTTGTAGGCCGCAGGTCTGCTCTTTCGTCGGTTCACCCGTGCCGGATACACAAACGTCATGGGGGGCTGCTGGGCTGTGCACAAATGGTGCCCCTGTTCAGGAGTGGGTCAGCTGAGGGTTTTAAGCCTCAATCAGCAGGCTTTGATGCGCGTTTTGGTCGGGAGCTATGCTGTGTTGCGTCCGCTCCAGCTCGTGGTCAGGCTCCGCCCCCCTCTGCAGACTTTTTAATGTAATCACTGCCTTTTCAAAGAAAAGGTGGTGTCTACATAACACTCTAGTAACACCTCTAATGGCAGTCACTCAGACTCACACAATGCATCCCTTACACACAACAAGAAACACACAATACATCCCTTATACACAAACACTCACTGCTTTCTATCCCTTACACAAACAACACTGCATCACCTACACAAACTGGTATCCCTATACACTACATTCCGTAAGCACACACATTAGATCCTCTACAGTAACACATAACACATCCCCTACACACTCTACTCCCTGTGAGCAAACTCATGGGTGGAACATGTAGGTGGCCTTATGGGTGGGCTTTATGGGCATACTCACCGTCAGGCCCTGGGGCCCAGACCTTGAGCTATGTAAGAGGCCCCCAAAAATGGAGCTGCTTCCCATTCTCCCAGAACATTGAATTTTGTGACCACAGTTGCAAACAGCCTCCAGAGATCCTGTTCTACACCAGACCAGTGGAGCCAGACTGCAGCCAGAGCCCATCACCATCCTCATCTGATTGTAAGTAGACAATCTAGTATATTATTAGTGACACTCATCTCTAATTTACCTCACATTAAATGGACACTATAGTCCCCAGAACCACTGCAGCTTAATAAAGTTGTTCTGGTGTCTATAGTTTGTCCCTGCAGGCTTTTTAATGTAAACACACACTGTGTGCAGCACTGGCACTAGTTCATATGGCAGATCATATGGGTGGGGCATTGCGATGTCCCGGGGGTGGAGGGGCGGCAAATCTTTCTTTTGCCTAGGGCGACAAAAATCCTTGCACCGGCCCTGGGGAGAGGAAACCACTAAGGAGGGGAGAAAGAGATCACTAAAGGACAGGGAGGTGAAAAACCACTAATGGACAGGAGGGGAGAGAAGACCGATGAGAAACAGGGAGAGGAGACCACTAAGTGATGGGGATGAGAGAGGAGATCACCAAGGGATGGGGAAGGGCAAGGGGAGGCCACTAATGATGGGGGGGGGGGAGGAGACTTCTAAGGGACTGGAGGAGAGACCACTAAGGGACAAGGCCGAAGTGTAAGAGATTACAAAAATTGACGGAAGGGGTGAAAGAGACACACAAAGTGGCTGGTGGGAGAGAAAAAGGCACTTAGAGGGGCCTGAGTACGGGAGAAAGACACACAGAGGGACTTACGGGAGGAAAAAGACAAACAGAGGGGCTGGGGGTGAAAAAGACACAGAGGGCCTGGATGTGAAAGTGACACACTGAGGGGCTGGACAAGGGGAAAAAGAGACACATGGAGGGGCTGGGGGGAGACAGAAGGGCTGGGTGTGAAAGAGACATACACAAAGGAGCTGGGAAGAGTAAAACACACAAAGGGGCTGGGAGAGAAGGAGACACACAAAGGGGCTGGGGGTAGTAAGACACACAAAATTTGGGAAGATGTAAGAGTCATACAAAGAGGGGGGATAAGAGACACACCAGGGGGGTTATAAGAGATAAACAAGGGAGGTGTAAGGCACACAATAGGGAAAAATAGGGGAAAAGATACACTAAAGAGGGTAAGACTAAAAAAAGTGGGATAAGAAACACAAAAGGGGGGTTAAGAGGCACATAGGTGAATTCATTTCTTGGGGTGGGGGCAAAATGCATCTTCACCTGTGTACCCAAAAATCCTAGCAAGGCCCTGCATGTATAATTTCCGGTCCTGGCAAGGATAATTCAGACATTCTTTGCCTTTGGTTTTATTGGAAGTTCGATAAAGATTGTCTTTCATAAAAAGATCAGGCTGGTGGTGGTAAATCCTGCAACTTATACTTATTGGATCAGACATTCACAAATGGTTTGATCCCCCCGAAGCTGGATAGTCCTTAGTAGTACTGTATCCACTCCACACTTGTAAGTGTATCCACTTTTGTTGCTACACTTCTCTTTTCAAATTATTTTTTTTTTAACAATTGTAGAGAAATACATTGTTAACAATGCATAACATACAATATAACATAACATAATAGTAAACAAAAACAATACAAATAAAACACAGGTAAAGAGAAAAATTTAAAATAAAAATAAAAGGGGAATACAGTTGCAAGAAAAAGTATGTGAACCCTTTGGAATGATATGGATTTCTGCACAAATTGGTCATAAAATGTGATCTGATCATCATCTAATTCACAACAATAGACAATCACAGTCTGCTTAAACTAATAACACACAAAGAATGAAATGTTGCCATGTTTTTATTGAACACACCATGTAAACATTCACAGTGCAGGTGGAAAAAGCATGTGAACCCCTAGACTAATGACATCTCCAAGAGCTAATTGGAGTGAGATGTCAGCCAACTGGAGTCCAATCAATGAGATGAGATTGGAGGTGTTGGTTACAGCTGCCCTGCCCTATAAAAAACACACACCAGTTCTGGGTTTGCTTTTCACAAGAAGCATTGCCTGATGTGAATGATGCCTCGCACAAAAGAGCTCTCAGAAGACCTACGATTAAGAATTGTTGACTTGCATAAAGCTGGAAAGGGTTATAAAAGTATCTCCAAAAGTCCTGGAGGTTTTACACAAGTATCTCCACAGCGTCCTGGAGGTTTTACACTTAAAGGAGTAAGAAGTTCCCAGTGGAGGTCCTGTTTGTGTATTCAAGGCATCCAATTTGAGCCAGCTAATTAAGTGGCTCTGTTTATGTAAGTGTGATTGACACCTATTGTAAATTTATTTTATTAGGTTATACTACTCTATGTCTTTTTTATTTGTTTTTCTCCAGATTAATTGACTGCGGTGTGGGTAGTATTTCCATATTTTGTGTGCTCTCACCTAATTGTTATTGGTTATAATTTTATTGTCAGCCAGTCCACACAAGTTTTGTTTCTATACATCCCTCTTAAGTTTCCAAACTTAAAGGGACACAATAGTCACCAGAACAACTACAGCTTATTGTATTTGTTCTGGTAAGTAGAATCATTCCCTTCAGGCTTTTTTCAGTTAACACTGGCCACTCCTTAGATTGCTGCTAAAGGTGCTTCCTGGGGCAGTACTGCCTAGTGTGCAGCACTGCCATTCAGTGTCTCCACCCTCTGCATGGAGACACTGAACTTTCCTCATAGAGATGCATTGATTCAATTTATCTTTATGAGGAGATGCTGATTGGCCAAGGCTGTGTTTGACTTGTGCTGGCTCTGCCTCCTTGACAGTCTCAGCCAATCCTACGGGGAAGCATTGTGATTTGCTCAGACCACCACTTCTTATGATGCCAGCAGACAGAGTCAGTTCAGAGGCAGAGCCAGCAGCTGCAGACTTGCATACAAGTAGGATTTTACTATATTTAGGGAGGCAAGAAGAGGCCAGGGGGGCTAGATGGTGGTTTTAACATACTAGGGTCAGAAATACATGATTGTGTCCCTGACCCTATAGTGTTCCTTTAAGCGAGAGTATGTGACGAGAAGTTAGGGTTGCCACCTTTCTTGAAAAAAATACCAGCCTTCATCATTTGTATAATTAATTATATATGCGTGACACCACATGATGTAAATTGTAACGGACCGTTTTGCACACAAGGGGTAAAAACCGTTTAGGCGATCGGCCCCCTTTCCAGAGATCCAGGCACAGCTACTGCAGAACACCAAAACTCACGAACTGGATACAAAATAGCACTCCAACTCCCGAACTGGAACCTCCCAAATAGCTGCTAGCAGACGAACAGGAAAAGCAGCGAACAGCTTACACTCCTGGCAATCAGTCTCTAACAGCATACAGTGAATCCCCCCAAGAACGAGACAAGGCTCCGTGTTGAGGGTCAAGCAGTGGTCTGAGGTGCTGGCACACCCAGCCTGGTTTTATTACAGTGTTTCAAATACAGGACCACCCACAGGGAGGGATAAAACAACCAATCATATCACAGTTACATCCCACATATTCCCTCCCCTTATCCTGAGAGGAAACTCAATTATACAAACAGTTAAAACATACTTTCTACCCAACTTTCATAACCCCAAAACCATACATCACATTCACATAAAATTACATATTCTCAATCAATCCATTCAGGGGAACAACATATTCAAAAATGGCACAAATCAGACAAGGGGTTCAAAAGTTAGTAAAAAGTCCCTTGTGACTAAATGAAGCATGGCTTTCTGGCCCAAACCAGTTTCAGAGTCTTCTATCCTGGAGATAAGTAATTAAATTATCTCCCAGGACAGACACAAGACTCCATTAAGCACATGGTTTCAAAAAGACACAAAACACTTTAAAATACATAAAGTCACATTTATTACATAAAACACAGACATGTAACATATCCCCAGATAGCTCAGGTCCGAGCGCACATTATTAAGCGAATGGCGCTCAGACCACACAAATACATTTTAATCGCCATGGAGCCAAAGTCTTTACAGTCAGTTTCATACGAATGGGCTCCATGGGATTCCTATCTGGGGTGTAACACATTCAAACAAATCTACTGAACCCCAGGCAGAAAAGCACGAATGAAGCTTTTCTGCAGGTAAAAAAAGATGTCTTTTAACAGGGGGCCATAGTCCAAAGGCAGCAGGCGAGCAACCAGGCTTCTCCAATGCAATATGGCGAGATTGGTCTCGTCACATAAATCACAAGGAGTGACATAAGAGAAAATTCTGTAAAATCACCAACAAACTACTCACAGTTTGATTCTGCTGTATAGATGGATTGCTCCCAGTGTCTCCCTGTCTCCCAGTGTTTTAGTGTCCCTATATCGCCAAGTCCCCTAGTCTCCCAGTGTCTTAG
>OW240915.1:259601534-259629938 GCA_933207985.1 Pelobates cultripes | reverse complement strand
TAGCCTGAAGTGGCGAAAAGTCTTGCCTACATATTTTAGGCCACAGGAGCAAGACAGTAGGTAAACTACTCCTGTTGTGTTACAATTAAAGAAGGAACGTGGTTTGAAATTCATTAAGCCCTTGCTGTCAGAGGCCCTCTTGGTAATAAGCGGGCATGCACTGCAGTGACCACATTGGAAAGAACCCATTGGTAGGTATTTTTGAAAATAACCTGACGGGGACGTAGTTGAGAGGTGACTAGGTGCTAGGATATCTCTCAAGTTTTTGCCCCTCCGTGCTGTAATTGAAGGGAGTGATGGCAGAATTTCCTTCAGATGCTTATCTGATTGGAGGATAGGCCAGAATTTTTTAAAGACATTCAGCATAGTGTCCCATCCTGCATCATATGTACCTATGCAGCGTATTTTATTTTCCTCAGTCTTACGACCCCCATCTGTAATTAGGGTTTCCCGTTCAGTGTGGATTGCCCTCAGATAGGCTCTTTTTAGAACCCTATTTGGGTAACCTTTGGCCTTAAACATGTGACGCAGCTCATTTGCTTTTAATTTGAACTCCTCCATCGTGGAGCAGTTTTGTCGAAGTCTCAAATATTGGCCTATTGGGATACCGGATTTGAGTGATATGGGGTGATGACTAGACCAGCATAGCAGGTTATTTGAGGCTGTCTTCTTTCTGTACAAGGTTGTTTCAATTTTGCCTTCTTTAGATACCTGTAGTGCTAGATCTAGAAAGCAAAGGTTTTGACCCCCTACTTCACTAGTGAATCGTAAGTTAAAATCGTTGCTGTTCAGCAGACATACAAATTCTTTGAATCTCTCTGATGTATCAAGCCAAATCAAAAACACATCATCGATGTATCTTTTCCAATAGAAGATCTGATTAGTGTATGATTTCAGCTTAGGATCTGCCCTAATACACCTTTCCCACCAGCCTAGATGGAGATTGGCATATGAGGGCGCACAAGTCGTCCCCATAGCTGTACCAGTGGTCTGGTGGAAGATTTTGCCATTGAACAGAAAGATATTACGAGTCAAAATGAATTCAAGTAATTCCATTACAAAATTCACATAATGTTCAGGTAGGTCAGTTTCAAGATTTAATAGTTGACGGGTATGTTTAATACCTAGGTTATGAGGAATTGAGCTGTAAAGGGCCTCCACGTCAAGGCTACACAGGATAGCGTGTGGAGGTAAAGTAAGGTTGGTCAATAAATGCAACATTTGTTTAGTATCTCTAAGGAAAGATGGTAGCTTCTGTACTACTGGGGACAGAATCTTATCCACATAAATGCTTACATTCTGAGTTAGATTATCACAACCAGAAACTATCGGCCTACCGGTCGGATCGGTTAGTGATTTGTGCACTTTAGGCAAGCAATAAAAAGTAGATAGACATGGTTGTTTGGTGCACATAAATTCAAACTCATCCTGATTAATGAGTTGATGATTCACAGCCTTAGTAAGCATAGTTTTTAACTCAGCTTGGAACGCTTTTGTAGGATCTTTTGCTAGTATGCGGTAAGTATTTTTATCGGATAAAAGTCTTTCAGCTATCCGAATGTAGTGGTCTCTGTCAAGTATCACCACATTGCCCCCTTTATCAGAGGGTTTGAAAATCAAATTTGTATAGCTCTGTAGTTTTTTCAGGGCTATTAGTTCCTGAGTATTAAGGTTGCCATTAGGGGATAGATAAAAATCATCCATTTTTGTCTTATCTATTTCCCTAGTAACCATTTCCAAAAATACCTCCAAATTTTTATAATCCTGAAAATGAGGGGTAAACTTACTCTTGGGTTTCAAATTAGTATGTGGTATATCAGATTGTATAGTACCATCTCCAGAGTTAAGTAATTCCACCAGAGTGTCTAAGCACTCTAAGTCATTTGGTGATAGACCCAAGCTTTGGGCCTTAGTTTCTTTACGTACTGCATGGTATTTATACAAGGCAAGCTTTCTCACAAAAAGGTTTACATCCTTAGTCCAGTTGAACTTGCTGAATGTTGGAATGGGTACGAATGAAAGACCCTTCTCCAATACGCTAAGTTCGGTCTGACCAAGGATGGTATCAGAGAGATTAATAATACGCAGAGAGGATACTATCATTCCCTGCGTCGTCTCTGACTTCTGCCCCTGTATCTGGTGTGCGGACCCTGAGTTAGATCCGCTTGTCTTAATCCTAAAAAATCCACCCCCTTTTTTAGAATACTTTTAGTTGGATTCCTAGGAATAGGGGTTTGAGGTTTTTCAGTTTCAGTATCGGTTGATTCGTACTCAGATGTACTGAATTGGTCAGAGTCTACTTTAGATCTCTTTTTAAAAGAACGGTAAATTCTACCTTGTTCAAAGTCCTTTATATCTCTCATATACTTCTGGTGTTTCCCCACTTTTATAATGTGAGAGAATTTGTCCAGATTGGATTTGAGTTTTATCTCTAGTGATTCAAATTGTGGTTCTACTTTAAAACCCTGGACCACCTCAATCTCTTTATCCAGTTCTAGTTGGACATTGGATAGTTTAATAGACTCATATTTACAAATAATACTCATGAACGTATTTGAGCATTTAGTAGCTGCCTCATCCCATTCTTTATAGAAGTCTTCCATCTCGACTTGTCTTGATGGAGAGGTCTGAACTCTTAGCCCTCTAGGGATGATATTTTTAGAGATGTATTTCTCGAGAGTGGAGACTTCCCAGCTTATCTTAATTTGTTGTTTAAAGAGTTTAGTAAGCTTATTAAAGCTGGTGTGAATATTAGGGGGAGACAGTGTATCTAGTGTACTTTCAGTACTGAACACAGAATCAGCGTCCACACACCATGTACTTGCGCTGGGTTTTTTAGACAGAAAGCCTGCCATTGTAGTTTGGAAAAAAGGTTATAAAAACAGATAATAGTAATGGTGGTGACCACACGGTGAGTAACACCAATATAATTAAATAACAAGAAAAAGGAAACTCAAAAGGCTGGAAAGTGGGAGGGGAGGAAAAGACACTCCCGTATCCCAATGCCGAGCCTCCAGAGTATAGAGGTCACCTGGACTGGTAAAAGGGGGTAACCCTGGAAATTGTAGAAAAAAGGAAGAAAAAACCCCAAAAAGGGATGTCTTATATAAAGACCGCCCAGAGGGTAAATACCCAGTCCAATCTCAACAGTAGTGTAGTTGCCAAAAAATAAAAAATCCTTTATTGAAATCTATTAAAAAACCTGGGTAATCAGTGATGGACAGAATAATATAGGGAGAAATATGTATGGTAGGAACAAGGCTAATCAAGAGCCAACCCTCACAAGAAGCGGAGAGGGGATAGAAGGCAATATGTACCCCCATACATAACTCAGGTAACAAAGCAGTAGGAAAGAACAGGGAAAGGGAGAAACACACACTCCCAACCAAACAGTAGTGCTATGCTAATACCCTATCTCCTATAAAACACCTTCATGGGTGTTCTAATCTAAATACTGTCATAACATCTGAAGCCCCAGGTTACACACACATACTAGAAAAACATAAATGAAAAGGTGCTCAGAGCAAAGTGCTCAAGAGAGTATTAAAAACACAGAAGAACCCGACGTACGTTTCGGCGTGACCACACGCCGTCCTCAGGGGTATCAGCAGTGAGCAAAAAACTGTCCGGGTGGTAAATTTATACCTTAAGCTCATAAGCTTTATTGTAATCACCTGTGATTGTGTCTAAATTGCTCCGGTCCTCCTGTGAATGGGGCTGTGGGGGTGTGGTGTAACACACCATAGTGTCAGCCCACATTTCTATGTCAGAGGTAGCCAGAACAGAAATCAGGTGAAAGGCAATTAACCCTTTGAGTGCCCCGCCCGGAACAGATATAAATGGATGCTTACTATATCTAAAAGGCAGTATCCATAGCTTAACAGTTAACCCTTGGAATGTCCAAATTGTATCATATAGGTCAAGTGTGTGGATTGATTCTTATGGCTGTATTGTGTAGCTTTAGTACAATTAAAGAAACAACTTATAACCGTTGTGAACCAGTAAGGGATAAGTACAATGGCTATATAGGCAGTCATACACAGAAGCCGACAATTCTTTTATTGCCACTGTAAATAGTAACCCATTAGTTTATGCAACACAAAACAGACCCCTAAACTCTTAGACCTATAATACAGGTAAAATTAATGGACATATGAACACCAAATATAATAGAAATAAATAAAGAATATATACATATATACAGACATAACTTAAGATACCATTTATTATCAGAATTATTGCAGTACTTTAAATAAACGGGGAATATGAAAACCCTTCATTTAGCCCCAGGGGAGATAGCGTTTTGAGATGGTAAATCCAAAACGCCTCTCTTTGTCTTAGTTTTAGGTCCCAGTTTCCTTTCCTAGGAGGCTGTGGTACATGTTCAAGACCCATGAACCGGATGCCTGCCGAGGAGTACTTGTGATGTAGATGTAAATGCCTTGAGACGGGTGTTTCCAAACGTCTCTTGACAGAATTTACATGTTCACGTATCCTTAGCCTGAAGTGGCGAAAAGTCTTGCCTACATATTTTAGGCCACAGGAGCAAGACAGTAGGTAAACTACTCCTGTTGTGTTACAATTAAAGAAGGAACGTGGTTTGAAATTCATTAAGCCCTTGCTGTCAGAGGCCCTCTTGGTAATAAACGGGCATGCACTGCAGTGACCACATTGGAAAGAACCCATTGGTAGGTATTTTTGAAAATAACCTGACGGGGACGTAGTTGAGAGGTGACTAGGTGCTAGGATATCTCTCAAGTTTTTGCCCCTCCGTGCTGTAATTGAAGGGAGTGATGGCAGAATTTCCTTCAGATGCTTATCTGATTGGAGGATAGGCCAGAATTTTTGAAAGACATTCAGCATAGTGTCCCATCCTGCATCATATGTACCTATGCAGCGTATTTTATTTTCCTCAGTCTTACGACCCCCATCTGTAATTACGTCGGGTTCTTCTGTGTTTTTAATACTCTCTTGAGCACTTTGCTCTGAGCACCTTTTCATTTATGTTTTTCTAGTATGTGTGTGTACCTGGGGCTTCAGATGTTATGACAGCATTTAGATTAGAACACCCACAAAGGTGTTTTATAGGAGATAGGGTATTAGCATAGCACTACTGTTTGGTTGGGAGTGTGTGTTTCTCCCTTTCCCTGTTCTTTCCTACTGCTTTGTTACCTGAGTTATGTATGGTGGTACATATTGCCTTCTATCCCCTCTCCGTTTCTTGTGAGGGTTGGCTCTTGATTAGCCTTGTTCCTACCATACATATTTCTCCCTATATTATTCTGTCCATCACTGATTACCCAGGTTTTTAATAGATTTCAATAAAGGCTTTTTTATTTTTTGGCAACTACACTACTGTTGAGATTGGACTGGGTATTTACCCTCTGGGCGGTCTTTATATAAGACATCCCTTTTTGGGTGTTTTTTTTCTTCCTTTTTTAAACCTTAACTGTATTAACCCCCCATTTACAACAAAAATATATAAAAAAGTTTTACTAGGAGACTCACTCAGCACTGCTTACCTCTCTGCCTTGGCACGATATCAAGGAGGAGGCATTGTCTCAACCATGATTGTCTAGTACAATTCTTTTCATAGAGGAGCACTAGGGACCTGATGCGAATGTGCGTTGAGTGCCATGTGTGCATTCAAGCTCCCCCATGGGAAATATCTATATATATAAGTCAAAAAGTCCAAGCACATTTTCAGGCTCCCATGAGCCCTTTTATTCAAAGTTATCCAGGATAAAAAAAAGCAGCCACACATGATACATGTTAATAAATGCAAAAGGATATTCAGCACTTGTCCAGTACTGGTGAGGGCAGCTAGGTCACCAAATCCTGGGTCTCTCTTGTCCAGTAGAGAAGCAGATAAAAACAAAGAGGGAGGTGCAGTGCCTAGAATGTCCTTGGAGTGTGTATATATAACCATAAAATGGAGGAGAAATAGGAAACTGATAGTGAAGAACGTAAAAAATATAGTAAGGTAAGGTTATATAACATGATATGCACTGACATTTTATAGGAGCTTAGGTGCAGCACCAACTTAAATGCTTGGGCGGAATATTCCCCACCTGAGGATATGGTGGAGTACAGACTGTATAGTAGGTTCTTGTGGATGCAGCTTCTCTTGCAGATATGTAGGATAAATCAGAGATATATAGTGCAATATGCCAGACTCAATATTAAAATATTTAGCTATAAAAGAGTGTTGTGGAGCCTATACAGTGGCTCCACAGGGATGTCGTTAAGTGATATGATCCCCACTCTAGGATATAGGTGCTGGCGGTCTCTCTCTGATTATTATCCCCACCAAGGATGTGGAGTATAGAAATGCAGCTGCAAACATGTCCTATAAAAAAAGTACTTTTATTGATAAAAAAACAATAAATGATAAAAAAATAGGGTAGAAGAACTATATAAAACAATATTTAAATACATTTCACACGTTTCACCATACAATGGCTTTCTCAAAAGTGTTTCAAAAGTGTTGCATGGTGAAACTTTTGAGAAAGCCATTGTATGGTGAAACACGTTAAGTGTATTTAAATATTGTTTTATATAGTTCTTTTACCCTATTTTTTTTTTATCACTTATTGTTTTTTTTATCAATAACAATACTTTTTATTTGACCTGTTTGCAGCTTCATTCCTATACTCCATATCCTTGGGGAGGATAATACCACCTAAGCCTGTTGGACAGAGCAAACCCTATTTGCTCCAACAAATGTGAGTAGTTTTTTTATCCATTTAATTTTAGTTACATAGGCTAAAAAGAGATATGTGTCCATCAAGTTCAGCCTTTTTCACATTTGTTTTTGCTGTTGTTCCAAAAGAAGGCAAAACCCCCAGCTTGAAGTACTTACAATGTTGCTACAAACTAAGAAAAAAATTCCCTCTTGACCACTGAATGGCAGTCAGATTTATCATTGGATCAAGAAACCATTACCCTACAGTTGAAAAATTAAATAATTGAATGTTCTGTTTTTGCAAGTATGCATATAGGTGCTGTTTAAATATCTGTACGGACTCTGATAAAACCACTTCTCCAGGCAGAGAATTCCATATCCTTATTGTTCTTACAGTAAAAAAACATTTCCTTTGAATTAGACTAAATTTCTTTCTTCCAGTCGAAACGCATGACCATGTGTCCTATGCATAGTCCTGCTTGTGAATAGATTTCCACACAATGGTTTGATTGGCCCCGGAAATATCTGTATAATGTTATCATATCCTCTCTGAGGCGACGCTTTTCTAAACTAAAGAGGCTTAAATTTGTTAACCTTTCTTCATAGCTAAAAAGTTCCATTCCTTAATATCGTAGCCTACCTCTGCACTCTTTCTAGTGCCATAATATCCTTCTTTAGAACATGTGCCCAAAATTGCACAGCATATTCAAGATGTGGTCTTACCAGTGATTTATAAAGAGGCAAAATGATATTCTCATCCTGATAATTAATGCCCTTATCATGCATGACAGTACCTTACTGGCCTTAGCTACTGCTGATTGACATTGAACATTGTTGCTTAGTTTGTTGTCTCTAACAATTCCCAAGTCCTTCTTGTGTGTTATCCCTAATTCGCTTCCATTAAGGGTATGAGTTCCTTGTGCATTCTTTACACCGAAGTGCATAACTTTGCAATTTTTACATTAAATTTCATATGTGCAATGCATCCGTTTTATCATTATTTAGGTTTTATTCATGTGTGTTTTTGTTTTTTCTTAATGCTACCTTGAATTGGGGACTCTGGTGCCTTGATACATGTAAATTCTATCACTTAGCTGTAATATTTGGCAATATTATCATAGCAATGGTCAAGTGACATCAGTCCCACTTGATTTAAAACAAAACCGAAGAAACTTCAGTAGGCCACCTCTTCTAGGAGCTGTAGATCTACTAGTTGGGTATTTATCTATTGTGTGTAATTCAAAATGAATTATCCTTGAATGGATACAAAAATGACAGTAAAAAATACATTTTTAACTCTTTGTTCATGGGCCAGATTCAGGGTAATAATCAAGTAATATTTCAGGCAATCTTTGGAAAATTGAGCATGTAGTTTTGTGTGCAGATGTTCATATCTGCACTTTCTAACCTATGATGATGATGTGTGTTAGATAGAGTGCTATTTGATATCTCTGTTTCACGTTTTGCCATTTTTTTGCCATTGGAGTATTTGGAGTATTTGACTCCAAGCACTAAATTCACATAGGTGCATTTTTTACTCAAAGATTGTCAAACTCCTTCACAAAGTCTGTTTACTGACTGCTGCTACTTGTAGTGCTGTGAAGGTTGCAATATGTTATCATTCTGTGCCTTTTAACCTGTTAAGTGCTGGAGAACAGTACCAATAGCATCCAATATTTTGTGCAGAGCATAGCACATTGGGCAATGTGACTGGATCCCGCTCGGAGGGAGAGGCGCTGTGGATTAGGTAAGTAACCTCTCCCTCCTGCAGCATGGCCGCACTGTTCGGGCACTTCTACACGGTGCCAATCAGGCACCCGTGACACTACCCCACACACACACCAGGCCTTCCAAGGAACCGGGCATAGAAAGAATGGATGAGACGAGCTGCATGAACATCAACAGCAGGAACGTTTCTCAGGACCATAACCCTTCCAATCAACCAGACACTGTAATAAACCACGAGCATACTTAGAATCCAAGATAGAATGGATTTCATATTCCTCTTGTCCAGCCACCACCAACGGTGGAGGAGGAATAGAAGGAGTAGTATATAGATTACAGAGGAGAGGTTTGAGCAAAGACAAATGGAAAGTAATAGGGATGCAGAGATTAGCAGGGAGATCAAGGGTATAGGAAACAGGATTGATCCAACGCACAACAATATACAATGCATGGCCAATATACCTTGAGTTTAATATACCACGTGGACAACCAAACCCTGTCACCCACTTGATATGATGGTGTAGTGCCACTTTGCTTATCAGCCTGCAGTTTGTACCTAGAAGTATCAGTCATAGAGGCCAGGTGCTCATCCAATACTGGGATAGAGATATTCGAGAATACAGAAGGTAGGATAGTAGGATGAACACCAGTATTGGCATAAAATGGACTAAAACCAGATGAATTATGTGCAGCACTCATGGGAATTCAGTCCAGGGTAAAAGATCTGACCAATTATCTTGAGCACCATTAACAAAACATCTGATGTATACCTCTAAAGATTGGTTTGCTCGTTCTGCAGTCCTGTTCCTTTGGGGATGGTATGAGGAAGAAAAAGATCATTCTATGCCCAATTCTTTACAAAAAGATCTCCAGAACCTAGATACAAATGGCATACCTCTGTCAGATACTATATTGTGAGGAATACCATGTAACCTGAACACCGCCTTGGTGAATATACGAGCAAGATCTTGGGAGGTTGGCAAGTTTGAGTGGAATGAAGTGAGCCATTTTGGCGAACCGGTCAACGACCATTAGAATAGTGTTAAATCCCTTGGACACAGGTAGATCAACTATAAAATCCATAGCAAGATGGGACCAACCGATGTGCGGCACATGAAGAGTTTGTGACAACTGTAACAATATTGTGTAGGAAAGGTAATACATATATATTGTGTGATAAAACTAATACATGAAATATGGCAAAAACATAATTTAGTTAATATGCCATGAGATGCTAAAATGAAAAAAACAAGATGTTTTCTCAAAGTTTTGCCTTGTCAGCTTAAGAGCCAGACAGTGAATAAATACATCTGTGTCTTTAAAGATAAGAGCAAAGATAACACAAGTAGTTGTTAATTAAAAAGGATTTTGTTCAGCAAACACACATACTTATTGCAATAAGGTATATAATTAAGTTTAGTTATATACAAAATAGTAATATAGTGTGATATATTCTTAGTTAGCAACTTATACAAATTTAGAAACATATATATACATATAAATATAATACATACATTATCATAACTTAAAATCTTAAAACTAAATAACGCTTAGGTAAGCAATGACATATTGGTTTGTATAACCAAAGTCCAAATTGAGAAAGGAGAAACGCTGACTAAAGAAGTCTTGAAATTAAAACAATTCTAAATGGTCCTGAACAAGAGTTCATTTTTTATTTATTTTTTATTTATTTATTTAGGTTGTGCATGAGTTAACAAGCAGATGTGCACTGCCACAATAGCTAGAGCAATCATAGCAATAAACATGGGTGATCAATAGTGATGTCCCGAACGGTTCGCTGGCGAATAGTTCCTGGCGAACATAGCGTGTTCGCGTTCGCCACGGATTGCGAACATATGTGATGTTCGGTCCACCCCCTATTAATTTACTAATACTAAGTAAAAATTACTTAGTATTAGTAAATTGTGCCCCTACTCGCAATACCGTGAGTAGGGGCATGTCTATTAAACAGTGAGCAGCCTGTGAAGGGATTTTTTTTTTTTTTTAGTTCGACGGTTATGATGGTTTTTTATTTGGCCTTTTTTGGGGCTGAAAATTGAAGATTTGAGAAAAAAGAAGACGTCTTATAGTAAGTTTACTTTTATTTTACAGGTTAGTTATTTTATTCCCCCCTCACTATTTTTTGGGGTGAGGGGGGTAGGTAGGGACTTTTTATTTGGGGGGGTGGGTGACTAGGGGCTTGGGGACCCCTAGTCACCTTGGGGGGGGAAATTTACTTAGGGCCCCCACCCGCAGCCCAGTGGTGGGGGCCGGGGGGGGGAGGACAGTAGGTCCCCCCCCTCATTATCTTTATGGCCCCCACCAGCCGCCCAGGGGTGGGGGCCGGAGGGAGGTGGACAGTAGGTCCCCCCTCATTATCAATATGGCCACCACCCGCCGCGCAGGGGTGGGGGCCGGGGGGGGGCAGTAAGTCCCCCCCTCATTATCAATATGGCCCCCCCGCCGCGCAGGGGTGGGGGCCGGGGGGGGCAGTAGGTCCCCCCCCTCATTATCAATATGGCCCCCACCCACCGCTCAGGTGGGTGGGGGCCATAGTTCGCGTTCGCGGTTCGCGAACCGAAAATTTCATGTTCGCGATATCACTAGTGATCAACAGTGTGGCTGCAGATACAATGCACATTTTATTTTTATATAGAGGAGTAGTTAGTAAGCTAGAAATACAGGTCTAGACTGTGCTTATCATATATTTGTACGTAAGGTTTTGCAATCTAGACTGATATTAGGTTAAAGCAAAAATGGTAATGGTTATACATGCTTGAATGTGAGCTATACAACGTGTGGGTGCAAATAGTGTTTAGTCGAATAACATCTATTGATATCCCCCCTACGATCCCCTGGATGATCATAAACGAAATAATAAGTTCACTAGAGCGTACATAAATCTTATGAGAGGGTTCATCTGAAGCATAGTAAGGTGAGAGATATAGGGCACTTTGCCTGGTATTAAGTCCCAGTCCTGGTTCAGCCGATGCTGTGTGTATTCCCGCCGCTCTGTTCATTGCAGCTTGCTCCGTCTCCAGGGTACGGGGAAGCGTGGAGCCCCTGTGCCGCGAGGTGGTGTGCTTGTCTGAGGATATGTTCTCCAAGGTATGTTCAGAGCTGGGTTTGCCTGTCAGGGGTTGTTATACCTCTTCATTAGCCCTCCTGATGCGGTCGCTCTCTTGGGTCTAGCGCTCCTCCTGGGGTTTACATGGTGTTGCCAGGAGGCGGGCTTTGCTATGCCCTCCATGGATGGATGGTCAGGTTTGGCCTTACCCCCCTGGGTCACACACGTCTGGTTCTGTGGTGGGTCCTCAGGCAGTGTCCCTGGTACTGGGGGCTGCATGCGGGCCTCTAGTTTCTCCCAGAAGGAGGCAAATATTTGGTTCAGCCTGTGTTCCGTGTCTGTCCATGTTTGGCTGAGCCCGGTGTCGTGGCAGGCATCTGACATTTTAGAGGTTTTTCTGGTGTTAGGGTTAGGGCCCTGTGTCGATGTATTGAGTCCCCTGCTTTGCTTGGGGTTCACATGAGGGTGGACCGGGATAACCCCCGCCGGTCCAGAGGGGGGGGGAATGTAGGTCCAGTCTTAGGGTCTCAGTTTGTCGTGGCTGCGTGAGAGCGGCCGTCTTCCCCACACCCGCCATGCTTGTAAGCCGCAGAGTAGTTGTCAAGAGTTAATCTTATGTATGATAATGGCTGGTCATATTCCTGCCGTAAGCCAACAGCTCCACCTGCTGTTTGAAACATATAGAAATATATATCAAAATGATGTCAGCAGCCATTAACATAAGACTTGCCCCAAGATTTCCATTGGATCAGGTCAGAAGGTTAACAGATAAGGAATGACAAATAACCCCACGACAGAGTGATATAAAAAGGAAAAAAAAAGGAGGAGGACCATCTCTTGAAATCCATTGACATCTGACAATCTAGCAGACATCTTGAAACAATCTTAAAAATAACACCTGAAGAACTGCTTTTTACTCTTTCCTTATCTGTAAATCTAACCAATCTCTACCAGGTAAAAGTTCTTAGAATTTCTATCTATACTCTTTTCTTGGAAACACTTCCAAGTCCAGAACCTTTAACTATTATTCGTTAACTCTGAATCAATCTGCTCCAGAGACATACAGAACCTCTATTGGTAAATATAAGCCAATTATATCAATTAAAACATTTACATAACTAAAAGTTAGTATTTTTCTGGGTAAAAGCTGATCTAAATCCTCCAAATTGGATTTCACGATAGCTCATGATTAAAAATTTGTATCTCAAACTGCAGACTGGAAGAGAAATTAATATCATGAAATAAAGATAGAATATCAAGAGTAACCCAGATTAATATTAATCAGATAACAAATCTAGGAAATATTTATCAGATAAGAATTGCTTTAATTAAACCTGCAAGAATTTAGTTACTGAATGGATTAATTAATTATAATTAATTACTCTGTGAAACAGCAGTGAGCTAGTTAAAATCATGTGTGAGTTAAAAGTTTAAACTGACTTGTCAGCATTGAGCTGGTTAAAATTGTGGCTAGCTGATAAAACATTGAGTAATTTACAATCTATGTCCAGCTAAGTCTAATGAATGTTTACAATAGAAAAACAATCCACACATTGTAAATCTACTAAGAGTTTAACTAAGATTGTGTTCCTTAAGATTCTGAAAAATCTGTCTTTAAATTGTTATAATCCATGTGCTGATTACTCATATGGTTCCTTATAATTTAACAAATAGTGACATACTATTTGCTGATTGTCTCAATCAATTGTATATAAAGTAAAATGTTCCATATGCTAATCCTATTGATTGAAATTGTCATGGACTAACAATCCCATCACTCTAACAAAGTTTGAAATTGCTTTACTGTGATTGTGATACTGAACTATGTCATATTTTATTCAATGTTATTGAAAATTGCTCACTAATTATCATGTATATTTACACCTATTGACAAAAATAAATATTATAATTTTAATAAAAAGTTGTGATATTAATGTATAAAATATTAAATATGAACAACGTGCGCTAGGTATAAGAGTTAAAATAGTGAGTAACGCTTTGCTTTTAAATAATAATTGGGAATATCACCAATAAAATATAATTCTCTGAGATTTTAAGAAAGATTATTAATTTTAATAATTTTTATAAAAATATTATTTTTAATTAATGAAAATGTATTAATACTAATTAATCCCTAAGTTGAGTTGGTGAGGAACCTTACAAACAGCACATGTTTTGCAGGCATTGGCATATGCTTCTACATCGTTTCTAAGAGAGGGCCACCAGAACTGTCTAGTGATAGCAGAAAGGGATTTGCGTATACCCGGATGCCCAGCCATCATATTGTCATAGAACATGCTTAATATTGCCTTTCTTTTGGAATCTGGAATGAACAATATTTGCAGAGGTTTATTGCTAGGTTCCTGAGCCTGAGCTGCTATTATGACACTAAGAAGAGGAGAGGACAAAGATAGTATCGAGGGTGCAATGATACAACCCAGAGGAATAATAGGAGAGATCTCCTGCTCTTGTTCTTCATCAGTATCATATTGTCTAGATAAGGCATCAGACTTAAAGTTCCGTGTACCAGGTCTGTAAATTATTACGGAATTAAAACATGATAAAAACATAGACCATGTAGCTTGTCTGGAAGACATTCTCTTAGCTTCCCCTATATAAGCCAATTTTTGTGATCTGTGATTATGATTAGGGGATCTTTAGAACCTTCTAGTATATGTCTCCATTCCATTAGAGCTAAAATGATGGCCTGTAATTCTCTGTTTCCCTAATCGTAATTCCGTTCTGCTGGTAGCAGTTTTTGGGAGAAAAATCCACACGGATGGAGACAGCACCAACACCAGTTTCAGAGGCATCTACTTCTAATATGAATGGTTTGTTTCGGTCAGGATGCATTAGAATAAGGGCTGGGGCAAACAAAGCCTTGAAATGCTCAAAGGCATCTCTGGCCTCTTTAGGCCAAACCTGACTTTTCACACCCTTACGTGTCAATTTTGTTATCGGGGCTATTACCGCTGAAAACCCCTTGATGAATCTATGGTAATAATTTGCAAACCTGATGAACCTTATGATGGCTTTCAAACCGTTAGGTAAAGGTTTGAACTGGAAAACTGCTTCTAATTTCCTTGGATCCATCTTGAAACCAGAAGCAGATATGATATACCTCAAGAACTGCACCTCCGTCTGATCAAATAAACATTTTTCAAGTTTACAATATAGATTGTTCTCAAGCAGAGCCTGCAGAACCTGTTTAACTTGCACATGGTGTGTTTTCAGATTGGATGAGTAAACAAGAATATCGTCAAGGTATACCAAGAGAAAGGAATATATATATTCCCTTAGGACAACATTTATGAGGTCTTGGAAAACAGTGGGGGCATTACATAACCCAAACGGCATAACCAGGTACTCATAATGACCACTTCTAGTTTTAAACGCTGTTTTCCATTCATGACCTTTTTTTATCCTTACTAGGTTGTATGCACTCCTTAGATCTAGCTTGGTAAAAACACTGGCCCATTTTAGTCTGGCAAATAATTCAGATATGAGAGGTATAGGGTATGCATTTCTTGGTATGGTGATCTTGTTAAGTGCCCTGTAGTCAATAAAAGGACATAGATTACCCTCTTTTTTGGATTCAAAGAAAAACCCTGCTCCCGCTGGAGAAGAGGATCTACGTATATTGCCCTTGACCAAAGACTCTTGTCTATATTCATCCATGATTTTACTCTCCAGTGGAGACAGGGTATGGACCCTACCTTTGGGGGGCATAGTGCCTGGCAATAGATCTATAGAGTAATCATAAGATCTATGCAGAGGTAGTATGTCTGTATGTACTTTATTGAACACCTCCTTTACATTCATGTATTGGAGGGGAACTTCGGTAGAAAGTGGAGAAACAGTAGGCACATTGATGGTGCCCAATTGTTTGGACACTGGCAAAAGGCATATGTTACTACACTCATCACCCCAAGACAATATCTCAATTTTTCTCCACTCAATATGGAGATCACGTTTGACCAGCCATGGGAATCCAAGTATATTCGGACATGAGGATGTGGAAATAACCTAAAAGGTTAAAAGTAGCCCCTAGTGACAAGAAGATTTGGAAGGTCTCGTGAGTTATGAGTGGTTTCTTAAGAGGTCTACCATCAATACAGTTCTGAATCTATAAGAGCATTGCAAGCAATATGTTGGTTATTGGATAGGATGAAAACAGAAAGAAGAAGTTTGTTAAGAGGTATAACCAGGGACATATGCATAACATCTTAGGCCGGTCCCCTTATGGGTGCAAGTTTTCCTGGCGTATCGGACAATTGTTTCTCATATGTCCCTTTTTGCCGCAGTACATACAAAGACCCTCACTTCTCCTAAACTGTCTCTCTGTTTCAGACAATCTCATAACCCCTAATTGCATGGGTTCAGGTTCTGCAGTTTCCACAGGATGCTTTTGGAAAACAGGATTGGAAAAACAGGGTGCAAGAGGTGTGACATTACATGTAGTTTTATTTCTAATTCTCTCCCTCTCTCTTAGTCGGTTGTCTATATGCATCATGTATGTCATGTTATCGCTCAGTTTGTCTGGCAAGTCCCTGGCAGCAACCTCATCTAAAATGGTATCGGACAGGCCTTCAGCAAAAGCGGAGACGAGGCCTGGGCGAATTGATCTATACGGTGATTGTGATACTGAACTATGCCATATTTTATTCAATGTTATTGAAAATTGCTCACTAATTATCATGTATATTTACACCTATTGACAAAAATAAATATAATTTTTTCATATAATATTATAATTTTTTAATAATTCTTTTTTCTAGCCTTCTTTCACAAGCCAACATGTGTTGACTTAACTCTGCAGGGTCCATGGCCCTGTCGTAATGTCAGGATGGGGCTATGGCCCAACACGCAGAATTATGTCAAAGTGCTAAACATATTACTGGGCTTTAGAATAGTCGGATTTAACGTAGAAAGAATAGTCAGAAACAAGCCGTAGCAAGCCAAAGCAGGGACACAAACAGGAGCATAAACAAGAAGACAAAGGCAGTGGCGTACATACCGGTATGTACCTACTGTGGCCAGCCTCTTCTCCTGGGAGTGCTGGGAGTGCTTCCTCTTCAGCTCCCTCGCGCACCGCACTGATACCGGAGCCGGAAGATGACGTCACCTTCCGGCTCCGGCATCAGTACGCGGCGCTGGAGCTGAAGAGGGAGCACACAGGGGTGAGTGCTCCCTCGTGCGCCCGCCAGCTTGTTTCTGACTCACTGCTTTCCTATGGACATTCAGCGTCTTCTCACTGTGATTTTCACAGTGAGAATCGCGGAAGCTCCTCTAGCGGCTGTCAATGAGACAGCCACTAGAGGCTGGATTAACCCTCTCTGAAACTATGTTTTCAGCTGCAGTTTTAAAACTAGAGGGACCTGGCACCCAGACCACTTCATTGAGCTTATGTGATCTGGGTGTCTGTAGTGGTCGTTTAAGTGTATGTGTATCTGCATGCACTAGCGTACATACCGCGGTCACAGCATGTGTTACAGCCCCAGCCCGCGCAGAGTAGGCACGTGGCTGAGGGGGGCCCAGATCAGTTTTCGCACTGGGGCCCCATGGGTTGTGTGTACGCCACTGGCCAAAGGGTCAGGGATACGGAAAGTCAGAACAAGTCAAGATCAAAAACCAGGATAACAATATACCAAACGTGCTCTCGGATAATCAAAGTAGTGGAAACCATGACAGCACACTGAAAACTAGCAGGTTTGGGTTTAAATAACCTCCAAGGCCTGCTTATTGGTTAAAATTGGACCTATGAACCTAAAACGTGACATCAAGTTAGTTTGACATGACCTGTGCTTCATAAAACCATGCAGATTTTTGCTGATAACCACGTTCCTCTCAATGAACTCTTGAATATTATCCCTTAAAAACATTTCAATTACTTTCCCAGCCACAGAAGTTAAGTTTACAGGTCTATTATTTCCAGGCAAGGATTTTGAACCCTTTTGAATATAGCGACCACATCTGCCTTCCTCCAATCCCCTGGAACACTTCCTGAAAGAAAAGAATCTTGAAAGATTAAAAACAGAGCTTCACTTATTTCCACACTTAGTTCCTTAAGTACTCGTGGATGGAGACCCTGGAGCTTTGTTTATAGTAACTTTCTTTAATTGCTGAAGCACCTTGTCTTGAGATAGCCAATTACAATTTTTCTGCAAGTTTTTTGCAGCATTCATTTGCATATCTATTTCCATAGGTTCTTCCTTAATATATACGGAGGAGAAATAGTTATTTAAAATTTCTGCCTTTCCTGGTCTTCATTAGCTAACACCCCTATCCAGAGGTGTAACTAGAAACCACAAGGCCCTGGTTTGAAAAGTGCCCTGGGCCCCCCCCATGCATCTCTACCTCCCTCACCCCCCACCCCTCCATTTGTATAAAACATACAGATACATACAAGGACACACAGACAGACAGATTGACACACGTTCTGATACACAGAATGACACTTCTACAAATACAAACACTGACACACATACAGATACACACACACATGCAGATGCACGTAAACAGAATGGCACTCATACAGATATAAACAGTGACATACATACAAATACATAGGGGCACACACTGACACACATGCAGACAAACAGATACACATACAGACAAACAGATATACATACAGACACATATGCACACTTGGGATACCGACCCACTAAGCACCATATATATCTAGTTTCAGGGGTAATGACTGTGCAAGGCACTTGGTTACATAGGACGAACTGGAATAGCAAAGGAGGGGTTAGGATAGACCATACACAACAATGCGAGCTCAGGACAAGAGTACTACCACTAATTAAAAAAAAGAAAAAACACAGAAAAATCAGGCTGCCTCCCAACCCTCAAACACAGCTGAATTACACTTCTATGCCTCCACCACTACTGTATTGTATACGCAATAAATGCCTACCCACCCATGTCTAACTATCCAAGCAAAACCACACCGACAACCCACACATCTATGCGGTTATAGTCACTTCCATTGACCTATTCACAGAGCGCACATCACCAGTAAGTGCAAGCTGAATACAGCCTCATAAGCACCCCACACCCCTCCACTACTGGCGATGTCACACAAACTATAACCCGCCCTCTGTGGTATCCGGACCACTGCAGAGGCCGACACCAGCCTACATCGATTCTCTGAGGTGTCACATCACACACACTCTAGAAACGATTTCTTGTATATAGTTACTGTTTATGCCTATAACTGTTATAATTGTTGTTTATAATATATTGCATATTTCACGCTGACTCCATCAGCACCAGAGATGCAGCTGAGTGCCTCATACGATACATTTACCGACACCACACTCAAATTCACCAAGTCCCATACAGCTATAGATGGCGTTTATTACAATTATTTCACATAATGCCAGGGGCTTAAACACCTCCGAAAAACATCACATAGCACTAACAGACTACCATAAACATAAGGCAGAGGTGGTATTCATACAGGAAACCCAATTTAGGGCAGACTCCGCACCATCGCTTAAGAACAAACAATATCCAAAGGGCTACTTTAGCAACTTCACAGGGTCTAAATCAAGGGGGGTAGTGGTCTTATTACACTCTCGCCTTCCCTTCACATACAAGGACCACATCTCAGATGACGTGGTCGATACCTGTTCCTAAAGGGGACTATGGGAAACACCGTAACCACTTTCGCCAATATATACTTGCCCAACAGAAAGCAATACCCCGCCCTCCGGAAGATTCTCAAAAGGCTTGAAACCTATACAGAGGGACTTCTGATCCTGGGGGGGGGGGGATTTCAATATATCTTTAGATAGCAATCTGGACACTACCTCCCAAGCTCAATCCTATCAATCCTCAACTAGAGAACACATTCAACGTCTACTCGATACACATCAGCTTCGGGATTACTCCTACTACTCTCATACAACAGACTCATACTCGAGGATAGATATGTATTTCCTCCCCCATAGATTCCTCAACCTGATAACCACCTGTACGTACGAGCCAATCACTTGGTCAGACCACGCTCCACTAACAATGACAGTTAATATCCCATCCTTAAACGCAACTAGGGCCCAGTGTAAACTAAACTATTTGCTTCTGAACCTTGAGGGGGTCCAAACTCAAACTGCCGCAGCCTTAGATCAATATTTCACCCTTAATACACACCCAGACTCCACACATCCAACCATATGGGAAGCCCACAAATGTACGATACGGGGCACGTGTATCCAAATCGCATCCACACACAAAAAACAGAGCAACAAACACATAGCACAGCTCCTTCAAGCAATTAGGGAACTAGAAAACTCTCTTAAAGCCAACCAAACCCTAGAGACATACAAGAAGCTGATAGAAAAGAGAACTGAACTCAACATCCACTTAAACGCCCAAACCAAGTGTAAACTGGCCATCACAAAAAGCCTCTATAACGCACAGGGGGGCAAATGTGGCCGCCTGCTGGCACACGCCCTGAAAAAACAAAGGGAAACTACCTTTATAGCCTCCATGCAGAATAAGGAAGGTTAAAAACTCTCACATAATGACGGATATAACCAAAGCCTTCCACAAATTTTATACCGCTCTCTACAACCTTAGGTCTACCCCACCCTCCCTCAGGGAGATACAAGAATATCTCACGCAACTAATATCATCTACTATACCGAACAATCTAAAACACTCATTAGACCAGCCCATTGACATCCAGAAATACCAAGAAGCAATAAAACACCTACCCTTAGAGAAAAGCCCGGGCCCCGATCGTTTCATGGCCAAATATAACAAATTGTTCTCAGCCTCTCTGGCCCAACATTTCTTCAACACAGTTAATTCTTTACTAAAACAGACAACCCTTCCACCACAGGCACTGGAAGCCACTATCACACTCCTAACCAAACCAGGGAAAGATTTAACACAATGCGGGAGTTACAGGCCCATATCCCTTATAAACATTGACCTTAAAATCTTTACCAAAATATTAGCAAATTGCCTTGGCCAGGTCCTTCAAAACCTCGTACATTTAGATCAGTCGGATTTTGTACCGGGCAGGGAGGCCAAACACAATACGACAAAGATCTTGAATCTCCTCCACCAGGCTAAACATTCAGGAGGGACCAGTCTACTACTGTCAATAGAGGCGGAAAAAGCATTTGACAGGGTAGACTGGACCCTGATGAAACACACTTCAATATATGGGCTTCGGCCCCAACTGGATGAAATGGCTCGGTGCCATTTACTCCAACCCCACAGTGCGCTTGCACATCAATGGCCATCTATCTAAAAAGGTGCGGATCTCTAATGGCACCAGGCAGGGCTGCCCCCTATCTCCCCTGTATCCTGTATCCTAGTACTAGAGCCATTTCTACAGGGAATTAGGGAAATGATACCCACAAGATATCCAGGTGGGAAATGATACCCACAAGATATCTGCCTTTGCCGACGATATCATGTTCACACTCACCCACCCTACCACGACGCTACCACATTTAATGTCAGAAATTACACAATACAGCAGAATATCAAACTTTCAGATGAACCTTAGCAAATGCGAAATACTACCGATTACAATGTCCTCAGACACTAAGACACAACTACAACACGACTACTCATTCGCATGGACAATGGGAGCGCTGAAATACCTGGGGGTATATATACCAAGTGACACAACACTACTATACACCAACAATTTCACCAAATTACTCCAAGCAGTCAATGCAGATTTGACTTCCTGGAATAAACCACACTTTGGATGGTTCAGTAGACTAAACATCCTAAAGATTAATGTATTACCATGGATACTTTATCTACTGCAAGTATTACCGATTTCACTACCCAAACGCCTATTTGACACAATCCACCTGATCTTTACTACATTCATCTGGGCAAATAAAAAACCCAGACTACCCTACGTGTTACTAAAAAGACCGAAGGAGGAGGGGGGATTAGGTCTCACAGATGTTGAACTATACCACAAGGCAACCCTTCTAACTAGGGTGTATGAATGGTCCAACCCACAGTCAGACAAACAATGGGTAAAGCTAGAAGAAGCATGCTTTTGTACACCAATCTTTACCATCCCCTGGCATAAATCAGGCCACACACTACTTCACCTCAATGGTCATCCCACCATCACCCCCACACTCAAGATGTGGGCACATATACGTAACCACCACACTGTATCTCCATACCCTTCCCCATTGTACCCAATCTCACACAACCCATTGTTCCCTCTGGGGGTTGATGGGAAAGCGTACATGCGATACCACGACTTCCCGTACCTAACATTAGAAAAGGTTATAGACGTAGTAGAAGTCAGACCATTCAAGGAAATGATTCCTGAGAAGGAGATCACAATAATTCAAGCCTTCTACCATACCCAACTGACACACTTTTTGAAAAGTGCCCCTCTAGCACAGGGTAAAATACGAAACCCCACACCATTTGAAAAGCTCTGTACAAAACATGCGATCAAAAATAAACTAATTTCCACGATGTACGACTTCCTCATCTTTCGGGAAGACCAATCAGGAGCAATAATCCATGTGGGAAATTACTAGAGCATGGACAAGCGCCTACTATCAGTTGTTTCCCTTTTTTAACCCTTTTATGGTCTACAAGTACTGCTGTAACATTTGCATCTCTTCACGTATCCTAAGTGGGGATTGTATCACTGTATGCCATTCATACTAGATCTGGTTTAGAGCTCTATTACTGTCTTAATGAGTAGGACTACATTAGACCCTATTGCCTTAGAAATATCAATTTTTATTGGACTTATTGCACCATCATCCTTTCTTTGTTTCCACATACGGATTCCACGATTTGTTCCCATCCGGCCCCTACAGAGAACGTTCCCCCCAAAAGGTTGTTCCATTGGAAAAATTTGGATTAGGACTCTTGTTGGCATAATTTGTGTCTTCTTACCACTGTTATTTAACTCTTAGATATTTTTTTTTTAGTTATTATTTTTTCCCCCTACTACTGAGAGATGGGGCACTCCTTTTGACCTCCAAGAGTCCTACAGATTACAGTCTAAATATGTTGTTGTGTACTCACAAATGAAAAATGTTGTTACTGAACATGTTCTAGTTGGGTGGGGAAATGTCTATCTTGGCACAGTGAGCTGCAGTGGTTATGGTGCCTGAATTGCTACTTTAAGAAAGGGGAAATCGCATATCATAGACACCAGGAAGCTGAAATACAAAACTACAACACACAATATTGTCCCTATCGTCCTTGTAGTTTGAAAGAAAGCAGGGTTGTTCTATTTCCAACAGAGATAAATCCTCCCCCAAGTCATATTACAGAAAATATGTTAATTATGCTGCAGAAAATGAATAACTAAATTTGCATCTTGCTTTGTGCACGCTTTAGTAAAAAATGCAAAAGACTTGTGCAAAGTGTTAATTAAAGTCAATACTGCCGCCGGTGCATTTGCACGGGGGCCCGCACGCTGATGGGTCCTATTGGGTGGCCCACGCATTTAGGGCCACCCGATGGGCCCTATATCTTCAGGGGCCCGGTCAGCACTGTGGCCGCATAACAGCACGACCGGGCTGTGTGTGTGTATGTCTGTATGCATGTATGAATGTATGCATGTCTGTCAGTATGTATGTATATATGTCTCTATGTCTATCTGTATGTATGTATATATGTCTGTATGTCTGTCAGTATGTATATATATATGTATGCCTGTGTGTCTGTGTGTCTGTATGCATGTATGTCTGTCATTATATATGTATGTCTGTGTGTCTGTATGTATGTATGTCATTATGAATATATGTCTGTATGTATGCCAGTATCAATGTATGTCTGTATGTCATTATGTATGTATGTCTGTATGTCATTATGAATGTATGTCTGTGTATGTGTGTAAGGATGTCAGTATGCATGTATGTCAGTATGTCTGTATATATGCATGTATGCCAGTATGAATGTATGTATGTATGTCTGTATGCCATTATGAATGTATGTCTGTGTATGTATGTATGTGTGTATGGATGTCAGTGTCTATATGCATGTATGTCCGTATGCATGTATGTCCGTATGCTTGTATGACTGTCAGTATATCTGTATGTATGCCAGTATGAATGTCTGTATGTTATTATAAATGTATGTCTGTGTATGTGTGTATGTATGTATGTCGGTGTCTGTATGTATGTCAGTGTGTATGAATGTATGTGTCTGTATGTCCTCATGCATGTGTGTCTGTATGTATGTTAGTATGTGTCTGTCTGTCAGTATGTATGCCTATATGCGTGTATGTGTGTCTGTTAGTATGTATCTGTGTGTGTGTATCTGTGTCCGTTTGTATCAGTGCGTGTGTTTGTGTCTGTGAGTGTATTCCTGTGGGCGAGATTTGG
Source organism: Pelobates cultripes (assembly GCA_933207985.1). NCBI lineage: Eukaryota > Metazoa > Chordata > Amphibia > Anura > Pelobatidae > Pelobates > Pelobates cultripes. The sequence continues at coordinate 259,606,111 of OW240915.1, read as the reverse complement.
AGGCGGACCCTGTGGGCGGGATTTGAGGCAGGGCCCAGGGGGCCCAGACCCTGAGCTGAGTTAGTAATTTCTGGTGGTGGCCCAATGTGTGTGTGTGTGTGTGTGTATTTTATACATCAAGATGGCTTTACAACACTTATCTTTTAGTTATTGTAATTTGTCTGAAGTTTATGATTTCAGAACATTCCTGTTTAGATTTTTTTTATCAGAAGGTTTATTTTCACTTTAGTGTTGATATAGTCATCTTGACTGCATACCTTCTAACTATCCTGTCTTCAGCTGGAGTGTCCTGAGTTAAGGCTCCTGACCTACCTTCCTGGGTTTGAACCCTGGTGTTGTACATCTGGGGACACCAGAGAACCACCACCAATCTGCATAGCGCAAGCAGATCATTAGACACTGATTAACTTGAGATATTAAGCCCAGGTTCCACATTCTTAAAAAGTACTCTGTATATGTGCTGTGTTGAGTCAAGCTCGTCAAAATCATTATGCCAGGCTGACATTTTTTTGTTGGGCAGAAACATTAAGCAAATATTAATGTCAGCTAATTTATGAATTTCTCAGAATGTGTTGGTTCATGGTGTTTATCTTTCCCACCATCCGCTATGTTCCTTTTACAGGTCCCATTGTGGAATATTTTGCATTTAAAGTAGAACATGGTGTTAGTTATTGTTAGGAAGTACAACGTCATGCACTGTACCATTTGTTTGAATAGCACTTGAGCTGTAGATGGCGCTGTTTAGGTCACCTTACTGTTTGTGTATGCCTGTGAAGTTGTTAGTCTACTCACAGGAGCTGTTTTGCTCTCTCTAGCTCCCCCTTTTTCCAAGTAACAGTTGTTTTCTTGAATATGCTGTGCAATTTTGGGCAACGTTCTAAAGAAGGATATCATGGCACTAGAGAAAGTGCAGAGACTAGCTACAAAATTAATAAAAGGAATGGAGCATTTTAGTTACGAAGAAAGGTTAAAAAATTTAAATCTCTTTAGTTTGGAAAAACTGAGCCTCAGAGGGGATATGATAACATAATACAAATATACAGGGAGTGCAGAATTATTAGGCAAATGAGTATTTTGACCACATCATCCTCTTTATGCATGTTGTCTTACTCCAAGCTGTATAGGCTCGAAAGCCTACTACCAATTAAGCATATTAGGTGATGTGCATCTCTGTAATGAGAAGGGGTGTGGTCTAATGACATCAACACCCTATATCCTATATCAGGCGTGCATAATTATTAGGCAACTTCCTTTCCTTTGGCAAAATGGGTCAAAAGAAGGACTTGACAGGCACAGAAAAGTCAAAAATAGTGAGATATCTTGCAGAGGGATGCAGCACTCTTAAAATTGCAAAGCTTCTGAAGCGTGATCATCGAACAATCAAGCGTTTCATTCAAAATAGTCAACAGGGTCGCAAGAAGTGTGTGGAAAAACCAAGGCGCAAAATAACTGCCCATGAACTGAGAAAAGTCAAGCGTGCAGCTGCCACGATGCCACTTGCCACCAGTTTGGCCATATTTCAGAGCTGCAACATCACTGGAGTGCCCAAAAGCACAAGGTGTGCAATACTCAGAGACATGGCTAAGGTAAGAAAGGCTGAAAGACGACCACCACTGAACAAGACACACAAGCTGAAACGCCAAGACTGGGCCAAGAAATATCTCAAGACTGATTTTTCTAAGGTTTTATGGACTGATGAAATGAGAGTGAGTCTTGATGGGCCAGATGGATGGGCCCGTGGCTGGATTGGTAAAGGGCAGAGAGCTCCAGTCCCACTCAGACGCCAGCAAGGTGGAGGTGGAGTACTGGTTTGGGCTGGTATCATCAAAGATGAGCTTGTGGGGCCTTTTCGGGTTGAGGATGGAGTCAAGCTCAACTCCCAGTCCTACTGCCAGTTCCTGGAAGACACCTTCTTCAAGCAGTGGTACAGGAAGAAGTCTGCATCCTTCAAGAAAAACATGATTTTCATGCAGGACAATGCTCCATCACACGCGTCCAAGTACTCCACAGCGTGGCTGGCAAGAAAGGGTATAAAAGAAGAAAATCTAATGACATGGCCTCCTTGTTCACCTGATCTGAACCCCATTGAGAACCTGTGGTCCATCATCAAATGTGAGATTTACAAGGAGGGAAAACAGTACACCTCTCTGAACAGTGTCTGGGAGGCTGTGGTTGCTGCTGCACGCAATGTTGATGGTGAACAGATCAAAACACTGACAGAATCCATGGATGGCAGGCTTTTGAGTGTCCTTGCAAAGAAAGGTGGCTATATTGGTCACTGATTTGTTTTTGTTTTGTTTTTGAATGTCAGAAATGTATATTTGTGAATGTTGAGATGTTATATTGGTTTCACTGGTAATAATAAATAATTGAAATGGGTATATATTTGTTTTTTGTTAAGTTGCCTAATAATTATGCACAGTAATAGTCACCTGCACACACAGATATCCCCCTAACATAGTTAAAACTAAAAACAAACTAAAAACTACTTCCAAAAATATTCAGCTTTGATATTAATGAGTTTTTTGGGTTCATTGAGAACATGGTTGTTCAATAATAAAATTAATCCTCAAAAATACAACTTGCCTAATAATTCTGCAGTCCCTGTATTTGGGGCCAATACAAACCATTATCTGGAAATCTATGCATAAACAGGGCTATACATAGGACACAACGTCATGCATTTAGGCTGGGAAAAAAGGAGATTTCATCTAAGGCAAAGAAAGGGTTTTTTACAGTAAGAGTAATAAGGGTATGGAATTCTCTGCCTAAAGAGGTGGTTTTATCAGAGTCCATATAGATGTTTAAAGTGCAATTTGATAAATACTTGGAAAAACATAACATACAGGGATATAATTTCTAATTAGTGGGGTAATAGCTGCAAGGAGACATCTGACTGCTATTTTGGGGTCAAGAAGGAATTTTTCCTAATTTGTTGGAAAATTGGAAGCGCTTCAGACTAGGTTTTTTGCCTTCTTTTGGATCAACAGCAAAAACATGTGAGGAAGGCTGAACTTGATGGACACAAGTCTCTTTTCAGCTGTGTAACTATGTAACTATGTAAATGCTTCCTGTTAAATCTACATAAGTAAAGCCCAATGCAGCATTATCACATACTTCCAGTTTCCTATCCTGATACATAACCGTAAAATACAAGACAGCCCTGCAAAACTAGCATCAAAATGCAACTACACCAGTGGCAAATACTAACGGTAGCTCTAGCTCATCCAGAACAGGATAGACAGGTTTTACCAACCAGTAGTTAGATTCAATTTATTTAATGCATGTCATATTCATCTCTGTTAAGAATATGATTATTATTTAAATGGACATGCACTTACTAAAAACAGATGATGAAACTGCACACATGTTGTTCATATCACCACTGCTTGTGTGTTTAGTATGCTAGACATGACTTCCAGCAGAAATTCCACAAAGAAAACATATTTCAGAATAAGCCATGATTTACCACTAACAGAACATAGGGGTTTCTAGTAATCTTTCACTCGGCTTGTATGTTTTTTTACAGTACTAAGCTAAATTCTTATATTCTTATGATTTCCTATAAAATAGAAATGTGTTTTTTTATAATGAAGGCTGATGGAAGGAAACCAATCTTTAAACATATTTACTTACATTTATATTGGTGTAATTTAGGCAATTAATAAAATAAACGTTGACCATGTTTTATAAAAAAATTATTCCATCTTTTTTTTTTCTAGTTCTTTATTTCTATTTCAAATAAAAAGTACATGTCATGCTGCCTGATTTTAGAAGGTTGTCTAAATTGTATATAATATATGTGTGTGTACATTGCAATGTGATCCATTCTTCAATGTAATGAATATAAAAAAAGAATTCTACAGAACATCTCCAATTGACTTATCGATTCTACTAGATAAGCGCAGTAATCCATTTGTTTTGGGCAGCTGCTTGTAACTTGATCAGTATCATGAGCCTGTTCTAACCATCAAAGGAACACAAGGTTGCATTGACTCTCAAATTTGGCCCTAAATACAAGAAACAAGAACCACTTAAGCCCAGTCAAGCACCAGATCCAGATTGAGGCCCTTTAAAGCTATACACTCCAATTTGGAGGAGAAAAACATTTTCTCAAAGTGAACATCACTTAACAGGTGCACCAGACTCGGTCCTTGACCAGACAGTTTGGCTAATCCCTCAATGATAACACTGGAAGCTGAAGGGTGTGACTACACATCACTTCCTTCGAGTGCACACACATATCTGTGTGGAGAGATGTAGCCGTCAGTATGTACAACCTGCTCTGTTATTTACGCATCAGGGTAAAGGTGAAACACATCTAGAGCCCTTCTGGGTTATATACCTAGCCTTTTTCACTATAATTACCCCTTATAAAGGGTACTGCACATTTTTTTTCTTGGTGCCTGTTTTGCTCTAATGAACCTCAGGGAAGACACCCCACACAAAGGATGTGAAAACCAAATAGTGAATATCCATATATCAATTTTTCTCGACTTTTTAGACTATAATAAAGAAATCAACCTTATAAATTGAAATGAAATATTTTGTATGGTACAAATCAGCTATATCAGTTG
>OW240915.1:259580800-259601434 GCA_933207985.1 Pelobates cultripes | reverse complement strand
ATCTTATATTGTTTTTTTATATAATATTTGTATATTCTTATATTGTTTCCTGGTTTTATTTCTAAACCTATATAGGGCCATTACTGTTTAAATGCTTTTATAAAAAAGAACTTATGTGAGTAAAAAGAACGATATGTATATAGGAACACGCTTTCTTTATTGAAACTACACATAGATGAAAAGAAAGAACTAAAAGAACTTTGGTAAAGATTTTCAATATTGAATAAATACACACAATATATTCTGTTCTCCCTCTTCCCTTTATCTGTGATGATGCCGGCAAAATTGAACCCGCAAGCCGGAACACATTTGGAACGCAAGCTGGAACGCACGGATATGACGCGACGGCTTGCGATCGAAAAAAACGGAAGTGACGTATCGATAGTGCTACCCGGAAATGAAGAGAGAAAGAGGCTTGACACGCAGGGCGTCACCATTCCCATGGTGATAGCCCGCGAAAATTCAAGCCGAAAAACAAGCATCTTCACCCCAGGAGGGGTACATATAGCAGGAGCCAGTGCAAGAAGGTACAGACTTTTTTCACATCCAGCTGAGGAAGCCTAAACGGCGAAACGCGTCCTGGAAACATTGTGAGCTTAAAGACTTTCTATTACTGGACATTTTATGCCATTATAGTGTTTTCTGTATACTTTTATATATATATATTTTTTATATTTTTATTGTACTTAACTGTATATATAGTGAATAAAGCTTATATTTTTGAGAGACACTATTGGCATTCTCCTGCTATTACAAAAGAAGGAGTGTGGTCCTTAATCCACACAAACTATTGGATCAGAGCCGATGTGGATGGCTCTGGGTTTGTAAGTACCCTATTTCCCTTACTACTTGCATATACCTAGTCTACGTTACTGCACCAGAGGTATTTTCCTTTATACATTTCAGAATACAAGAAAGGAAGAGTTAAAAGAAGGGATAAGGGTCGCCTTTACGGACTCTGAAAGTGCTTCAATTGAGCTATACCTCTTTAGCATCTAAAAGTGTGAGTGGGACCTTTGTATATTTCTACCACACCTTTAAACATTACAGATTTGCACTATGTTTGGATCTTTCTGTTTATGTTTTAGGAAATTCCTATAAAGAATTATTGTGAATTACATATAAAAAGAAGGTATAATTTCAGTATTTTGGTGTTCATCACTTGGTATTATCTCTCCACTTTGGCCTATTTATTTAAATATAGCGCTTCACCCATACACCGGTTTGTACTACAATTTTGAAAGATAAGTTTGGGGTGTTATAGCAGCTAGAGATCAATAGTATTCCTGATATAATTGTATCACTTTGTATTGAAATATTAGCGCTGGTACTTTTACCTTTTTTTCAGATTCTATTTTTTAGTATTTGTCTTATCTTTATACTATTTGTACTCAGCAGCTTAAAGGTAAAAATATGTCATTATTCGATAAAAGAAGCAGTTCTTTCACTAATATGGAAACAGAAATAGCAAATTGGACAGATTTACAATCTAATAATAAAAAAAGAATAGAACAGAATAGTGGAGGGGAAAAATTGGAGAAATTGCTTCAAAAAGAACTCAAAATAAAATGGGAGATAGCCACATTAGAAAAATATCTGAAAGAAGGAATAACCCCAAGAGGTTTAAGATATTTCAAAACACCAACGTTTGATAAAGAGGCAGTGGATTTTATGGAAGAGTGGAATTCCATGTTTGAAAATTTCTCCATAACAACCATAAACCTCATAATAAAAAGAAGGAAAGAGAATCTAAAAGTATTAGATCTAGAGATAAATAAAAGTCAAAATGAAATTTTGAATACACTAAATCAAGAAGAATTTGACTACACTACCCAAGAGATAAATGAAAATCTGGATAAATTAGAAAAAGAGGTGATAGAGGTAAAGAAAAGTAAATACCTAAGAGATATTAAGGACTACAAAAGCAAACAGGTTAGAACATTCTCAAGATATAAACATCAAGAAAACGATCGGGAAAATAAAGAGTATCCAAAAGAAAGTTTAAATTCGAGAAAATCCCCATATAGAAAGAGAGACGATTCAAGAGATAACGTATATCCAAGATACAATAACCATAAACCTTACAATTACAGGTATAGAAATAATTATGAACAACGTCCCCAAAGAAATTGGGATAACTTCAAATCTAGGGTAACATTCCCACAAAATAGGGAGAGATCTAGGAATAATTGGGAGAGGGAAAGATATGAAAGGAGACCGATGTATGTAAAGGATAGATCTAAAGAAAGAACAAACTATAGAAAAGCTTACACCGCACATAAACCTATCTACCATGAAAAAGAGGAAAGATTAGAAAGAAATAATTATAGAACTGATATGAAAGATAGACCCACACCACAGAGATCCACATATTATAAAAAAGATGAACCATTAGAAACAAGGAACAGATTCCAAGTGTTAGATCATTTTGAAGATCAGGATTTTTGGAGGAGCAAAGGAAAGGAGAGACACAAAAGGGAAGAAATTCGAGATACCATGACTCCTTACAAAAGACAAAGAAATTCCAGTATAGAGGTACAAGAGGAGGAAAACATGGCCAAAAAAGAAAGACGAGAAAGGACACAGAGAGTATAACATCAATGAAAGGAATTTATAATTTAAGTCAAAAAAATCTAACGGAATATCATAAAAAAGTATTAAGGAAAGGCCTTAAATTTGCCCCTAATAAACCCCTAAACCAATTTGATTTTTATATAGATCTCAATAAATTTAAAAGAAATATCTGTTTAAAAAAATTCTTTGCAAAAAATCCTATAGAACTTCAAATCAACCAAGAAGAAGAAAGTAAACATACACAACTAAAAGAAAAATCGCAGTTTTATCCGAAACAAATGATCTCTGAAAAAATGGTCACGTTTGAGACCATGGTAATGACGGAAATTAAAAAATTAGATAAGAAGGAAAACTTCAATTACAATCTCTCCATACAAGAAAAGAAAGCACTTAGGGATCTAAAAACAGACACTAGCATAGTCATAAAACCAGCGGATAAGGGGGGGGGGATTGTTCTAATGTCAAAAGAATTTTATTGTAAAGAGGCTGAGAAAATCCTGATGGATGAACAGACTTACAAGAAGCTTAATTACAACCCTGGAACAATTATGAATCAAGTGTTCTCCAATTTTCTAAACAAAGGTTTAAATTCAAAAATACTTAATGAAAAAGAATTTAATTTCCTAAATATAAAATATCCAAAAACCCCTGTATTCTATTTCCTTCCGAAAGTCCATAAAGATACCAAAAATCCCCCAGGTAGACCTATAGTGGCGGGAATAGATTCCATAACAAGCAAACTATCCCACTACGTGGACATTCACCTTCAACCTTTAGTTAAAAACACTACCTCCTACATTAAAGACACAATCATGGTTTTAAACCTTTTAAAAAATTGCGCTTGGAACCCAAACTGTTTTTTAGTCACTAGTGACGTGTCAGCCCTATATAGTAATATTCCACATGATTATGGATGCAATGCAGCTAAATTCTTTTTAAATAATTTTTCTAAAATGCCTTACATGAAGGTTGAGTACCTCTTAGAAGCGATAGAATTAATCCTCAGAAACAATTATTTCTGGTACAATGAAGAGTTCTACCTCCAAATTAATGGGACAGCCATGGGGACCAAGTTCGCCCCCAACTACGCCAATTTATTTATGGCCTATTGGGAAGATACTTATATTTATGGCCCTCATAGCTGGGGGAGGAACTTGGTTACCTATGGCCGCTATATCGATGATATTTTCTTCATTTGGGAGGGAGAGGAGGAAGATCTTATCCTATTCCTAAATCACCTCAACACCAATACATGGGGGATTAAACTTACCAGCAATTGGAGTAAAGTGGAAGTAGTTTTTCTAGACCTATTAATATATATAGAAGAAAATAGGATTAAAACGAAAAATTATTTTAAACCGGTTGAGGCCAACAGTTATATCGAAAGAGAAAGTTGCCACTTCTCTCCTTGGTTGGAGAATGCCCCTAGAGGGCAATTCCTCAGAATACATCGTAATTGTACTGATCTTGAGATGTTCGATACGCAATCAGATAAAATTAAACAAGATTTTATAGAGAAAGGATATGATGAACAGGAATTGGAAAAAGCTAGAAAAGAAGTTAAAGAAATAGAGAGAAACAGTCTTTTAAAATATAAAGAAAAGAAAGAGAAAGGTTTTAAAGAAGTCCCTTTTATATGTAACTATAGCACGGAAAATCATAAGGTGAGGAAAATAGTTTCGAAATTTTGGCCTATTCTTCTTCAGGATCCAGTAGCGAGAACTTTCCTTCCAGACAAACCCAATTTTGTACATAGGGGGGTAAGCAACCTCCGTACTGCTCTCACGTCTAGTTATATTAAAGAAAAAAAGAATGGCAACCCATTTAACACAGAGAAAGGTTTTTACGGCTGTGGCCAATGTTTGGCATGTAGGAGAACTACCAACAAAAAAAGACATATAACTACATATACAAATAAAGAGGGAACAGAATACCAAATTAAAGATTTCATTACATGCTACTCAAAGAATCTTATTTATCTAATAATATGCCCTTGTGGTCTAAAATATATAGGGAAAACCACAAGACAACTACATACGAGAATAGAAGAGCATGGACGAAATATTACAAAGGGTTTCGAAAAACATAGCGTATCTTTACATTACAAAAACTACCATAACTGTGAAACTAAAGATACCACCTTTTTAGGGATCAAAAAAGTGGAAAAAGATTGGAGAGGAGGCAATTTCGATGTAAAAATGAGTAAATGTGAAATGGAGTGTATTTTCAAACTAGACACTTTGATCCCTAATGGACTAAATGCAGACTTCGAAATGTGCCATTTCCTGCAATAGATATTTTGGGTACTTAGTGTTTTTTATATTGTCTAACTTTCAAACCCCTAAAAAATATTTTTTTAACTAGAGGATCTCTTATTCTTTTTATGTTTTTTGATATCAATTTTATGCCACCATTATTGAAATATAGAAATGTATATGGTATGGCTCTACCTTTCTTTTAGAAGTGTCTGGGTATATTCTATGTTTAGTGAAAGGGAATCTTATATTGTTTTTTTATATAATATTTGTATATTCTTATATTGTTTCCTGGTTTTATTTCTAAACCTATATAGGGCCATTACTGTATAAATGATAAAAGAACGATATGTATATAGGAACACGCTTTCTTTATTGAAACTACACATAGATGAAAAGAAAGAACTAAAAGAACTTTGGTAAAGATTTTCAATATTGAATAAATACACACAATATATTCTGTTCTCCCTCTTCCCTTTATCTGTGATGATGCCGGCAAAATTGAACCCGCAAGCCGGAACACATTTGGAACGCAAGCTGGAACGCACGGATATGACGCGACGGCTTGCGATCGAAAAAAACGGAAGTGACGTATCGATAGTGCTACCCGGAAATGAAGAGAGAAAGAGGCTTGACACGCAGGGCGTCACCATTCCCATGGTGATAGCCCGCGAAAATTCAAGCCGAAAAACAAGCATCTTCACCCCAGGAGGGGTACATATAGCAGGAGCCAGTGCAAGAAGGTACAGACTTTTTTTCACATCCAGCTGAGGAAGCCTAAACGGCGAAACGCGTCCTGGAAACATTGTGAGCTTAAAGACTTTCTATTACTGGACATTTTATGCCATTATAGTGTTTTCTGTATACTATTATATATATATATATTTTTATATTTTTATTGTACTTAACTGTATATATAGTGAATAAAGCTTATATTTTTGAGAGACACTATTGGCATTCTCCTGCTATTACAAAAGAAGGAGTGTGGTCCTTAATCCACACAAACTATTGGATCAGAGCCGATGTGGATGGCTCTGGGTTTGTAAGTACCCTATTTCCCTTACTACTTGCATATACCTAGTCTACGTTACTGCACCAGAGGTATTTTCCTTTATACATTTCAGAATACAAGAAAGGAAGAGTTAAAAGAAGGGATAAGGGTCGCCTTTACGGACTCTGAAAGTGCTTCAATTGAGCTATACCTCTTTAGCTCCTAAAAGTGTGAGTGGGACCTTTGTATATTTCTACCACACCTTTAAACATTACAGATTTGCACTATGTTTGGATCTTTCTGTTTATGTTTTAGGAAATTCCTATAAAGAATTATTGTGAATTACATATAAAAAGAAGGTATAATTTCAGTATTTTGGTGTTCATCACTTGGTATTATCTCTCCACTTTGGCATATGAATTTCTATATTCGGAGTCAAGTTCAGAATGGCACACAAGTTTTTTTTGGTTTTTTTTTTTAATGGGAAATCTGGCGTTTTTATGTTCTTGGTTAAGACGGATTAGCAGCAACATTAAAATTAATTTATTATTGTCAAATCTTTATAATTATCTGTAAAATCCAGCCATGTCAGTAAAACACTGTAGTTTTGAGATTTCTCAAGCAGATTTTTTTTTTTAATTTGAAAAAAAAAGTGTTTTATTTTTCTTTCTGTACAATACCTAACCTCAAAAATGTACTGCTAAATCAACCCAAATTAACGGAAATAGTCTCATGAAATAGTTGTGATTTGTCAAATGTATTTGGATTAATTTCAAGATTTTTAATAAAAACAAATAACCAGATGCAAGATTTTCTCTTGGAAACTGAGCCAAATATTATCTAAAAAGTTGTGTTGCTTGCCGTTTTAGACCCAGATTTAATCAGTAATTGTTGGTTCATGCTGTTGGTTCATGCTCCAATTAAAATATTTATGCAATTGTTTTTTTTATTCTTTATTTGTAGATAGGCACACAAAGATACAATCACTCTGCATACAGTGGCACTCTGTGTACAATGTTTTCAACTTTGAACACTTTCCATATCCAGCGCCAGTGATCAGAATTGTAGAAAAAGGAATTTGGGGAAAACCTGTAACATGCATTTCTCAGTAGTGGTGCTGCTGTAAAGACTAAAGTACATACAAAATACAGATTAAAGAACAGTGCACACACAAATAGAGTTTCAAATTTTACAAGGCTAGTTAAAATCACCTAGCTTAGCAAACAAATATGGGGATTCAGTTATACTGCATGCTGTTCCTTAATCTGTATTTTGTATATATTTGTGTCTTTACGGCAGCACAACTACAGAGATTTGCATGTTCGGGTTGTCCCCCCAATTCCCCTATGTACATTTGGAATCTAGACCAGATTGTTATTGGGTTGAGCACTAGACCCATCCACTATAGGTGCCCAGGGCCTGATTTCCCTCTCTGCTGCCCCAAGGCCACTTTCCTCATTGTACCCAGGCCTTTATACAGTGAGAGAAAAAAAAAATATTTGATCCCCTGCTGATTTTGAACATTTGCCCACTGATAAAGAAATTAGTCTAAAATTTTAATGGTAGATATAATTTATCAGTGAGAGACATTTGGCAGACGTTTCTTGGCCACTAGGTTTGCACACATCTCAGGAGGGATTTTGTCCCACTCCTCTTTGCAGATCCTTTCCAAGTCATTAGGGTTTCAAGGCTGACATTTGGCAACTCGAACCTTCAGCTCCCTCCACAGATTTTCTATGGAATTAAGGTCTGGAGACTGGCTAGGTTACTACAGGACATTAATGTGCTTCTTCATAAGCCACTCCTTTGTTGTACAGGCTGTGTGTTTTGGGTCATTGTCATGCTGGAATACCCATCCATGACCCATTCCCTGGCTGAGGGAAGGAGGTTCTCACCCAAGATTTGACACTACATGGCCCCGTCCATTGTCTCTTTGATGTGATGCAGTTATCCTGTCCCCTTAGCAGAAAAACACCCACAAAGCATAATGTTTCCACCTCCATGTTTGACGGTGGTGAGGTGTTCTTGGGGTCATTGGCAGTATTCCTCCTGCTCCAAACACGGCAAATTGAGTTGATGCCAAAGAGCTCGATTTGGTCTCATCTGACCACAACACTTTTACCCAGTTCTCCTCTGCATCATTCAGATGTTCATTGGCAAACTTCAGACGGGTCTATAAATGTGCTTTCTTGAGCAGGCGGTCATTGCGTGCGCTGCAGGATTTTAGTCCTTCACAGTTTAGTGTATAATCAACTGTTTTCTTGGTGACTATGGTCCCAGCTGCCTTGAGATAATTAACAAGATCGTAGTGCTGGGGTGATTCCTCCCCATGCTCATGATCATTTAAACTCCACAAGGTGAGCTATTGCATGGAGCACAAGACCGAGAGAGACCGAGTTATTTTGTGTTTCTTCCTCAGTCGAATAATTGTACCAACTGTTGTCACCTTCTAACCAAGCTGCTTGGTGATAGTCTTGTACCCCATTCCAGCCGTATGTAGGTCTACAATCTTGTCCCTGACATCCTTGGACAGCTCTTTGGTCTTGGCCATGGTGAAACGTTTGGAATCTGATTGATTGATTGCTTCTGTGGCAGGTGTCTGTTATACAGGTAACGAGCTGAGATTAGGAGCACTCCCTTTAAGAGAGTGCTCCTAATCTCAGCTCGTTACCTATATAAAGGACACCTGGGAGCCAGAAATCTTGCTGATTGATAGGGGATCAAATACTTTTTTCACTCATTGACATGCAAATCAATTTATAACTGTTTTACATGTGTTTTTCTGGATTTTTGTTATTCTGTCTCTCAATGTTAAATTACACCATTAAAATTAAATCCTGATCATTTTTATGTCGGTTGACAAATGTTAAAAATCAGCAGGGGATCAAATACCCTTTTCCCTCACTGTATATATCAGATTGTGTGTGTGATTTCCAGGCTATTATATTTGCTTAGTGCCTTCAATAAATTAAGGCATTTGGCATATATTAAGGTTATCCACTGGATGAATATTATTTCTGAAGTATCTGCCAGCTGGGAGGAAGTAATAGACAGCCTGTCACTTCCTCCCAGCTAAGAAGATGGACCGTGCATGAGGTCCATCTGCAACAGGAGGAGGCTGGAGCACACAGGCAGCATGGAGGCAAAGAAAAGGCTAGAGTGAGCAGCTACATGCTCAATCCCATCAGCTTCAGCCAGGACACAAGATTAGCTAAGGGTGGATGCAGATCAAAATATAATGCCTTGTGTGTATATGTACTAGTGTGTGTCAGTGTATATCTGTGTGTGTGTGTGTGTGTGTGTGTGTGTATATATCGGAGTGAATGTGTGTATCTGTGTCTAATAGTGATGTCGCGAACACAAAATTTTCGGTTCGCGAACTTCCGCAAATGTTCGCGAACTGGGCGAACCGCCATAAACTTCAATGGGCAGGCGAATTTTAAAACACACAGGGACTCTTTCTGACCACAATAGTGATGGAAAAGTTGTTTCAAGGGGACTAACAACTGGACTATGACATGCCAGAGGGGGATCCATGGCAAAACTCCCATGGAAAATTACACAGTTGATGCAGAGTCTGGTTTTAATCCATAAAGGGCATAAATCACCTAACATTCCTAAATCACAATGGATATGGATTGACACCTGACATGACATTGACACCTTGACATATGGATTGACACCTGTCCTCAGAGCCCCTGATACACACTGACACAGAGCAGAATAGGGACTGTTCCCCCTACATAGGGTCACTTGGCAGGTATGGATTGACACCTATCCTCAGGATCCCTGATACACACTGACAGAGCAGAATAGGGACTGTTGCCCCTACATAGGGTCACTTGGCAGATATGGATTGACACCTATCCCCAGGATCCCTGATACACACTGACAGAGCAGAATAGGGACTGTTGCCCCTACATAGGGTCACTTGGCAGATATGGATTGACACCTTTCCTCAGGATCCCTGATACACACTAACACAGAGCAGAATAGGGACTGTTCCCCCTACATAGTGTCACTTGGCAGGTATGGATTGACACCTATCCTCCGGATCCCTGATACACACTGACACAGAGCAGAATAGGGAATATTCACAAAATGCCATTGACACCTATCCTCCGGATCCCTGATACACACTGACACAGAGCAGAATAGGGAATATTCACTAAATGCCAAACATTGTTATACAGGGGAATATTCAGTAAATAAGGATAAGGGGGGACCTACTGTCCTCCCCCCCGGCCCCCACCCCTGCACGGTGGGTGGGGGCCATAAAAATAATGAGGGGGGGGACCTACTGTATGATGTTGTATCGATCAGGTAGTGTAAGGGTTACGCTCGCTTCACAGTGACAGACCAAACTCCCCGTTTAACGCACCGCAAACAACCGCAAACAGTCCATTTGCACAACCGCAAACTCCCCATTTGCACAAGGTTGGATACCAAGTTAGCCATGTCCCGTTCCTTGTCCTCACTGATGTCATTGAAGGTCTCTTCCTCCACCCAGCCACGTACAACACCAAGGGTCCCCGAAAGGTGACAACAAGCCCCCTGGGACGCCTGCTGTGTTTGGTCTTCCACCTCCTCAAAGCCACCTTCCTCCTCTGACTCTTCTTCAGACTCCTCTCTCTGCGTTGCCTCTCTCTGCATTATTATAAGGTGTGTTAAGTAGTATTATTCCTATCAGTTTAATCCCTGTTACGATAGGGGACGTGTATATGGCATCGATTTTAGGAACCGGGAGATGGAAAAAGATGCTTGGTCGGTCCTCCTACTTCAAATTTGGGGCACTGCGCGTGCAATCTAATGTGCCACCAGATAGGAGTGGTGTGTTAAGCTGTACTATTCTTATCAGTTTAATCCCTGTTACGTCCCCTATCCGCAGCAAGACGCAGCAGCAAAAGAGGACTCAGCCGAGGAGGTTATGGAAGAGGATGGAGTAGGAGGAGTAGAGGAGGTGGCAGAAGGCCTTCCTGCAAGTCGTGGCGGTGTCACCAACTCCTCTGCAGAGCCACGCATTCCATGCTTGGCAGCCGTCAGCAGGTTTACCCAATGCACAGTGTAGGGGTGGCCTGCCTCTGCCTGTCATTTTTTTTTCGATTAGTGGTACTATGCGTGCAAGCTACTGTGACACCAGATATGAGTGGCACTGTGAACTGGCAGAGGTTGGCAGAGTACACGCTGTAGGCCTGACACACCCGCTTGAAGACAACTAACTGCTATTTAATCTATAAAAGTGAAAAAAGTTTTGTTTTTAAATGCAAGCTATTGTGACACCAGATATAATTGGCACTGTGAACTGGCAGAGGTAGGCAGAGTACACGCTGTAGGCCTGACACACCCGCTTTAAGGACACTGACTGCTATTCAATCTATAACAGTGAAAAAAGTTTTTTGTTTTTAAATGCAAGCTATTGTGACACCAGTGAGTGAGTGGTGGCACTGGGGAAGTGGGCACAGTATACGCTGCGAGCCTGACACACAGACGCTTGGAGACAACTAACTGCTATTCAATCTATAACAGTGAAAAAAGTTTTTGGGTTTTTAAATGCAAGCTATTGTGACACCAGTGAGTGAGTGGTGGCACTGGGCAAGTGGACACAGTATCCACTGTGAGCCTGACACAGAAGCTGGCAGTCTGGCAACTGCATTTACATTACACAGAAAAAAAAAAAAAAAAGCAGACTGATGTTATAGCCCTAAAAAGGGCTTTTTGGGGTGCTGCCCTTACAGCAGAGATCAGATGAGTCCTTCAGGACTGTAGTGGACACTGTATACACTAACCTAGCTATCCATTTCCCTATCAAATCAATAGCAGCTACACTTTCCCTCCTCTCACTAACCATGCAGCTTGAGAATGAATCTAAAATGGATGCTGTCCAGTAGGTGGGAGGGTCTGCTAGGGAGGGTGTGCTGCTAATTGGCTGGAATGAGTCTGCTGACTGAGGTACAGGGTCAAAGTTTACTCAATGATGACGAATAGGGGGCGGATCGAACCGCTCATATGTTCGCCCGCTGTGGCGAACGCGAACATGCTATGTTCCCGTTCGGTGCATCACTAGTGTCTAAGTGTGTCTATGTACCAGTGAGTTGATCTAAGTGTGTGTTAGTACCAGTGTGTGTGTGTGTGTATATATATCTCTATGTCAGTGTGTATGTATCTAAGTATGTATGTACCAGTCTGTGTATCTGTGTGTAATTAAGCATGTGTGTCTGTATGTCTGAGTAAGTGTGTGCCAATGTGTGTATGTGCAAGTGTGTGTATGTGATAGTGTATGTGTCAGTGTCCTTATCTGTGAGTCAAGGTGTGTGCATGAGTTAGTGTGTTAAAAGTGTGTGTAAATAGTTGTAATATATAAATAGTTGTATTCTGTCATAATAAAATATTATGTCATTGTTCATACATGTTTGGTGGCTGTGTGCATTTTGGGGCACGCATGTGTGTGTGTACGTGTACGTGCGTGCGCGCACACGTGGGGTGTGCAGTTTTAAAATTTAAAACTGTATTAACTGTATTAGCCCTAAAAAAAGAAGAAGAAAAAACATAAAAAATAGACAAAAACTAATGTAAAATTTATAAAAATATATTCCACAACCTGAGCTTCCAACTGACATTTTCTCACATCCTGGGGAATGCAAATTGTGTTTGTATGAAGAAATTGGAAAGTAACACTTGAAGGGAAAAAAACACACATAACAAGTCATTTATAGACGACAGATGTAAAATTTGATTGTGTTTTTTTATAATCACTGAACTAAACCATTAGAACAGATGAGCAGTTAGGACAGCTCAAAATTAAATCAAATGTCAACACTCATTAAAAGGTTTTTATGAAAATGTCAAACGTGAGAGCATACCAGAGAATTCATATCGATATTAATGTATAATATGTGTCAAGTATCCAAATCATAATAGCAACATTTAACAGCAATTGCCTGGAAAATATCCAGACATAATTGCAGTGAGATATTTCTGGAAAAATAAAATTTTAAATTAACAATGTTTCTGAAACTTACTCTAACAGCCAACTGAAATCACATCAGAACGTTCCTTTAAAACATCCAGATCTTAAATTATTTTCATCTCTATTCTGCAGTCCATTTGACAGATGTAGATTGACCTTCACAGTTGACATACCAAAAAAATAATAGGATAGTTTAATCTTTACAATAAATTAGAATCAAATATGTATAATAAGTGCAATAGGTAGAAAGACATCAGGTTAACAGATGTATCTTCCATAGCACTTCTTGCATGTGGTCATCCTAAAATGTAGTTAGATAGTTATGTAGGCTGAAAAAACACTTGTGTCCATCAAGTTCAGCTTTTTTTCCTTATTTGTTTTTGTTGTTGATCAAAAAGTAGGCAAAAAAAAAAAAAACTGTTTCAAATGATTTTCAATTTTGAAACATAGTAGAAAAAAAAAATCTATCTTGATCCCCAAAATGGCAATATGCTCTCTCCTTGAATAAAGAAGCTGGTTCTCGACATACTAAAAATTATATTCCTTTGGGTCAGGGCCTGACTATCATGGCGACTGGTTGTGTTTCACGTGATTTCCTCTTAAAACACTTAACTAAGTCCACTTACTAGATGTTATATTGCAAATGTTGCTGTTTGCAACGTACTCTACATTACATACACCTGCTGACCGCAGTCTCCAGTATCATTCAAGACACCAATCGGGGGCAGCCTAGCAGGTGCTCGGGGGGGAGATGTGGCCGATTTCATGGCCTGATGCAGCAGGGGCTTCTATTTCTGTGATGTTGCCCACTGCCTTTGGACTGATGGAAGTAATCCCGGTCCCCTCCCTGGTGGCTCCCAAGTCCCATCATGGTCCCATGGTGGAATTGCAGTAGCCACCAACACTGAAGGCTAAACACCTAAATTGGCAGACACCACGTGTACCCTGGGTTCCTACGTAGAAACATCTACTACCCTTCAATACCTAAAAGCAATCTTTGAAACATTTTGTCGGAAGCTGAGGAGAAAACTGCACAATCTACTTGTTCCAGTGATTATCAAAGCCCCTGACGAGCCCAAAGCTGCTCAGAAGCCTACACCCTGGGCCCAGTGCACTTGAATCAAGCATGCCTGAAGAAGGATGGGGTGACAGTGAACATAGTGGCTGACCGACTCTAGGATAGGCAAAAGGAGATTGCAGGGGAATAGAGTGTGGAGAGGGAAACAGCTGCAAATGCTAGTTTCATGGCTATTACCCCTGCCTCTGAGCCTGCTGCACCCTGCTAAGTGGGACTGTGATTTACCTGCAATGGGGATAGGCTTACCACAATGCTGGACCTCCGAAAATAGTATCAGTGCAGTTTTATGATCCCTATCATAGCATGCATACTCTGTTTATTTAGATAAAATAGAAAGGTGAACAGCGCTAAAAATCAGAAAATATACATACGTTTTGTAGAAATACTGGCCAGCAGAGTAACTTAAAAAAAAAGAGAAACAAAAATACAAATAATGGTACAGTATGTATGAACGATATAATTCCACAAGAACAAAGGTGTTATATTCACACTTTGAGGAGCTATATCAGCTCGGTGTTAAGAGCCTGGACGGAATAATCCCCGTCTATGGATTTCTTGAGGTTCAAGACCGTTGGTGAATTTATAGGTGTAAATATTCGTTACATGAAAAACAAGAGTAAAATACACCACATGGTATAGTACGTAAATATAAAATATTTTGAAAAAAAAAAAAAGGTGGATGATCCTACTTACATATACTAGAGCAACGACCTGCTCTAGTTTGGAGAATTTCAGGTGGAATAATCCCCACCTTGGGATATAGTGGACCCAGGTATAGCAGCAAAGCAGTGTTGGTTAGGAAGGAGGACAAAAAGAATGACTGGATAGTTTAAAAAATATATATACTTTAATACAATAAGTAAAAAGTGAATAATAAACTATAAAACCAGTCCTGTATAAAAGTCCAAAATTATTCCTCACTTGACGCGTTTCGCCGAAGCTTTCTCAAAAGTGAATGCTTGCTGCTTGGGGTCCTTGAGATTATATACCTTCTCTGATGATGAGAATCGATTTTCATCATCAGAGAAGGTATATAATCTCAAGGACCCCAAGCAGCAAGCATTCACTTTTGAGAAAGCTTCGGCGAAACGCGTCAAGTGAGGAATAATTTTGGACTTTTATACAGGACTGGTTTTATAGTTTATTATTCACTTTTTACTTATTGTATTAAAGTATATATATTTTTTAAACTATCCAGTCATTCCTTTTGTCCTCCTTCCTATCCAATACTGCTTTGCTGCTATACCTGGGTCCACTATATCCCAAGGTGGGGATTATTCCACCTGAAATTCTTCAAACTAGAGCAGGTCGTTGCTCTAGTATATGTAAGTAGGATCATCCACTTTTTTTTTCAAAATATTTTATATTTACGTACTATACCATGTGGTGTATTTTACTCTTGTTTTTCATGTAACGAATATTTACACCTATAAATTCACCAACGGTCTTGAACCTCAAGAAATCCATAGACAGGGATTATTCCGTCCAGGCTCTTAACACCGAGCTGATATAGCTCCTCAAAGTGTGAGTGTGAATATAACACCTTTGTTCTTGTGGAATTATATCGTTCATACATACTGTACCATTATTTGTATTTTTGTTTCTCTTTTTTTTTAAGTTACTCTGCTGGCCAGTATTTCTACAAAACGTATGTACATTTTCTGATTTTTAGCGCTGTTCACCTTTCTATTTTATCAACCAATATCTAAGCACCGGGTCTATCAGTGCAATATGTATATCCTGCAACGCTGGTAGATATTATTCAAACTACCAACTTTGATTTGTATATCCACTGGCAATGAGGGATTTACCTACTGCACTGATAGCTCCAGTTCGTAAAGGATATTAGATGTATCTAGCACACTGGCAATTCTCTATAAGTAAGTACTCTATAGAAGAGAAAAACAGCAATAAAGCTGGATGCTTCAAGAGAAACACAAGCTCCTTCTTGATAAATCATGCACACACTTTATTCCTGTTCATAGACAGAATCAGTTGTGGATTCAGCCGGTTTGTACCGGTTTGTGCGAACCTGTCATTAAAAGGGACACTCCAGGCACCCAGACCACTTCTGCCCATTGGAGTGGTCTGGGTGCCAACTACCATCAGTGTTTATAATCTGCAATAATTACCTTGCAGGGTTAAGACCTCCTCTAGTGGCAGTCTATCATACAGCCACTAGAGGGACTTCCAGGTTCCTAAAACCCAAAAAGTGTTTTAAATGACGCTGGACGTCCTCACACTATGGATGAGGACGTCCTCACACTATGGATGAGGACCTCCAGTGTCGCCAGAACCCCTATAGGAAAGCATTGAATACTGTTTTTCTATGAGCAGGTCTAATGCCACATATGCGCATTAGGTCTCCCCCGCCGGCTGGGTAGGAGCGTGGGCGGAGCCTGACCCAGCGCTGAGGGACTTCGGCGCTCGATTCAGGTAAGTCACGGAAGGGGTTTTAACCTGATTTTCATCCGTATTGTTGATTTAACCCTGCAACTGTAAATATTGCATTTTTCATAAACTGCAATATTTACCTTACAGGGTTAACGCCTCCTCTAGTGGCTGTCTACTAGACAGCCACTAGAGGGCACTTACGGGTGCTATAGCATCGCTGGAGGTCCTGACGCTTTGTGAGGACCTCCAGCGTCGCTGAAATACCCATAGGAAAGCACTGAAAGCATTTTTCAATGCTTTCCTAAGTTGAGGTCTAATGCGCATGCACAGCATTGCCGCGCATGCGCATTAGGTTTCACCCGCCGGCGCCCGTGCATGCGCAATTGGTCTCCACCGCCAGATGACGTCGATGGGGGAGGAGCATGGGCGGACCCCGAACACCTTCACCAACCTGGGATGGGAGGGAAAGGGGACCTGCAGTGCCAGGAAAACGGTTTGTTTTCCTGGCGCTGGAGTGTCCATTTAAAATTTAACAAGTTTGCCGAACCGGTTGCTACTACGGCTGACTGAAGTGTCGGCTCATCGGTCAATGACCAAGGGCCGACACCAGAAGGGGCCTCGCACCCGGCGGCATACAGCACCTCTTGCTCCCTGAATATCTAGTGGTCTGCTCCAGCTCCCTGGTGGTCTGCTCCAGCTCCTTGGTGGTCCAGAAGGCTGGGTATGTAGTGTCCCATGGCCTCCCTGTCTGCAGCTGCGCCGGGCGCATAGCTGCAGACTCTGGAGTAGAGATCTCGCGATCTCCGGCCAATCACAGCATTGACATGGGTTACCACGGCAACACTGTTACCTAAGCTCTTAAGCTCTCTACTCCGTACAAGGAGGCTCTGAGAGACTACATACCCAGCATTCTGGATCACCAGGGACCTGGAGCAGACCACCAGGGAGCTGGAGCAGACCACTGGATCATCGGGGAGCAAGAGGAGACCAGTGTACCACCAGGGGCTGGTGGTTGGTAAGTGAACAACAGCCTCCCCACACTTCCTCCCCCCCACAAACTGTCATCACCTTCCACACGGTCACCTTACACCAACACTGTCACAACCTCCCACACTGTCACCATCACCACCCCATATACACACACACACACACTGTCTCCCTTAATGGAGGCATAGACAAGGCACAGAGAGGCTGAGGGCAGAAAGATGGCACAGAGAGGCTGAGGGCAGAAAGATTGCACAGAGAGGCTAGGGCAGAGAGATGGCACTGAGAGGCTGGTGTAAGAGAGATGGCAATTGCAGGTTGTTTCAGGGGACATGGCACTAGTAGACTTTTTTGAGGCACATGTGGCTCATTGGCATGACATTCAGGAGTTATGCATCTACTGCTCATTAGCATGAGATACCAAGTTTATGTATTTATAGCTTCATTGGCATGATATAGTGTGTGTGTATATATAGATATATACACACACACACATACACATGCATACATACATTTATATCTATCTGTGGGGGATGGAGTCTTGGTCCCAGGCAGCACATTGTCTTGGGCAGATTCTTTAAAGTTGGAAACATAGTCGGAACTGGTTACTAAAATTTGTGAATCACACTACTGTACAGAATACATGGTGAACACGCTGTGATGGGATTTCAGCTAGGCCCAAAATCTACATGTGGCATTTACAAGTACCATACTGCCCATAATGCCTATCCATATAAAGTAATACTGTGTATCCTGTTTGATGATTGGTGTAAGGGCATAGTAAGGGGATGTGTAGCTTATAAAAAGCTTGTACTCCATTTGCTCAGGGCTGACATTTTGGACATGAGTTCAGCTGTGCAACGTACAGATAAGACAGCAAATTATTAATTACAGGGTCACTACCTCACCTTAATGAGGGCCTGGTACTCATCCTTCAGCCGCTGCTCCAAAGTATTAGCCAAATTCAGCCAAGAACCAGCCAGATAAAAGGCAAAAACCAGCAACTCAGCTCAGCTCAAACCAGCTCCAGAAGGTTCTACTGAACTGTTGAAGTGCTTCCTGTTGCATCAGAGTCCTTTGACTGCACTCTTCTAATCTTACAGGAAGGGTTCTTATCTCTGTAGAATAAACACAGTGTATATCAGTGACTTTACAACCCCTATCCCTGCCATTAAGCTCTCTGTATAACATTAACCATCCCCCCATCCCCTGTGTATCACACCATAACCCTCCCCCCATCTCCAGTGTGTCACCTTCATTTACCCACATCTCCTGTTACCCCCATAACCCAAGCCCATCTCCTGTGTGTGACCACCCCATCTATGGTGTATCACTCCCATTAACCCAGCATCTCCATTATTATTATTATTTTTTAAATTCTTTATTTTATTTGTGCAAAGATATTACACACAAGTTCACAATGCCACACCAGCTAGAGTAAGCAAGCATAACTTGAAACAGATTTACAGTTGTTTGGCATTAGAAAACACTGCACATCTCCCTTATTTAACACCACATTAACTTACACTGTGTATGTTACTACACAGTGAAAGCTGTGGTGCAGAAATCTAATAGACGTAACGCGGCGCATCCACCCTAAATCTATCAGAATGCTATACCTCAAAGCCTGATAGCGCAAATTCGCGCAGCTGATCTCATAGTGCAGAAATCTGATAGTTATACTTTTCCAATAGAATAGGAGGTTAATGGGGGATTTACACTGGGCATGTGGGATTGATGGGGGTTATACAATATGGGGTTTAATGGTGTGACACACAGGGATAGGGGGTTTATGGTGTGACACACAGGGATGGGGAGGTTAATGGTGACTAATACACTGGGGAGTGTACACTGCCCCCCCCCATCTAATACATTACCCCCCCACATCTAACACACAGCACCCTACATCTAACGCACAGCCCCCTACATCTAACGCACAGCCCCCCTCAGGTACTGCACAAACAATATACTGCAAAGCCCCCCTCCCTCAAGTGCTGCACAGTGGGTTTGTCTCTGGCACCGGAACCATCAGTAAAGGAGTGTAAAATTCAGAGGGATCACCTTGTTTTTCCCACAAATCTAAAAAAAAAATCAGAACAGAAGATTGAGGATAGTGGTTAACAAATTAATGAAACTGCAAACACTAAAACTAACTTGAAAAAAATAACATTCACAGTATAAGCAGTGTATAGGAGATACGGTCACAGTATGAGCAGTGTTTAGGTGATACGTTACCAGTATGAGCAGTGTTTAGGCGATAGGGTCACAGTGTAAGCAGTGTTTATGGGATACGGTCACAGTGTAAGCAGTGTTTAAGGGAAACGGTCACAGTGTAAGCCGTGTTTAGGAGATAATGTCACAGTGTAAACAGTGTGTAGGTGATACAGGCGTTTCATTCTCCACAATCACAGTACTTTTGGTTACCTTATAAGTAGTACAGTGACTCACATTGGTTGAATTGGCACATGAATACACATGTGAGCAGTAATGCCACGTCAAGGCTTCAACCCTTGTTACTGACCATTCACACACACCATACTTTGCATTCATCCGCATTCGGTATCCCAGATGTTTTGGACTACACCTCCCATAATGGTTTGCGGGATTATGGGAGATGTAATTCACAGCATCTGGACTGCCCAAGGTTACCTACCTCTGAACTAGACAGTGGTCACAGTACACAATGTTGCTGTGCAAACAGGAGCAGCTTGTCATGTGACAGATGCCACTTCATTGCTTATAAATTCACCCTGGAGACGAGCATCAAACATGGGCTTCTTCATTCCTCTTCATGTACTTCGTGTCCCGTAGGAGAACATGCTTGTCAGAGCTGTGACACACACAAAAAGAAATAAACTGGTTAGAGTAACTGGCATAACAGACACAGTGCATGCAGACTTGCGTGCCACATACATACAGCAGACAGACACAAAGATTGTGGGAGACACACCGGATTAAATATAACAATTGGGAGTACCATACATACACAATGCACAAAGAGACGGAGATTATTGAATCCGGTGACCGACTGATTTGGTTGCAGATGTGGGGCAGTCCCTCTCGCTGGACAGCCCCGCATATACCGCGCAGACCCCCCAATATACTGCGCAGACCCCCTATATACTGCGCAGATCCCCATATACAGACAGCCCCCCATATACCACGCAGACCCCCCCATAAACTGCGCAGACCCCCCCATATACAGACAGCCCCCATATACTGCACAGACCCCCAATATACTGTGCAGACCCCCGAATATACAGACAGCCCCCATATACTGCGCAGACCCCCATATACTGCGCAGACCCCCAATATACTGGGCAGGCCCCCCATATACAGACAGCCCCCCCAATATACTGTGCAGACCCCCCATATACTGCGCAGACCCCCC
>OW240915.1:259436905-259571420 GCA_933207985.1 Pelobates cultripes | reverse complement strand
ATTGTAGGCAACTACATCCACCAATCATTACAACAAACTAACGCCAAACATTCTCTTTATTGGCCGCACATAGCCTTACGACAAAAAATAGCAAATCTTACACTGATGTGTTAAAATATAACACCCAATCACAATACAATCTTAAGGACTCCTTACGACTAATGAAAATAACACGTCATACGCATAAAAAGAAGCGAAACAAACAAGCACAAACACATTGCACTGTAGATCACTGGCGGCTAGTACGCTGCCAAAACCCACACAATAGCGATGAATACCTAGCAGGCACCACTTCACATCAATGATGACACTGACCATATTGTCACTAAATGCAAAAGGACTTAACTCCCCTCCCAAAAGAAGACTTGCTCTGGCTGAAGCCAACAAGAGGAAGGCCCAGGTTGCGTTTTTTCAAGAAACTCATTTTCTTAAGACTAAAATGCCCAAATTCACCTCAAGACAATTCCCCGCAGGCTTCCACGCAGGGTACACAAAGAAAAAGAGAGGAGTATCTATATTGATCAATAAAAATGTCTCATTCAAGCTACACAAGAAAATAGGGGACAAAGCAGGGAGATTTCTCATGATACAATGCACACTAAATAACGACCCCTACACGCTGCTGAATATATATGGCCCACATGACAATCAGAACGATTATCTCACCGAAATAATAACTATGGCCAATAATTACCCATATGGCGATCTGATCATTGGAGGAGACACCAACTTTATCCTAGACAGTGCTCTAGACACATCCTCCACTTACACTGTGATCCATGCAACATCGCAAAAACGCACCCACGTTGCGAATAAACTTAGGCAAACGATACACAACGCAGGGCTACTTGATATATGGAGAATACTACATCCCTCTGAAAAAGATTTCACCTTCTACTCGCAAGTCCATAACTCTTACTCTAGAATAGACAGATTTTTAATACCCGCCGCTTTGATCCGTAAAATACATACTACACAGATAGGATTAATAACAAGGTCGGACCACGCCCCTATACTCCTCACACTTCATGAACAATTCCCACACAAAGGTCAAGGTACGTGGAGGATAAATGAATCATTATTAAGAGACCCCCATATAGTTTCTAGCATTAGAGAGGACATCCACACTTTTTTGTAAACAATCAATACCACAAAAGACACCTCGGTTGAAACAATATGGCAGGCACATAAAGCCGTGATTAGAAGGAGTCTGATAAAACATGCCAGTTTTCAAAAAAAACAAAGAACTGCAAAGTACTACGACCTCATCAAACAAATAGCAGACCTAACCCATACTAACAAACAAAGCCCTTCTCGGACACAATGTGACAAGCTCAGAAATGTGACACAATGTGACAAGCTTACAAAATCAACTAAAAGAAATGGAGATAGAAAAAACCAATTACATTTTACACAAATATAAACATAAATTTTTTGCACATGGCAACAAATCAGGTGCCATACTTGCAGCAAAACTTAAAGCACGCATGCCCAACTCCAGGGTGGCCTACCTTCTATCCGCTGACAAACAAAAAATTATACACCCGCAACACATCGTGGAAGAATTTGCACGTTACTACAGTACACTATATAACCTCAAAGAGGCCGGAGGTACACATGTACCTACCCACACCCAGATCCAAGCCTTCTTAGCAAACATTAATCTACCTACACTTAGAGAGATAGAAATAGAAAAAATCATCAGCAAAATAACAGAAACCGAAGTGGCCAAAGTAATAGCTAAACTGCCTTTACGTAAATCCCCGGGGACTGACGGCTTCACAAATTTGTACTACCAGACGTTTTCAGAAGCACTGACACCGCACTTGACACATTATTATTATTTATTATTATTATTGTCATTTATATAGCGCCAACAGATTCCGTAGCGCTTTACAATATTATGAGAGAGGATTTAACTATAAATAGGACAATTACAAATAAACTTACAGGAACAATAGGAGCAAGAGGACCCTGCTCAATCGAGCTTACATTCTATAGGAGGTGGGGTGTAGAACACATTAGGACATGAATTTGCAGTCAAATAAGGTGGGCTGCCCTTTAGGAGAGGGCAAGAGACAGGTATGTGAGGTAGGGGTTAGTCTTGGAGGCCATAAGCTTTCCTAAAGAGATGGGTTTTAAGGCACTTCTTAAAAGATGCAAGACTAGGGGAGAGTCTGATGGCGGTAGGCAAGCTATTCCATAGGAAGGGAGCTGCCCACGAGAAGTCCTGCAAGCGCGAGTTGGCCATGCGGGTGCGGACAATGGACAGGAGGTGGTCACGGGCAGAGCGGAGAGACCGAGAAGGGACATACCTATGGATCTGTGAGGAGATATAAGAGGGGCTAGAGTTGTTCAGTGCTTTATAGGTGTGAGTTAGTGCCTTGAATTGACTCCTATAGCACACAGGAAGCCAATGTAAGGACTGGCAGAGGGGTGAGGTGTGAGAGAACCGACTAGAGAGGAAAATCAGTCTAGCAGCAGCGTTCATTACAGACTGTAGGGGTGCAGTACGGCTTTTGGGAAGACCAAGCAGGAGAGGGTTACAATAATCCATGCGGGAAATTACTAGAGCATGGACAAGCTCCTTGGTAGTATCTGGTGCAAGAAAGGGGCGGATGCGGGCTATGTTTTTAAGATGGAATCTACAGGATTGGGCAACATGCTGGATGTGAGGCTCAAAGGTGAGACCAGAGTCAATTATGACGCCAAGACAGCGCGCTTGCAAGGATGGGCTGATGTTGGTACCACAAACTTGAAGGGAGAGCAAAGAGGAGGATCAGTATTAGGAAGAGGAAAGACAAGGAGCTCAGTTTTTGAGAGATTGAGTTTCAGAAAGCGGAAGGACATCCAGTCAGAGATGGAAGAAAGGCAAGCAGTGACACGTTGCAGGACAGCAGGGGAGAGGTCTGGGGAGGAGAGATATAGCTGGGTGTCATCAGCGTACAGGTGGTAGTGGAATCCAAATGAGGTAATAAGTTTGCCAAGAGAGGCAGTATAAAGAGAAAATAGAAGGGGACCAAGGACGGAGCCTTGGGGGACTCCAACCGAGACAGGACGAGGGGAGGAGGTATCATTAGAAAAAGAGACACTGAATGAGCGTTGGGAGAGATAAGAGGAAAACCATGAGAGGACAGAGTCACAGAGGCCAAGCAATTGCAGAGTTTGAAGAAGGAGAGCATGATCAACGGTGTCAAAGGCCGCTGAGAGGTCAAGAAGAATTAGTATGGAGTAGTGGCCTTTGGATTTAGCTGCGATTAGGTCATTAGTAACTTTGATAAGGGCAGTCTCTGTAGAGTGGAGAGGGCGGAAGCCAGATTGAAGGGGGTCAAGGAGAGAGTTGGAATTGAGGAAATGAGACACACGGGTAAAGACAAGTCTTTCCAGAAGCTTTGAGGAAAAAGGGAGCAGGGATATGGGACGGTAGTTAGAGGTGGTGGACGGGTCGAGGGATGGTTTTTTTAGTATAGGTGCTACAGTGGCATGTTTAAGGTCAGCAGGGACGATGCCAGAAGAGAGCGAGCAGTTGAAGATGTGTGTTAGAGAAGGCACGAGACAAGTGGAGAGAGATCTGATAAGGTGAGATGGGACAGGATCGAGTGGGCAAGTGGTGGGGCGAGAGGAGCAAAGAAGAGCAGCCACCTCTTGGTCAGTGGCTGGGGAGAATGTCTGAAGGGTAGGAAAGGCATGATCTATGTGTGATTGAGAAACAGAAAGGCAAGGAGTGGAGAATTCTTTCCTTATCTGTTCAATTTTGTCAGTGAAGTAACATGCAAAGTTATCAGCAGTAAGGCTGGTTTGGGGGGTGGCCACAGCGGGGCAAAGAAGAGAATTAAAGGTGTCAAAGAGATGCCTGGGGTTGCGGGAACATGAACTAATGAGAGAGGAAAAATAGGACTGTTTGGCAAGGGCAAGGGCTGCACTGTATGAACACAATATGAATCTATAATTGAGAAAGTCTGACTGGGTGCGAGACTTCCTCCAAGAGCGTTCAGCACAACGGAAGTATCTTTGCAGGTAGCGCCTTGATTTAGTATGCCATGGTTGGGGGCGGGTCCTCCTTGAGGTGCTTGTTTGGAGTGGCGCTGCAGTGTTCAAGGCAGATGTAAGAGTAGTTATATATGGAGAAGGCCAGTGAAGGATAGGAGAGGGAAGGGATGGACAGCAGTTGTGAATCAATGTCAGCTGACAACTGTTGGAGATCAAGAGAATTAAGGTCCCTCCTGAGTTGAGGCTGGTTAGGCGGAGGTTGTTGGGTGAGGGGGTACGTGAGAGCAAACGATAAGAGGTGGTGATCAGACAGTGGATACGGAGTGTTGCAGATATTAGAGACAGTACATGCATAAGTGAAGATTAGGTCAAGGGTATTGCCAGCTATATGGGTGGGAGAATTTGCCCACTGTGATAGCCCGAAGGAGGAAGTAATTGAAAGTAGTTTATTGGCTGCAGAGGTCAAAGGTGGGTTTATAGGAATATTGAAGTCCCTGAGAATTAGGGATGGAATGTTAGAAGAGAGGAAATAGGGTAGCCAGGCAGCAAAGTGGTCAAGGAAGAGAAGAGGGGAACCAGGGGGACGGTAAATAACAGCAATATTAACCAATGCTTCTCCACGGGTAACATGCCAAATGAGATGCTACAAGCACATATATCTACACTGCCGAAACCAGGCAAATCTGCAGACATGTGCCAAAACTTTAGACCCATATCGCTACTGAACTGCGATACAAAGATTTATGCCAAAATATTGGCAGAGAGATTAAAAGAGATACTGATGCGCATAGTACATAATGATCAATAAGGTTTTACCAAACAGAGACAAGGGTCAGATAATACCAGAAAGATACTTAATGTTGTAGCTCATATGGAATCCCACCAAATGGAAGGTCTTCTCTTAGCGCTGGATGCGGGGAAGGCCTTCGACAGACTAAATTGGCACTACATGGAACAGGTTAAATTTGGGTTTCTAACAGCTTTCATTAAAGGAGTCAAGGCCCTGTATACACAACCCTCAGCCAGAGTCACTAATGCAGGCTTCATATCGAGTCCATTTTCTATTACGAATGGTACATGGCAAGGCTGCCCACTCTCACCCTTATTATTTGTACTCTCCCTCGAACCATTAGCACATATGATCAGACACCATGCAGACATCAAGGGAATACAGATAGGGGTCACCGACTTCAAATTAGCTATGTTTGCAGATGATATTTTCATAACCTTATCAAACCCAGAAAAATCAATACCATGTCTCCTAGAAGTCCTTAACGAATATAGCAAGATATCATATTATAAACTTATTCAACTAAAAACCCAAGCACTACCAATCAGACTAACAACAACAACAGTCCAATCACTAAAAGATACGCATACCTTTGATTGGAGGAATGCCCATATAACATACCTGGGGGTGAAAATAGCAACTACAATCAGAGGTATTAGCACATTCAAGTACTCACCGCTGCCACAACTGTGCAAACAACTATTGCACAAATGGAAAGACGTGTTACTGACGTGGCTTGGGAGGATTAACGCTATAAAAATGGTGATCCTGCCCAAACTCCTATATGTGTTTAGAATGCTCCCTCTTCCCCTATCCATTACACTGGGCAAGCAAATTCAAAACTTTATAACTACCTATGTATGGGAAAACAAGAAGCCCCACCTCCCAAGTACACTTCTCCAAACACCGGTGAATAGGGGAGGGACAGGTCTCCCTAATATCATGCAATATCACAAAGCTGCAATATTAGAAACAGCAATCAAACTACATGCTCCCAAACTGACATTACAATGGGTGGACATGGAAAACGAATACTATTCAAACAACTCAGTAGTAGATCGCATGTGGACACCTAAACACCTCAGGGAAAAAAATACCCCACTACGTCCCACATCCAAGCTTACAATCCAGATATGGGACCTCCTCCAGAAACGGCACACAAGTACCACTACATTTTCACCATGGGCGCCCATAACTACACTGAACTCTATATCCCCGTGGTTATCTCTACACAAATGGAGGGAAAGGGGCATCACACACATTCATGATATCTGTACACAGGGGAATATAATGCCCTTCCCTGAACTGCAACTTAAATATACCTTACCATCAAACTACATATTCCCATATCTCCAACTCAAAAGTATTATTGCAGAAATGGTACAAACTCAAACTCAAACTCAATCCAGACATAGTCACAATATACAATACATGCCAGAAAGCACCAGTTAAAGCTAAAGCCCTATCCCTAGGATATGCTGCTATGAGGTGTCACCCACCACCACTAGAATTCACTTTTAAAACCCAATGAAGCAAAGAAGGTCACTCAACTATTACAGACGACCAATGGTTAAAATCACTTGGGGCATTACAAGGCGTCACATCATGTTATACACACGTAGAGGCACATAAAAAGCTAATATACCGATGGTACCTCACCCCAGACAAATTAAGTAGAATAAACCCGACATCCCCAAACACCTGCTGGAGGTGGAGCAAAGCTAAAGGTACCATGAGTCATATATGGTTGGAATGCCCAATTATAACCCCACTATGGACAGAAGTCCAACGGCTAGGTAACTAAATGGAAATTGTAAAAGGGGCACTCACACCTGAAATCAGCATTTTTCTATTAATGCCGACCCAAACCCCCCTGTATGATAAACAATTAATAGTACTGGTGGTATTAGCGGCACACAATCTCATAGTGTGTCATTGGAAACAAAAGGTATGTCCAACACCAACACTTCTGTATCACAACCTACAACAATACCTGCAATACGAAAAGCTGACCACAACCACACCCAAACATAGGGACATCACCCATAATAATTGGCAAAGATGGTGCGACTACACAACAAAAAACAAACACCCACCATAGCCAAATGTCATCCTTTGTATGAATAGAAAACTCTGCACAACCGCAGGATCAAATACCTGCACATAAAGTATAAGATGGAGCTAGGAGGAGGGCAAACCTGTACAAAAATGTATAACACTGTGCAACTGTGCAGACATTGAATAATGAGAAACCTCAACATGTTTGTAAATGATGGAAAAACCAATGTAGCTGTCTAATGAACAATTGTGATATATGTGTACCTTCTTGTACCCTACCCCCTCTTTCCTTATGTACCCCCACGCTGTTACATTGAAAACTCAATAAAACAAAAATTTAAAAAAAAACTAAAAACTAATACATGTAGAAAAAACAATTATACTTACCACATGAAATCTTCTTTCTTGTAAATCATCTTATATTCAGTATAAGAAAAGGGCAAATAAAAAAAGCATAATCCCACAATATATAATCTGTCACAGGTGGTGGTCCAAAGACCGGGACCCCTGTGCCTGACGTAGTTGATGATGAGTCTTCAGCGTGGTAGTGGATAAGTAGGGCCTGGTGCAGGGTAACCGCACGCCCCCTGGTGTTGAGCACCAGCTTTTGTGCGGCCACTTACCAAGACCCTGTTGCAGCTATTATGGATGCGAGGAGCAGATGAATGCTGAGATGTATCCAGTACTAGACACAAGGTAAGACTGGAATAGGCACCAAACAAGAAAACAAGACAAAACTAGTAGAACCCAGAACCAGAGAAGGATAGAAAGCAAAACCCAGAACATGTACACAATACAAAAGGGAAACATTAACAGAACATGGGCAAGACAGGACAGGACTGTACATGGACTTGGAATACAAAATAAAACAAGACAAGATATATAAGGCAAAACAAGAGGAGACAAAACTAAGTACTGTATATGTAAAACATTGGAGAGTTAGACATACATAAATGGCCAAGATGTATGCAGCCCACCACTGCACCAAAGTACTCCAAATTACGGTGGGTCCTATCTAACTAGATATGCATGACCAAATAAACAATAATAAAACACACACACAGCACTTACCTGCAAGAAAGGGGCAGAGGATTTGTAGCAACTGCCTGCAGGAAACAACTGAAACAAAAGGATAAATGGAAAATGAAAGGGTGTGGCAACATAAAACAAACATTTAAAGGAATCCAAGAGACTGGGAATTACAGGAACGGAATATGGGAATGAACCCAGAAAACCCAGCATAAAGAAAACCAGACAGAATAGAAAACCAGGAAAACCAAGAAAAACTAAACAAGAATTGTAAAAAGAGTACTGGATACCAGAAGCCATGGCCAAACATCAGAACGGAGCAAAGCAGTGTACAGAGAAATTCAGACCAGATTCCTTTTGGGGTTAAGCACCCCGCCCAGGCCAGAATTAGGCTTCAAAGTGGTAGAAGGCTTTATGTATTTTAGTGCCCTATGATTGGTTGGCTCTTTGACTGATATTGCATAGTGTGGGAAACTTTCCTAAGCTATGCAGTATCAGATCGAGCATTCTGATTGGTTGGTTTCCATCCGTACAAAATGTTGTGCTTAGTAATAACACTGACAGATTTTGCTGTATTTTCAATCTACTAGGGTCCAGTTAAAAATCTAGAATGCATTCTTTATGAATTTTTAGTTCTTATTTTTCCCTGTCCCTTTTATTTTATTGTTTATATATAAACACATCACAGGCACATACCTGAAACACATCCCATCACATCTAACCACATTTACAGGTACGTTCTCAGACATATTTTGGGATCACACTTAATGTAACAATCTAGATTATTTAATTGTATATTTTGTGAATATAGAATGTATTAATCAATAAATGCCTCAATGTATAAGACATAGGATAATAATAGTAGCCCTTTTTGTAGTTGAGTAAAGGGACTAAAATTAGGTAAACTGAAGGCAAACTGTATATTATCAAAGTGACTGCTATGATGTTGTAAAAAAATAATGTCATAACCACATGCAAGTGGAAGATTAAAGGGACTTTAGTACTGTATCTGAATTATTTCATAAACTGGTTAAAGTGCCTGGAGTCCCTGGTTCCGTCATTTTTATTCAGCATTAAACAATTTTTAAGATTTTTATGTTTTAATGCCAAACAAGAGTCCTTGGCAGTTCATCTCCTTTTTGATGCTTTGGCTAATGAGGAAGTATTAGCCTGGGTAGCAATGGGCAACTGTAACTGACAGTATGAATGGGTATGACAACAAGGAAGTGTGTAATGTCTGCCTTCGCCACACGTCCAGAAGGGGCCGGAATGTGGGTGGCAAGGCATAATCCCTCAATTAATGTTAAACTGTTCAAACATGGTTTAACATGGAATGGGGGCACAGTGTCAGGCTCAATAACCAATTCAATAAGATTAAATAGTTCTAGTGACTACAGTGCCCAGTTAAGTAAAATGTATATGCACATTTGTGTTACAGTGTTTTTCTTTTATTTTGAGTGAATAATTTACTTTGTTATAATCTATGCTGTATCTCAATGTTTACAATTTTAGCAAAAAATAAAAAAAAAGCTATGCATATGAATATTCTGTAAAGCCCATTTCAACTATCATTAAAAACCATTCTTAGTACAGATTTGTAACTCAATATTAATTTCAGATTTAGCCATATCTTACATCTGTGTCTATTTTAGACTTTCAAGTTTCAGACAATTACTGTATTTTAGAAAACATAAAATCAATTTTCAAATTTAGATAAGGTTTAGAAATGTGCACAATCAATAAACAACTACAATATTTACAAAGCTTTCTTATCTTCTTAACTGATAAAGAATCAAATTGTTTTTGGTGTAATAAACAATTCTAATTTTATCAAAGTTAGAAATCTCTGTGACTTCTCTGTCCTTTATGTCAATTTGGTCTTTTTGTAGATGTTAAACTAAGGAAAGTGTTAAAGTGTCACTGCATTTTCTGTAATTAACTGTTTTATCTAGACTGCTTTTTATTTCCGTATTTTACTACTTATCATTGTAAGTTCATCTTTTGATAAGTAGTGTAAGTATAAGTATAATGATGCTTATGGTGAACATAAAATTGCAAAACAGTGCATTAACACAGCTTATGGCACTAGAAAAATGATTGCCTCACTATCAACATTTAACAACAGTATTTACTTGTCAAGTCATGTTACTGGTTATGTAGTTATACAATTCATATATTATTTCAAATAATTTTACTGCTTACATGTAAATCAAACAAATGAACAAAAAAAAACAAATAAAGAAAGAAAATCAAAGAAGACATATCTTGTATCCATCTGGTATAGCAAAGGGAAATAAAGTCCTTACATCAATTTGCAATTCTTGTATCGTTAGAGATAGACTTCAGTTGCAAGTCTAAGATGCCACAGGGCACTTTAAAAATGTGTCAAGGTATTTATAATAACCCTCCACGCAGAGCTTTAATCTAACCTATCCAAGTTTAAAATATACAGGTTTCTAGTGCATGCAGTTGAATATAGACGGCAGTTGAATATAGACAGCAGCTCAATATAGACGGCAGCTCATGCAACCCAAACCAGAGTCTCTCTATTCCAGTCCAGTTAAGAGTGTGTGAGAGAGGGTATAGCACCTTTAGGGAATTCTCAGACATAGGTAAATATGTAAAACAAAAGGAAGAATATGGCAAAATATAGTGTAGTATTTCTAGTGCAACTTAATAAAGAAATAAAGAAATGCACTTAGCTCTACTTTCATGTGCAACGGTGGTGCAATCCCCACTAGGGATAGGCAGCATCTTCTAGTGTGTTCTTTTTGATTCAGTAGTGAATGCAAGTAGTAAGCCTCTATGAAGTGCTGAAAAAAAACCCTATGGTTAAATGTTTCAGTGTTTTATATCTATTATATTGCTTTTGTTACAATTTGTTTAGTTTTTAAAATAACAATTTCTTTAATAAACTAGTTTTCTTTTTTGTAATTTTTTGCCTCTGGGTTACGCGGACTGTGTCTTTGGAGTCTGAATACGTATCCTTTTGGTGGGAGACATACCACCTGAGCAAAACCTACTTTTGCTTCACAAGTGTGAGTACCTCTCCTTTACTTTTATCAATTCTACCTTATAACAGTGAACACTATATTTTTAATTTGTTTTTATCCATATAATACACCATGAGAGAAACATTTTTAAAGAACCTGTTTCAGAGCCAAGTAGCAGTCATTACTGCTTATGTTCATAACTACTTTGGCAATATACTTTTGATCAGCAGACATCTTTCCATTTCACATAGTGCTCTCCAATTTCTCTCGGCACTTCCATTTCGATGGAGCGAATAAGGTGCTGAGGTTTAATGTCTAATGCCTTGCTTGTTCAGTAGTGACCAAAAACATTCAGCCATGAACTACCATTGTCAGATCACTTAAATGTAATGTTTCCATATGAGGCTGTGTGGGCAATGAACTTTTCAGCAGCTAACACTGCATCACTCTTATTTTCAGGAAGTACATAAACACTGCTCAAGAGTAATCATCAGTGAATGCCGTGGCATATCAGTAACCTTACCTAGCTTGTGGTTCTATGGAGCCTGCTAAATCAGTATGCATCAGTTCTAACCCTGCTGTGGCTCTCACATCAGCTCTTTTCTTTTACTTTGAACAACTTTTCCATGAGTGCAAGCTTTACAGTTCAGTTTAAATTAAAACCTTTTAATTTTACCCTTAATTTGCATTCCTTCCACTATATTCTGTAGCTTTGTAATGTCATCTTAATTACAGTGACAGAGGGTTTTATGCCAAGTTTGAATATTATAACATCCATTACTAGCGATCATAATTTAAAAAAAACAAAAAAAAAAACCAAAACATTTAAATAGCAAAGCTTATTATATTTTAACAGGACCTGTTGTCTGCCTGAAAGCTAAATGGGTGTAACCAGATTCATAAATGAAAGTGCAATTTTTCATTTAAATCTGCTCTTTTTGAGAAAGTTAAAAACATATATGATATTTCTTATCTATGACTTTGGTAACATTCTTATAAATTCCTGCATTGTTTAAAGCTGAAGGATACTCCATTATATGTTGCTGCCTCTACAGAAGAGATGTCTTGAGAGTATCAAGGTACAAACAATTCTTCTTCATGGTCATTAAAGGGAAACGCCACTGCCCATTTTACATAACGAGGTAGAAGAGAACATGCTTATGCTATAATACATAGGGTTATTAGAACAGGGATGTGGATGGTGGATATGATGTGACAGATGGGTTAGTGTACCCATAGGTAGACATGTGACTGGGTGGTTGAAAATGACAGATTTATTGTATTTTATGTTATGTTCTAGCATGCAGCCATGTTCTGTTCTGTGTAGATTACTGAAGTGGGCTTCAATAGTCAGACAGATCCATAAGTGAAAAATTCAATTTTTATCAATTTTTTTCCTTTTGTTAATTCACCAAATGAATCCATCAGAAAGTCATCCACTTTCCCAGAGATACCAACACGTTTCTCTACAAATTAGTTCCTTATGTGACATACAATGTACAGATTTAATTTATTTACAAAAAAGCTTTATTTAAGGTTTTCAGGAATAAAGCTATTAGCTCAATTCTTGCTCCTAGCTATGTTGCAGGCTGCTTAAAGTTACACTCCACAGCCCAAACACAAAATAAATAAAATAAGTGTTTAGCAGATATACCCCAATGAAAACTTGCATGCAATTAATTATGCATTTTTTCATTGGTGGTAAATCTAAAAACAGCTTCCAAAAGGTACAGTTCTCTTATTTGGTGCCTCTGGTAACGGTTTAATGGGCACTTTTTGATGGGTTATTTTGGTGAATTTACAAAAGAAAAAATGATAAACTTATGGATCTGTCTGACTATTGAAACCCGCTCCAGGAATCTACACAGAACAGAGCATGGCTGTATAATAGAACATAACACAGAATGGCAAATCTGTCATTTTCTTCACTTTCAACCACAAAGTCACATGTCTACCTATGGCTACATTCACCAACCTGTCACATCATACCCATCATTTCTGTTCAAATACTCCTATGGATTGTAGCACATGAAAACTGAAATTCTGGTCTTTCCTCCCTCAAGTGTTGTTACTCATGTGTCTGTCTCCCTCCAAGTCAACGGTGCTACCATCAGCTCCACCACGCAGGCTCGCTGCCTAGGTGTTCTCTTTGACTCCGACCTCTCCTTCAAGCCTCATGTTCAATCTATCGCCAAATCCTGTCATTTCCATCTCAAAAACATTGCGTGCATCCTCCCCTACTTAACGCCAGATGCGACTAAGGTGTTGGTCCATTCCACTGTCCTTTCTCGCCTTGACTACTGTAATCCGCTTCTCATTGTTCTTACGTGCTCCCAACTTGCACCGTTACAGTCCATAATGAATGCGGCGGCGAGGCTCATCTTCCTGTCCGCCCAAACCTCCCATGCCTCACCCTTCTGTCAGTCCCTACATTGGCTTCCTATAAAATAGAGAGCTCAATTTAAAATTCTGGTTCTTGCTTTCAAATCTCTACATAATGCTGCTCCCACCTATCTATCATCCCTTATACACAAGTATGTCCCATCTAGGCCCTTACGATCTATCTTCTGTCCGTACTCCCACCTCTGATGCTCGCCTTCAAGATTTCTTGAGGGCTGCACCGTTCCTGTGGAACTCGCTTCCCTCCTCCGTTAGATGCTCACCCAGTCTCCACTCCTTCAAAAATCGTTAAAAACCCACTTCTTCATAAAAGCGTATCAATTAAACTGTTAATAGCTCCTGACTGATTCCTCTTCTGCAACTTTCACTAGTCTAATACTATCCTTACCTTTTTGTATCATTTTACCCCACTCCCTCTAGCATGTAAGCTCATTGAGCAGGGCCCTCAACACCTCTGTTTCTGTGTGTCCAACTTGTCTGGTTACAACTACATGTCTGTTTGTCCACCCATTGTAAAGCGCTGCAGAATTTGACGGCGCTC
This sequence comes from Pelobates cultripes, assembly GCA_933207985.1. NCBI lineage: Eukaryota > Metazoa > Chordata > Amphibia > Anura > Pelobatidae > Pelobates > Pelobates cultripes. The sequence goes on along the minus strand of OW240915.1, from coordinate 259,557,619 downwards.
TATAAATATCATAACAATAATAATAATGAACATGTTCTCTTCTACTTCATCATATAAATCTAATCACCATGACAGATCCAATATTTAGAAAGCCTGTTGTCTTGCAAACAAGTACCTCTCTTGCTTCTATTGATGTTACAGATTGGTTGAGGGAGCTAAGAAAGCATTTAATGCCAGCAACATGATTGGCTTAAAAATGTGTGGTTTTAGCAGCATGTCAAAAAATGAAAGGCCCATGATTATTTATATGTTTTATGGAGGCTTTACAATGCAAAAAACAAAACAAAAAAAACAAACAAACACAACCTTTTAAAATATAAGTAAAAATGATAAATGTGTCTGTATATTGTGTCTGTATATTAAAACATATATTTACTAAAACTATGCACATCTTTTTGTATAATTAAACATATAAATAAAGTAATTGGTATACCAGCGGTTCCCAAACTGTGTGCCGCGGTGCCCCAGGGTACACAGAGGAGCCGCAAGATATTTTCCCGTTGCTATAATAGCACAGGGAACTGTGCCTCCCTCTCCCTGCGAGCTCTGAGTGCTGCAGCGGATACCGTGGCAATGCTCCGAATCTAGCGAGAGTGAACTATTGCAGCTCCTGAGGCTAGTAGAGTTCATTCTCACCACCTGGGATCTCCACCAGACCACCAGGGATTAGTACAGTCCCCCCTCCCAGGCAAAGTTAAGCAGGGAGGAGGGACAGTAAAATATGTTTTTTAATTAAACTTAAATTTAAAAACTTTTATCAAAATAAAAGTATATATGTATCTGCCTTCCAACCCCCCATACACACACATTACCCCCATACACACAAACAGTACCCCTCACACAACCTGCCCCCACACACTGGACCCCTCATACAACCTGCCCCCACACACACACTGTACCCCTCATGCACATACTGCTTCACATACACACACACTGCACCCCTCACACACACATACTGCATCCTTCACGAACACAATGCACCCCTGTACACTCACTGCACCCCTCACATGCGCACACACACACACACTGCACCCCTTACAAACACACACTCCACCACTCACATACACACATATTGCTCCCCTCAGACACACTACTGCCCCTATCCTCTACTACAGCCCCTATCCCAGCAGATCCCAGGTAAGTTGTCAAACTGTTCTTAAACAGTTTGACTACTTACTCTGGGAGGGCAATGCACTACTGGCACCATAATAACTACAAAGTGCACGATACACAATGACACCAGATAGGGATGCCCACTGTCCCCCCTACTGTTCGTCATAGCTCTGGAGCCATTTATGACACACATCAGACAAAACAGAGACATCACAGGGATAAAAACCGATGCGGCTCACCACATAGTAGCCGCGTTTGCAGACGATCTCCTTTTCTTCGTCACCAAACCGGAAATATCCCTCCCCAACATCCTACACACCTTCAAGGAGTTTGGAGAGATCTCCAATCTAAAAATAAACTACACCAAATCGCATATTCTGAACGTCAGCGTGCCGAACAGACGTGCTGGTCCCCTATGTCAGAGCTTCCCTTTCCAATGAGCTGAACAAAAGATCAGATATCTAGGAACCTGGCTAACTAGAGAGAGCAAAGACCTCTTTCAAGCAAACTTCGCCACCACACTAACCACATTCCAAAAAGATATGAGGGATATGCGTAATACCCTGGGGACGGAGAGACCCAGGAAACCGGGACATGTTCCCATACACCAAACACACCCTGAATGTGTGGCATAGGGCCTCGGTGGTGTATGGCTTAGCACCCCACCCCTCCCCTCTAACACCACTGACACATAACATCAACTTCACGCCAGGCCTAGACCCAAAGGCATTCCAGGGCATCCTCCCAACCCCGATCCAAAGACTACACCACATAATCACCAACGGCAAATGCAAATCACTGACGGACTTGCTCAGAGAAGCCACACCTACCTTCCTACACAGATTTAAACACACGCAACTTACCATCTTGGTGCACACCCTACCACAGGGAACCGCACTCACCAGAGACCGCACAACATTTGAAACACTATGCAACAGCCCAGATCCACTGCCATATGGGATCTCCTTCCTATACACAATGCTACAGACAGAGACCCCCACTGACAAACCCCTCTTTATGGGAAAATGGGAAACAGCACTGAATAGGATGTTCACTGACGCGGAGTGGGAGCAAATATGCTACCTCACCCACCACTACTCGGTATACAGTAGGACCCAAGAGACAGCTTTTAAGATCCTGACAAACTGGTATTGCACTCCACCCCTCCTTCACAACATCGACTCAGAGCAAAAAGGTGGAGGTGCGAAAAGGAGGTGGGAACTGCGATGCACATCTGGTGGAACTGCGAGGTAATCAGACCATACTGGGAGGGAATGCACGAAATATTGGTAATGTTCTCGGACGTACCGCCCCCCCCTGGAACCGGCAGCAATGCTCCTCCACCACACGACAGTACATAGATCTAAATATAAGAAATCCGTGACAGTTAGGATATTGAACGTAGCCAAACAGGTACTCCCCCAATATTGGAAGCAAAAAATAACACCCCCGCTCGGGGCATGGTTCACCCAAATGGAAGAACCTGGACGCAGTGGCTACTCGAGACCGCTACAGATGCTTTTACACTGAGGATCAAGGGCAACAACATCACAGAACATCTTCCCACACCTGCCCAAGACCCCCCCCCCCTTGCACTCCCCAAACAGATTGAGACTGACATTGGCTTAGCGGCCCACCTATCGGACCACCTAGACACTCCAATTCGAAACAAGAGGCAGGTACCTCAAACCCGCAAAAAGCTACACACTACCTCCTGAACAAATCAAACGCGGAAGACACCTGGATACACCTTAAACCACCTGTTAAAGCAGACATGCATTGAAGCCCAATGAGAGACAGATAGTTAGACACATGAGCAGAAAACTAACACACAGACTAGTAACCCACCACAACACTTAAAGCAGTAAACATAGAGTAGAACACCTACACAACAATGAGACACCAAAACAAACCTACACACTACACACGTGACACAAGCCCTAATAACTGCTTTAAAAATGTAAGGGACCTGCATGTCCGACAACACTGTGGGCCTGCAAGCCTGTAACCGTGTGTGGTTCCCTTATTTACCACTATAATGTCTTAAAGCATAGAACTTAGTAGGGCTAACCATACAGATATCTTAGCCATAATTTTATATAGTGTAAGAGATCCTTTATTTAACATATATAAATAATTGAGAATACAATATAAAATAAGGATTGTCTTGGAAGCAAGATTGTCTTTTTGGATATTTATTATATAAAAATATAAAATCCATTATAGCAGAGTTTATAAAATTAAATTACATGCTTGCAAATATCATTAATAGGTTAACATACCCTTCTGAACATGTCATCATGTCAGCCTCTCTGTCATTTTAAGATGGAGCAGCGTCTGTCTCCAAGTCTCTCCTCTGTCTCTTAACATTTAAAAGTACACCTATTTATACCTTAGGTGTCGTCATTTTAGAGTTACCATAGTTCATATATGAAAAAGTACCACTTCTTTTACTTTATTCAATTTAGGACCTCCCTTAACTTGGCAAACATACAAGGCCATAACTAAAGGGTGTATACGTCATGGAAATTTTCCTGACTTAGTTCAAGATGGCATCTTAAAGTCTGAATAGGTTATCTGTTGTTTATACTAAGTCGTAAGTGTACAGTCGTGGGAGATTCCCGGATTTGGGGAAGTTCCATTAACTTGGGGTTACCACAGTATATTGTGTACTGCAAGTGTCGTAGTATAGCCTTGAAGCTTGTTTATGCATTATTGTTATTGTAATTCGTCTGGGACAAAATGGCGCAAACATATTATGCACTGAGGTTATTGCTTAAAGAAACAGTTATGAAAAACAATATGTTCCATTTCTTACACCTTGTCAGTTTGCAATATCTCTTAAAGACAAAGTACACAGTTTAAGAAATACAACATTTCATTCTAAAACTTGTAATATTTGCATTTGCCCATAACACCCTCTCCATTAAACTGTGGGCATTGTAGCGCATTTCTTCCTTAAATTAGTGAACCAAAGTTCTCCAACTGTCTTTAGGTTTTTTGTGCTCCCAGCATCTTTGATCATTGTTGTAACAGTAAAATATCCGTAGTGTGATCTTTGCCTGTAAAGGTGGTTGATTAAAATGAGCAAAGCTTTTGTCTGGGAAAGAATTGAAAAGAACACCAGGTTCCAGAGTAAGATATTCTTGGATAGATCCGGATACGAATTGTAATCCAAAGTTAAAAGTAGTAATTGTATTTGTAATCCAAAGTCTTTAAAGGCCTGTAGAAGTTTACATTCCTTAGATACATTGCTGGAGGTTGTGTTTGTAGAACACCCGGGTATTTGTTGTAGAGTATAGGTTGTAGAGTCCAGCTTTCCAAATATTTGGCTAGAATTGGTCGCAGATATTAAATCAGAACCATCTGTTATCACCGTGGTGATGGCGTTGGTATTTGTCTTTGCTTTTTATTTTGTTTGTTTTTTTCATGAAACATTTTTACACCGTTTATGATGTGTATAGATTGGATACTCTCTGATATTCTTTTACGGAATCAATTAATTGACAGCATTTCCAAGACATTGTCTTAAGTGACATGGATGCCATTATAGTAAATGTTATGTTGATACAGCAATCGAAGTGGATTCTCAAGAACGCCTCTTTTTGCTGTATTGGAATCTTTGTAACAGCTCAATGATAGACATCTCAATGACATCAGGTGCTGTTGTGCTAAAAATGTTAACAGGTAAAATCTGTGGAAAAATCTTTACATTTGTTATACTTTGTATAATAATGATAAATGAAATAGTAACATAGTTAATCTTTCTAGTGTTTTGTTTTAAAGATAAACACCCTTGTATATGATTTAGATATATAAGGATAATTTGAAGCAGCAAAGTATTTACCGCCTTTGTTCACCATGGTATGTAAAATTACATTCTCTTTAAATGTTAAAATTCAAAAACTTTATTCCTTTATTCAAAAACTCTCAATATATTTAGAATAGTTGCTAATTGGAAATATGACGTTAATTATCTTTCTTTGACCTGTTAGGGAGAAGACAACTTATTCCCTAGTTAATAAAAAGTTATTAGTGGCTTAAAATACCAGAAACCCCCAAATATTGTCTTAGAAAACATTTTTTTATTTTTTTAACCAAGATCTGACAGCCATTGTGGAAAGTTACATTCGTGAGATTGGATGCTTAACAATGTGAATCTTAATTGTTTAAGTATATTTTTCAGTGGCTGTTGGATGTAGCTTAAGATGATTAGAATTTTTATTATTTCTAAAAGTGAGTTAAGAAAGCACTCCGATACAATATTGAATGTATTTATATTTTAACTCTACCTTTGTATAAGTGGTTTTATGTACCTTTAACCATTACAAACCAAATAACATTTTCTTTGTATTTGAAAAACTGATAAAATATTTGATTACGTGTATTTTAATATATATACATAGAGTGGTATGGATGTTGAATTTATATCTTTGACATCTTTTCACCAGTTTGCAATAGGTGACCTAAATTATCAATTTCCAAAATCATCATGTATATCACCTGGATGGGTTAATCCCTAATACTCTTTTACTTTCCATTGACTGGCCTTGGCTCTGGCAAACTGTATATTTTTATCATTATAATAAACTTTATGATAGTTGAAGTAAAGTTTCTGCCTGTCTTAACTGTTTTTAACTGTTGAAGTATTTCACTTATATTAATTATACCACTTTGCAAACTTAAACGAATATCGAGTAGTTTCTGTTTTAATAAAAACATTTTATATTTTCTTCTAAAGTTTAAACATTATTCATTATTGCAGTTGTTATTGCAATCATATGATCTTTAACTATCATGATTCAATTATTCATCTGGGTAATAAGCTAGTATGCTCTTATACGTAAGTTTAATATATTTGTTTGTAGGCCAGACTGCAGCTGCATATGGCATTTTAGCAATAATCTTCAATTGCGTTTCAGATATTCACAAAGTCTATCCACCTTTGTAATTAACACATTATGTGTTTATGTTATACCATTAATTATAGTATCTGTATTATATTACACATTGTCACTGACACATTTCTGATACAGGGAAAAAAATAGCATGATTGCTTTAGTAATTATAATTTTTCTGTCCATGCACCACATTCCTGGAAGTCCAGAATATAGCAAGAATGCTTGGTCTATGGTCCTAGAGAGCCATTTAATGTTTTGATTGGTATAGTTATACCAAAAGAGCAAGGAATACATCAGTAGATCACATCTGCAACAGAACCATTACAGATTCCTTGTTGTATCAGTGTCTCTGTCTTTATGTTTACAGGAGTTCCTTGCTTTGCAGGTATGTACATAATATGTAGAGTTTAAGAAAAGCTGCAAATCGTGCTTTAGTACAAGTGTCCCATGATGTCAGGTTTCTGACAGGTTTTGCTGGCCTTTTATATTCCATTCTCTTGGCAGGGCATCTGCTCTTAGTAGGCCGGTCTTGTTATTATTTATTAATTGCATCAAGGTTTCTTTCGTTAATTGATGTGTTTGTACCAAATTCAAATTCATATGCCACCAAATGTCATTGTAAAGTTCATTGTTGCAGAATATTGTTCCAGGATAGTTTTTCACTCCAGTAGGAAATCTATATTCCTCTTCTTCTGATCCTTCCTATTAACCACTTTTTCTGAGTTGTAGTTAACAATCTGTGTCTTGTACTGTGAGGTGCTTTGATAGTCTATCAGGTTTTCTCAGTATCATGTCCCATCTTGAGAAACAGCTGGGTGTTGACAGTTATCAGCCTTTATTTCTTTTTCCGGTCATCTTCTGTCTGGATAATAGCAATGTCCAGAATTAGCATAGCACTTCTTTTCAGCATAAGAAGGCTGTTTGTGGTAGTCATTCAATGATAAACTATATGGCAAAGTCTTTTCTTGCATCACCTTCATAGGTGCATCCAAAGTCTTTCATAAGCATCTTTCCCGTCTTTTTCTGTTTTCAGCATGCTTTGCCATCATCGTTGATTCCATTATTAGGATTTGTAATAGTCCAATCACATCTTTCTCATGTATAATCGGTTTTTGGAATGATCTCAATAGGTTCCTTGTGAAATACCAGTTTAGGTCACATTAGCAATCATTTCACTGTGAGCTGTGTCTCTCCTTTTGAGATGGTTCTTGGAGGTAGTCCTCACGATCACAGAACTTGTATAGTGTGCAGTCCAATTCAGTTCAGGTGCTTCCTGCTTGTTAACATAATTCCAATGCAGTTTTAAAACGACAGCTAGGGTTGATGTTATGATAATGCTGCAGATTGTAAGAAGGAGACACCGTAACCAATTTTCTAGCATCCTTTTTCTTCCATCTTTGCATTTCTTTCTTACTGTATAAGATCATTCAGGTTCAGTCTGTTTTCTCCAGAGTCTTTCTTATAATGATGTTGATGATTCATTTTTCATACATTCCATGTTAACTGTGAATGTATCACGTCTGTCTGTTCATCCTTCTCCTTCACATTTGCAGGTTCAGATGTCAGATCACAATTCAGTCTGTTATGTGGCTATGATTCTGGTGGCATTTCTGTCGTCCTCTGTTTATCTTGTCATCTTTAACAGCATCCATTGTGTCAGTCAGTGGTTCTGTGAATGTCCTGTTAATATTTAGCAGGTTGTAAAATATCAAAACTTACTGTTCTCTGTTGGGTCTGATTGTTCTCTGTAGTAAAAGTTCTTGGTATCACCCTCTCCAGGACAAACTGGCCAACAGAAGGAAATAGGTGGTGGTGCAAGGCGAGGTGGACTGGAAAAAAAAAATTCCCTAAATTTCTCTAATAGAACCAATGGTTCTAAGCTCTCCCTGGTGCAGAAATATATTTGTCAGTAAAAAACATGTAACATTTCATATGGTGTCTCACCATTTGTATCATCAGGTATGTTGTGAATGCTTATCTGTACCATAGGAATAAATAGATACCACTGTGTGGGGCAAGCAACTAGTAACTTGGTTAATAATCATTTAACCTCAGCATTTTCCCAGACCACAACCCCACTTCTTTGGGGGTGGTTGGGGCACTGAAATCCCAAAGTAACCCAAATGTGGTTGCCCAGTTTTAGGTTTCCTTTGCAGTAACTGCAGGACCACCATCCAAATGGATGGTCCTGGGATTATCAAATGCATACTAAGGAAGTGAGACTAGAAAACATGGCATCAGAGGTTGCACTTCGCACAGGATATATCCAAGTAAACATGGTACATGCATCAACACATACAAAAACATATTTATAACCATGAGATGTTGGCAAACTTTCAATATATAGTAATTCAAAAAGTATGTTGGATATTAATATTTCAATAAACAGTACATCAGTAATGTGGCAATAAGCAAATGCTTATGATTACTAAACACATGAATTACAGTATTTCCCATATTGTGACCATCAGTATTCCTTTTCAGGAGTCAGAAGTACATTACCTCTCTCTATAAGAGCTTGTCCTAGCCATGAAAAAGCTTTTAGGGCAAGTCTATCTTTCCTCTATAGGAAGAACAACCAACATATTACCTTCAATGGTTATTATGTAATTAACCCCTGTAAACGATAGGAGTATTTATGCGGATACCAGGTGGATAAGGTCTGGATATCCTTGCAAGCATAAACTCTGCATCATGACAGAGAGATAGGGTATGTGATGTGATCCAGTGACCACAGAAAAGCGTTGGTAGACACATTGCATCAAAGTGTCTGTTACAGACCAACTACATGAGGAGAGGACCCATGCTTTGTTATAAGCATGTCCATACACGTATTACAATGCCAGGCTTTCAATTTGTTACCACAAAGCAAAATGCAGTTGTGGATATAAACTCACGATGTATCGTAAGAAAAACTGTTTGAACTCCAGACTGAGACTCGAGATCAGTGAACAGTGGACCAAAATAGATAAATGAAATCTTATCAATTAATATACTTTCAATATACTTTCTTTAAATTACTTTATCCTCTGTATTAACTATGAAATATTAAAGTTAAAACAATAACATTTAAAAGCCAACTTTTAGTGTGCATAGGAATTACAAGGCCGTTCATAATGTGAGATAAAGAACAGCTTTTTAAAATCCGAATAGTCTGTGAACACAAAATGACCTTGCGCTGAAAACTCACTTACAGGGGAAAAACAAAACCTCTTTTTTTCTTTTTCTTTAGTAAGTTAATTAATTAAACGTAGTTAGAACCTCCCTCAAAGTCCCGATGACTTTGCAAGAAACATGTCGTCCTTAAATACTGGGTAAGTCTATTAAACTGTGAAATAGCATTTTTACACTGTATATCATGTTGTCACAGCTATAATGTGCAGTATAACAAACTATTCATAAGTGTTGTGCAAACTGTTCATTAAAAGCCAGTGATCTAGCGAGCTATAGAACATTTATTCTTTAAATCTCTGACCTCAATCGGCAAAGCAATATTGTAATGGTGTCCATTGCAATCTGCGGTCTTACTTGCTGCTCTTAAAAATTCGGAATATGTTCGGAGATTTCTTGGGCAATAATAAATCCCCCAAAAAACAACAACTTTGCATTTATGCTAAACCTGCCTGTTGTAAAGGTATTCTGTATATTTCTTGACATAAGTACTTGTACTTAAATCTGTTTAACAAAGCTGTTTATATTGTGGTGTAAAATATATTTTTTATTATTAGTATTTATTTTATTTATTTATTTTTTAACATTGCTTAATTTTTTAAAGATACCTGCATATTTAATTAAATATCCTTTATATGTCTTTAAGGCATAAAATGTCTGCAAATTAAGATTATATACAAAAATGCATGTTCTGGGTGTTCCCGTGATTCCTTTTCTATCATTTATTTATTTTTAAAAAAAAATTTAAGTCTGGAATCTGATTTCTTTTGGGATGAGCACCCCTCTGAGCCCGCCAATTTCAGAGGCTTCTTTGGAGGTGACCACTGAAAAGTATAGATTCTATAAAATAGATGTGAGGGGCTTTGGACAGTAATGTCACTTTAATTATACTTTTCATATAGCAGATATGTGATATCTTACATATATTATTTTTAATAATTTTATAAATATTTATTTTTGCATAGCATTTAGAGAAGCAAAGGATGTATAACCACCTGTTGCCCTTTTTTTCTAGGAGGGTAGTATAATTTCAACTCTGTTTAGGAAAAAATATAAGCTAGTTATCTTATATTATATAATATATATGCTGCAGTGTACTGCATTGTACTGCACTCAATGTATTTAATAGCCATGTCTTTCTCTCTATGGCTGTATGTAATAATGTTGTTCATAATTTGGAATATAAAACAACGACTTCTCAATTCCATGGAATGTTTACATGTCTCTGTATCTCCGCAACCTTGGCTGGAAATTCCAGAATCCAAGAATAGTTATGCTGTTATAATTCCTGATTTTTAATCAACAGCTAGTGTAACTGACAATATCAAAATTATCACTGTTTTATAAAACTTTTCATATATAGTGGACATTAGAAACCAGAACGCAGTAATGCAATAATTAAAAATCCTGTCTGTCCGTTGCATGAATGTTTTCATTAAGCCATAATGCAATTTTCTTTGCATTCTTGGAATTAGACTTCAAATTTCATCGCTCTGTCTTATCACTTTTCTTTTGACAACATTTTGCATTAATCTTTTTCCTGCGCATGCATACTAAGCAGCTACAAAGAGAACATATCCCCCTGTCTGCAATCCACTGTCCTGGAACTAACGGGCCATGCTGTGCTGGTGTATTAGGCATATCAGGGAGTTTACCAAATATGTATATTTGTTCTATTATGATATTAGTTAAGATCCACAATTTCAGCATTGTATGCTAATTACGTTGTACCTGGCACCTAAACTCACAGTGCCTTGTTCACATTAAAATCATCTCTAATGATCTCTCTCTGAGTCTGGGCTACAAGTAGCTCAATAGATTCTTGATATTTCAAGACTTGTGCCATGACAAAGTGTTGTGTCTTCTCTTACGTATAAGAGGTTACCTAGGTATTTATTTTATATTTAAAGCTTCCAAGTACAAAGTCCCTTCGTGGTCGCCAATTGTAACCGCTGGTTCCCTTATTTACCACTATAATGTCTTAAAGCATAGAACTTAGTAGGGCTAACCATACAGATATCTTAGCCATAATTTTATATAGTTAGTAAGAGATCCTCTATTTAACATATATAAATAATTGAGAATACAATATAAAATAAGGATTGTCTTGGAAGCAAGATTGTCTTTTGGATATTTATTATAAAAAATATAAAATCCATTATAGCAGAGTTTATAAGATTAAATTACATGCTTGCAAATATCATTAATAGGTTAACATACCCTTCTGAACATGTCATCATGTCAGCCTCTCTGTCATTTTAAGATGGAGCAGCGTCTGTCTCCAAGTCTCTCCTCTGTCTCTTAACATTTAAAAGTACACCTATTTATACCTTAGGTGTCGTCATTTTAGAGTTACCATAGTTCATATATGAAAAAGTACCACTTCTTTTACTTTATTCATTTTAGGACCTCCCTTAACTTGGCAAACATACAAGGCCATAACTAAAGGGTGTATACGTCATGGAAATTTTCCTGACTTAGTTCAAGATGTCATCTTAAAGTCTGAATAGGTTATCTGTTGTTTATACTAAGTCGTAAGTGTACAGTAGTGGGAGATTCCCAGATTTGGGGAAGTTCCATTAACTTGGGGTTACCACAGTATATTGTGTACTGCAAGAGTCGTAGCATAGCCTTGAAACTTGTTTATGCATTATTGTTATTGTAATTCGTCTGGGACAAAATGGCGCAAACATATTATATGCACTGAGGTTATTGCTTAAAGAAACAGTTATGAAAAACAATATGTTCCATTTCTAACACCTTGTCAGTTTGCAATATCTCTTAAAGACAAAGTACACAGTTTAAGAAATACAACATTTCATTCTAAAACTTGTAATATTTGCATTTGCCCGTAACAAGCCCAAAAATGTATATGACTAACTAAACCAACATAATTACGTACTAAATGTATACGGAGACCTGCGAGTCTCATTGTTATTCAACGCGTTAAAAAAAATAAAAAAATTATATTTACAAAAAAATAACTACAAAGTGCTGTACTGGTTATTATGCCTGGGTTATTTCTATAAATAATCTACCAGTGCCCCTCCTGAGATTAGGTTCTGGATTAGCGCTTGAACGGGAAGTATTTCTGCCAAATAGGAGCCCAGTAGATGACACTGCGCTATACATATATACAATCTAGGAAATTATTTTAACTTGGGGCGCCTTGGAAAAATATTGAAATATTAAGGGCGCCTTGAACCAAAAAAGTGTGGGAACCACTGTGCTATAGCATTTCTTCTAAAAGGACACTGCACATACCAATGTGACTGGTGTGCATTGTGTAGATTGTGGCCCAACTAATTAACTGTACTTTTTGCATGTTCAACTTTGCATAGTTTTTTTGCACAAAAATAACAAAGCAATCACAAATGATCTGCATCTTAAACACTTCTATTCTAAAATACTCTGTTCTTCTTGGTTCCTGTACATGTACATTTCTATATTTCTATATGTGATCAATGAGCACTACAAAGCTTTCTGAGAGTTATAATTCAGCTCTGAACATGACAGATTTTTTTTTTCTATAATCCTCTACTTTTAACATGCCACTCAGGTCACACTACGTAGAGTATAACAACCTCTTAAATAGTGAAGTTACTTCCTGGACTTGGTAAAATTCAAGGTTGATGGTGTAACATGTGGACTGGCAAATATGGAGAATGTTAAAAGTTAATATCTTGGTAAAATTCAAGGTTGATGGTGTAACATGGGGACTGGCAAATATGGAGAATGTTAAAAGTTAATATCTTTTTATCTTCTAATGTTTCAAATTATTGTTTTGAATTGTTTAAAGCACTATGTATCCAATACATTAAAAATAATAATAATAACAAATCAATTCCACCATGCAGTGCTCCATAAATAAATATCAATTTTTTAAAACTTATCTTGTCAAAGGGAATTTTGTTTTAGATAATTTCATCGTGTGAAAAATACAATAATGTTCAATCTGTTTGTATCTCTTATTTAGATTTCAGATATAATTCATTATTATTATTCAGATATAATATGCATAGCTGTTAGGCTTAAAAGAGAGAAACTGCTATGTTTATAAATGGGTTAAGCCAGCCTCTAGTGGCTGTCTTACTGACAGCCGCTAGAGGGCTTCCACGCTTCCCACTGTGATTTTCACAGTGAGAAGATGCCAGTGTCCATAGGAAAGCATTGAGAATGGTTTCCTATGGACTGGCTGAATGCGCGCGCGGCTACTGCCACGCACACAAATTCAGCCAAAGAGGTGGAGAGGAGGAGGAGAGCTCCCCGCCTGGCGCTGGAGAAAGAGGTAAGTTTAACCCCTTCCTCCCCCCAGGGTGGGGGCACCCTCAGGGCACTATAGTGCCAGAAAAACAAGTATCTTTTCCTGGCACTATAGTGGTCCTTGAATGCTTTCAATAGCTATTGCTTTTTAAAGTTGACTAAATATATTTTTTTATTTATATTTACTTTTAAGCATAACATTGGATTTTCCACTATCTTTTCAATGACTATATGTACTAATCACATTAGATTATTATTATTTTTTTAATGTCATTCGTTTTTTTTTTTTACAAATTAATCACTAGTAAAGGTTTTATCTTATAGTTATCAGATATTCAATATCTATTGTTCTTGAATACAAAGAAAGATACTGTCATGTGATTAGATGCACCAGTGAATCTCTCGGCTAAATAGCTATTAAACTCATGATGAGATATCATTTAGTACTGCAAATAAAGCTAAAACAATGTACACTGCAAGTATGATATCTAAAACTAATTTGTATAGTGATTCTGTGTGTGACTGAGTTTGAAAGTAATCCATCATATTTAGTGATGTCCTATGATTATAATTAGGTATTTCTGTTACCTGTAACATACAGGTTCTATGACTTTGTACCAGCAAAGAAGAAAGCAAGTTGCATAGGGCTTTGATAAGTTACTGTAACACTGGTCCACTCAGTTAGTATAAAAATAAATGACCACATTTTGTCCTGTGCTGTAAATACATGTAGTTTTGGATATTCTGATTGACCCTATTACATACACATCAAGAGTCCATCGCAAGTATCTTCCTGCCGACTTGACAGGGTAATTACTAAAGTGAGAATTCAAAGTGAATTTCAAATTAACCCCTTAAGGACCAAACTTCTGGAATAAAAGGGAATCATGACATGTCACACATGTCATGTGTCCTTAAGGGGTTAAAGGTCAAAAGACTGAAAAACAAAAACAAACAAACAAAAAAAAAACAACAGCATTATTTTCCCACTGAAAATGGCAGCATTTACATATGGATTAGCTCATCCCCTCACAGCAGAAAGGACAGGAAACAGAACTCTGAAACTGGTATAAATACATCCATCCCCTTCCCATCAGGCAGTCTTTTCCTGTCCTTCAGAGCAGGTTGAAAGAGTCTTTTGAAGCAGGTCTAGATTTTTATTTTATTCTCATCAGGACAATATTTTGTAAGCCCAGCCAGGGTTCAGCCTTTAATCCCTGATGACCCAGCAAACAGTACAAATGTAAGTGTTGTCTCCATGGGTATCCCCTTTAGCGAACAGGGGACTGACCAAGCTCTCTTTCCCCGAGGGGATGATAGCGATCCCCTGGATCATGAGGCCAAGCCCTGAAGACCCAATAAACAGCACTTACAAAAGGTTTCCCTATGTAAGCCTCTTTTATGTATACCACCATATCCAAGGTTTGTTTTAATCCTTCCCCCACTGGTGATGATGAATTGGCATATGAGGTGAAGACGGAAGTTTATAGTTTACACAGTTTAGACTGTCAGTTGTACAAATCTCCACTTACCTCTAAAATACAGGCCAGCAGTAGTTAATCTGTCTCCATGGCTGTTTCGTATGTTTTTCCTCCTTAGGTAAATACATTAAAGGGATACTATAGTCACCCAGACCACTTCAGCTCAATGAAGTGGTCTGGGTGCCAGGTCCCCCAGATTTTAACCCTTCAGATGTAAACATAGCTAGAGGCGCTTCTGCAACGCTGGATGCGAAAATCGCATCTAGCGTGCAGAACGTCCATAGGAAAGCATTGAGAAATGCTTTCCTATGGACTGTTTGAATGCACGCGTGGCTCTTGGCGCGCATGCGCTTTCCGCTCCACTCGGGAGTTAACGTCGGCGGGGGAGGAGAGGTCACCAGCGCCGAGGAAGCCTGGCGCTGGGTTAAGGTAAGTGGCTGAAGGGGTTTTAACCACTTCAGCCCAGCAGGAGGGGGACCCTGAGGGTGGGTGGGAACTAAAGGTTATATAGTGTCAGGAAAACAAGTTTGTTTTCCTGAAGCTATAGTGATCCTTTAATAATTTAGATTAAAGACCAGTATATTATTTATGTTCTTTCAGTTCCTTCCAGTAACTTACATTGGGCTTCCTTTTAACAAATAGGTCACATTTAGAAGGTTTTGGTGAGAATGTAGGTATGTTAATATGTTTAACCCCTTAAGGACACATGACATGTGTGACATGTCATGATTCCCTTTTATTCCAGAAGTTTGGTCCTTAAGGGGTTAATGATGCATTTTACAAAATATCTCTTTGTATGAGGTTATGTTTAACCCCTTAAGGACTGGACTGTTTTTGCGAGGTTGTACATTTGCGACCAGGCATATTTTTACACTTTTGTGGTGTTTGTCTTTGGCTGTAATTTTCCGCTCTCTCATTTACTGTTCCCATACAAATTATATATTGTTTTTTTCAGGACAAAAGGGGCTTTATTTACATACCATTATGTATATAATCTCTTGTATTTTAATTTAAAAAAATACAAAAATATGATGAAAAATTTAGAAAAAATACAAGTTTTTTTAATTTTACTTGAAAAATCTTTTACTTATCTACAAAAGCGAATGAAAAAAACTGCTAAATAGATTAAAAATTTTGTCCTGACTTTAAAAATACCCAGTGTTTACATGCTTTTTTTCCTTTTTTTTGCATGTTATAGGGCTATAGGTACAAGTAGGATATTTCAAAACATACATTTTTTAAATTTATCAATAGTGACATTGTAACACTATTATCTGTCATAAATCTCTGAATAACACCCCACATGTACATATTTTTTTTAAAGTAGACAACCCAGGGTATTCAATATGGGGTATGTCCAGTCTTTTTTAGTAGCCACTTAGTCGAAAACACTGGCCAAAGTAAGCATTCATATTTGCTTGTGTGTGAAAAAAGTAAAAAAACTAAATTGAACGCTAATTTTGGCCAGTGTTTGTGACTGAGTGGTTACTAAAAAAGACTGGACATACCCCATTTGTAATACCTTGGGTTGTCTTCTTTTGCAAATGGTATGCCATCATGGGGGTAATTCTCATTCCTGGGCTACCATACGCTCTCAAAGGCAACGTAACCAACCTGGCCATTTTCAATGTAAAATATTTGACCCATATATTTGACCTTGTAACTTTCAAAAATGCTATAAAACCTGTACATGGGGGGTACTGTTTTACTCAGGAGACTTCACTGAACACAAATATTAGTGTTTAAAAACTGGAAAACGTATCACAACAATTATATCATCAGTAAAAGTGCTGTTTGTGTGTGAAAAATGCAAAAAAGTCACTTTCACTGACAATATCATCGCTGTGATATGTTTTACTGTTTTGAATCACTAATATTTGTGTTCAGCGAAGTCTCCTGAGTAAAACAGTACCCCCCATGTACAGGTTTTAGGGTGTCATAGAAAGTTACAGGGTAAAATACAGTGCTAGTAAATTAAATTCTCTGGACTTTCGGCCTGGGTTGGCCGGCAGGTCCCTCAAATTGCAATTAATAAAATTACTTAATTATGTAAAATTTTTACATAAATACGCACGTAGAATTTAAATATATATGCATATTTATATATTTGAAGTCTACGTGTATATTTATATAATTATTTATGTAATTTTGGATATGGACATATGTATATTTTGTATTATTTTTATTTATTTATATATACATAGATATATATACAAATTCATTCTAAGTGTATTTTGATATAAATATATATATATATTAATTTTAAAATACAGTTAGAATAAAATTTCATATAGATATATATTTTTTTCAATTTTTATTATTATTTTAAAAACATTTAATTCAATTTAAATTACTTATTATTTATATTTTATAATAATATATACATACAATATATATAGTTATTATATATATTATATATATACGTGTGTAATTTAATTATAAGTGTATTTTTATATTAATATATGTACATATTAATATAAAAATACACTTAGTATGACATTATATATATGATATATAGACATATATTATATCGATATAATATATGTCTATATATCATATATACACATATATAATTATTTATTTATTTTTTATTAACATTAACTTTATTTTATTTTCTGATTTTACACTAGCAGGGAGACTGCCTGTCAGCACAGGCAGTCCCCCTGCAGGCAGACACATGGACACCTATTGTGACCATGTGATCGCTGTGTTGAGCGATCACATGGCCACAGGGGTCCTAATCCAGTGTGGGGAAACTGTCTGGGCTGCAGGCAGTCTCCCCACACCGGGAGCACCGCTGATCGTCGCCGGGGGAACGACGCGATCAGGTAAGTACATTGGACCGTCAGGACCGTCAGCGGTCGGCAATGGGAAAATGCCGATGATGGTCCTGAATCATCCTCGGTCCTGAAGGGGTTGAACAAATCCTCAGTTTATGTGATTAGTATATTATGTGTGCAAGATGGTGTAATTACACAACCTCAATATGTATAGATTTTGTTACAAGACCCCGTTCTGGGGGCACATTTAACGGATAACCCTCTAGTGATTTACAAGAGAAATAAAAATTTGAAGGATATGTTGGCACCTAGTTATGCCATCAAGCCGCCTTCTGTTTCTACCTCCGTTCGATCAGGCTCTTTTCAAGGCTGTGGTACTTGTAAAGTTTGCACCACGGTATCTATTAAAAATACACATACTTTTTCTAGCTTTATTACAGGGGAGAATTTCACATTGAGGGATAGCATCAGTTGCCACACTGACTTTGTAGTATATTTGCTGCAGTGTCCGTGTGGCATGCAATACGTGGGACAAACTAAGAGGATTTTGAAGGTCCGCCTATTAGAACATCTTACCAATATCAGAAAGAGATTGATGACACATTCAGTCCCAGCTCACTGTATATCTTGCCCTCTTTTTTCATTTAAGGATTTTAGATGCTGGGGAATAGAACGAGTTCCTCCCTTTTGGTGTGGGGGCAATAGAGTACAAAGATTAGCCCAAAGGGAGACTTTCTGGATATATAAGTTACAGACCCTCAGACCAAAGGGTCTAAATATAGACATTGATTTAATGTGTTTTTTGGATTGATTTGGCCTCAATAAGGTTTTAAAATGGAATACAATAGATAGGTGTGTTTATCCCCAATTTGGTTTTTTTTCTACAGTTGTAAGCCAATTTATTTAGATAGAGGATTTATATATATGATTATTTTGAACAATCATGTTCATATATATATATATCTCTTTCACTTTATGTTATGATTTATGGTCCTACATGACTTAAACCATTAGGATATAATGGAGGTATAGTAATTGATTATCTGAACAATAAATCTACCTTAGTGATATATAGGATTAGTATCTTCCCAAATGTTGGGACACACATTAATTTTATAAGTTATATATTTACACTTTTTTGTAACTAAATGAATTACACTTAGATATTAATACAAGCTTTGAAAGTTTCTTTAAAAGGAATATTAATGAGATGTGATATATTGAAGATCAATGAATGATGGAGACTGATTAAATGTGATGTTCATTTTTCACTATTTATATAAAGTTGTATATGAGGAAAAAAAAAATCACTTTGTAATGATTTATATGAGACACTTAAGCACTTTAGAATATTAATTCTTTTGACTTATAATATTTTGAGATATTATTAGTATTGGTAGAATAAGGATTAATGTTATTATGATTTTATATTGTTATTTTTATTATTATTAAATTCTAATGGTAACACTATAGGAGGATGATACTTTACATATATTAGATGTGAATAATGATTAATGATCAATTGTTTTGCAATGCATATGTCTAATAATCTTTTCCTTAGTAGAGTGGGGGTTTATTCTCCCTTGGTTATGGGTGATCTTTGAACAGCTCGATCACGCTTGGTTGCTATGGGAACGTTATGTGTGGAACGCATTTGGAACGCGGAAGCAACCGTGACGTCACTTCCGGTTTCAGCGAAATAGAATATCCCCGGTATAAGCCGGAAAAAAACCGCGCATTATGAAATTACTGAATGAACAACAGCTGCCTAGTGAGATTATTCCTCCAATCAAGAACAGGAAGGATTTACACTCCCACTGAATCCACCAATGGACTCTAGGGATTAACCCTATTTAAGGACACAGGGAGGGGGGGGTTTGTATAGGATATGTTTATTTTATGTATTGTATATTGATACATGATAATTGTTTTTATTTGTGGTCCCTGAGGAAGTTCTTGCTGAACGAAACGCGTAGGACTATTTTATGCTATTTATATCCTATGCTGAATATGGTGACTACACCTTTTATTTAAATAAAAAATTTTTTATTGCTGAACCCTGACTTGTGGATGTCTTTTTGGTGGAACAAGGATCCAGAGGTGACAAGCAATACCAACTAGCCCCCCATTATTCCAGGGGAGGCACCCTAAGAGCGCTTTTATCATCTATATCTTGTGAGTGCAAAAGATTGTTGCGCATATAATATTGTATCTTTAACAATATCACACTATGTTTTGTTTTATATTTCTTCTGTAGATTGACATAGCCACATC
The DNA here is from genome assembly GCA_933207985.1 of Pelobates cultripes. Lineage (NCBI taxonomy): Eukaryota > Metazoa > Chordata > Amphibia > Anura > Pelobatidae > Pelobates > Pelobates cultripes. The sequence continues at coordinate 259,537,636 of OW240915.1, read as the reverse complement.
CCGAATCTCCTTTTTTGGTTTATACTCAATATGTATAGAGCCTTAGTATATTTAGTATATGTGTTACAGTTAAAGTGAGAAATTAGTTAATGTGCACATTACCTAGTTAATCTGCAGATTAGCTGATTTGCTTTGTTAAAGTGCGGAATCAAGAGTTTTCCGCACTTTACCTATGTAATGTGCACATTAACTGCTTCCGTATAGTTAAAGTGCAAAATGTTTGTTTCTTTACCTCGGTAAAAGAGGAAATTATTTATTACAAAACCGTCCTTGCAGAACCTGTTTCACCCTTTCAGTGCAGTCTCTGCAGAGTTGTTCATTTCTCGTCTGAAGGCAGAAAGATTCTGTGTGAACCGGTCTCAATTCTTTTTGTGAGCAAGTTCCTTTCAATGCCCTCCACCATCAAATTCTCAAAGCATAGACGCATGGCTTGTTGCTTCTCAGAGGGGCTGGCTACTAACAATGCTGCTCAGTAAGTCCAAGAAATACTTCTCTCATTGAGGAGAATGAGACCAAGGAGAGGTCTGCTCATGGACCACTGATTCCGACAGTCTTCAAATATATGATTATATTGAGATCAGTGGAGAGTACCTGCTGGGATCATTTCAGGGTGTTGCTGCATAATGTGCAGGAAGCACTCGCTCTCTTGTGGTGGTGGAAGATCCTCATTTCTTACCAGTTTGGGATAACTGTTTGAAGAGGAATGTGACTATGTGGTGCAGACAAGAAGAGAACAGCAGCCTGTGCACACCATGGTGTCCTCCAGAGCTGTGAGCCCCCCAGGGGACAGAATTATTTTTTTGCACTTTAACGAGTGCCTAGTAGGTAATGTGCAGATTATCTAGGTAATTTGCAGATTACCTAGGTAATGTGAGAAATATTTGAGAAACAAAATAATTTTCTGCACTTTAACTGATCGCCCTAGTTAATCTGTAGATTAACTAGCTAATGTGCACATTAACTGATTTCTGCACTTTAACTGTAACATATGCAATTATATAAGATCTGTGTATAAGATGAAAAGTAATATAGCCCAGTTCCACCAAAACAAATGAACTATTACATTTGGTATATACTTATAAGAGACTGTAAATTTTCTACTTCCGTTTTTTTAAATGAAGAAGATAAGAGAAATATTCTGCCTTTTGCCTTTGCATTGGAGTTTTCCTCCCACACACTTCTGTTTCAGAAGAAGCAATTAAAAGGACATTTTAGACCACTAAAGCACTAAAGGAGAGAAAAGGAAGGGGGGAGAGAGACATGGATAGAAGGGGGGAGAGACATGGAATGAAGGAAGGGGGATAGACATGGAAGGAAGGGGTAGACATTGAAGTTGGGTGCAGTCTGGTTTATTGGGTGCAATAGCTAGGGCTGTGGGTGTAATCTGGTGCTGTGGAAAGGGGCAGTAAGAGTAAAAAGCTGCAGAGAACATGGTGTGCAGAGAAGCAGAGAAGGTGGAGTGAAGATAAGAAAAAACAATTTGAAATGTATGTGTACCAGAGATGGGATTTAGCAAGGGTCGGCAAAATATAACTTTACATAGTGGCAAAAAGTCTTGCACTGTGAGTGTATGTGTATCTCTGTGTGTGCATGAGTGTCTGTGAGTGTGTATTTAAGTCTGTGTATGGGTCTGTTAGCATGTGTGAGTATTTGTGAGTGGGGACACTAGGAAACATGCGGACATTAAGATACTAGGGGACACTGTGAGACATGGGGATGCTGAGACACAAGGGGATGCTGTGAGACATAGGGAGACACATTGGGACACGGAGACACTAGGGACACAGTGTCTTGATGTCTCCCAGTGTCCCCATGTCTCCCAGCCAGTGTCTCAGTGTCCCCATGGCTCCCAGTGTCCCCTAGTCTCCCAGTGTCTGTGTCTCCATGTCTCTCAGTGTCCCCATGTTTCCCAGTGTCCCCAAATGTCTGTGTCCCCATGCCTCCCAGTGTCCACATGTCTCCCAGCCAGTGTCTCAGTGTCCCCATGTATCTCAGTGTCCCTATGTCTCCCAGCCAGTGTCCCTATGTCTTCCAGTGTCTGTGTCCTCATGGCTCTGTGTCCCCATGGCTCTGTGTCCCTAGTGTCCCCATGTCTCCCACCGTCCCCACGTCTATGTCCATAAGTGCCCCAGGGTCCCCAAGTGTCTGTGTCCCCATGCCTCCCAGTCAGTGTCCCTAGTGTCTGTGTCCTCATGTCTCCCAGTGTCCACATGTCTCCCAGCCAGTGTCTCAGTGTCCCCACGCCTCCCAGTGTCCCCATGTCTCAGTGTCCCCAAATGTCTGTGTCCCCATGTCTCCCAGTGTCCATGTGTCTCCCAGCCAGTATGTCAGTGTCCCTATGTCTCCCAGCCAGTGTCCCCATGTCTTCAGTGTCTGTGTCCCCATGTCTCTGTGTCCCCAGTGTCCCCAAATGTCTCAGTGTCCCCATGTGTATGTCTATAAATGCCCCCATGTCTCCCAGTGCCCCCAAGTGTCTGTGTCACCATGCCTTCCAGCCAGTGTCCCTAGTGTCTGTGTCCCCATGTCTCACAGTGTCCACATGTCTCCCTCCCCTGACATGTCTCCCAGTGTCCCTTAGTCTCCCGGTGTCTGTGTTCCCATGTCTCTGTGTCCCTAGTGTCTTAGTTTCCCCAAATGTCTGTGTCCCCATGTCTCCCAGTGTCCCTAGTGTCTGTGTCTCCATGTCTCTGTGTCCCTAGTGTCTGGGACCCCATTTTTCCCAGTGTCCCCAAATGTCTGTGTCCCCATGTCTTCCAGTGTCTGTGTCCCCATGTCTCTGTGTCCCCAGTGTCCTCAAATGTCTCAGTGTCCCCATGTGTATGTCCATAAGTGCCCCCATGTCTCCCAGTGCCCCCAAGTGTCTGTGTCACCATGCCTCCCAGCCAGTGTCCCTAGTGTCTGTGTCCCCATGTCTCACAGTGTCCACATGTCTCCCTCCCCTGACATGTCTCCCAGTGTCCCTTAGTCTCCCAGTGTCTGTGTTCCCATGTCTCTGTGTCCCTAGTGTCTTAGTTTCCCCAAATGTCTGTGTCCCCATGTCTCCCAGTGTCCCTAGTGTCTGTGTCCCCATGTCTCTGTGTCCCTAGTGTCTGGGACCCCATTTTTCCCAGTGTCCCCAAATGTCTGTGTCCCCATGTCTTCCAGTGTCTCCATGTCTCCCAATGTCTGTATCCACAAGTGCCCCCATGTCTTCCAGTGTCTCCATGTCTCACAGTGTCCCCAAGTGTCTCAGTGTCCCTGGGTCTCTCAGTGTCCCCATGTCTCTGAGTGTCTCCTAGTATCCTAGTGTCAGTGGCATTGGGAGAAATGGGGACACAGACACTAGGAGACTAGGGGACTGGGCGACATGCGGCACTGACACTGTGATACATAGGGACACTGATGCCAGGCTGGCCTTCCAATTCTTTGGCAAGACATGCCCCCTTTTTGGGCATGTTCGCCTTTTTGCAGTTCTGGTCACGTGATTTGCGTCAGTGGCCCACTCTTTTACCCTGCCCATTGACTTCTTGCTTCACTGGACACTGCTGTTAGGGGTTATGGATTTACTTGAAAGATGACTGCATAAATTAGATAAAGAGATTAGCATAGAGTATGTGTTTTCTTATAGCTGCATCCTTTGAGTTTCCCTCTAACAACAACTCCATCAGACACATGACGCTTGAGAGGTATGACTGTTTGTGTTTTTGGTCGATAAGATTCTGTAATTAGGCCCCATAATAATTGTCAGCACCAGGCCCACTGGACTCTTAATCTGGTCCTGTATATATGTGTGTAAATGTGTGATGCTGTATATGTATGACTAGTCAATGTGCTTGTGCATGCCTGGGGGGGGGGGAGGAGGGGCAGCATTTGAGTCTTTGACCAAGGCAGCACAATGTCTTGCCTCAGCCCTGGTATCATAGATAACTTTTTTTAATGATATATACAAAAGATTGAATTTTATGTAAGCATTATGCACCGGTGTTTAGTGTACTATTTAACCAAACACCCACCAAAACTATAAACAAAAAATAAAAAGAACTATAACAGAATATGCTTCTGACTTTTTTTGTGCATCAATATATAGGAATATGCTTTTCTTTTTTTCCTAGTTGGTCTCCCATACAGGTATTAACCAGACACAAGCCTGGATGGCTTCTAACGTCTGACAAGACCAGGCATTTTCAGACTGGTATGGCCCTAGGCAGTGAACTGCTTTTTAAAGCTACATTTAAATTAAGACATGGTGTCACATTGCATGACATTACAGTACAGTATTTGCTCTGTTGTCATAAAAAACATTTTGTGAAAAGTATTAACATTACTTTTAAAACATGAAGATGATATATGGGTAAAAGAATTTCACAAATATCAGTATGTTTGACAAATGTTTTAATAACATCTATGTTCAGGTAGGAAGTAAAACTTGAAATGGTGACATAAATCTGATGTCCTTTAATAGCCATAGGAGTATAAAATTATTAAGCTATATCACATTAACCGCCAAATAAGTATACATTTTTCTTAGCGAGTGGGAGTCTATTCCTCTAAAAAACTGATTGTAAACCATTGTAAGTCTCAAACTGGGGATATCTTATTTTGTTGTGTGCAATTTAAAGCGGAACAACACTTTTCTGGAAGTTGTACCATAGGAAAAAAAAAGATTGAAAATCTCCTATCACTTGTGTGAACCTGCCTTGGTGTGATGATCTATTTTTGTTTAAAGATATATTAAAGATTTGGCAAGTGACATCACAATTCAGTTCTTTCCATTTCATTCTTTTTATTTTCTCTACAAAACATTTTCTCAAATCACGATTAATGAGAAAGATCACAAACATATATGCCACATATACAGACACTTAAAAAGATAACAAACAATTAAGTAAATACTTAACAAACAATTAAGTAAATACATATACATTACTTTGAAAAGAAATAAAAAAGTACAAAAGACCAACATTTATCAGATCAGATATATACACCAATTATTTTACATCAAAAAACAAAACCCTTTAGGGGATTAATGTAGCAGGAATATTTAAACATTAAGTAAGTTGGTTAATTTTTTCAATCTAATTATCCCCAAAAATGTAATGGGTTTGTCTATATAGTAAAATAATTATCTATAAACCATTTCATTTCACATTGCAAGATTATTTTTAAATAGATCTTAGTCCAGTTGTCTACCAAAGGAGACCTCCAATTCTTAACTATAGATATTTTTATGGCTATTAGGATATGGTAGACAACAGGTCTAATCTCCTTGTTAAATTTCAGGTCTAAGTGTAATAAAGCCCTAGAGGGTGTCAGAAAGAGCTTATTGCCAGTGAGATTTGTCAGGTGGGCATTGGCCTTCCTCCAGAGCTTCTTAACTATCATTCATTCCCACCAGATATGGTTCAGATCAGCTAATGATTCAGAGCATGTTCAACAAGAATGATCAGAGTAGGGGAGCATGTTCACTAGTTTAGACAGAACCAAATACCAAATGTTTATTAGCTTTTATGGCCTACTGTATTTTTAGACACGGACATGCTTTGTAAAGTGTGTTGAGAGAACTATTCCAAGTTTCCACACAAATATTTACTCCTGGATCATGGTTCCATTTTGCAATAGCAGGTGGCATTGGTTTTGAACTTATCAAATCATCTTTAACATTTTGAAAGCAAGTGGCTATAGTCTGGTTCTTCATGCAGATGTGATAACCTTTTGATTTTAACTGAGGAGGTATTAAACATCAAATGTTGTTTTCAAAACACTGTAATTGTTATGTAATTAAACTATTTAATAGCAGGTAAATCAAATTCATCTTGTATTTGAGCAAAGAATTTTAATGTGTTCTCATCTATCAAGTTGGAGATCCTCTTCAACACCTTATTGATCCAAATCTCCAGGTTTATTTTGTTCTTTAAACTCATCAGAATATCTGTCAAAATCGGTATTATATTTTCTTTCAAACCAATCTTATTTACAAAAACCAAGATGGGAAAATTTGCATATAAACTAAACAGTACAAGCTCATGATAGATTGTATATCTTTCTTTCTAACCAAGCACAGACTTTTCTATAGAGGGAGTTCACTTTGTTGCAACATATACCAATTTTCTTCTCTGGATTCATCTTTATTAACTATTAAAGCATGGGCCAGTAGATTTGACAATGCAGTTTCATTTTTTGGGGGCCAATATATCTCAATTTAATCTAGAGTTTTTTGCCTGATCAAATAAACAGCAAAAGAGATTTGAATTAGATCTAACCAGCTCTTGGGGATCTTCAGCGGAATCATTCTTAAATGTAAATTAGTTTTGGCTTAATACAAGATTTAATTGAATTAATCTTTCCTATTCAGGAAAATTTAAGATTTCTCAATATTTTTCATTTGAGATTTATTTCTGTAATTAGAGGTGACAAGTTAAATTCCATCTACTACACTGGATTTTTTGAAACTTAAATATCCAGATATATGAAAGATTTTTTTAATCGGGTTAAATCTATATTTATTTTCTATAGTTTCAAAAACAGTTTGATTTAAGTTTAAGTATAGTACCATAGCTTTCACTATGTTTAATCAATAGTTTGAATACATACTATAATTCTTTATATTTTCCTCAATAGAATCAATGGTATTTTTTTTTTCCATTTGACGTTGATGTTCAAAACATAAAGGGTTACAGAAAGGAAAAAGGTATAGGGGGATAAGTAAATATGCACAGAATGATTATGGCATTTAGACATGCTGTACCATGACTCGTGATAGGATTATACAATATATAGTGCTTCTTACTCCCACAAAATGCCTGCGAAGGGCATATTCGCACACTAAGTTAACACATTTTCATTACTATCGTGCTACACCACTGTGTGTCATGAGACATTTATATTCCTAAACTTCGACTATACCCCTAGTTGATAAGGGGTAGTAATGGTGCTGGGCGTGCCCTAGTGGTCACCTCGGTCTTTGTTGTATATGCTTGTATACATTTAGACATTTTTAATTGTTAGCTGGTACATTTTCTGTAGTTTAACATTTTTGTGTGGTGGGGTACGTAAAATGGAGAGGTGGTGGGGGGGGAGGGGAAGGAGGTGGGGGGAGGAAATGTTCATACTACATTTGTAAGCAATAGCTTATACCTTGCACAGTCCGATTCCCCCAGGGAGGGGTTTCAACTTGCCAGAGAGATAGCATTACATGTAAGGTGGTTACGTTGTCTTTGGGCCAAATAAAACCTGGCTTCCCTGGCGCCATTCGGCCCTTTTGAGCGTTGTGTAAGATTGCTTTGTGGTCTGTCTTGTCCACTCCATTTGCTCATTCTGCTTAACTCTTTGCCTTAACTATTTACAAATTGGTACCTTTTCATCATTTTCCTCACTCGCGCTCTGCATCTCGTGTTTACGGTTTGTATGTGTGTGCGCGTGTATGTCTCCTCAGTTTTACTCATTGTTGCGTCCTTGTTGTTTGCCCTTATTTCATTCCTTTTTTCTCCGTGCCCCTTGTGTCGCTGACATCTCCCCCTGTGTGACTTCCTACTCTAAGTCCCTATTTTTGTCCCCATGACCTCTTCCCATCTTTCTCTGGCTTTGCTTGTGTGTGTAGAGGTACCAAATTTGGCGTTCAGTGTTGTCTCGTACAGGAGGTTGGTTGAGATTTGCGATAGTAGTTCTTTTTTCCCGGGTCTGGTGGTCTGTTTCCAGGCCCTTGCGATCAGTGTGTTTGCTGCTATTAGTATGTGGAATAGGAGTGTCGCTTGTGGTTTTTTGTGCATCTCTAGTGTCATAAACAGTAACCCGCATTCTGGTTGTAGAGGCGTGCCCGTGTTTAGTGCTTCCTCAATGATCTCTCCCACCTCTTTCCAGAAGGGTTTTATCAGGCTGCATGTCCACCATATGTGGTACATGGACCCCTCCTCTGTCCTACATCTCCAGCATTCTTTGGATGCGTGTGAGTACATTTGCGCCAGTCTGGTTGGCACCATGTACCACCTGTACTGTAATTTCCGCAGGAGCTCCAGGTGTGATGCACACCTAGACCTCCCTTTGTGGGCTGTGAGAGCTTTTTGCCATTGGTTGTCGGTAAAATTTTTGTGTAGGTCCATATGCCAGTGCTCTTTAAAGTGTTCTGCTGGCTTTATTTTGGGGTTGTCGTTCAATGTTGTGTATAAGATGGAGAGTGTTTTTTTTTGGGACTTTCCCATTGTTGCATATTTGGTATAGTTGTTCTAGAGGCTTAGGTGTGGATGTGTTGGTGTCGTTCTCCAGGAGTGATTTTATTTGGAGGTATGTGAATACATACCAAAAAAGTGTTGTTGGGCAGTCGATATTTTAGTTTTAGCGTGGGGTATGGTTCTATTTTGCCCTCTCGGAATAGGTGTTTGATATGTGTACATCCTTGTTGGATCCATGGGCGGTGGTCTAAGGAGGGGTTCACAATGTGTAGGCTTTGTAGTGGGGTTGCCATAGTCCAGTGCTTTTTCTGGCCTAAGATTTGCATTGTTGAATCCCATGTGTCTAGGAGGAGGGAGATGGTCGAGAGCAGTTCTTTGTGTTTGGGCCTTAATTTGTGGGGCACCCAGAGCAAGTATTTTATACCTCCAGAGTAAATCCCAGTCGCCTCCATCTCTACCCATTGAGGCTTAGTTTCTGTGTCATGCATGGAGAGGTTGGTTGACATGAGGGCAGCCCTGCAGTAAAGTCGTACGTCTGGTAGACCCAGGCCCCCTTGGGTGATGGGTTTGTTCAGAATTGCGGAAGCCACCCTTATTTTTTTGTGTGCCCAAACGAATGATGTGAATAGGCGTTGCAGTTTGTTTAGATACGTGTTTGGGAGAAAGATCTGAAGTGTCCTTGTTAGATATTGGAATTTTGGTAAAACTACCATTTTTAGGGCCGTTAGTCTACCCACCCATGACAGGTATTTGTGCTCCCAACCCTTCAGTGTTTCCCCCAACTCTTTTATAAGCCTGCCGTAGTTTAGCTCAAGTAGTTTATTGGGGTGCTTGGGTAGTTTTAATCCTAGAAAGGTGATGTAATCTTCCCTCCAGTCGAAGTGGAAGTTTGTTTTCAATTGGTCTAATGTGGCTCTTGGCACTCTTATCCCCATGGCTTGTGTTTTAGTGACGTTCAGTTTATAGTATGAGTGTTCCCCGTACTCCTTGATTTCGGCGAGAAGGTTGGGTAGTGAAATTTGTGGTTGTGTGATGGTCAGCATGATGTCGTCTGCAAAGAGTCCTGCCTTGTATGTGTTCTTGCCCACTTGTATCCCGTGTATGCTTGTGTTGTCTCTAAATCTTGTGGCTAGTGGTTCTAGGGCCAAAATGTATAGCAGTGGCGACGGGGGGCACCCCTGCCTCGTTCCATTGGAGAGTCGAAACGGGTCTGATAGGAACCCGGAGTTTAGCACTTGCGCCTCGGGTGAACTGTATAACGCTTCTACCACTGCTCCAAACTGTTCCGGTATTCCAAATTTTCCCAAGACCGCCTTTAGAAAGCCCCAGTGTAGTCTATCGAAGGCTTTTTCAGCGTCTAACGACACAAACAAGCCTCCCGTTTTTTGTGTTTGTAGTTTATATAGCAGGTTTATGGCTTTCCTTGTATTGTCATCCCCTTGCCTTCCCCTCACGAAACCCACCTGGTCAGTGTGAATTATGTGTGGGATGATTTGTCCCAGTCTTGTGGCGTGTAGTTTGGCGAATATTTTTACGTCTGTGTTGAGGAGTGAGATGGGTCTAAAGTTTTGTGGCGTCGTGGGGGGTTTGTTTGGTTTGGGCAATGTGACGATGTGTGCCAGCATCATCTCTTTAGGTAGAGATTTCGTATCTACTGCATGGTTGAAGGCCTTTGTTATGTATGGTGCTAACGTATGGCGAAATGTTTTGTAATAAAGGTTTGTTAGACCATCTGGGCCTGGTGCTTTACTGTTTGGTAGCGTTTGTATGACTGTGAGAATCTCCTGTGATTCTATGGGTTTGGTTAAGTCCACCTGTTGTTGCGGTGTGGGTTGATTTTGTCTAGGTAGGCCTTTATGTTTGCGTCCGTGGGCTGGGTTGTGTTCTGGTTCCCTTTTAGGTTGTACAGGGCGTGATAGTATTTTGCGAATTCTTCGCTAATTGCTCTAGGTGTGGTGTGTTTTTTGCCTTTGTTGTCCGTTAGATAGGCTATTTTTTGGTTGGTCTGTTTCTGTTTCAGCTGGTTAGCTAAGAGTTTCGTTGCTTTGTTTCCCTGCATATAGTGGGATATTTTGAGTTTGGTCATATTGTTTCGTGTCTGTTCTAGGGCTTGTTGGTGTATCAGTCTAGAAATGGACGTGATGCGATGTTGTTTTTCTACTGTCGGTTGTGTTTGGTTGCTCGTGTTTAGGTCATATAGTTCCTGTTGCCATGTTTTTAATTTGGCTTGTGCCTGTTTCTTGAGGTACGTTGCTTTCCTAATTAACAAGCCCCGGATTACCGACTTGTGTGCCTGCCATGTAGTGATCGGTGTCACCTCCCTGTTGTCATTAAGAGTGAAGTATGAATTTAGGTCTGCTGTGAATTCTGCCGTGCGTTCTTTGTTTTGGAGTAGTGTGTCATTCAGCTTCCAGGGACTTCGGTGTTTAAAGTCGTATAGGTTTTTCATGTCAAGCGTCACTGGGGCATGATCGGACCAGGTGATTGGCTGGATTTCGCAAGCGTGTATTTGGTTTATGTGCGGTCCCAAAATGAGGTACCCGTCTATACGGGAGTAGGAGTTATGGACTGTTGAGAAATGGGTGAATGATTTATCCCCCGGGTGTAAGATCCTCCATGCATCATAGAGGTGATATTCGTGCATGAGTTTCTGTAGGGCTTTACATTGTCTTTTAAGTGGGCGCTGTCTGCGTCTGTGTTGTGGAAGTGTAGTATCCAATCTGGGATCTAAAACGTGGTTGAAATCCCTGCATATTATTGTGATTCCCTGTTGTTTGCTGCTTGTTTTTTTAAGGATGCTCTGAAGGAAATTCCGTTGGTTTGTGTTGGGCGAGTATATGTTTACTATTGTGTATTGCATATCGTTAATGTTGCCCTGTATTAGGATGTACCTACCATTGGTATCAATTTCGTGGTGTTGCAGTTCGAATTTTACTTGCCTACTAAGGAGGATGGAGGCACCTCTGGATTTTGTTGGGGCCGTGGCATGGTATTGGTGTGGGAAGAGTGTCGTTTGAAAATTTGGGTGGTCATTGTGTCTGAAGTGTGTCTCTTGAAGGCACACAATATCCGCGTTAAGGGACTTGAGCTCCCTATTCAGCATGTGCCTTTTCGCGGGGGTATTCAGTCCCCTTACATTATATGTGCATATCCTCACGGTGGTTTCTGTCTGTGTAGCTGTCTATGGTGTGTCATACTGTTTGTTTTGTCTTGGGGCAGCACTCCTCCCAGCTTTGTCAAGCTTGAGTGCTGACATCCTTTTTGTGCACAGGGTGAGGGTATACCTTGGAGATCGAAGAGTATGCTCGCATGCCTTCTGATGTGTGTCTCTGTGTGTTGTGGCTGAGAGCGGTGTCTGTGGGGGGACGTTTATCTTGCCCCCCAGCATTTGTTCCTCAGTGGTACCGTGAACATAACATGAAAACATAGGATTAAACAACAACATAACAACAAAAGTATTTACACTCAAAAGTACTGCCTGAAGTATGGCTGGGCACTGCGTCGTCGTGCCTTGGGGTTGAAGCTAAGCTTCTCGGCCTTGTGCCGCCCCGCTCTTTTAGCTTCGCTTGCCTGTGCTAAGATGGTGTCGCCCTGTATGGGTCTGATTATAGTCGTCGCGTTGTCCCTAAGGGAATATATATATAGTATTTTTTATTTATTTATTTATTTAATGTGTTAGGGTTCCTCTATTGAACCTCTTGCCAGTAGGGTTTGGGTAGGTTGTCTACTTGTGGGTGGTGTATTGGTTGTCTGTTTTCTTTCCCGGCTTCCTGGCTATGTGTGTTTTTTTGTTGTTTTCTTTTCCTCCTGTGGTTTAGCCTCTGTATGTGGGGCCCCAAAACCTCCCTCTTCCCTGGGACCCTCTCTTCGATCCCCTTAGATAGTCGCCTGAGAAATGGCCCCTTCTATCTGACCCTTGGTTAATCTAGTACCGGTGTGATCACATTACCCATCCCTGGTCTCGAACTGGCTCAGTCTCTGTTGGTGGAGTTCATCCCTAGTTGTAGTTTTGTCCTGATGATTCTTTTATTTTCTCTTTGGTTTTCTCCAGTCTGGGGATAGTCTGCTAGGGCCAGTCTCTGAGTTGGCCTGATCATTTACGGCAATGTCCCATGTTTGGAGGATTTTCCGTCCTTCTTCTGGTGTCTGTATAGCTGTGGTTTTTCCTTTCCTGTTGACCAGGAGTTTTGTTGGGTATCCCCAGCGGTATGGAATGTGATGTTCCCTCAGGCTCTGGGTTATGCTCCTGAAGTCTCTGCGGCGCTTTAGTGTGAAATCGCGATTTTCTTGTAAGGTTCTGGTAGAGTTTTGCCCGTCCTGTTGGCAGTCAGGACCGCTTCTTTGGCATGGTAATAATGCATACGGAGCAGGACATCCCGTGGTGTTTTTGGGGATAAGAAGCTTGGTTTTGCTGTGCGGTGAATTCTGTCTATCAGTAGCATCTCTTGGGGCCAATCTGGCAGTAATTTTTTCATCAGGCCTGATACATGGGCCATGAGGTCTGGTGTACTCACCGCTTCTTCTATGCCCCTTATGCAGAGGTTGTTTCTGCGGGCACGATCTTCCATGTCTGCAAATTTCAGCTCCTGCGAGTCCAGTCTCGCCAGGATGGTGTTCACTGTGCTCACCAGTGTGTTATGGGCCGTGTCATATTCCGCCATTTTGTCCTCCACTCGTGAGGTTCTCGTCCCCAGCTCCTGTATGTCCTTTTTCAGTTCCTTCATTGTGGTGTCAAACCTTTGCATAATTTTTTTGGACATGTCATCCAGCATTGTTTGCAGAGAATTATGTGTTAGCACTGGCTCTGTGTCCGCCAAGTGTTCCCTGAGGTCCGCGGTTTCTTCGGCGCCATCTTGGGCCTGCTCTTGCAGCTGCTGGGTTTTTGTTTGTCCGGTTCTGGAGACGAAGAAATTGTTTTTTTCTGCCTTCTCCGTGGTCCTTTTCCCCTTGGGATGTGACATTCTTTTGTGTTGTGGCAAGGCAGTTTGCCTTAATTGCTCATAGAAGCCGTTTTAGAGCGGAGCTCCTAACACATGCGACCGCTCCGGTTCACAGTCAGGCCACGCCCCCCGAATCAATGGTATTTTTAATAGTCAAAAGGATATCATCTGCATATAATTAAAATCTTCTGACTGTCTTTATATCCCATATCTATATTCTTTTGATTTAATCTTATTTCTGTTGGCAGAGATTCAATAGAGAGCTTGTATGATAGTGAGGATAAAGGACAGCCCTATCGTGTGCCAATTCTTATATGAACCAATGGAATTTTATACCTGAGCCGATGATTTTACCTTGAGGACTATTATAGAGCACCATAATTGCTCTGAGTATCTTCCCAGAAAAACCTGGGAGATGTTTAGAAAGATTTGATTTTTAAAGAAGCTTTTTGGATCTTTTTTGCATTAGGGGTAAATGATAGTTTGTAACAAGAATCATTAAACGTCTTGCCCATCTTTTTAGGGGATAAACAAACGTCATCTTTGTAGATTATCTATGAAATGTTATTTGATTTATTCTTATTTTTCAGTTTATTGAAGATCAATCTATCGGCTCTGTTTCCTTTATAATAGCACTTGCCCCCCCCCCCTGTATTTTTCAATTTGTGCCGGTATTTTTCTTATGAGTGAGAATACTGTGCAATACCAACGCCGGCCAGTAGGTAACGCTGTGTGTGGAGAGAGGCAGTGATAGAAAGCTACATCTAATCCCTGCGTCTCTCTCTGTACTGAATCTGCAGGGGAGCAGCTATAGACAGTGCAGCCAGCAACTCCCAGACTGCAGGGACAGCCTACAGATCCGGTAAGTAAGGCATGGGGGCAGCCTATAGTTCAGGTAAGTGAGGCATGGGGGGGCAGCTTACAGATTAGGTAAGTGAGGCATGGGGGCAGCATTAGATCAGGTAAGTGAGGCATGGGAGGCAGTCTACAGATCAGGTAAGTGAGGCATGGGGAAGTCAATAGTTAAGGCATTTGATGCATGGGGGACAGCCTACAGTTGAGGTAAGTAAGGGACGGGGGCAGCCTACAGATCAGGTAAGTAAGGGACAGGGGGCAGCCTACAGATCAGGTAAGTAAGGGATCATGAGGGGGTGGCCTACAGATCACGTAAGTGAGGCATGGGGGACAGCCTACAGATCAGGTATTTGAGGCATAGGGAGCAACCTACAGATCAGGTAAGTTAGGCATTGGGCGAGCAGCCAACAGATCATGTAAGTGAGGCATGGGGGGCAGCCTACAGATCAGGTATTTGAGGCATGGTGGGACAGCCTACAGTTGAGGTAAGTGAGGTATGGGGGGCAGTCTACAGATCAGGTATTTGAGGCATGGGGGACAGCCTACAGATCAGGTAAGTGAGGGATCAGGGGGGGCAGCCTACAGATCAGGTAAGAGGCATTTGGGGGGGTAGCCTACATATCAGGTAAGTGAGGCATGGGGGACAGCCTACAGATCAGGTAAGTGATGCATGGGGCAAGCAGCCTACATATTAGGTAAGTGAGGCATTTGGGGGGGGGGAGCCTACAGATCAGGTAAGTGAGGCATGGGGGGGTTAGCCTATAGTTCAGGTAAGTGAAGCATGGGAGATTATAGAAAATAATTCAGGACTTCATGTAGGAAGTCAGAGTAGGAGGATGTGGTCCCTAAAATGTATTCTTTTTAAATTTCCATCTCTGCTGTATGTCCCATGTAGTCAGATTCACTATTACCACCTATGTGGACTATGATACATTAGAGAAAAGGGAAATAACTACATTCACCAATGGGTTAACTAGGTGCATTACTGCTGTCCACAGTGTGTTTGTACAAAGCATACAAAATAAACTTGGAAAAGGCAGTATACCCTTCCATAATGTCCAACATGTCAGGAACCTGTTGTCTTGCTTCTAGACTGCAGCTATGAATCACGAGAAGACTAGTCTTTCTACCAGATTATATCAAACTTATATGATATGTGGCTGCCCCTTGGGGCTACCCGCCCTCCCCCCCAATGAATGAGAGAGGACTGCTTGCTGTGTGTTTGTGTATTCAGCAGTGAATATGTATTCAGCAGTCTGTGTGTATTCAGTTTTGAGTGAATGTATTCAGCAATCTGCATTTGTATATTCAGCAGTCTGTGTGTGTGTATTTAGCACTTTGTGTGTTCATATATTCAGCAGTTTGTGTATGTATTTAGCAGGTGGGGCGCAGAAACACAAAGGGAATGGAGAAGAAGACAATATCAAAGAGAGGGGATGGAGAAGGAGACAATGACACACAGAGAAACTGGGGATGGGGATAGGGACACACAGACTGAGGAAGGGGACAATGACACACAGGAGCTGGAGAAAGGGACAGTGGCACAGAGGGTCTGGGAAGAAGATCAAGAGGCAAGCAGAGGAACTGGGGAACAGGACAATGACACACAAAGGAGCTGGGGGAAAGTAAAACACACAAAGGGGAAAGTAAGAGACACACAAGGGGAAAATGGAGGATAAAGTAAACTAAGGGGGTAGATACACTAAGAGGGGTAAGACATTCAAAAGAGGGAATAAGAAACACAAAACAGGGGTTAAGAGACACACAGATAAAAATATATGTTTTCCAACAGACTCTCTAATTGATGCTGAGACAGCCCCCCTTCATGGCCATTTGTTTTTATTATTATTAATTATTTCTGGCATTTATAAGGTATGGGAGTGTTGTGCGTGCAATCTGGTACTGTGGACACATTATAGTTTAGCTAGTGCTGTGAGTGTCTCCTAATACTGTAGTAACTGCTGTGCAATGGCTTTGTGTGCAGCCATTTTTATAGTTCAGTTATAGTGCCTTGATCATGGATGTAGGACTAATGTGGTGCATTGAAAAGTGTTAACATTAAAACAGACTAGAAATTTCAACACTCAAATCAGACAATGGCAACTTGATTCTTTTATTAAGCTTTTCCATTAGGTTTCTTGAATTTTGTGCATACCTGTCTTTTGTGATAATGACTATGCCCCTCCCCTGCATGACACAGTCACAAAGGGGCAGAGCATTAATGTCAATACAATTATGCCCTCTTCCCCCCTGCAGGCCCCAAGCATGAATCAGTGGATGGACAAAGTTGAGGAATTGTATAACATGAAGTCCCTCATGGACTCTACACATGGAATGACTGAGAGCCCAGACTTGGGATCCTATGTGTTCCTACATGGTGAAACACCTGACCAACCCTGTCTATTGGTCTTTGTCTCTTCATTCATGGAGACCTGTAACTAGTGATGTCCTGAACGGTTCGCCGAACGGTTCGCCGCGGACGGCGAACATATGCGGTAAACTTTGACCCTGTACCTCACAGTCAGCAGACACATTCCAGCCAATCAGTAGCAGACCCTCCCTCCCAGACCCTCACACCTCCTGGACAGCTCACTAAGAATGCAGCTTCACAATGAATGTAAAATGGATGTTGTCCAGGAGGTGGGAGGGCCTGGGAGGGAGGGTCTGCTGCTGATTGGCTGGAATGTGTCTGCTGACTGTGAGGTACAGGGTCAAAGTTTACCGCATATGTTCGCCATCCGTGGCGAACCATTCGGCGAACCGTTCGGGACATCACTACCTGTAACTAATCCTGGAACTCATGCTAGTTCAGGATGGTAGGTATCGCCTGACTCTCCTTTCTTGTGTTGCTCAAGCCCTGGAATAAGGCCCAGGGTTGACTGTTCTATATGCATAAAGTGTATAATATAAATAGCTTTTTTAATCATTTTGTGTATGTATTCAAACTAATATCACACAAAGTAACTGTGTAACAGAAGAATCATGAAAAAAAAGAACCTCCATCCATTATATTTTTTTTTATTTCTAAAAAAAAAAAAATAGTTATTTTAAGTGCAAACAATCAGCAAATTATTTTGTGATAGTATTTGAACTATAGACCTGTATAATTACTGCATGACAACAGTTTAAAAAAAAAAAAACCCCTTAATCTATTGTGTTAATACATCGAAATATATCTTAGGAGGGAGCAGAAATACTTCCCTCTCTTTTTTTCTCAGCTTTATAAAGGCAAGATATAGTGTATAATTTTGTGTAAAACAAATATTCAAACTAAAAAAAATAAAGAAAAATTATAAGGTAAAAACTGACAAATAATTTTGTGTAAATATTCGAACTGTTGATATACACAATTACCGTGTGATGACAGCTTTTAAAAAAGGAAATAAGCAAAAAACTAGTTCCTGCTTTCCATTTCAGGAGACTTGCAAAGAAAATGACAGGGCATACCGTTATTAGATAATTTTGCATTGAGTTGCTACATGACAAAACCATTCTGCTCTCACCAAATCTGTACCGTGCATAAGATTGTCTGTAGGGGGTGAAGAAAAAAGATCACTCAATATTTTAATATATCCAGATATAATAGAGGAGAGATTATAAAAAAAAAGAAAAGAAAAAAAAATACAACACTTCTTTTTTTTTCAAAATTGTGAAATAAAATATATATTTTACTTCACAATTTTGAAAAAAAAAAAGAAGTGTTGTATTTTTTTTTTCATTTTCTTTTTTTATAATCTCTCCAAATAGTTTTATATAATATGAGGGCTCAGGGCAGCTCTATGAGGAGAGAGAGAGAGTTGTTATGTAATTATATAAAACTCTAATTGATCGTTTCTTTATGTTGCAATCAGCAGACAATTTAAAGAAAAAACTGAAACTTCCAACTTTCAGTGTTAGTTGCATTTAATGATGCTGGGACTTCAGCTTTTTAAAATTCAATATAACTAAGGTAATGAGAGCATAGCCCAATATTATTATGTAGCTTACAGCTGGTTTCAATGTGACAAACTGCAGTATTCTAGTATTCAGCTTAACGCAGACCTATTAGGTCTCAACAAAGCCTATAGCATGAATTAATAGAAACAACCACCCTATTAAATTTCAGTTTGGTTAGGCTCCTTTCATGGCTTGTATATTTCAAATTCAGTAGCTATATGTTTATTTAGGTCACTAATATTTTTCAGCTGTATAATGCTCTAGTTAAGATTTCTTTCCTGTTGTATCCCACGGAAACAATTATTATACTGCAGAGTATGTTGGAAAACAAAGTTTTTTTTAAATGTATTACACTTTCCTATAGTGTATTATGCAATGAATTTAGTTTATTCTGTGAATGTATTATTTAACAAAGTCCCAGCTTGTGAATAAAATAAAAATTTAAAAATGAGCAACTTATCTGAAACTCTGAGTACTTTGAGCCTCAGTATTAGGCATTGACTGGATACAATTTTGTCAGCAGGGATCTCTGCCACCACATGGATGTATATCAGTTGTGGACAATGTGCCATGAACAGTGTCATGGTAACCACTTCAAAATGACCAGCAAGCAGCCAGACTGGTAATCTGCAACACCAGCGGTGGCTACCTCCCAAGCCCCCAGCTCACGTTTTCCAGCAAGCTGTCCCCCAGCCTGTGTTCTCCATGATCTCCTTTGCATCCTCAGTTCATAACACCATGAGTGTAACCATGTGTCATCGCTCCCCATCCCACACTACCTGACATCACAATCCAGTTCAGTCCTTCCTTAGTCAGGGCACACATTGCATTGGTGGAGGAGAAACAGAAAAATTGTTTGTTTCTCCATCCCTGCATACTGTGTTCTGTGACAGAAAGGGGCAGATCTTAAAACTCTGACAGGAAGTCAAGATGGCAGTGTGGATTTCTATTTTTAATTTGGTATGTAAACAAATTTAAAGAATTTAAATAGGACAATTACAAGAAAAGGTAAAAGGAACGATATGTGGAAGAGGACCCTTTTCAAGCAAGCTTACAGTCTATAGGAGGTGGGGTGTAAAACACAAAAGCAATCTTCAAGTTGGGAGTGAATTAGAGCTGGAGAAGAAAGTAGAGTGCTGCCCTTTAGGAGAGAGCAAGAGACGGGTATGTGAGGTAGAGGCTACTCTGGGAGGCCATAAGCTTTCCTAAAGAAATGGGTTTTAAGGTACTTCTTAAATGATTGAAGACTAGGGGAGAGTCTGATGGTGGTAGGCAGGCTATTCCATAGGAAAGGAGCCGCCCGCGAGAAGTCCTGCAAGCGTGAGTTGGCCGTACGCGTGCAAGCAGTGTACAAGAGAAGGTCACGGGCAGAGCGGAGAGACAGAGAAGGGGCATACCTATGGATCTGTGAAGAGATATAAGAGGGGCTAGAATTGGTCAATGCTTTATAGGTATGGGTTAGCACTTTGAATTGACTCTTATAGGATACAGGAAGCCAATGTAAGGACTGTGAGGTGGGGGGGGTGAGGTGTGAGAGGACAGACTAGAGAGGAAAATTAGTCTGGCGGCAGCATTCATTACAGACATGCAGGAAATTACTAGTGCATGGACAAGCTCCTTAGTAGCATCTTGCTTAAGAAAGGGGCAGATGCGGGCTATGTTTTTAAGATGGACTCTACAGGACTTGGTAACATGCTGGATGTGAGGCCAGAATCAAGTATGACACCAAGACAGCGCGCTTGCAAGGATGGACTGATGTGGATACCACTAACTTTAAGGGAGAGCGAAAGAGGCGGATCAGTATTAGGAGGAGGAAAGACAAGCAGTTCAGTTTTCGAGATATTTAGTTTCAGAAAGTGGGAGGACATCCAGTCAGAAATGGAAGAAAGGCAAGCAGTGACACGTTGCAGGATGGCAGGGGAGAGGTCTGGGGAGGAGATGTATATTTGGGTGTCATCAGCGTACAGGTGGTAGTGGAATTCAAATGAGGTAATGTTAAAAAAAAACAAAAAAAACAAGCAAACAAGCGTCCACCAAAATATAAAATACACAATGCCTTACATCCAGTAAGAACAAGGTGCGGCTAAAATCAAGCATACTGCATTAAAGCACTACACTCTCTTCTACCTCTTCCTTGACTGTTAGTGTGCAACCACTGTATTTTAAACCTTGTTGGATATATTCAAGTGCAGGGGGAAGAGGGCAGATGGACTTGTACAAAACTTCAAACTGATGAGGAGAGAATCAATGATGCCTCTGGCAGAGAAAGTTGGATATATTGATATATCGCTTGGGGAAAAGACATGATATTTTATTTACCAGTTGTACATATGTAATTGGTCCACTCTTTAAAAAGATCAACTCTTTATCAACCAAACCAGGTCCTACAGTGAGGCAATTAAAATGTCAGCATTAAATAATAAGTCTTTCTAGTGATGCTGCATTCATTAAACTGCACATTCATTAAACTGTGCCCCAAGACACCGGATTGAAAACTATATAATGCCTTGATTTAATAAGCTTCACAAATAATTCAGTACTGTTGGAAAAATGTTCCAAATAATTTAACTACAGAAGTCACTATTAACGTTTATTGTAAGCTTTGTAGATAAATCATTTAGAAATTTTTCTGACTGTATTGAATTATATGGAAAATTTATTGCATTGAGGCCAAAGTTATAATATTGGTTATTTGACATTAAGGCTTGAGATAAATATTTAAGGTTAGTGTAGCATTAGAGGGACTTGGTGAACTTTGGCATAGGGACTGTTTAAAGAACTCAGTTATAAGGCCCTGGGGAGTCAGCATAGCTAAACGGACAAGGGCACATGTATGAGTGTGGGGATGGTGCTAGTGATTGGCTATATGTGTTTAGGGGAGTGGTTATGGGTTTGTAGTGGGGCAGGGATCATCTTACCTCAGTGCCTTTTGGGATTCTGGCCAGCAAACAACTTCCCACCCACCCACCCACCCTAATTTTCTGTTTTTGTTCCGTCACAGCTAGCGGGGAGCGTGTCCTTGCCAACAGGGTTGGGGAGCAGATGGAATGTCAGGAGATGGACATGGTGGGTCTCAAACTCCCCTGCTCTGTAAGGTAAACTTTTAAGTTACCGAATAGGACGTGCCCACCGAGCAAAAAGCCGGCTGGTGGTAGAGCATTTAAGATGATGGGAATTTTTGGTTTGGACGAGAGGGGAGGTGAGACACCAGTGGGTAAAGTTTTGGTGCATAGGCACTTTGTTAAGTTCGTTGGCAAGGACGGTTATTTAAGTTGGAGGCTGTAGGGCAATAAGTGTAATTTATATGTCAATTTATATGTTAATTATGGTATGTATATATATTTATCTGTTTATTTATATTTGAATTAAAGGAAAAGAATAAAGTTCGGATGAGTACTACAGTTGTAAGTTTAATAAATGCTGTGGCCTGTTTCATCCAATATTCGTTGTTTGTCATTATTGGGGGGAGAATTGGGGTAGTCTCCTTACTCTTAGTCGCACCACATTCCCCACTACGTACATACATGTTAACTTACTTCCAGGTGCTATGCATTGTAACTCCAAGATTCTCAGCCAGCTAAAACCTGCTATGATTATAAGTCTACTAAAATTATACATGGTTGTCCTCAAAGTTCATCCACTTGTGATTACATAACCTTACAGAAAAGTACCAGGTTGCAAAGTACTCTTTGCTTAAAAATGTCCTGTTAAATACACAGCAAACATTTTACAAATAAAGAAAAGGTATCTGCTTGTAAAACTGTTGTAGCACAAAATGTTAAACTCAAGGTAAGAGTACAGTTCCTTGTGCGCTGTGAAACAGAGTTGCAGAATTGTTCTTCACCTTTATTTAGAAAGCATTTATGCCGTCATTGGGTATTGACATTCTTTACACCGATTCCTAGTTAATATTTTTATCTGTGCCGTGTTGATCTGTTGGTTTTGTATTGTTATTGTAGTATTCCTTGAATGAAAATAAAATAATAATTTTTTTGTTTGTTTGTTTCCTTGTAAAGAAGATGAAGATTCAAGGATGCCAGCTGATGCTGCTGGATAATGGAAGTACAACATTATTTAATTTTACGCTTTTTATTTTTTTTATAAATAAAGGAATAGTATCTGCTTGTAAAACGAAAAAATTAAGTTTAAGGAAAGAGTAGAGCTCCTGGTGCACGTTCAAAATCTATTGGTAGAGTTGCCAAATTGAAAAAGAAAATTGATCTAGATGAAAATTACTTACTTAAAAATAGAGTAGAGAGAGTTGTCATTAATGATAAATTTTCAAGCTGGTCAAAAGTGGTAAGTGGTGTCCCTCAGGCTTATGTTCTGATACTGCTTCAATTTAACATATTTATAAATGATCTTTAAATAGGCATTGCAAGTCATTTTTCAATGTTTGCAGATGACACAAAAACTCTGTAAGTTAATACAAAGTTAAAAGGATGTTACTTTGCTCCAGAGGGATTTAGATATATTGGGGGAATGGGCAGTCAAATGGTAGACCACAAACTAGGCAACAATGAGCAATGTCAATTAGCAGTTGTTAAGGCTAGTAAGTTTTGTTATTTAAAAAAAGGGGCATTCATTTTTGGGATGAAGGTATCATTTTGCCTCTTTATTAATTAAGGGTAAGACCACACATTGAATATGCTGTGCAATTTTGGGCAACTAATGACATTATGGCACTAGAAAAAGTGAATAGACATGCTACAAAAATAATAAAAGGAATGGAACGTTTCAGTTATGAAGAATGGTTAACAAATTTTTATCTCTTTCGTTTAGCAAAACGGCACCTCAGAGAGGATATGATAGTATCATACAGATAAAGTCTGAATCAATACAAACCATTGTCTGGAAATCTGTTCATAAACAGGACTATACGTAGGACATCATGTCACGTGTTTAGACTGGAAGAAAGGAGATTTAGTCTAAGACAAAGGAAATAATTTTTTTATAGTACGAACAGAAGAATGTGAAATGCTCTTCCTGAAGAGGTGGTTTTATTAGAGTCAGTTCAGATGTTTAAACAGCAACTGGAGGGATAATTGCAAAAACACAATATTCCGTGATATCATTTCTAATTTGTGAGATAATAGCTTCTTGATCCACTGAGATATCTGACTGCCATTCTGGTTTCAATAATTTATTTTCTCTACTTTGTTGCAAAATTGGAAAACTCTTTAAAAACTGTTTTTTCTTTTAACCTTCTTTTGTATCAGCTGGAAAAACATGTGAGAAAGGCTGAACTTAATGGACGCATTTCTCTTTTCAGCCTATGTAACTATGTAACATATGCTAAAAAGGCTATAACGCGTGGTTCAGGGTCAGAGCATATTTCTAGAAAACCATTGCTTAAGTCACACTATTCATTTGGAATTACTTTAATTACTTGTATGAATGACTGAAATCCACTGTTCTTTTCATTCAGATGTCTGCATATCTGTTGGGATTGTGTTAGTGTCTCAAGTAAACATGCCATTCAACACATAAAGCATTTAAAGGCCAAGTATCTTTAGTATCATTTAGTTTTGCAAAACGATACCTCAGAGAGGATATGATAGCATTATACAGATTAAATCTGGGTCAATACAAACCATTGCCTGTAAATCTGTTTATAAACAGTACTATACATAGGATATGATGTCACATGTTTAGACTGGAAGAAAGGAGATTTAGTCTAAGGCAAAGGAAATTATTTTTTTACGGTACGAACAGAAGAATGTGAAAGTGAAATTCTCTTCCTGAAGAGGTGGTTTTATTAGGGTCTGTTCAGATGTTTAAAAAGCAACTGAAGGGATAATTGCAAAAACACAAAATTCTGGGATATCATTTCTAATTTGTGAGATAGCTTCTTGATCCTCTGAGATATCTGACTGCCATTCTGGGTTCAATAATTTTTTCCCCCTACTTTGTTGCAAAATTGGAAAACCCTTTAAAAACTGTTTGTTTTTTTAACTTCTTTTGGATCAGCTGGAAAAACAGATGTGAGATAGGCTGAACTTGATGGACGAATTTATCTTTTCAGCATGTGTAACTATGTAACATTTGCTAAAAAGGCTATGAAGCTTGGTTCAGGGTCAGAGCATATTTCTAGAAAACCATTTCTTAAGTCACACTATTCATTTGGAATTACTTTAATTACTTGTATGAATGACTGACATCCACTGTTCTATTCATTCGGACATCTGCATACCTGTTGGGATTGTGTTAGTGTCTCAAGTAAACATGCCATTTAGCGCATAAAGCATTTAAAGGCCAAGTATCATTAGAGCTTTGCTGTTTGCTTGAATGCTTCCCTATGTAAGTAATATACATGTTTACTTTTCTTTGGTTGAAAGTGTGCACATCAAACCATTGAAAATAGCATATTTATGGTCTTTCACTGATATTTATGGTCTTTCACAGTATTTATTAGCTTTTACCTTTTTGTAGCACTAGTATTTAACCATTCTTAGAGTTGGGAAACATTTATGATCTATACAACTTAAAACCCCTTCCTCTCTTGATAAAGAAATGAATGTAGTCTCAAAACGGACTAAATGTTTCTCTGCTCATATTTAAGGAGTTTTTAATGAGATTTTGCTTTTGCAATGAGGCAAGAATCAGCATATTCCCAATTTTGTTGGGAATCTGTAGCATTGTGACAGGAAATAATCAAAAATTGTCAAAAATAACCAAGCTCATACGGTATTACTAACTTTTTTTTTTTTTTTTTAATTAAGAGACATGAATGTTCTCCATTCCATCATAATGTACACAGTGGTTACATATCTCTTTCCTTCTGCCTCTGTTTCTTGCTGTAAACTTAGAATAACAGGCAAAATAAATAAATAAACTTCCAAGGAAATTATCCCTACCATAGAGTCCACAATGACTTTAGAAAAGATTTGACTTGGGAATTTAAAGAGTACATAGATACCTTGATGATATGGAAATTGGCATAGAATTTTGTTTTTACATTACATTTTTAAAATTGCTACCAAATGTATAGTTGTTTAACATTTTTCTATCTTAAAATGTCCTGGGCCTCATCACTATGCTGTGTGCATCTCTGCAAAATTATGGAAATATGCATTTGGCACTGATAGTTGATATATAACATCATATACAGTTCTGTATACCCGCTTATTTGTGATACCTTGGAAACAAGCATCACCATTTGTTCAAGTAAGGGTTCCTTTTGGGGGTTAGGGTTTTTTTTTAATGTTGCAAATAAAACAGTGTTACACTATGGAGATTTTCTCTGTATCTTTTTAACCCCTTAAGGACCAAATTTCTGGAATAAAAGGGAATCATGACATGTCACACATGTCATGTGTCCTTAAGGGGTTAAAGGTATCATCCTGCCGTCACAAGTTATTGTGCTTTACATCTAGGAACCACATTGCAACGACAACCATTAACCCCTTCAACACCAAAGGACTCTGGACCTCCATATACACATTTTCTTGGAACATTTTATATACTACCAATATATACTGTGTATAATAGTAAGGTGTAAAGGTGACCAACAGACATTTTATTTTGAGCAATGGTGTCTAATATTTTGTCTTCGTAAGAGTACTTGTAAAGCACCCTTTTTTATTTTAAGGGTTTCTCTCACTTAGCGCTAACACGATTTTACCATATTGTTTATGTAAGATTAGGAAATCTTAAATGTATTTTTAGCTGCTTCTATTTTATAGTTCTTTTATTAATTTGTTACCATCTATCTGGTTAAATATATATCTTTTTTGCGCTCTCTTATTTATATATATTGTAAAAAAATTCTGTTTGTCCAATAAAAAAGGTATTACAAGATAC
Source organism: Pelobates cultripes (assembly GCA_933207985.1). Taxonomy (NCBI): domain Eukaryota; kingdom Metazoa; phylum Chordata; class Amphibia; order Anura; family Pelobatidae; genus Pelobates; species Pelobates cultripes. The sequence goes on along the minus strand of OW240915.1, from coordinate 259,511,958 downwards.
AAATTTTATCTGTATTTTACATGTATATATATTTACTGCAAATCCTCCAGAAAATCACAGATAATTAGAAATGTGCTATTGGGATCACAAGGAAACCACTGTAAAGATGGAAAGCTTAAGTATTTATAGTCAGAAGTAGCCTGAGGAGGCGGGCAAAACGCATCATGGAGGATGTCATGGAGAGGCGGACCCACGAGGCACATGTTATCGCGAATCGGCGAAACCCGAACGTGACTGTGTGCTGGTGGCGGTTTTTATTTTAAACACTTGCCTAGTTGGCATACCCACCACCCTATATGGTGTCTTATAGAGAGGTCCTCCCCCTGTCACTCCCTGTCAGGGTGGCGGTCTGCTGCCCGGGACCCAGACACTGTCCGGGCGGCGGTGCAAGGACCGGGACCCAGTATGCCTGATGATAAGTGGGAGTCTTTAGCGTGAGAGTGGATAGGTCAAGGTCTGGTGCAGGGTAACTGCACGCCCCCTGGTGTTGAGCACCAGCGTTTGTGCAGCCACATACCAGAACTCTGATTCAGCTTATGCGGATCCCAGGAACTAGGAGCTTGGAATTAAGAAGACCTCCCAGGAGCTGAATATGGAGGCTCTGCAGCAGGAGTGTATCCAGTACTGAAGCAAGGCAAGACTAGCGATAGGTACCATACATGAAAACAAGACAAAACTAGGAGAACCCAGAGCCGGAGAAGGATAGGAAGCTAAACCCAGAACATATACACAAGACACGAGGGAAACATGAACATAACATGGGCATGACTGGACAGGACTGTACATGGATTGGGTATACAAACTAAAACAAGACAAGATAGGCAAAACAAGAGGAGAAATACCTAAGCACTATATATGAAAATCATGGGGATATAGTTACATTATATGATCATACATTGCATAAACCTGCCAACAACGCCAATGTACCCCATATCTGGCAGGTCCTACACTGCCTAATGTATGCTAAAACAACCAAAGAAGACATATATAGCACTTACCTGCAAGAAAGGGCAGAAGCCTTGAGCAGCTGCCTGCAGGAATACTGAAACAAAAAGAATGATGGAAAACAAACGGGTGTGGCAACATAAAACAAACATTTAAAGGAAACCTGGAAACTGGGAATCCCAGGGATGGATTTCAGGAATGAACCCAGAAATACCAACAATAAAGAAAACCAGACATAGACTAGAAAACCAGAAAAACCAAGAAAAACTAAACAAGAATTGTAAAAAGAGTACTGGATACCAGAAGCCAAGACCAGGCATCTCCACAGAACAGAGCAGGATGTGACACTCCCATGCTATTTTTTGCTTTACTGGTCACCAAGAGGCCGACACCCTGCCACATCGGTGGCCACAAAATCCCCTCAGGCCAAGACATAACTAGAGCCTCTCATGCTGCTTGGCATTTAGAAGCAAGTCAGCACAATATAATCACTTTGGTTACTTGTGGAATTTTGTCCTATCCGAGCATGTCTGAACTGTTGAGGATTTGTCAATTCCCAGCACTCCTGCAAGGTCTATCACTCCATCTCATGGAGGGGACAATGCCAGCCCGTCTTCCCTCAGGTCTTCGACCATACCTAAGATCACGGCCGAATTAAGGCATAGGAACATACCCTACCCTGTCACTGCCAGGAAGGCTGAACTTTATAGACTGCTCAACACCAACACAGGTAACACCTGGGCTGGCAAGGGCCCCAGTGATGCCCAGTAATCCGACCTCTGGGCCAACCTTTCATCAGTCTTGTCCTCATTGGTTCGGATTACCAACAGGCTGGACTGTTTGGATGCTAGTGACAAGCCAGAGGCACCATCTGGATTTGTTACTCCAGAACCTACTGGTTTTCCCGGCACCCTAACTGGTAAACTCATTGGTCCACTAAAGAACCCAAACATTATCAACACAGCACACATGGTTCCAGCTAATATTAAGAAGGATACCTTGAAGGGCAAGGATGTCAATCTAGTTCCGCTGCTGATTGCCTCCCAAGATTTTCTTGAGAACAAGACATATTAGCTTGTGGCGATGTCTCTGTGGTACTGAAGGCTAGGGACCCCAGGTTGAATAGGAAGTTGTCAATTCCTGAATTCATCCTGGCCTTTGGTATTTATAGGGATATGGTGTGCTCAGTGTATCCTGAGCGCAGAGAGGAATTCTATCTGTATTTACACAAGCTGGTGGGCCTGGGGCATAAGTATGGAGGTACATAATTTTATGATTACCATAGATCGTTCTCCGCGAAGATGTCTGCAGCTCTGGCTCAGTTTAATTTCCAGAGGGACTGGAGCCAGTTGGACACGGAGCTGTTTTGCAGGAACTTCGCGGGCCTCAGGTCTTCAGCTTGTGGTATTTGCTCTTCATCCTCACATCACAAACCTATGTCCTAATAACCCGGAGCTGGGTGCTACCTTCCCTGTCCCGACCCCCTCAGCTAAACCTGAGAAGGTGATCAAGGACAAGCTTGGGCATAATATTGTTTTTCTGGGTTAATCCCAGATTTGCAATAACTTTAATGCAGGTTCCTGTGGATTTAGTGCTTGCCAGTTGTTGCATGTGTGTTCTTTTTGTTTTATGGCACATGCCAAGACAATGTTCCCCAAACTCTATATGGCTTCAATGAATGTGACTTGTTTCGCGAAATTATTGCATAACCATGCCTCACCCCACTTGGTGGAATTTTTGGTGGCTGGGTTCACGGAAGGGTTCCATATGGGAATCATTTACATGCCATCCGGCATTGTAGAATACAAGAACCTGCTGTCCGTCCTTGCCCTAACTAACCCTATAGGGGTGGTCTCTGGTAACAATTCAGCCAAGCAATGGTTGATTGTTGACCTCTCTGCTCCCCACTCTTCCACGACCCCTAGTCTGAACTCCCTCATTCCTTCAGAGGAATTCTCCCTTCAGTATGCCACCATAAAAAACACCATAGACGCTAATCTGACTGCAGGGACAGGGGGCATGGCTCAGCAATACTGACATCATTAACGCATTCAAGCTCCTCCCAATCCATCCTTCTTTGTGGCATCTACACAGTGTTAAGTGGCAGGGTTCCTTTGGTGCAAAAAGTAGTCCCAGGATTTTTGATACCTTTGCTGAGACCTTATGCTGGCTACTACTCAATGTCTGTAGATGCCCTACAGATATTTACTATTTAGAGGACTTTTTGACTATTGAGAGTAACTTATTTCCGCCCAGTAGCCTGAGAGCCACAATCCAACTTTTCCAGCACCTGGGGGTCCCCGTCTCCCCTAAAAAGATAGAAGGACCCGACATATCGATAAATTTCCTTGGTATCACACAAGATTCTGTTAATATGCAAGCCAGCTTGCCTAGAGAGAAGATTGACCGCATTCTATCCAGCATCGATCTATATCTCTCTGTGGGATATTGTAATCGTAAAGAATTACAGTCTCTACTGGGCTCCTCAACCTTGCCATGAAAATTATTCCGCAGGGCTGGGCTTTTATATCTAGACTGCTCAATCTGTTTACCCGCTTTCAGTAAGATATTTCCCGTATTTCACTGGACATTCCGGCTACCTTGAATTTACGCATGTGGCAGGAATTTCTCAGATGGAATGGGAAAAACATGTTTATCTATTTACTTACTTCTGATTCTCTTACTATTTTTACAGACACGGCTTCCACCTCAGGCTTTGCTGCTATTTTTGGCAATAATTGGCTATGGGGGGTGTAACGAAGTGCCCTTCGCCACTTGTGCCTGGAGGGGACTACAGGCTAGCCTCCTGCCTTCCGACTATGGCCCATGTGCTGATAGTGGTATTTTCCCTTGCAGAAAGGTTTATTTGTGTATTTCTGCTGGGGCGTTCTGGACTTTCAGTATGGTAGTAGTGCTATCCCAGATAGCTATGCCATGGAGCCTATTTGTGTAACAAAAGACTATGGAAAAGACTTTGGCTCCATGGCGATTGAATTGTATGTATGTGATCTGAGCGCCATTCAATAATAATGTGCACTCAGATCTAAGCTATCTGGGGATATGTTGCATGTATATGTTTTATGTAGTAATTGTAACATTGTGTAATTTTATGTCTTTTTGTAACCATGTGGTTAATGGAGTCTTGCCTCTGTTCTGGGAGATAATTTGATTACTTCCCAATTATCTCCAGGATAGAGAAGAGGGATTGTGATGTCACTGTGGGAGTGTTTTGTTTGTATTGTCTATGATTGGTTATACTGGGTCCCACCCTGTGGGATGTCCCCTTGCATGGGGACTTGCATAAAAGCCAGTGTGTGGTCATTAAAACCAGATCACCTTGTACCTTTCTTGAAGCCTTGGCTCATGTTTGGGGGAAGGGATACCTACACTCCCCAGAGTAAGTTCTTGCAATAGCTTGATTTGTTCCTGCTACGCTCTCTGGATTTAGGAGAGGTTCACCCACTGGGAGCTGGATCCTGGTCGTGGATCCAGGGTGGGTGGAAACGGCGAGACCCCGGCGCAGCTGTATCGCTGGAAGTGAGGTCTGCAGTGCTGATGGTGTCAGTTAGAGTGCTTGGAGTCCTCGGCAAGCGCTAGGAGCATCGATTGGCGGAGGTACTCAGTCGGAGTGCCAGCGTTCCGTCACAGGGGGTTTGGCCTATTGAAGTGCAAAATGTACCATGTTTTTCTACCACTTCTGCCCAGTTCAAGCTCTATCCTGTTGTAGCTGCTGCAGTGGCGTGGGGAGCAGCATGGTCAGGTCAGGCGGTAAGATGTTTTTCAGACAACTTAGCCACCTGCCACATAATTAACAAGAGTCGTTCTAAATCTCTGATCATCATGAGCTTTCTTAGGAAATTGACTTGGCTGGCTGCTAACTGTAATTTCTTCTTGATGTGTGTCCATATTCCTGGCATTCAGAATGTAGCAGCTGATCATTTATCTCACTCAATTTCAGGACTTCCACAAAGCTTTACCGATGGCAACCTTGGTTGTTACCCCGGCTCCGTCATGGCAGGACATGACATTGGATTTGGAAATCTGTTAACTCATGGCAGGCTCCTTTCGCAATTGGCTGTGTCTGACAATACTAGAAAATCATATGACAGGGCATTCTATGTTTATAACAGATTTTTGCTATACTTTCAGGTTGTCAATAAATATTCAATATAAACTAGTGTAGCTTTCACTTCTTTTTGCCACCTCAAGTTAAAATTATCTCACAACACCATCAAATTATATCTGATAGGGATACAACACCACATACTTACACATTGGCCAAACAACCACAGTTTCCTGTCATCTTATCAAATCAAAACCATACTAAAGGGCATTAAGAATTCAAACCCTACACCACCATCTTCTAGATCACCTATTCATAGTCAACTCTTCCAATCATTGGCGGATCTCATAGATACAATCCCTTTCCAATCAAAAACTAATCATGTCATTAAAACCGCCATCTACTTAACTTTCTATGGATTCCTTAGACCTGGAGAGTTTACCACTATAAACATCACATCCAGAGACGCCATTAAAAGATCCCAGATTGTTAAAATACAAGATCAATACATAATATCCCTCAACCACACTAAAACCACACCAAAAGATTAACTGGTAAAAATTCCCTATTACCCTACCGGCAATAAATGGTGCTCGATACAGGTACTAGATAAATTCACAACCATTGTTCCCGGTTCCTCTTACCAAATTTTTTTAACCTTACATGGCAATGCTCTCACCACGAGTAATTTAATGCTCTATATTAGAGTATTACTGGCAAGATTAGGCCTTAATCCATCCCACTACTCAGGACACTCCTTTCGCATTGGAGCAGCCACCACTGCTTCTAGTAGGAACATATCGGTACATATTATCAAAACATTAGGACGGTGGAAATCATCTGCATATACCAGATACATACCCCAACCAATACAGGAAATACACAAAGCTTTTTGTAACATAAATATGTGATATATGCCAAATGATTGTCAAATCGTAGGCTGAAATAAATCTTGTATGGTATACTCATTTTTGACCTCTTTTATTAGAGGCCTTCTGCATTGTCAGTTTCGGCACGCCACAACCGACTGTTCATATTTTCTACCTGGTTCATATTGTATAAGTTATATACTGTCATTATGCCCTAAACACACACACACACACTGAACTGTTTCATATATATATATATATATATATATATATATATATATATTCTATTATTGTATTTCCTACATATCCTTATTGTCACCTGGTGCAGCCTGTTAATTTATTTGGTATATATGGAGGTACATTACCTCCATTATAGCAATATGGGGGTCTTATTTACTACTTAAATGTGGCGGCTGGCGAGAAAGCATCTGTTTTGACTTGTTTTTTTTAACTATTTACCATTGGCACCATCAGCCAGTGGGATTTATTATTTTTTGTTTTATTGTATTGAATTAAATACTCCAGACTAGATTCATTCTGTACTGATTTCAGCCATCTGGCAGCGTTCCGTTGGAATGCAGACAAAATGATGGCCTTTTCAGGACATTGATGGACATTCAAAATCTAGACATTTATGAACACCATTAACAATATCTGGATTATGCAGTCTGAATATCTCCTTATGCAGCCTGATGGTTTTGTCCTTCTCAGTTCGGGCCCTGTAATAACCATGTGAATCTCACTCAGCTTTTTGTGAAAACTCAAAGTCAAAAATGTTATTGGTTGCTAATTATGGACTCTAATTTACACCATAATTAGAAAATGATTTTGTATTACTGGAAAATTGTTATCTGTTGTAAATGCTTATACAATCTAGGTTGAGCTAAGGTTTACATACAGGAAATTAAAATATATTAAAAGTATAACAGGGCCACATTTTTTGAAGGAAGACTATGAATTGAAGTTTTAATCAACTTTAATGGTTTAAATATATATTCCATTTTAATATAAATTCCTTTTCACAAACTTGTTTTCTTTTGTAATGCTCCTCAAATACATCGCATAAATTGCATAATTCATTTTGCAATGCAGAGGTTGCCCTATGATGTCAAGATTTTATTATTGGATCTAAAAATGTTATGCCTGCCTAGTTAAATATATTCTCACTTTGTGTAAATGAAAATTTGAAGAATTCAGAACTCTTGTTGACTAGCTGCTTAGCCACACATTTATTTCAACTACTGCTCATAAAAACAGAATAATATATTGATATGAATTAAGCTCTAACAAGTGTTTGCCACATTTATAGACTTCTTGTTGCTAGGTAATATTCATGAGAACTAAAAGTAAGTTGTAAACTCCAATAACTGTTACATAAATGATTGCAGCAGAAAACGAGAACAAAACATAGAAACATATATAATTCTATCTTGCTGAAAAGTGAGAAGAATTCACATAAATCTGGGAATGTTGGTGTTATTAATCCTCAAAACAGTTCTCTTCATGCCAGTTTATCCCATTATTTCTTCTTCTGCTATCTTCCCCATTTTATTGCCCCTGTTATTTTCCAGATATTGTATTGATATAACCATTTTACAAAGACTGATATTTGGAAATTTGCTGTAAAAAACACAAAGTGGCATCTGTTTTTGTTGATGTTTATTCCAAATTCATAAAAAAATTAAAAAAATTGAAAATACATTCTATCACTCAGCTCCGACTATAGTTTTGGAAAGAGGAAGGAATTGCTCCATGACCATTATAATACAATTATCATACAGAGGTTGAGGCTTTAACCTCACACCATACTTCTGTGGATTAAAATAGCAGTAAGTGCACTGGGATGTCTGTTGGCACAGTACTGCAGTGATGAGGCAACGGGTAGAATTTTTAGCCTCTTCTAATACAGCACTACTTGTCTGGTGACCCACAATTTAAGTGATCTCTATGTCTGGATCGACTCAGGTTCAGATAAGGCAGTGCTCATAAAGTGCTCATGCCACCAGTTGTCGATGGAAATGTGTCTTAAGCTTCATCATGCAGGTCACACTGATACAGAATGGTGGGATATAAGATGTCACAACTTGCAGTTTCAATAACCTAAATCGGTCAAACCCATATATCAAATGTTCAAAGTGAGTTAGACCATCAACACAATTGTAACGGATCGCCTGGCACCCTGACTGGGTACCTCCGTTGAAGGATGCTCCTAGCGCTTCCTGAGGACTCCAAACACTGCAGCAGACACCACAACCACCGAACCGAAGAAGCATATAAATGCTCTCAAGCATCTGAATGCTGTAAGCAGCTGAACAGGAAAAGCATACAATCAGCTTACACTCCTGGCAATCAGCATACAATCCAATTCCCCCAATAACAAGACGACACTTCATTTTGAGGTCAAGCAGAACTGACTGGACTGGCACATACAGCCTCTTTTATTCACAATCCACAAAAATAGTACTGCCCACAGGGTTTTGAAACACAGCCAATCAATCCGTACAATACACACAGACACTCCCACACAAAATCCTCCCCTCTGCCTGTGATATGATTACTGAACACAATGGTTAAACTAATTATCACAGGCAGAGAAATACAGTATTATAAAACACATCACAGGGACCCCAAAACATGCAATAACCCCATAAAAAGGTATATCCTTGGAACCGGGGGATCTGGGTGAACCACATATCCAAAATTCACCCAGATCCATTCAGTACTTTGGAAGATACAGTTTAATGCAGATTCCACAGAACATATGCAGGCTAAATGAAAAACAATTACTGTATAATGTGTCCCCTGTTGTATAGTCCAAAACCACTGCACGATGTCTCTGTGCACCAAATACCGGCGAGATGGCACCGTGTTGAAAAGTCCAAACAGTTTCTGTGAGTTAAAATGGCCGCCATCCATTGTTCTCACCATGTGCTTCATCCATTGTTCTCACCATGTGCCTCTGATACATGAAATGGTGGCAACCCAGTAACTCCACAGTATGTCCCCAGATGGTTCTTAAAGGGCCAGTAGCAGCATAATACAATACAACATGCCCAAATCCTGTATTTAAAGGGTCAAATCTCCCAGGGGCCATAGTCAGCAGGCGGGCAAACAGGCTTCTCCAATGCCCAGTGGCGAGGTTGGTTCGCCACAACAATTATTTTAACTTACCTTCCAGGCCAACAGTTGTCCGAAATCCCTTATACATAGAAAAAAACATAAATTAATTGTCCCAGTAGCAAGAGCTACTAGATATGGTTTGTGGAGCAGCACATCAATGAAAAACTTGCACATATGAAATACACAGGGTTCTTAACAGGTATCACCTGTGGGATATAACCAAGTGAATCTAAATTTCTTCATTAAAACTCAAATATTTATTTTATCTTCAGTAAAATACAAGTACAAGTTCTTGGCATGGTGGTGACGAAACAAACTTATATTGCTCTAATAAATTGCATTCTTACAGAAGGAAATTGAATATATTTTTTTCTTGCATATATCTTCCATTTGTTCTGCATTGTTGGAGTCCTGCACATTGGTACAATGTTTGAACCCTCTTTATAAATATTTCTTTTTTTTTTCAATATTTAATTTTTTATTGGTTTTCAGTATTTTCAATATTTCACTGATTTGCATATATATGTGTATCATCATTCTTAAACACATGCAGCAGGTGCATAAATATGTTGGTCTGTTTTGTCCACCTAGCTGAAATAAAAACCAGGTAGAGTGTTCTCTGTCAATCAACTAAAATATTCACTTCACCCTTGTTTTGCATAATGTCAACGTTGTTCAACTTTGGCACTGATTTTGTACTGTACTGTAGAGAAACTGTGCTGGCTTGATTTAAATTTCACAGAACACATTAGAAACCAATATAAAAGATTGGTTAGTATAACATAGTGACAGCTTTGATTAATATGCCCTTTGAGTAGCTCTTATATGGTGATTAACCAACATGTATCATCTGTTCAGAATCAGGAGCATAAAACATCTCATTAAGCACATTTGGCAGTTGCTCTGAAGGTACAAGAACACCTTAACCCTGCCAGTACTTATCACGAGTCCATGCTATTTACTGCCATATGAAAAGACAATTTTATTAAATTTTTCATGTTCACTTGTTGTAGTATGAATGCAATGTATTTATGTGGCTGTAAGATGCTTTTTTAAATCAATGGCCTAGGCAAGTCAAAGGCAACCTTCGGCACTCCAGATGTTTTGGACTACACATCCCATGATGCTTTGCCAGCATTACGGGTGTAAAAGCATTATGAGGGATGTAGTCCAAAACATATGGAGTGCCGAAGTTTGCCTATCCCTGTCCTAGACGTGTTTTTGTAACTGTCATAGATTGTTTCTGTGTATAAGTGTGAAATAAGCAATACATATGTCTAAGCAATCTATATCTCTGTCTGTCTAATGTGGAATGTGTAATAGTGTGTTCCTGGGCATTAGAAACAGCCATGAACAAATTGCTATTCAATATTGTGGTTTATGATGTCTCCAGATTTCTTATATTTTCCCATAATACACAATTCATCATTATGCATCTTCTCTCTCTCTTACTCAATAAAGATAGAAAGAAAGAAAGGATGCATAACACTGAACCCACAATTTGTCAACATATGTTACAGAGCCAATGATTCCCAATATTTCCTGTCCATCTCCCCACACATGGGAGAGAGAGAGATCTTATGACCAGGGGACTTACTGGAGATCAGTTGAGCCAAAAGGAATGGGTCTACCCAGCAAGAGGTTGAGTATACCTTCCAAAAGGGTCTTCCACCCTAAAAAGGGTGGTCAGGCTGACTGATAGAAAAAATGTTCTTTGTGCCTAATAAACACTGCCAAATGAATAGTACATCCATTTTATACTGTATTATTTACATCACTAATATTTTTTCCATTAAAGCACATAGTAAAGTCAGACCATGCTAAAGAGCCCCATAATTGGTCATGGTGCCCGGTCCCCTCCTGCATTTTAAAATCTACAAGCAACCTTCCCAGGAACTAAATTTGCTGGAACAGTACCCCTAAATGCAGGACTGATGGAACCTATGCTGTAACATTTATGCATTAGAAGAAAGACATTCATTGAGTCAGTGAAAGCTATTTAAAATGGTCATAAAATTTTCACTTCAAATTTTTCAAATGTTTAGTAGATTTAATGAAAACGTAATGATTTTTTCTTTAAAATAATGGGTCGGATTTTACTTACTTTACTTATGTTATCTGATTAACAACTGCTCAAGCTAACACGCTAGCTGCTGCAGATTCACGCAGACCAGTCACAGCAGCAGGCAAGTTAGGTTGATCAGCAGTTGATCAAATAACAGTATATGCCTTTCACTGCAGCACACTGAGGGGAAGCAGGAAGGAGTCCCTGCTTCCCCAACTTCAACACACGAGGGACTCACTGACTCCACTCCTCCACCAGTAAGTGAGAGAGAGTGTGAGTGTGTGTGAGACTGCTTGTGACTGTCTACCTGTGTGTGTGTGTGTGTGTGTGACTGTCTGCCTGTGACTATCTGTGACTGTGTGTGTGACTGTCTGCCTGTGACTATCTGTGACTGTGTGTGTGAATGTCTGCCTGTGACTGTGTGTGAATGTCTGCCTCTGACTGTCTTCCTGGGAATGCATTTGTGACTGTCTGACTGTGACTGTCTATGTCTGTGAATGTCTGCCTGTGACAGTTTACCTGGGGCTGAGTGTGACTGTCTTCCTGTGACTGTGCGTGAGACTGACTTTTGGTGACTGTGTGTGTGACTATCTGCCTGTGCCTGTATGTACGAATGTCTGCCTGTGATTGTCTACCTGGGACTGTGTATGACTGTCTGCCTGTGACTGTGTGTGACTGTCTGCATGTCACTGAGTGTGTGTGACTGTGTGCTGCCTGCAACTATGTTACAGTCTGCCTGTAATTGTGTGTGTGTGTGTGTGTGTGTGTGTGTGTGTGTGACTGTCTGCCTGTAGCTGTGTGTGTGTGACTGTCTGTCTGTAACTGTGTGTGTTACTGTCTACCTGCAGCTGTGCGTTTGACAGTGTGCAAGTGACTATGTGTTTGGTACGGTGTGCATGTGGCTGTATTTGATAGTATATGCATATAACTGTATACATCTGACTGTATTCGCCCTGCAGTGGGTCGGCACATAATATCATCCAAGCATCGGCGTCATATTACAGGATGTGCAAGGGACGTGTGCATGAAGAGCACAGAGATCCCAGCAGCAGCCACTGATTACCAGGGACTGAGGATCCACTCTAGCCCTCCCAGAGCAAGGTAGGGAGGCTGGGTGGACCTCTTAATTATTAAATGTGTGCATGTATGTGAGGTTTGCGTGTGCATATCTAATTATGTGTGTTTGTAATTGTATGTGTGTGGGTCTGTGATTGTGTATGTCTGTGTTTATGTGTGTGAATCTCTGTAGTTAAGTGTGTGTGTGTATATATATTTATAAACACACACACTTAACTACAGTGTGTGAGTGTATATATATATATATATATATACACACACACCTACACACACACTTAACTACAGAGTTCCACACACATAAACACATACATACACAATCACAGACCCACACACATACACATGCAAAAATCACATACATACACACGTGTGTGTATGTATATATATATATATATATATATATATATATATATATATATACACACACACACACACACACACACAATCACAGATATACACACACAGACATACACCTGTTGTGTTATTGTGTGTGTATATAAATGTGTATGTGTTTGGTACATAGCTCCCTTATTTGGTGTCCTTAAATATTGCAATCCCACATAAGGATAACAAATAAAGGCATTATCTACTAAACAAATGAAATTAAGAAAAAGGTATGTTTAGTTGATAATTCTCTAAATTGGTGTCCTTATGTGAGATTTCCATATTTAAAGATACCAAATTAGGGTGCTGTTTAGCAGATATCTCCCTTATCCTTATTTGGTGTCCTTAAATATGGCAATCCCACATAAGGATAGCAAATAAGGGAGTTATCTGATAAACAAAGATCGACGTTAAGAGGTGCCAGCTAGCCCACGAACAAGAAATCTGGGTGGCTAATGTGAATTATATGCAAATTTGTTGACTGATGCCAATGTGCACTGCATGCTGGCATCAGGTAGCCAATGGCAGCACATTAGTCCATCCCCTAGTGAAAAGTTTTAGTGCCCCCCAGTTTGGATTGTGGTATCTTATGTGCCCACCCCCTATATATTGTTCCTATGTGTCTATGTATCTGCATGTATGTCAATGTGTATTTAGGTGTGTGTATGTGTATATGTGCATACATCTCAGAATCTCGCCAACACTACACACAAATACATCCCTGCATTTCAACATCAACACTACATACAAACTCCACCATTATATATAACCACACCACTGCCGTCAAACACCACACTACATAAAAATGCATGCCTGCATTCAAACGCCAACACCACATACAGACACACATCCTACATTTACTCAAACATACTCCATACAAAAACATGCTTACATTTAAAAGCATAAACACTGCTTAGTGCTAAATACATTTAAAAAAAAAAAAATTGTGGTTGTTTTTTACATTTTAAAGTTGGGGGTGGAGTGCCAAAAATAGGACCCGCCCCGGGTGCCAAATGCTCTAGGTACGCCCCTGCTTGCATCAACATCTAACAAATAGATACCGATAGGAAAAGAAGCATATTAGACGTGCTCAGGGCCAGACTGGGAAAAAAATTCGGCCTGGGCATTTTTGAATCACAATGGCCCACTGAGAAGGGGGCGGGCCAGAGAGGGTGTCTGTTTTGTCATCACACCCTCTCAAAATTAGCATTTTGTTCCAATTCACAGAGCTCTGCTGAAGAGCTCTTGCATGAAAAAGAGGCCCTATATTTGTTCTATGCAGTGCAAGCAAATTTATTAAAATGTTTGCGTTGTGTTTGCTTGTGACATGTCTCCGGTGTCTCAATAAGTGGGATTCCAAAGGACAAACGTGTAAGGAAAGCATATTGTACATATGTTTAGAGCCTGCTTGTGGGATTGAGTGTGTGAGTGAGTTGATGTGTTTTGTGTAAATGTCGATTTTAGTTATGTTTGTGGTGTAATATGGGCTGTAGCGAGTGTGTGCATAGGGTCTGTAGTGTATGTGTGTAGAGATGATGTGGTGTGTGTAGGGGTTGTAAAGTGTGTGTGTTTGCTTACAGGGGATCTAGTGTGTTCATAGGGGATCCAGAGTGTGTACGTGATGCAATGTGTGCCTCTAGGGGATCTCTTGTGTGGAGAACCCAGAGTGTGTGTAGGAGATTTAGTGTGTGTGTGTGTGTGTGTGTATAGAGGATTCAGAGTGTGCATAGGGATTCTAATGTGTATGTGTGTGTGTAGAGAATCCATAGTTATGTATGGGATCTAGGGTGTGTGCATAAAGGATGTAGTGTGTGTGTCTAGAATGTAATGTGTGTAGGGGTGCACTGTGTGTAAGGGATGCAGTGTGTGTGTGTGTGTGAAGGGTGCAGTGTGTATGTGAAGGTTTCAGTGTGTGTGTGAGGAGTGCATATGTGGGGGGGTGCACTGTGTGTGAGAAGTACAGGGTGTGTGAGGGGTGCAGTGTGTGTTTTTATATTGTGTGTTTGGGGTGCACTGTGTGTTTAGGGTGCTTTGTGGTGTTTGGTGTGTAGTTTGTGTGTGGGTGAGGGGTGCAGTGTGATGTTTGGGGTGTAGTCTGTGTGTGTGAGTGGTGCAGTGTGGTGTTTCGGGTATAGTGTGTGTGTGTGAGGGGTGTAGTGTGGTGTTTGGGGTGTAGTGTGATGTTTTGGGTGTAGTGTGTGTGTGTGAGGGGTACGGTGGTGTGTTTGGGGTTCTGTGGGAAAAAAAAATATGTATATATGTATTTTTTTTAATTATTTGTTTTTGTAACGGATCACCTGGCACCCCGACTGGGTACCTCCGTTGAAGGATGCTCCTAGCGCTTCCTGAGGACTCCAAGCACAGCAGCAGACACCACAACCACCGAACCGGAGAAGCATATGAATGCTCTCCAGCATATGAATGTTGTATACAGCCGAATAGGAAAAACCATGCGAATAGGTTTACACTCCTAGCAGTCAAACTGGAACAGCATACAATAAATCCTCCCCCAATAATGAGACGACACTTCACTTGGAGGGTTAAGCAGGAACAGACTGGACTGGCACATACAGCCTCTTTTATTCCCAATCCACAAACTTAATACTGCCCACAGGGTTTTACAGAACAACCAATAACACGTACAATACACTCCCACACAAAATCCTCCCCTCTGCCTGTGATACAATTACCTTACACAATGGGTAATCTAATTATCACAGACAGAGAAATACAGTTTCATAAAACACATCACAGGGACCCCAAAACATGCAATAACCCCATATGAACCACATATCCAAAATTCACCTAGATCCGTTCAGTACTTTGGAAGATACAGTTTAATGCAGATTTTACAGAACATATGCAGGCTATATGAAAAACAATTACTGTATAAGGTGTCCCCTGTTGTATAGTCCAAAACCACTGCACGATGTCTCTGTGCACCAAATACTGGCGAGATGGTACCGTGTGAAAAAAGTCCAAACAGTGTCTGTGAGTTAAAATGACCGCCATCCATTGTTCTCACCATGTGTTCTCACCATGTGCCTCTGATACAGGAAATGGTGGCCACCCAGTAACTCCACAGTATGTCCCCAGATGGTTCTTAAAGGGCCAGCAGCAGCACAACACAAATCCATTATGCCCAAATCATGTCTTTAAAGGGCAATACATCCCAGGGGCCATAGTCACATGGCAGGAGGCTGGCAATCAGTCTTCTCCAATGCCCAGTGGCGAGGTCGGTTTCGCCACAGTTTTATTATTATATTTATGTCCCCATTCCTTTATTATCTTTGCCTGGGAGGGGGGACCTTGTTGGTTGCCCTGGTTGTCTGGTAGGAAATCCCTGGTGGTTCGGTGAGGAGTGAACTCTACCCTGCAGTTCCTGGGGTATAGATCACTCTCGCGAGATTGGAGCTTTGCCATAGTAACCGCGGCAACGCTCCGACCTCGCAAGAGGAACCCGACGGAGCTGCAGGATAGAGCCACATCTTAGTGCCTGTGGGCCAGTGGGGAGATAGTTTGTTTACCCATTGGCACATGAAGGCACACAGCAAGGCCGGCTCTTGCATAGCACTGGCCCTGCATGGGCCGACAGGGGAGGTACACTGATCTCCCCTGTCGGCCTCGGCCCATGGCCATCGCAGCCCATCAGGCATTTGCCCGGTATGCCTGATGACCAGTCTGGGCCTGGAGGTGCTCGAACTTAATGCAGAAATGACTCAGGGTAAGCCAAGGTCATGTACAGGAGAAGTACACAATAACAATAAACTGAAGTGGTTTAAAGGGTAACAGAGAACAGAATAGTCAGGGCAAGCTAGGTCAAAATCCATAGAATCCCTATATACCAAGAACAAGCTATTGGGACGATAAAGACCACAACAGGGGACAGAAAACTGGTCTGATTGAAGTATTTATATGCTTGGGACACGTGAAGTAGCATTACTTCCACGCCACCATAACGTGATAGGGTGTTACAAATTACATAATTTTATATTATGTGCGTAACAATGTCGATGGACAGACGTTGCAAAAAGATGTGATCATCAGAATTGTTGTTAGAGCAACCAGAGGCCCCAAGATGTAATGCCGTGCAGTTGTGTGCAGGAGACTGAGCTAGAACAGTCTGCCAGTATATCACTGTGATCTTTACTAATATATGAAATCTGTATGTTTTACGAACGTAATAAATCACACATCTCCTTGTAGATGCTCTCAGTGCTTACAATGCATAGTGTAATCCTGGCAACCACAGAGTAACAGCTGGGTGGTGTAACTTGGCAGCTGAAGGACAGTTCTCTGGATTGTTAAAAGAACCAATTCTTGTTTAAGCTTTTTACAATAATTTCAATGTAGTGACAAGAAATATGTATATTTAGCTTTTCACTAGTCTCCAAGCCTGTACTGGGAACTGCTTGATCTTGCCAACCTGTGATTCTGCTATACTGCAGCTAGAGTCCTAGCTATTAAGGTTTATCATCAATTTATGTTTTGCAGTATATATTTCCATATCTGTCAGTGTGCTGTGGCAGGCAGATATGCTGTAAATAGCTCTATAACTAATTAAGGGCTCAATTGTATTGTATGTGATGTGCAATAAAATATTTGAAATGCTAACATTTTACCATTCTATTGCCATCAGGAAAAAATGTTAGCTCATTACAGGGTGCAGTTTATTGCATTCCATTTTCAACATATGGGAAGGGAGATAAATTGCACAGCCCTGTTGCTGGCTATAAGGTTTATTACATGCGATAAACCAGTATTTATTGCAGATTACTTTATAAGTCGATGAATCTGGCGAAGAGCAGGTGCACACAAACAAATTGCATTAAGATTTAAAGTGGCATTCTAAGCAACCTAACCGCTTACAACCTGGACAGCAATGCTAGGCTGAGTGTGCTGAGGGTTGGTTAGCCCGGCTACCTGCTTACTTCTCTTTTTGAAGCCAACACTTATATAAAACATACAAAATACACAATCCAGCGCAATCGCTTATTCACTAAACAATGATTTCAAATCTTTCAGATTGTAACAGTTTTATTCAAAAACACCTCACCTAGGCAACAAATAATGGAGGTTTTGTTACATTATATGATCATATATTGCATAAGTCTGCCACAACGTCAATGTACCCCATTCTTGGCAGGTCCTACTCTAGCAGCCTAATGCTTGCTCTTATGAGATTAATCCACTTACTTGGGAAATACTTCCTGACTGGGACTCTCTGCAAGTCAAGGCTTAATAGGGTCCTGGAATGAGGCACCTGTGACAGGGAGGGGTGCAAAAACAAGGAGTTGGCTTGGACTCCCAAATATATACCATTACAATCTGTAAGATTTGAAATAATTGTTTAGTGAATAAGTGAGTGCGCTGGATTGTGTATTTTGTATGTTGTATATTTTGGCCCCAGCAGTACCCTATAATATATGCATGTTCAGGTGAGTGCAGCCCTCTTGGTTTCATTTACAAGTATATATATATATATATATATATATATATCTCCAGTTGGACTTGGTCATTGCCAGTGTGGCTGTACATATATATATACACACACACACGTATTATATATATAATATATATTTATAATATAAATTAAAAATAAAAACCATTTATAAAAAACAAATAAAACCGCTAACTTCGGCCAGCGTTTGTGATGAAGTGGCTACTACAAAAGACTGAAAATAACCCATTTTGAATACCCTGGGTTGTCTACATTTGAAAATGATATGCCATGATGGGGTTATTTTACATTCCTGGGCTACCATATATTCTCAAAAGGCAACATAGACCCAGCAAACCAATCTGGCAAACTGAATTGGGCAAGCCCTATATTGACACTGTAACTTTTCAAAACACCATAAAACCTGTACATCGGGGGTATTGTTATATTTGTGTTCAGTGAAGTCTCCCGAGTATGAGTGTTTAAAACAGTAAAACTTATCACGACAATTAAATCACCAGTAAAAGTGCGTTTTTTGTGTAAAAAATGCAAAAAAACCCAAATAAAAATGCAAACTTTGGCAAGCGTTTGTGGCTAAGTGGCTACTACAAAAGACTGGACATACCCCATTTTGAATACCCTGGGTTGTCTACTTTTTCAAATGGTATGTCATGGTGGGGTTAATTTTCATTTCTGGGCTGCCACACCGTCTCAAAGGCAGCATAGGCTCAGCAAGCCAATCTGGCAAAGTTCAATGTGCAAACATGGAAAAGGGGAAAGCTCTACATTTGACCCCTGTAAGTTTGCAAAAACCCATAAAACTTGCACATTGGGGGCTGTTGTACTCAGAAGATGTTGCTGAAAACATAATGGTGTGTTCTCGGTCAGTAACACATAACAGAAACTGAGAATCCAGTGAGAGGAAAAATAACAAACAAATGACTACCCAAATGTTTGACATCAACTGATGGAAGAATGAGTGCATGGAAAGTGTTAAAATACCACCATTTGAAATACCCTAGGGTTTGTTCCCCTTCCTGGAATACTTTTTATGTTGTATGTGTTTTATTATGTAAATGTGTATTTTTTTTTTTTCTGAGACTCGACCTGGTTTGCAATCAGGACAATAGGTGCTATGACGGTACTTAATGTGGTAACATGGAATGTTCAGGATTTGAATTCACCACAGAAAAGGGGTGCAGTCTATACATTTCTAAATGAAAATGATAAAGACATTGCCTTTATTCAGGAGACACATTGGATCAGCCCTCCAGAGAGACTCTGGAAGTTTAAGAAATTCCCGTTAATATTTTCTTCAAATATGGAGGGGAGTAAAAAAAAAAAGAGGCACTGCTATCATAATCTCCAGCAGAATTAATTTTAGATATATCTAACTGGGGACCCAATGGGAAGATATGTGATACTCATTTCAAAAATTGATGGCATTATCTATACTTTGGTCAATATATATGCACCAAATTTTTGCCCGGGGGACTTTTTGGATGAAATCATGGGAAAGGTTGATGAATTAGCAAGTGGCAACATTATAATTGGGGGAGATTTTAATTGCATATTGGACCCAACAAGGGACAAAAGTCATAAAAATACTAGAGATCACAAATCTGTAAATACCTATGTATTCGATTTTTCAGAATTTCTAGACAGGAATTCTCTATTTGATTGTTGGAGGACTTTGAATGCTAGTGAGAGAGACCATACTTTATTTTTTCACATGTCCATCAGACCTATTCTCGAATAGATATGTTTCTGGTGAAAGACGGGTTTTTAAGATCAATTATTAAATCCAATATTGGATCTATAGTTGTGTCGAACCATGCACCAGTATTCATCAAGGTTAAGTTAAAAGGTGGTCTTAAACCAAGGACAAGGTGGAGACTTAACGAAAGTGTACCTTTAAAAGTTTTATAAGGGGATTATTGATTAAACTTGGTTCTGAATTTAAAAGGAAGAATGGAGAATCTTTGCAAGAGTTAAGAATAAAATTGGCAAATAAGGAACATTTTAACCCCTTAAGGACACATGACATGTGTGACATGTCATGATTCCCTTTTATTCCAGAAGTTTGGTCCTTAAGGGGTTAAATAAAAATATGGCGAACAAAGACTTAATTGAAGAAATAGCTCATTTAAGGGAAATTATCAAAGATAGAATTTATGATATGGTCAATAAAAATATATTATTTCTTAAACAAAGATGTTACCATAATAACAATAAAATAAATAAAGATCTTTCTAATAAAATCAAGAATAACCTTAAAGATAAATCTATAAAAAAAAATCGTCCTAGGGGATAAACATTTAATGTCACCAAATGACATTGCAAATGCATTTGCGGAATTCTATAGATCCCTATATAATCTAGAGGAGGTAGGGAAGAGTAGAGAAGAAATGGATAAATTCTTGAGAAATCTTAAACTACCAAAAATTAATCAAAGGAAGTTGGAAATGTTAAATGCTCCATTTTTATTATCAGAAGTAACCAAAGCAATAGATAACCTAAAACTGAATAAGGCACCGGGCCCCAATGGTTTTTCAGCAATCTTCTATAAAACCTTTTCTAGATTTATTTCCACTATCCTTTTAGAGATGTTTACGAAGGTATCCGTGGATACCCCCTTCCCCAATTAGATGTTGTTGGCTTCAGTTATTCCTATACCCAAAGTAGGGAAAGATCTAACACTTATTGCTAACTATAGACCTATATCTCTTATTAATTTAGATATGAAAATATTTTCTCAAATATTGTCTAATCGATTAAAAGAGGTAATTGGAGAACTGATTGATGTTGATCAGTCTGGATTTGTGAGAGGGAGAGGTACTACTGATAACACACGTAGGATATTTAACTTAATACAAAGAATAAATGGGGATCTGTTATTATGGCTCTCGATGCTGAGAAGGCCTTTGACAGAGTCAATTGGAGATTCCTTGACTCTGTCATGGGCCAGTTTGGCCTAGAGGGACAGTTCAGATATAAAACTATGCTGTTATATAGGAGCTCTACAGCCAAAATAGTCAATTCCTTTGTTGAGTCTGACCTCTTAGAGGTTAAAAATGGCACTAGACAGGGCTGCCCTTTGGCTCCCCTGTTATATATCCTTACAATTGAACCTTTGGCCACTTTGATCAGACAGAATACTAATGTAAAGGGGGTCAAGTCTCTCAACAGGGAAATCAAGGTTTCCCTCTTTGCAGGTGATGTCCTTATCTTGACGGATCCGATGGTTTCAATCCCATCAGTATTGGATGCTATATCTTTCTATAGTAGTTTTTCTAACTACAAGGTTAATATGAAAAAAAACCCACAAATCTTAGCCTCTTTTCTAACTGAGGCTCAGAAAGATCTTCTGGCTGTACACTTCCACTTTTTATGGGCAAAGGATACTATTGGCTACTTGGGGATTAAAATATCCTTTGATATTGACAGGATGATACAAACGAACTATGACAGTCTATTAAAAGATTTGCAACAACAGGTAGACAAATGGAGGAAGATTGAGTCTTCATGGATAGGAAGATTAAATATGATCAAGGCATTCCTGATACCCAAACTTGTATACGATCTTAGGGCGATTCCTTATAGAGTGAGGATAGGTATTCTTAACCACTTTCAAAATTTGATTTCTAAATATATTTGGGCAAATTAACCACCTAGGATAGCGTTTGATACTCTTCGAAGGAGTTATCAGAAGGGAGGAATAGCATTTTCAGATGTCGATAAAATCCGTGAAGCATGTATGGTGACTCACCTTTTAGAGTGGCTAGACAGGGACCACGGAAATCAATCATGGCTCACTCTAGAACAGGAGGATAGCCCCAGATATAAAAATTGTCTGTTCTCTTTTGGATGGGTATTTTGAAACTAGATAAATTGGACACCAAGAGAATATTGATAGATATGATTAATACCTCAAAAATCTTAAATAAAACATTGAAATTGGAAGACAAATTACTACATGGGGTTCCATTAGTGGTCCTACAACACACAATGAATAATATAAATGTCCAACCCTGGATACACCTAGGTACAGGGAGTGCAGAATTATTAGGCAAGTTGTATTTTTGAGGATTAATTTTATTATTGAACAACAACCATGTTCTCAATGAACCCAAAAAACTCATTAATATCAAAGCTGAATATTTTTGGAAGTAGTTTTTAGTTTGTTTTTAGTTATAGCTATGTTAGGGGGATATCTGTGTGTGCAGGTGACTATTACTGTGCATAATTATTAGGCAACTTAACAAAAAACAAATATATACCCATTTCAATTATTTATTATTACCAGTGAAACCAATATAACATCTCAACATTCACAAATATACATTTCTGACATTCAAAAACAAAACAAAAACAAATCAGTGACCAATATAGCCACCTTTCTTTGCAAGGACACTCAAAAGCCTGCCATCCATGGATTCTGTCAGTGTTTTGATCTGTTCACCATCAACATTGCGTGCAGCAGCAACCACAGCCTCCCAGACACTGTTCAGAGAGGTGTACTGTTTTCCCTCCTTGTAAATCTCACATTTGATGATGGACCACAGGTTCTCAATGGGGTTCAGTTCAGGTGAACAAGGAGGCCCTGTCATTAGATTTTCTTCTTTTATACCCTGTCTTGCCAGCCACGCTGTGGAGTACTTGGACCCGTGTGATGGAGCATTGTCCTGCATGAAAATCATGTTTTTCTTGAAGGATGCAGACTTCTTCCTGTACCACTGCTTGAAGAAGGTGTCTTCCAGGAACTGGCAGTAGGACTGGGAGTTGAGCTTGACTCCATCCTCAACCCGAAAAGGCCCCACAAGCTCATCTTTGATGATACCAGCCCAAACCAGTACTCCACCTCCACCTTGCTGGCGTCTGAGTCGGACTGGAGCTCTCTGCCCTTTACCAATCCAGCCACGGGCCCATCCATCTGGCCCATCAAGACTCACTCTCATTTCATCAGTCCATAAAACCTTAGAAAAATCAGTCTTGAGATATTTCTTGGCCCAGTCTTGACGTTTCAGCTTGTGTGTCTTGTTCAGTGGTGGTCGTCTTTCAGCCTTTCTTACCTTGGCCATGTCTCTGAGTATTGCACACCTTGTGCTTTTGGGCACTCCAGTGATGTTGCAGCTCTGAAATATGGCCAAACTGGTGGCAAGTGGCATCGTGGCAGCTGCACGCTTGACTTTTCTCAGTTCATGGGCAGTTATTTTGCGCCTTGGTTTTTCCACACGCTTCTTGCGACCCTGTTGACTATTTTGAATGAAACGCTTGATTGTTCGATGATCACGCTTCAGAAGCTTTGCAATTTTAAGAGTGCTGCATCCCTCTGCAAGATATCTCACTATTTTTGACTTTTCTGAGCCTGTCAAGTCCTTCTTTTGACCCATTTTGCCAAAGGAAAGGAAGTTGCCTAATAATTATGCACACCTGATATAGGGTGTTGATGTCATTAGACCACACCCCTTCTCATTACAGAGATGCACATCACCTAATATGCTTAATTGGTAGTAGGCTTTCGAGCCTATACAGCTTGGAGTAAGACAACATGCATAAAGAGGATGATGTGGTCAAAATACTCATTTGCCTAATAATTCTGCACTCCCTGTATATTGAAGATAACTGATTTATGGGATGGATCTAAACCCATCCCATTTACACAAATGCAAGTAAAATATAATCTTCCACCCAGAAACCTTTTTCAATATCTAAGGATTCAAATTTTTCTATTATCTAGAACTATACTCAAGGACCATAATGTTAATCCTCTTATAATACTATATAAAAAGAAGGGAGGGATTTCTAGATTTATTAAATTTCTAGAATCAATGGAACAAGACTCCAATGCTACCTACTTTACTAAATGGGAACGAGATATTGGGGAATCTTTTCCACTTCTGGAATGGACTAAAGCTACACTCCTAGTTAAGCACTGTATACATAGTATCTCTCTCTGCAAAACACATCTAAAGATAATATATAGATGGTATATGGTACCGGCTAGGCTCTATAAAATATCATCTCTATATTCTAGGAATTGCTGGAGATGTGGAAATGAGGAGGGCACTATTTACCATATATGGTGGGAATGTCAGGGGCTTAATAACGTAAAAATCCAAATGCTTGGTCTTGTTAACTCTATTTTCAAGGAGATAAAAGAAATTAGCCCTCAACTTTTCCTTTTTAATATTGGTTTTCCTTCGCAAGATAAATATCAAAAATATCTTCTGACCCATATTTTTTTTTGCCATTAAAATATGCATAGCTAGGGCTTGGAAATCTTCTATCCCATTATCATGGCATAATATTATGGAGCAAATAGACTATCAGCACAGGATTGAATCAAACCCCTTCTTTGGCACTAGGAATTTGGTCAAACTATGGTTACCCTGGACAAATAGACACTATATAAGACAACAAAGATTGTGATCCTTTGAAGCCCCATGTCGAGACTCAGGAATTTAACTTATTCTTATTATATATTTTTTTCTTTTTTTTTATTGGTAAATTGATTATGTTTATTAATGTAACAGCTATACTGTGGAAAATCTTTGATATGAGCTTTTTAATAATGGTTGGTTACCAAACAAATACAGTATGATTGTAAAATATACCGTATATACATATCAGATGGTTTTCACTGAATATTGTATTCTATATAGAAACTTTAGGTATTTAATGCTATATAATACCACTATGGCTATATATTACCATTATGTCCTTGTTTAAAGCAGTTATATTGATTTATTTTTTTTTCTTTGTTTTGTTCTTCTTTTCTTCTTTAAGAATGCTATAAATTGAATAAATAAAATAAATATAAAAAAGAAATACCCTAGGGTGTCTACTTTTCAAAAATATACAGTTTGATGGGGGTAAATTACATTGGCCGGCTTCAAAAAAGTCCCAAATAGGACATGGGTGCATGATGACCAGCGTTTCTCCTATCGGCTTCCTCAAATCACTTCCTCATCTCCTGCCAGCGCTTGCCACCTGTGCAAGTGATTTGAGGAAGCCGATAGGCGAAACGTGTCCTCATGCACTCCCACATCACGTTACGTCGTCACATGGTTCGGATGCTAATCCCACCTCCCGGAAGTGGCCTGGAAGAGCAAACGGAATGGTGAAAAGACTCTGCACAGCACACATTCGAAGGAAGGAGGTGGAGTGGGGATGTTCTTTTAAAGTGTTATGTGAATAAAGATTTGCAACTGTACCCCTGGCTGGCATCCTCTCCTGCATCATTGACCCTATTTGTGGTCTACACGCGCTGAAAGTTAGAGCAGGCTCATCTGCTCTCTATTTGTGTGTGCTTCTTTATATTTTACACCTATAATATAAAAAAAAAAAAAATAGATTGCACTGTTCTTTTCCTGTATTTTTTTCTTTAAAAACTAGCTTTGATGATACAGAGCTGCCTGCAATTTTTTTTAAATATTTGATTTGTATTGTTTTAGCAAAGTTATGCCATACATACAGTGACAATACAGTGGTACAATATTGACAGTACAAGTTATACATCCAGGTTATAGTGTGACAATTCACAATTTGATTGTAGGTAAGAATTAGATCATACAGTATAATAAGTAATTATTGATTCTGTAAACTTAATCAGGATTGGCTCTTGGCCCCTATGTGCTAGCAATGACCCATATGAATAAACACTCTGCCTTTAGCTTTAGTTCAGTTTTACATTTGCCTGTCACGTAAGATGGCACATAAAAGATAAGGTATGCAACATAGAACTTGGTAACAAGGGATTGAAATGAAGGAAAAGAAAAGAAGCGGACTAGGGTTCCTGTCATGCTTGTTGGTGTCTAATAGTTGTATGTTGTATGTGCTCTACTATTCAGATCAGTTGTTCTATGTCTACTGACACGGGCCTGGGGTAACTGTCATGTTTGCCTCACTGTACTTTAGCCAGCAATGCCACAATTTCTCATGTGTTCACATAAGCAGACAGAATTTAATCGCTTTGAAATCTCCCTGCTTTTCCAATGGGAGGCTATGGTTATTTTAGCGACCGTCAGGAGATTAATCATCAGTGAAGCGCATGGGTTATAGCGCAGAGTGGGCAATATATGTAGAAGGTACCCCTCAGGTGTTAGTGGAAGGGAATTGGTGGTAGTCGTGTGGATAACATCCTGTAAACATGTCCAGAGGGGTTTAATTTCCGGACATTCCCAGAAGATATGTGACATCGTACCTTGTGCGCTCCCGCACCTCCAGCAGAAAGGGGAGACTGTGTCATATATCCTAGCTAGTCTGTGAGGCACCAGGTACCAGCGCATCATAATTTTGCTATATATCTCTCTATATATAAGAGGTTTGTGTGAGCCACTGTAGTAAAGGGACAGGGGCCTTACGGCGCGGGAGGTCAGTAAGTGCTGTGGGGAGTAGACCCTGGGGCGTAATGCTGTCCCTTCACCTTGACTATTGGCCTGTAAGATGTTCTTGACCCTCAGATAAAGAAAAAGGTCCCAGGGCCGGGAATGGTTTCAAAGTGTCCATACTATAGTGGTCACCTACCCTCGAGATGCCCCTCTCTGATGATATGTGAAGCGCTAGATTGCAGGTGTGGGCTTATAAAGCTACGATGGGGGCCAGCTTAAGTAATGCCTTGGGGTCTAATACCTCTGGGGCCCAGGACCTCCAGACCTACAGAAGTGTCCGTGTACTCGTTAAGGTCGGTCTGTCTGCGGGAGTCAGGGCGCCCACCCACAGAGCATGGAGTATGTGTATCGGGTTTAGACAAGCATTCTCAAAGGTGAGCCACATAGGGGTCAGTTCTCCAGTGGATGCTCTTAGCAGTCTCATTCCCTGTGCCAGCAAGGATGCCAGGTAGTAGAACCTTAGATTGGTTATATACTGGAGAATATCATCGGCAAACAATGCCAGCTTTTGTTCGCCATTTGGTTTGGATATACTCTGGATAAGTGTATTTTGCTGTATGTGTCGTATCAGAGGCTCTAGGCAGAAAATGAATATAAGTGGGGAGAGAGGGCATCCCTGTTGGGTACCATTTCGAATGGTGAGGGGGGATGAGAGGAAGCCTGTGCTAAATAATTTTGCCGATGGGTTCTGATAGAGGGCCAGAATACTGGTTATGAACGATAGGGGAATGTCCATTTTGGTGAGTGTCAATTGCATGTACTACCAATTTAATCGATCAAATGCTTTTTCAGCGCCCAGTGCTAGAATAATTCCCCCTTGGCGTGTAGAGTGTGCCCATTCTATAAGGTTGAGAAAGTGCCTAGTGTTGTCGCCTACCTGTTTGCCTGGGACAAAGCCTGCTTGTTCGTCAGATATTAGAGTGGGAAAGAGTGGTTTGATCCTATTGGCTAGTAGCTTGGCATATAACTTAATGTCGGCATTGAGATACGAAACAGGACTTTGACTATAAATGTTTCCAGCATTTCTTTAGGAATGATTCCTGTTTGTTTGAGGTTGAAGAGTTTGGTAATGTGTGCGGTTAGTGTGGGTCTGAATTTGTGGTAGTAGTAGTTTGACAACCCATCTGGGCCAGGTGATTTGTGCTTAGGTAATGTAGCGATCGTTTTAGCTACCTCTTTGTTTGTGAAGGGGGCTGCTAGGATCGCTTGTTCTGCAGTGATGATTGGGATGCGGATTTGGTCTAAGAAGAGGGCAATCTCCTTGTCAGAGGGTTGGTGAGTGTGTGGATCCCTGTCAAGCAGATATAAGGAAGAATAGTAGGAGGCTAGTTCCTTGACTATGTGTTGGGGGTTATACAGTTTGTTTCCTGTCTTGGAGATAATGTAGGGAATTTTCGAATGCAGATATTTATTTTTCAATTGCCTTGCAAGTAGATTTCCTGCTTTATTACCCGCTATGTAGTGTTTTTTTTTGTAAGCATCTCATATGTTTTTCTGTCGTATTAAGTTCAAGGTTATGTAGGTCAAGTCGAACTTGTTCCAAATGCTTGTGAGTTTGTTTTGTAGGGTTGGCTTTATGTTTGGACTCTAGTGAAGAGAGCTTTAGGAGGAGCTCGGATTTAGTTTTCGTGTGCTGTCTCTTAGTTGAGGCGCCTAATTGAATTAGCAAACCTCGGATTACCACTTTGTGTGCCAGCCACTGAGTGGCAATGGGGGTGCATTTTTGGTGCATTTTTCATGTTGTGTGAAGTAGTCTAAAAGGTGGGTGTTGATGGTAGTGTAGTTGCTGGGGTGATCCAGAAGAGGCTCATTTAGGCGCCAGGACCCTTTGCCACAGGTACGGGACCTGAAGGGTTACCATAAGAGGTGCGTGGTCAGACCACATGATTGGGCCAATCGAGACATCAGAGACATGCCTCAGTGTGGTTTAGTCTGTAAGACATAGGTCAATTCTTGAGTGGGTCATGTGCACAGGGGAGTAATATGTGTAATCCCTGGTTCTAGGGCAGATGAATCGCCATGTGTCATAGAGGTCCTGCTCATAAAACAGTCGAGACAGGCAGGGCCAGACTGGGGATACAAAGCAGCCCTGAAAAAAAAATATTTTTTGCCAGCCCTATAAGTCATTGTGCCATATATTGTCGAATGTAATATGTAAGGCTATGTCTTGCCACCCCAGATGATAAGTCATTGCGCCATATATTGTCGAATGCAATATGTAAGGCTATGTCTTGCCACCCCAGATGATTGAGAATGTAATATGTAAGGCTATGTCTTGCCACCCCAAATATATATTGCTTTTTCTAATATAAAATATTGGTCCTTTCAGAGTAAAATGTATAAATATACAGTAAGAATACTCACATGCAGACAGACAATCTTACTGACACACACAAGCTCATTGATACACAGCCTCATAGACAAACAATCTCACTGATATACATAAGCTCATTGACATAAAAACACAAGCTCACTCACTAGCAGGCACACACACACACACAAACATGAAAGCAAGCTCACTCACTAGCAGGTGCACACACACACACACACACACACACACACAGCTTAATGTAGTGGTTCTGGTGTCTATATCCTGTCCCTGCAGGCTTTTCAATGTAAACACTCACTTTTCAGAGACAGTGTTTACATTGCTTCCTAGTGACACCTCTAGTGACAGACACTCATACGGTCACTAGAGGTGCTTCCTGTGTCAGTGCGGATCAAGCTTGATGATCTCAGCCATAGAGGCAGGGCCAGTCGAGGGGAGACCAGCACGACGTTGGGAAAAAAAGTGAGTAAAAACACTATTTTTAAAAACACACACAGACACACACATACACCATGACACACACACACACATACCTTGACAGACACACACACACCTTGACAGACACACACACCTTGACAGACACACACATACCATGACAGAGACACACACATACCATGACAGACACACACATACCATGACAGATACACACACACACACCATGACAGACATGCACACCTTGACACACACACATACCATGAGAGACACACCATGAAACAGACTCTGACACAGACAGACACAAACCATGACAGACACACACACCATGACAGACACACAACGTGACACAGACAGACACACATTACATGACACAGACACACACACACACCATGAGACAGACACACACACCATGACACAGACACACACACACACACCATGACAGACACACACACAGACCATGAGACAGACACACACACCATGACAGACACACACAGACCATGACATAGACAGACACACACACACCCACACACACCATGACAGATAGACAGACACACACAGACCATGACATAGATAGACACACACACACACTCACACACACCATGACCGACAGACACAAACCATGACACAGACACACACACACACCATGACAGACAGACACACACCATGATGCAGACACACACACACCATGACACAGACAGACAGACACACACACACACCATGACACAGACAGACACACACACACACTCCATGACAGACACACAAACACATACACTCCCACTGACACACATAATTGTTGCTACCTGTGGGCAGACAGATGGGTGTGCTGGCGGCCACAGTGGTAGCTGGCTCTTCTGGCGGCCACAGGGGGAGCTGGCTGTCTCTGTCTCTGCTCCCCCGCGCGCAGCTTAATGAGACCGGGGCCGGAATATGACGTTATATTCCGGCCCCGGTCTTATTAAGTAGCGCGCGAGGGCGGGGGAGCAGAGACAGAACAGCCAGCTCCCCCTGCGGCCGCAGGTCACCTAGATATCTCCCCAGCCCCAGGTGCCGACGGCCCACAGGGAAATTTCCCGGTATCCCGGTAGGCCAGTCCGGCCCTGGAGACAGGTGTTGTCCTAACAACAACGACACCTGTTTGGGGCCCTTGTTTCGTGTGCGTTGTATGTCTAAGTGGGTATCTGTTGTGCAGTTGAAGTCACCACAGAGAATCACATGGCCCTGTTTATATTTTGCAACCTTCTATAGTGCTGAGGTTAGGAAGGATTTCTGGTCGTCGTTAGGGGGGTATAGGGATGCAGTCGTTAGCACAAGACCATTCAATGTGCCTGCCAGAATAAGCAAGCAGCCATCCCGATTAGCATGTTGACTGCTTGGGGCGAATACTCAATCGTTATAAAAGTAGATGGAGACCCATTTTGATTTGGTTGGAGAATATGCATGAAATGCTTGGGAGTAATGTTGTACTTTGAATCGTGGGGGATTACGTTTGCAGAAGTGCGTCTCTTGCAGACATGCTATGGCCGCCCCAGTGCTGCTAATTTCCTGGGCTGCCAACCTCCTTTTATGGGGACTATTAAGGCCTTTTACTTTAAGGGAAAATATGACCATAGAGTTAGGTGGCCCCATTAACGATCTTGTTTAATAATGCATTTGCATCACTCGCGTTGTGAAGTCTCTACCTGGGCGGTAGTCTTAAAGATATTGCCCAGCTATTGCTTAAGAGCGAGCTGGTACACCCCACACTCCACTGTGGGTAGTGACACCAGAGAGTACAATTTAGTAAGATCATCTAGAGCATATGTAATGAAACCAAAAACTTTGAAAACAACAACAGAAGAAAAAAAAAAAGTATGTACAACATTCCCTTTTAGTAAAGGGCATTTGGTACTGTTGAGTTGACCACCGCACCTAGTACCCGAGAGGCAGACTCAACTTGGGGAACTGAGTTACAGACGTGGTGCAGCCTCATACCCTGACCCTTAAACATACTAGTTGAATTTTAACTGTCAGTGTACAGAAAAGCCTTAATTGAGCTTAACAAAAAGCAAACAAAAAAACTTCCACCTTAGATATCAACCTTCAACCATGCCCACCACCCGCCTACTTGTATTCTCAACTATTGGTATCTGGTCCATGTGAGTTAATCCCTTGCCCCATCTATGGGAGTGATGGATGGCACCCAAGGGTTTTGTTGCTAACAAGGCCACTTTTGCGTTAATGCGGACCAAGTGGTGCAATGCTGGTGCTCAGCCAGCGTATCAGTTGTGTGAGGGATATGTGCACATATTATGGGATTGCCCTCAGCGTCAACATCCTTCTGCGGTCGGATACCTCGACAAGTTATGCAGTCGTGCAGTGGGGGAGATGAAGCCAGTTCATTTAATCCTTTTTGGTGAGCCCGCCATTTGTCATTCACCAGATAGTCTCCTTTGCGGTTTCAGAGCTTTCCCTGGCTGATCAGGACAAAATTTAGAAACTATTTATCATATGTGTTTTTTGGTGGTTGTCGATGCGTAACAGATTCTGGGGGTCAAAGTTAGAAAAAGTAGTTTGTTACATTTTTTTCATCATATGTAATAAAAAAATTTAGAATAACTTATATGATATGATAAAAATAATGGTATCTTTAGAAAGACCATTTAATAACGAGAAAAACTGTATTTGTGTGGGTACAGTAAATGAGTAAGAGGAAAATTACAGCTAAACACAAACATTGCAGAAATGTAAAAACAGCCCTGGTCCCAAACGGTAAGAAAATTGAAAAGCAATCTGGTCACTACAGGGTTAACACCAAAGCTGTCTTCATTATAAGATTGTCAATAAGTTGTGTAAAAGGTGGTGTATAGCACAACATTCGTGTAATGCCTTGATTATATTTGTTTACAGAATTAAACATATGCTAGGATGCCAACTTATTTCAGTATTTTCAGTCATTTTTGTTGGAAGGCAATGGAAAATACCTACAAAGCTTCTCAATTTTACAAAATGATGGAAGAATTGTATTTTTTAAATAACAAAAACCTTCTGCTCCATTTACACATCAATTATTTCTTTTCTATTCCACAAACAATTATTTTGAGAAGCACAATTGTTAGATAAATCTCCCACAGATCTTCCAGATGATTTTATTCCACTGAATGCAAATTGTACTATTTTATTCAACGTAGATCTGCTGTTTTACCTCTGATTGTCTTAGTGCTTGTCTGTATTTAATCATATTCTTGTGAGTTCCCTGAAGGAATTCACTATTGGAATGAGGGAAGCAATTCTAGGTAAATTGACAAGACAAATGAAAGTGGTGAATTATATCATCTTCAGGTGCTATGTGTAAGTTTGTTCCATTACATTTTTTAATACAACTGCAATGCAAATTGAGATGTCTGTCATTTTAAAATTGAAAGATTTGAGCTATATAATATGTGTACATTATAGTATCATAAAGCATACCAGTAAAATATGCAAATGTAGAAATACATTAATTCACTCATATATATCATTACTCAGGAGTTCCCTGTTTTCTAAAGAACACCAACTTTTTATCATTGTACGCATGCATGTTGTGTTCAATTGTGTAAGAAATCAAACTTTAGTAATATTCTTAAAATATGTCTCCGGGTGTACCATACTTGTTGCTTACTTGACAGTTGCTTTGTAGTTAAAATCACTCAGAACTGGTAATGGCTGAGCTGTGTAAATATATTTGATAAGGAACCTAAGTGGCTAAAACCCTGCCATGCAAGGCCAGCTCATTGGCTGATCTCTCTCGGCCAATGAGCTAATCTCTTCACTGCTGGACTTATCTTAATGGAGAGTTTCTGGCTTCATGGAGGAGGTGACAGACAACAGTGAGCAAATGGTTTGACTACATGTACTTGAGGCTGCTAGGACACTCCTGATGCCACAACTGCTACAGTAATCGGTAGCAGTTACAGTGCTTTATACAGTTTGTTTAAGAAGTGTTTTAACTATCAAAAATGTATGTTTTTCCTGATTCACTGTACATAGAAGAGGGACAGTATCATCCTAGTAAACATCTATGTGAGTGTATCAAGTATAGTTTTAATACACTATATTAATTTACAATACTTCACTATATTTGGTTCTCTTTTTTTGTATCACGTAAATATAGAAACCATTAAGATATATAAGGGTGTGTGTTTTTTTTCTTTTAAAGCGGCATTGAACTTACCTTTCCCCAATTGATTCCTCTTTTCTCCCTCTGTCAGTATCTGTTCTTCATTTCTTCCTGCCTGCTTTTCTTTAAGGTTTCAGCTTTGACCAGCTGAAGAGCAAAGCGTGCTTCGTTTCCGGTGATCAAAGCAATTTTCCCACAATTCTCACCTTTGATCCGTGATCTTGCAATATTTCCTGTCAGTATTCCCGAACACCCAGACAGAACGCTGGCGAAAATACAGAATTTCATCCTAACAGAAAGAGAAAAGTTTCTCCATTCGTGTTAGGACGCAATTCAGGACTTTGTTCAGATCGGAATTTCATTCTAATGAATGAAACTCCGATCCTATTTGTGCCGCGGCTGCATCTTGCAGCCGCTTAGTAAATAGCTCCTTAATTCCACCGGTATCAGGGAGCTATCTACCAAAAGCTCAGTCTGCGTTGTGCCCTCCATGGTAGTTTTGCCGGCGTTTTGTCTAAGTGACAGGACGTTCGGGAATACTGACAGGAAGCATTGCTAGATCACGGATCAAAGGTGAGAATTGTGGTGAGAATTGTGAGAAAATTGCTTTGATCACCGGAAACGAAGCACACTTTGCTCGCCCGCTGGTCAAAGCTGGTCAAGCTTAGGAAACCACCATAAGACAAAGTAGTCCCTACTTTGTCTTATGTTTTAATAAAAACTAGAGCAGACAGGAAGATATGAAGAACAGATCCTGACAGAGGGAGAGAAGAGGAATCGATTAAAGAACAGTAAGTTCGACATGACAGTGCTGCTTTAATGATAGTACTCCGCTTTATTCACTGGTGCTGTGTTTTGTCACTCATCCATTTGTTCTTTGCTCATTCTAATATACATGGGTAAAATTAATTAATGATGCAAATAATACAAATAGTGTCAACATCAACATTAACATTCAAATACTGTTTATTTATTGTACTTTATTAAAGGGGTACTGCCCAGATACAAAAAAAATTTAATCACATATCTACATAGTAGACATACCCCAAATGATAACAAGTGTGCTTTTAATTATGCATTTTTTCATTGGGGTCTTTGCAAAACCTGCATTTCTCAATCCCTCCCCTACCAACCTCATACAGACTTTCTGTGGCTGTCCAATTACAGACTTGCCAATGCTGCTCAATGAGAAGTCTTTGCAAGGCAGGTAATCTGGGCAATTACCGCCTCATGTGTTTAGCTCCCCTGAGCTAACCAAATCAGGGTGTAACCAGGTTAATTTATATGTGTCAATTTCTATTGAAATCTGCACGGTTAGCAAAATGAAACAGATGACACATTCTTTACACATAAACCTTTTCAGAAAGCTAAGGTGCTTTAGGGGCCTGAGGTGTCTCTTGATTTTATTTTTCATTTCTGAGCCCCCTACTTCTCTCTCACGTTTACACGTAGGATTGTATGGAAGATTGTTCATGTCATAGTAAATTATATGGCATTAGCGACACACTTCAGATATTATCTTTATTAAATATAATAGGAATTATTAAATACAATGAATTTCAAAATGTGCAACACATCATTCAAAATATACAGGAGACTAAAAATAAATGTAAGAATTGCAGTGTATTGATTTAGTAAGTCATTTATAAAAAAATATTCACATTTTCACCTGAATATTTTTCCAATCCAGTTTTTGTAGTTCTAAAATGAATGAATTACTAAAACCACATTTAGTGACTGTCCCCTGGTCATAAAGCATTTTTTTTTGTGTGACGTGTGTGGAATCTAGAATCACAAATTAAAAGGAACATGCTTTGTCATTGTTCATTTTGTTTTGGTTTTTGTGATTCGGCTACATTTTAACTTGGGGATTAGGAATCTGATTTGGCTAAATTCAGGTACCCTGGCAGATGCCTTGTTAGCCTCTTTAATGGGGAGCCCAAGAGCTGGCTGGCTGGATCAGCCTAGAGACCCTCAAGAAAGGCGACTGCTAATATTGCGGGCGGGCAGCAAGAGAGAGCTACCCTCTGTGCGACCTTGACAGGAAGGGGTGGGGCACACTTAGATTAGAGGGGGTGTCTGAGTTTTATCATGCCTAGCGCAGCATAAACCTAAAAACCACCACTGAACACAGTAAGGATTTGTCAAAAATGGGATTCACTATTTGGTAGTCTTTGAATAAACAACAATTCCTACTTTCCGGTTTATTCACTAAACTCCATCTGTCCAAGTCCCCATTTGTGGCTCTCCACCTGTTCAAACCCCCCTCTGTGTTTCTCTCCTCCTGTTAACACCATGATCAGTATCTCTTTCCACATGTTACCCCGACATGTGTCTCTCCTTACCTCCTACCATCCCTCACTTAAATGATTTGGAGGCTGAGAGCTGATGGTTGAAGATGCTGTGCTCTGTGCGGCTCTCTGGATTGAGTCACTAGAGATAGGCAAGGAGATCATGTAACTTTCTATCCCTGCCTCTCTCAACACACAGTGACATGCAGTCTAAGCTCAGTGGGTTAGTTCCTACGAGTTAAAGGAACACTATAGTCACCTAAATCACTTTAGCTAAATAAAGCAATTTTAGTGTACAGAGCCTGCATGAAAAGAAAAACTGGTTTCACTTTCAAACAGATGTAATTTACCCTAAAGGGACTCTCCAGGCAGAGGATTTTACTCACCTGGTTCCAGCGCCGGGAGCCTCGTGAAGCCGCGCCTCCTATTTCGTCAAAATGACGAAATAGGCGGTCGCGATCAGGAGCAATTAGATGCTAACATTTGGAAGCGTCATTGCTCCCTTGTGCGCATGCGCGGCTTCGCCGCACATGCGCACATACTTCAGAGGGCAGCATTCATGCCGCCTTCTGAAGTCCTGAGCGCACTACCGCGCATGCACGCGGTGTGCGCGGCTGCGAGCTGAGCTGACTGACAGCTCAGCTCGCAGTCTTTGCCCACCCCCTCTCCTCTGCTGACAGGCAGAAGAGAGAAGGCGCGCACACAGTGCCTTCTCTCTCCTGCACACGTCAGACGTATTTTAATACGTCTGACGTGCACAAGGCCTTTTTAGGGCCCTACGTGATTGGAAGTCCCTCTGGACTCTCTGAAAATACAGTGTTTACATTAGATTGCCTGCATGGAGCTATAGATTATACCTGAACAAATACATTAAGCTCCCTTTAAATAATTGTATCTCAATCTCTAAATTGAACTTAAATCACATACAGGAGGCTCTTGCAGGGTCTAGCAAGCTATTAACATATCAGGGGATAAGAAAATCTTAATTAAACAGAACTTGCAATAAAGAAAGCCTAAATAGGGCTCTCTTTACAGGAAGTGTTTATGGAAGGCTGTGCAAGTCACATGCAGGGAGGTGTGACTAGGGTTCATAAACAAAGGGATTTAACTCCTAAATGGCAGAGGATTGAGCAGTGAGGCTGCAGGGGCATGTTCAATACACCCAAACCGTTTCATTAAGCTAAAGTTGTTCAGGTGACTATAGTGTCCCTTTAACTATAGCTGTATGCATTTTAATGAATTTGTTGTTCTCTTCTGAGGGACAGTGTTTTTTTTTATCATTGTAGCAATGTTAGTGCCTTCATGGTTGAAGGAATATATGACTTCAAACAAAATAATAATGTAAATTTGATGTCTCTGCTTTGTCACTGATGAGTGCCACCAATGTCATAATATATGACATCGTGATTTAAATGCCTACTTTGTGTTATTCCTTCCTGTAGACATTATGTAGCAGACATAGTAATTCAGACTATGACCAGAAGGCCCAATACATTAGCTAATGCACTATTTCCAAATTTTGTTAGATCTGAGAGGGCCGTGATACCTACCACCTGTCAGTGTTAGTCACAAATTGTGAATTGTAGGGAAATTATTATGAAATCCGAATATAATCTCCAATTCAGCTATTGTTGTGCTTGCAACTTTTGCATAGTTTGCAATATTGTAGTAAATGAACAACAATTTGCAGTTTAGTGTGGGAGTTAGGATTACACATTGGATCTTGAAATTTAAATTTTACTGGAATTATATGTTTTACTGTGGGTGGTGAGTTCAAATATTTATTGAAAAAGGATAACATTTTGTTATATGTAAACTGCCAAGCTATATATCTCAGTTATCTGCTTATTCACACCAGCTGCAAGATCCAATAGGAAGTTCTAACATATTTAGATTTTTTGATAATTAAATGATTTTTAGTTCAAAGACTAAATTGCCCACAGCACAGCCTTTTGGTGCCTGCAAAAAAATGCAGTGAATGTATATGGATTTTTATTTACAGACGAGAAAAACAAATTATCTTTACTCTAGTCCAGGAGTAGGCAACCTTCGGCACTCCAGATGCTGTGGACTACATCCCCCCTTAATGCTTTTACACCCATAATGCTGGGAAAGCATCATTGGGGGTGTAGTCCAAAAAATCTGGAGTGCCAAAGGTTACCTATGCCTGTGTCTTTAATTTTAAATTCCAATTACAAGTGAGGAAATCACGATGGATACCAGAAGAACAATCAGTTACATTATATTGTATATTCAATCTGTTTTATATCCTTATACAACACAAAATGGAGGAGCACTTACTATAATAGGGTGCAGTATAGACCTCCAGGATTGCTTTATTTGTTATTATTTTTAATTAAATAACACTTGCTTTTGATCATTCTTCAATATCTAGCCTTCATATATTTCCTCTGCAATTCAAATTATTAGTGTGAATAAGTACTGGGGATCTCCACAAGACCTACGATGCCTGTGACCCCTTCTACTTTGCATTCCTGGGACCCAGAGAGAACAAGTACCCTTCATCACCAGGGATGGAGAGAGGGGTGTAGCACTGACTTCAGCTGACTTCTCCATACAAGCATTATGTTTTGTTCAAGAGTTTGACATAATTTTTTCTTTTGTTTTTACATTGTACTGCAAATACCCTCACACATAGCACACAGTAGCTAGTTTCTCCTTGGTGCAGGCTTTTAACAGCTGTGAGAGAGCTATAAGCTTTTACAAACTCATTTCCCCCATGTATCCCATGGTTAGGGCTCATAATTTTACTTTGATAAATCTTACACAGGTTCCTGGTATTCCCAGTGTGGTCATTACTCATAGCACAACCTTGGTTATGAATCTATGCCTTTATCAAACTCACTCGATCGCCATCCATGACCACCTGAATAATATAATCTAATGTAAGCATACATGTTAACGACAAAGGTGCAAGTCTTGCTACTCCAGACTGAACTATAGCAGCCCCTTGCTTGAGTAATTTCTACGTAAATACTTCTGTCATTCATTCATGAAGGCTTAGCTGGGGGACCTGTCAACACTGCATAGCATTTCTTATAACTCTCACCATGCAGTATCTCTCATAGGAGAAGGCTTTGTCTCTTACATTTTAACCACGTATGCTTAGACGGCTTAAGATTCACCCAACATGAAATCTCTAACATACTGCTATGACTTGCTACTGCCTTGCATGATGCCGTCTCCAATATTGTTCACTCTTAATCTTATTATACTAAAATATAAGGTATGATGAAACTGAATGTTTTTTGTTTTTTTTTACTATAGGCCTGTTGATTAATATTCATAATTGTGAATAGTAAAAAACAGATCTGTTGGTGCACTGGCCAGAGTAAAAATCCACAAGGGGCAACAGAGCAACAGCGCTGAGGGGTGCCTGTAACTGCACTTCCCTGAATAAAGGGGAAAACCTTACTACAATAACCACTGATACCCCTGACGACAGCGTGGTAAGAAGCTAAAACGTACGTCTGGCTCTTTCTTTTTGCACCTTACTCTGTGTGTGTAGACCATTCACAATGGGTAGCACTTTTTTGTTATTTTAAATGCACTTTTAGTTACCCGAGGGCTAGTTGGTTCTGATAGGGACTAGTGGGAATACCCCGGTGCCAGTTTGTTTGGCTAGGATTGTGAGGCGTATGCTTCCCCCCTGCTTTTTTTCTCTTTTTGTTTTTAGACAGCTAAAGTAAAAGGGGGTGGTGGGGGGGGGGGGAGACCTTTCTTACTTTATGTCTTCCCCACCATTCTCTATTTTTTGTCAAGCACCAAGAACCTTAGCTGCTATTAGGATTTTTCTTATCCCTATTTGGAGGCTTATCTACATTATTGTGTTTTTTTTGTTTTTTTCTTAACACACTTTACATTGATCCTATAATGGATTTGGTGACTCCATAGTATTTAAAAGTGTTTCATCTGGGGATTTAAACCAGCCTTTGGCAGATATAGTTCATATAGCAATCACCATATGTTTTCCCCAGGTGCTATTGATCTCTGAGCCTTTACCCTTGTTGTTTGTCTAGGCCTGGGGCTATGATTGTGGGGTTGATGCCTCCCCATTTTTTTCACATTTTGTTATTGGTCAGCTAAAATAAAGGGGGCTGGAGAGACTTTTCTTACTTTGTTTCTTCCCCACTACAGGTGTTTCCTGTTTTGGTTCTATAATTTTCATTATTGCTCCCGCATTTATTGAATTTCCTGTATGTCTATAACTTTACCTAAATAAAACAGAGAATAAATAATTTAAAAAAACAAAACATTCTGTGTTCATTTTTAAATATTTGTGTCTATAAAATATAAAAAATAATATTTGCTGTGGGGGCGGGGCTTGACCAGCATGGCAGCTGGATGCATTTTGCAGAGGCTACTGATTTAACCACTGCTACGCCTGCAATTACTGCTCTTTGGAACCCTAATCTTGCACCATCAGCGACGGCTACCATCCTGCAGTACCAAGCCTTATCCGAAGCAGCTGTGATTCGGACTGCCATCATTATCCACGGAGCGCGCAGTGGGGCATGGTGCAGGTGTCGGACAGGAGAGGCGGACGCTCTCCCAGTTTGCTGGACACCAAACTTACGCTGTCTCCAACTACTGCCGTGTTTCCACCCCTCCTCCTTGGACTGGTGGGGGATATCCCAGTCCACTCTGCCAGGGACATCTGGCTATTCCTATTGAGGCTTGCAGGACCTTCAAGCCCTGCTAGTTCGGGCCGCCATGATGGCTGACACCTGACATGTGATGGATAGTGATGTCGCGAACCGTTCGCGAACTTCCCGTGAACGGCTCGCCTCGGTTCGCCACGAACCGTTCGCAGCGAAC
This sequence comes from Pelobates cultripes, assembly GCA_933207985.1. Lineage (NCBI taxonomy): Eukaryota > Metazoa > Chordata > Amphibia > Anura > Pelobatidae > Pelobates > Pelobates cultripes. The sequence continues at coordinate 259,471,576 of OW240915.1, read as the reverse complement.
TCCGGTCAGCTGACACATCCCGGCCAATCTCCAGTAGACCCTCCCTCCCAGACCCTCCCACCTCCTGGACAGCATCCATGTTGAAGGCAGCTTCAACATGGATGCTGTCCAGGAGGTGGGAGGGTCTGCTGGAGATTGGCAGGGATGTGTCAGCTGACCGGAGTTCGCCACGAACGGTTCGTGGCGAGCCGTTCGCGGGAAGTTCGCGAACGGTTCGCGACATCACTAGTGTTGGAGCCAGAGAGGCTTCAAAGGACTCTTGCTGACAGCCTGAGGGCATATGAACTAGTCTGTGCCCAATTTTGGGTGAAGCTTGAGCAACGTAAACGCCATGCTGCTCCTCATGGTGGTCTACATCCTCAGCTGGCTTCCAGACTCCAACCAAAGCAAACAAGACAACACCTATTTCCAAGCTGTGGGTAGAAGCCCGGTTCAGTGCCTTTTTCCCTGCCACATATTCACCACCTGGAAAGATCTTGACGGCATACTAATGCAATGTAATGCAGTGTAGTGCATAGGAAACTTCTCCTGGCTTGGATTGTAACCGACTCCTGCAAAATCAGAAGCTGCATCGGAATCTGAGATGGGCATGGGAGTTCTTTGCACCCCATATCACTCCTGATCAGGTGTGGCCTGAGTCCTCTCATGCTGAGGTTCCCACCCAAGCACTCATCAGTATCTCCAGGTTGTGCTGTAGATAAGTTCCCCGGTGGAGTTTCCTACAACTCGTATTTTACCCAATGACTTATTATCTTGTCTTCATGCTTTATTTTAAATTGGGCCTGTTGTCTTATGTTTTTTTTTTTTAACGTACAAGCGATGCCAACTTTTCAAACAAAATTAAAATGTGCAGTTACTCATGACATATTATGCTGTAATTTTCATCCTGAAGTTTCTTGTTCTGTTTCCCACCAAATGTCTATGTTATTTTGTTTATGTTTCTCTGCACACCCCCAAAACAATTGGTGCTGTGGCAATATTTAAACTATTATGGCAGACAGGAGGCTCATATTATGCAATATATCTTTATTCACTACCCACAGCAGCAAAATAGTTAACAATAAACATAGGTAGAAGACAAAACACTGTTTAACTAAACAAGCTAGTAGGCAACATGAAACAGCCAATCAGCATGAGGCATAAGGTAATAAAGCAGGTAATAAACCCTCACCCTCAAATTATTTCCTTTTCTTTGCTGCTCGCTGGACAGTTAAGTATTACATTTACAGGATTACATTACTGATGGCTTTATGTACATATTATTTGTAAGAGTGATACATTATGACTGCAAATCAACTTTATTGCTTATTCCTTATATGTTCGCTCTATTTCTGCAGTTCACTATAACTTTTTTTCTTCTTGAGTTCCCTGGCAGCTCTCTTTTCAGTTGTGACTTATCTCCCCTCACCACTCACAAGTGTACGTTTGCACTGTGGTAATTTTTCTTTACCTATCAGGATTCTCTTGGAAACTCCTTTCTCCTCTCTCTTATGATGCCATTGTTATCGCATTTCCTAAGAGCTCGACCAATCTGGTGCTCATCTGGAGTTTTTCAGTATGAGAAAGTCTATTCGAATCACCTCTGAGCTTTTCTACTTAAAGCACATGTTAACTTTGTTGCAATTACTTTACCTCAGAAAATACTGAATTTGATTACTTTCTCTACAAGCTACAGTTCCAAATTCTTTTCGAAGTCCTCCAGTACTAACATATATAAATATACAACATGGCAATCAAAGATCAGTCTAAAAAGACTATTATTGACGCAGCCGCTGGCTGGCCTGGGACAGCAAGTGAAATGGAATTCCTCAGAACAGATCATTTTCAGCCAATTTTAGATTAATCTGTTAACAAAACAGTTTCTACGGTCTTTATGACAGCCATGTGTTCAAGGCAAGATTCCATTGCAAAATCTGTAGCATTAGCTTACTGCTCGATCTACTCTAGAAAATAGACAAACTCAGGGTCCAAATACTCCTTTTATGGTCAGCAGAGGATTCTACATGGTACCTTGCCAAAGGCTTGAGAACATCTGTAAATTCCACCCAGATTTTTTTGCTGAAATTATGCTGAAAAGATTCTTGCTGAAATGATGATCCTTTTACATCCCTTAAGTGACATACATCACATTCAAAAGGGAAGGATCAGGAAATTAATGCAATTTTCACTGAGTTTTGAAAAAGGTGTTATTAGAGCACACTGAGATAAAAAACTAATTAAACGGGCTTGCAAGGCCTCTCAAGACGATAAACCTGATTCATTCAAAGCCTCCTCAACTGACATCTGATAACAATTCAGAATCTTCACACTCTAAATATCTGGAGTTATGGACACTATATGTAGTAACCAGAAATAAATTGCGTCCAGAATGCTCAAGACCTTCTCTACCAAATAAGATAGCATTGACCCCTGATTTGAACACACCCATCGTCCACTATTAGATAACATTAGGAAGGACCCCTAAAAAAAGTCCTGGACCGATCTCTTAGAAGACGCCACGACACATTTTTAGATGTACAAAACTTTAATTTGACTGAGGAAGCTTTTCACTCTTGCAACCCAGTCTATAATGACAATTTGCTAGGCTGGATTCAAAGACCATAAGTTTCTTTGGAAATGCCAATTCTGCCTTATGCAGTGAAATATGTAGATCAATTCTAATGAATTTAGATCCATAATTGACACAACTAGCCTATTCTGAACCTGGTGCCACGTATTCATCCGCTTATAAAAATGTCGTTAATGGCATTTACTGTCCACACAGGAAAAGTTGTGCCGAGCAGCGACCAAATCCACATAAGGGTTAATGCTGAGCAGCAATTATGCAAATGGGAACCTGGTAACTGCCTTTGGGGTCAAAGGCCGGTTACAGCCTATCACATCTAGAGGATGGGTATTTAGGCCAAGTTCTCATCCTGCTTAGTGCCCTGTCGTGGTTTCCCTTGTGGTTGTCCGAGAGCGCGTTCCTGATTCAAGTTTCTTCTGGTTTTTGACTTTGGCTTTGATTTTGACTTCCCTGTATTCTGTATCCCTGACTGCTGGCTTTCTCTTATCATTGTGTCTCTTTCTGTGTCCCCTGACCTCGGCAAGTATCTTGACTATTCTTTGGTACGTTAAGTCCGGCCATTCTAAGGCCCGGTAATATATTACCTATTAGTCATCTGTGTGGCACAATTCTATGTGCTGGATCAACTAGTAATCCTGACACCTGGGCCTTTTGCAGATGGATTATGGTTCGGAGAATACTTCATTAAGGAAATTACTACATATGTTAGCATTTTTTTCTTCATTAGACAAAGGCCATATCTTGCTTAAAATGTTTTTCCAGCCTAAGGTTTTTAGGAAAGGCAAGGGCCACTTTGGTGCTATACAAAAACTTTAAAGCCAGTTATTGCCCTTTTCAGGAGTCAAGGGGTATGACCTATAATCTATATAGATGACATTTTGTGATGTCTCAAACACTACAGTCTCTACATATTCATATGTAATGGACAATGATGAGCTGTGGATTCATAATCAATCACCAAGAATCTTTGTTGACCCCTTCTCGGGAAGTAGAATTCCTACATTTTCTAGTCTCCCACTGTGATAGAATTTATCTTGATTCCAAGGCTCAAGCTTATAGGTGTCATATAATGATATCCTATATTAAAATTGGCTAACTTGGAATCAGGAAATGCTTGATGCTTAAACAACACTTAAGACCATATATGTCTAAGTTCCGGGAGCAGAGAGCCCCCACCTAAGATGTCTCTGCTCTAATCATTTTGTTCTCTCTTACCTTGAAACTTATTTGTTATGTGTACATGACGCTCATCCCTATGTCTTATCTGTACTCTCTTCCTATTACTGTTCTAAGAGTATTTGCACGTAAGCACTTACTTTTTAATGTATAAAACCCAGCTGATGAATAAAACGTCAGAGGCTTATTTTGAATACCAACAGGTGTCTGGTCTCTAATTCTCGCTTCTCAAAGTGCACTTGTAACAACAATTTGGGCTTCCTCTGAATATAACAAAGATCAACATTTCTGATCCACAACACCACCCAGATTCAGAAGGAAAGATGGTCAACTCTGAACAAAAACATAATTTCATTGTGTTCAATAGCCCAAATTGTAGGCCTTCTCTCTGCCTTCACTGCAGAACCGTGAAACATCTGAAAGTTCAATATTTGTATAGGTTAACTTCTAACTTGCATAATATGAGCTTCCTTCCAAGATTTTCCTAGTCATTTGTGCCTGAAAATATGGATTTTATTAAAAACAGGAGGGATGTATTATGCCACACATATAACCCTCCCTCTACGTTTTCATTATTATTTTCTATTTTGCTGTGTAAACAAAACATCAAAGAAGAACATTTTTCTTATTTGTTCTTTTCTCCGGTGTTGATTGTTCAAGAATTCCCAGTTTTTAAATCATATTTTTCTTGTTTCTTCAATCCATCATTGGTGGCATGAAAGAGGAAGAGATTTGATTGAGGGGACACCTGCTTTATTACCAATGCCTCATGCTGTCTGGTTGTTTCATGTTACCTTTGGTTTGGTTACACACTGTTTTTTTCTTCTACCTATGTTTATTATTAACCCTTTTGCTGCTGGGAGTAGTAAAGAAAGATACATTGCATAATACTCGCCTTCTGTCTTCAATAAAATATATATTTTCTGACACAAAGGGCTAGGAAAATCTTGAATTATGGGATAATATGTAATCATATGAAAATCAAGTTATCCGTTAATAATCTTAAACAATGTAAAACTTCTTTAAAACTACGTAGGTTGCATAACACAAATTAGTTGTCAATTTAGATTCCAGATATTGATTCATTGGGTTCCACAAATAGCCTTTGATTTATTGGTTGTCATAACAACAGGACAATCTGAACACAAGTTAAATCTCCATTGGTGATGCTCGACCATCTATTAAAACAGACATACTGAGCTACCTTTGCCCTTTTCCTTGTCAAGCATAAATGAGTTATAATTGGAGAACATTACATTTACTTGTATGCCAAACCTATTCAATTAAAACAAGGCTAGCCCTTTGAAATATACATTTACTTCCTATTCCAGAAACATTTCTGTATTAGATTAATACAAAATAACATAATGTTTGATGTTTTATTTCATGTTGCGTATCATTCACTTTAATAGTAAGGAATTCTTGTACGAATGTTTGAGTGATAAGTTTATTTAACATTTTAAAAGCAACATAGCAAGTTTAGCCTTGGAATGCGGTTACAAAACAATGATACCACATAAATACAAATAAGTCATACTTTGAAACCAGAATACCTCCCTGTGATAGTTACTAGCATTGTTTGAGGGCAGACTTCTGAACAAAATTCAATGATTGCAGAAAATAGTCCTGTCAAAATTGCTGGGATTGCATGATTTCAGTAAAATTCCTGGATTAAGTGTTTAATTGTAGCAGGAAACAATAAAATATCTTAATTGTTCGCTGAGATAGTTCCATTTAAGTAAAATAATGTCCTAATGTGTTTTTTACCCCACCTCCTATAACCAACACACAAAACTTTAGTTAACTAAACAATTCTAACCAGAAATCCTAAAACATATTACCGAACCTTAGAATGACTGGATTTACCATTAATAAATAGAATAGATAAGGAAACACCAAGTGTACTTAAATGGTTAGACAAGCCAAAGATCAAGGAAAACAGAAGTCAGAATAGTCAAAGTACAAGCCAAAGTCAAAATACAATAGAATCAATACAAATAACACACTCGTGGGTAACCAATAAGGAAACCACGACAGGGCACTGAGAAATAGCAAATTTAAGTTTAAATAGCCTAAGAAGGGCACTCATTGGCCAATAGCAGTCACATGGCAATGGAACATTCCCTGACAACAGTGCCCCAAACAAATGCTCCCTTTCCCACACCACATATGTGGGAGGAGAAAAATAAATAGTTACAAAGAATATAAAAACAGTATTATTTAGTAAACCTGTAAATTTTTGTGAATTGACAAGGGAATCTCAAATATTTTACCAAAATTGGAAAAAAAAATATCTCTAACAACTTTTTTCCCAGATCAGCCATTTAAACTCATATATAATTTGCTACAATTTACTGTTTACAGAATAGAAATCTAAATTGGTAGGGGTGCATTAAAACAGTAGTAGTTTCATGCTCTTATCTGATTCTGGTTTGACATATTCATGGTTACTTGAACTTTACACTTTTCATTTAATCAACTCTTTATATCCGCTCAAGAAGTCTGATTTGGAATGCATTATCACTACCAATTATGGGAGTCACCATAAATAAGCTAAACTTCACAAGTGAAAACCTTTAGCTGTGTGCATCAATACCCCTGGGAAGTGAAAAGATGACAAGAAAGGACCACTGAATTTATCCATGCAGAGGTTTAACAGAATTCTGGAACGTGACCAAAGCTATTATTATATCTTGCGTACAAGTTGCATGGTTTTGTTTTTCTCCGTAAAACACTATCTCCTACAATCTCAAAGTCCTTTTGGATTTATTTCCTTCTCATTCTCAAAAGCATAGTACAAAAGACAAAAATTTAAATTAGCCAAAATGTAGATTTCTAACTAATAGAGACCATATGGTAGGATGTCAGTGTTTTAATAAATTATATTTATTTTAAATTAAATATATTTTAAATATGATTGTACATTCCTATCGACATCAAATATTAAACTAACTATGATTTGATTGTGTATAAATAATTAAACATACTTTGGAAATTTCTAACTCAAAAATTAAGTAATTTAATTTTATTACATAAAATGACTGGATTTCTCTTTTTATTCCTCAGTATCATTTGCCCCTTACATTCTCTGTGCTTTTTAAAGCAAAGTCAGTAATTCTACTCTGGCTTATGTGGCCATTTCTAGTTTAACTATGTGCTTCTAGTCTGGATTAATTTCATTTTATCTTTTCCCTGTTTTTAATTCTATCTTAACATTTAACCTTTTATCATATCTCCTATGCTGTAATTTCTTCCCATAATCTTTTCTATTTGTTAATAAATATTCAGTCTATTGTAGTGTCAAATAATGCTTTAAATGCTTTAAGGACACATGGCGTGTGACATGTCATGATTCCCTTTTATTCCAGAAGTTTGGTCCTTAAGGGGTTAAACCCTGTCATTTGAGCTTAGAAACACAGCATCCCCTACTATACACATTGTCTCTTTGGCCTTCCACAATTATTTACAAGAAAGGTACATTCTTGGCAGGTTCGAGCTACTTTAGTGTGTGCCTGCTTCATTCATTTCTAAACTTTTCTTGTGGTTCACCTATTGCCTTTTGAGTCAATCCAAAAGTGAAATACACCTTAAAGTAGTTGCTTGTTCTGACTGTAGAGAGAAGGCTACTGGAATTAGGTTACTTTCTTTTTTCATTTGAGATTGCCTGTAACATATTTGTTTTTGTCATGTTTTTATTAGTCACGGTGAGAGCAGGATAGGGATCATACATTCTCATATACTGCCATATTTCATATTCTGATATAATACGGTTTGCTTAAACATATTTTCAGCTGTTTGCTCTTCATCGGACATTAGTTCATGCTAATTAAAGTAGGCTAGGCATTCACTGCGATTAGACATTGAATGAAACATTAAATGAGTCATCCTTTATTCCGTTTTAAATGTTACATCTATAAATCTGGCTAACTAGGTATGTGCGCTTTAGAAAAAAGTATGTAACATTTCTTCAGGTACAATCCAGGATGAATTTCCAACCTATCATACCCATTATGTTTCATTTATTTTGGTTACCACATGGGCATTAGGATATGGACAGTTAATGCTCTGCTATTCCCAGTTTGACCCACTTTACAGATCTTGGAAATCCTATTACTATACCATATTGGTATATATTCTTTTTTTTCTTCTCTTTTTTTTGTTAAAGCTTTGGTTATTTAAAAACTTAGAACAGTTAGAGGCTGACATACCTGGATTGCGATCACCTCTTCCCTATAAGTCCAGCTTCTCCACATATCTACCACCAAAGCCAAGCAGCTTTCATAAATATAGCCTTCACACCTCTCTGACAATCAAACAACCAGTCCTGTCTTTTTGGAAAAAAAGTGTTTATCTTTTAGTTAAGGCAGTGTAGTGTCCCTTTAAATGTATGCTTCGTTGAAATGAAAACTTACAGTTAGACTTGTACACGGCTGAAAAACTCAGTTAACTACATTTTGTCAACAAAGCATTTTGGTTTCTCAGACTTTTGGCCATGCAATCGATTCAGGGGAAACAATTCAAGTGAAGCAAAAGGCCGGAAAAATATAATATTACTATGTATACATATTTTTGCAGCTCATTTTTGCACCCATTTAATGAAGCAAATGCAGATGGTTGACTGAATCCTGACCGAGTAGAATGGCAAATTAGCATTCAAATTCGGTCCACATTCAGTCAATATTCATGATTTTGAGTGTTTGGTTGTGTCCATCCTTCCTCACCCGATTAATCATCAGGGTTTGTTTGGTGCCATAGATAGAACTCCAAATTACAAGTCAAAAGAAACTGATTGTCCATTGTCAATGCCATTTATTTTGTGATACATCCATATGGGGTTTCGGAGTTTCCCTGTTTGGTATTATTCATTAGCTCCTCCCTCCAAACTTTTTGAATAGCAATAAAATAAGGTTTAAGGGAAAGGGTTAGGGAGGCGGGAGGGCTGCAGTGAGGGAGGGTAGGCCCATGCTTTACCTTGTGGGCTCTGACTACAAGGACAGAATCAGAGAATCCTATCTCCAGCATACAGTGCATGCTGATGGCAGACATAAAATATGCAGAGAATTGACCTTTGGCAAAGTTCTGGGTTGCCAAAGTCACGCGTGCTTAGGGGTGTTATTAGCTCCTGGCACACAAGAGCAAATGTCTGTAAATATTTCAAGCAATAAAGAACAAAACATCCAGATTCCTTCCTCCATGACCACTTCTAAAAGCAGAAGTTGGAGTAACCCTTTAAATATGTTATAAGTCTAGATTCACCTTGTTTAAACATTTAAAAAATGTAAACGATATTGATCTTAATTAATGCAAGATTTGAAGAAACCATGCATTGAACAGGAACCTTTTGACTCCTACTGAAAATCATTTGATTGATGGTTACTAATGGTACTTATAGAAGTGGAAGTGAATTAAATGTGATATGTGCTCAGCACTTTTGGTATTTCATTATATAGTATATCCATAGCAATATCATCGTTTAAATGTGACTAATAACATATTTTGAACTGCAGGTCACTGGATCTGTTTTGTCTATTACAATGAGACTTAATGGCTGCATTTGCCTCTCCATGTGTAAATAAATGTAAACACAATTATCTAGTGGCCTCAGGAAGCTGTAAAAGGACAGGTACGAAGCGGTTTTAATGACAGAGTTAGTGAGTGGTTTGAAAGGGGCTGACTCTAGCAAATCAGACATATTTTGGATACCCTTAAGTACAGTCTGATTGAATAGGATGAAAGGAAACTGGCGTTGTTGGATGCAATATATTAATAATTAGCTTGGATCAGGATCATTTTACTGGCTGGCTAGCTAGTGCCAAGTGGCGAAGCAATTCACTAGGTTGGGGACAGGTGAGGCCCTCCTAGTAAGCTCAATCTATGCTTTGGCACAAGGGGATTCCTGGCCAACAAACATTGTGGTGGGGTGTTGGCCTTTCTGTGACATTTAAATCATGAGATAGATTGGGTGTGACAAGTGAGGCCCTCTCTATGCCACTGTGCAAGGCGGCTAACTATGTTTTGGCCCGGGGGTTGTAATACCACATGCGTGAAGGATGGGTGTTGGCCTCGTGGGACCACTAACTCCAAGGCAGAGATGCCAGAAACTCAACATCTATTGGTCACCTAGATCCCTATAAGCCAGTAAAACCTACTCATTAAAAAGGTCTATATTGTGGGGGAGCCATCGTGGCTAAGAGTTTGTGTAGTTCTGTATGGTATGGTTGTAACCTGTCACCTGTAACTGAAATCTGCAGTATCACCTAAAGGAAGCAGAGAGGGGAAGGAAAGGTCTATATCGTACGGAAAGAACTGTAACTGACAAATGGGTGCGATGTCTGAAGAGCAAATGATGTTCCAAATTGATAACCTGTAAAAGAATATGATTTGATAAAAAATAAGGAAATGGATGTTAGAAGACATCTTGAGTGCCACCGTACTCCCCATGTACAGGCCCCGTGGCGTTCCGGAAAGCCACAGGACCAAATAGCCACAGACGGAAACTGTAGTGTTTAAACCATGCAATCATATTTAGCATGTAAGCAAAACCGTAGACTGTGCAGAAATGCATATGTAAATATAGACAGTGTGGCCTAAAGCATATAGTCTATCTAATATGCCACATCGAAGGTAATACCTGTTTGTGGCATTATGATAATCAGATTGAGGAAATATTACCGCTACATAACTGTAAAATAATGATATTCGTATACTAGGTGCCTATAAATGTACCACCCAGAACCCAAAACAAGATATTATATTCTTAATGCAAAATCTGTTAATGTTTTTAATGAAATGCCCAAACGGGGTGCCAAATTAGTTGCAGGTTGCCCATTACAGGGCATATTAACACATTGTAAAGGCATAGTGATGCCAGGAGTAGGAAATATGCGTATCCCGATTTTTATCCTGAGTTTCAGGGTGGCTATGCCGGCTGTGTTGTGATTAATGCAGTTGAATGTAGGATGGGAATCGGAGAATTGTTGTGGAGTTTGTGTATGTAACTAAGACATGTTGGTGATGAGATGGTAAAGAACCAAATAGTTACGAATAATCATCTAGTTTATGAAATGGTGAAAAGAACAGAAACTGTATATAAACACATACTACATGTTTGTTCATCCACCCACTGTAAAGCGCTGCGGAATTTGTTGGCACTATATAAATAATAACATAACATAAAATAAAACATCATATAATACATACGCACTGAGCCCAATAAACCGGTTGTTGGAAGACAGAATCAAAACGGGAACAGAGGCCTCTAGAATGCCACAGTGGCTGAACAGGCAAGCGGCTGTGATGGCCGTACATAATACATAGGAAAAGACAGGAGATTTAAGACATACATTAAAAAGACCTACGTGTGGAATGCTTAGGAGTATGATAACTACTTATGTATACACAGCTGGCATGGAAGATTAGGGTTGAAAGCACCAGGAAATGCTAGAATATCTCAGTATTATTAGCATGCATGTAGACCATACAGAGAAAGTCTGGGTGGGGTTAGAAAGTGAGGGAATGCAAAAGCAGCAGACAAGAGAACTGCAGGTTTAGCTAGCTGTTATAGATTATACCCCAATAAAAATTTCATAATTAAATGCATGCAAGCTGCCCCTCAGGGGCATATCTACTAAACAGCGAATTACCAAACAATGTTGGCCCAATGAGTACCTGAATACCTAGAGGGCAGACAAACATTAAAATGTAGGGTGACTTACTGAAATGCATATGATACAGTTTTATGAATTTGAGGTCATTTAGTAAGAAGATTTAAGACATTTAGAAGATATTCCTCATGTATGTGTACAGAGAAAGTTGGCTAGACATGAATTTAGAGTCAGTTGCAACACCTAGCCACATAAGTGCATGAATACACAGGACAGTAAGAAAACTTTAAAATGTAGAGTGAAACATTAAATTGCAGGGTGACTAACTAAAATGCATATGGATATACCCTAGTGTGGGCCAAATACAGTAAGCAGAATGAGGCATCGCTGCTAAATAAAGTCAGCAGAATGCTATGTATGATTGAAATAGGCTGAACTTGCGTTACTAGTAAAATTTGCCATATCTGAATGGCTGAACAAACAAACTTACGGTTTTGTTGAAAAAAGAACAGTTATAGAAGCCGTAGCTGGGCTGGATGCGGCCAAGCCCCATGAGCTTTAATGAGGCGGCTGTTTACTAGAGTGAGGTAAAACAAATACTTGTGTGGGTCACACTAAGCCAAGACCAGCTTGTTTGGAGTTTAGGCAGTTTGTGTTGATGACCTTTGAACTGGAAGTAGATGGTTCTGTACTGAACCAGACCATCTCATCAGCCTGCAGCACGTCAGACCAATTACAGTAGGGTAGGGAAGGGGGGAGTCCATTTTAAAGGTCCATAAGCCCCTCCCACACCTTCAGGCCAAGCCTTACAATATATATAAAAATCCAAAAGGGTTTGCACTCCTGGTAAAGCCAGTGATTTCTATGCCTGGTGCTGGTCCTACAAAATACAAAATCAAAAAATACTGACCACACTCCAAGGACTTGTCAGGATACATTTGAAGTAATACTTAACTTTTATTAATTCATAGTAAAATAATGTTTTACTTTGTTCAGTTCCATTAAGGGGACTTTCATCAGGACAGACAAATATATATATATATATATATCGTCATGTATAGTGCATATGTTGCAACATTATCATGACATTAAGCATGCAATACATATCACCATCACATTGCAACCATGTTACCTCTTTGGACACACACACATACACACAATGATACACACACATATACATACATGCACAGATATATGCACTCTGATACATGCACACACATTCACACTCTGATATATTTACACACACACACACACACACACACACAAACACACTGATGAACAAACACACAATGACATACAAACACATTGATAGATATAGACACACAATCACAGAGTATGTTATGCAGTGTGTATTGCTACCTGTGTGTGCATGTCTGGTATTGTGTAACAATGTATGTGCCTGAGAATGTGTGTCTGGCAGTGAGTACCATTGTGCATCTTATAACTGTGTTTGTATGTGTCTGTTTATCTGTGTGGGTATGTGTATCTCCGAATCTGGGAGTGCATGTGTGTAGTGGAACTGTTTGCAATGTGTTATGTGAATCAGGGGCTGCTTGTAGTTTTGTAGTTTTGAAGAGTACCTTCTGTTAATGGTGAGACTGTGTGTGTGAGAGATGACTGTGTGTGTATGAGGTTTGCTGTCTGCCAATGGGATTGACTGTGTGTGACTGTGACAGAGCGATTGTGACAGGGTGACTGTGGGGGGAGAGTGTGATAGGGTGACAGAGTATGCAGAGATGTGAGTGACAGGGTAACAGTTTATGTGAGGGTGTGAGTGTGACAGGGTGACCATGATTGGCAATGCCACCTTTTGTCAATATTTGCTTTTGGTGCCCTTGGATTTTGAGACATCTATCCTAAAACTAGAAACGTTATATAGGCAAAATAATGATACATCAGTTACACTCACACCTTAAAGGAATACTCTTAGCTCCATAACAGCTTTAGCAGTTTGCTATATAGGTCATGCCCCTGCAGTATCATTGCTCAATTTTCTGCCATTTGGGATCACTTTGTTAATGCAGCCATAACCACACCACCCATAGCTGTGACTCAGTCAATCAGATCTTACAGTGCAGTGTGTTCTTACCTCCTGCTATATTAAATTAAATTTCAACTACAAACTGGAGTCTGCTGTGGGCTCTAACAGGCAATAAACAAAGCTGCTGGACACTGTGCAACAAGGGAAGCTAAATAATCCATCTCTTTTCAATATGTAGAGAGACTGTGTGAGTCTCAGCCAGTGGGTATGGGGCTAGGGCTCTATAAACAATCAGAAGCTGATTCAATGACATATATAAATGTTTTTTATGTTTTTTTTCTAATGTCTGTATTTGACATTTAAGTGCACATATTGCATATACAGTAGTATTATTAATTTTAGCATTTTTCTATCATTTTTGTTTTATTAAATATGCCAAATGCCACATTTTACTATGTCAAATGTAAACAAAAAAAAATAAACATTACTAATTAAAATAAATTAAGGCAAATGCAGCTTAATGAGCAACCATAGGATTTATCCCGCTAGGGCACAAGGGAGAAAAAGTGATATGAGTATAATCAGTAAAATACAGAAAACTTAATGTAAAAACAAACAAAATAATTTGTAATTTTCTCTTCTAGAAAATGTTTGTTTAATTAAACATAATATTTTATCTCCACATTGTAACTATAATAACGTGTATCTAGAAGATAATTTTCTTAACATCTGCTTCAATTTGTTTCAGCACCGTCTCACTCATATGACTGTCTTATGTTATACTGATGCAGAATACAATTGCTCATAATAAACACATAAATAAATAAATAAATAAATAAATAAATATATGTATATATACTAAGAGTTCACCAATTTTCAACATATCAAATTTATTATTAATTTTTTTTCTTTTTTAAATGTATGATCAGCAGGTTACTGTGACAACACTTTGAAGTTATACAGATTTATATATGATGATATATGAAATCACTGTTTCTAAAGCCAATATATAATGGGAGCAGCACCTTCCCCACGTATGAGAGAGTGACAAATAAGAAAGGTTGTAGAAATCAATTAGTTGGGAAGCAACAGTGGGGGACCAAGTGTGTCAAATTGAGTATAGTTTTTCAATCAGGTAACTTTCAGACCATGCCACATAGGTGAAAATTGAACAATTTACTGATGTGAAATATTCTTTTTATAAGTTAAGAAATTCACAGTGTGGAGACTCCTCTCTTCTCTCTTACGTATAAAACCATTCAAATAAATAAAGAAAGAAAGAAAACTAAATATATATGATATATACCGATCTCTCTATTTATATTTAGAGAGAGAGGGTACATAGTGGTGTACTGTGTAATAAGGAAAAAAAGAAAATAATTGCTTTGGAACATCATAGTAATCTCTGAGCCCAGTGTTATGTATAGTGTGACAGAATTATTAATATTTCTTGTTTCAGTTCATTCAAAAGCCATGTTTAACTTGGTTTTTGATAGCAAACTGCTAAAATGATCATATTTTTAAACTGAAATTCATAGATTGAACAAATGTATTAATCCAACTTTATGTAATGGACACATGTCATACCTTACAGCACTTACTGGATTACAAAAATGTGTCTCAGTTTAGTGCACTATACAATGTTGGTAGATAGAAAAATGTGGCAACATAACTGAACGGCAGCTATCCATGCCCTGCCAATGATATATAAGAATAGTAGTTGTATTTGTGTTTTCCTTTTTTTTTTTTTTTTTTACAATTCCATGTCACCAGGTGACATGTAAGATGTTAATTGATCATTTTAGTATATGTTGAGCCTTGACCTCACAGTCTGGTATGGCAGGACATTTTGAATATATAAGGGTTCCTCTGTTTAGAAAAATATATATTTGAAGATTTTGGAATATGTAACATTTATGGGAGGAGATTCAAACATTAAATCGTTTTTTTGCTCCTACATATGTGACCTGTAAGAATGTTAAAGGAACACTATAGCATTAGGAATACAAACATGTATTTCAAACTGTAGAGAGATATACTCACTATATAATGTTTGGTACCCCCTTGATGAAGCAAAATAAAGCAATTTACTCACCTGATTCCCCCCAGCACACAGGTCTACCCACAGCTACCAGTCCTCCACTGGCCAAGATAATCAATTCTGATGAATGAACAGAGTGAGTTATTGACTCACTGTATCTCCATGTAGAACACGTGGACGCCAACGTCAGCCTTGCGATCTTTGCATGTCCGCATCTGGGAAGCCCCTCTCACTGCTGTTAGAGGAACAGTCACTAAAGGTGGGCTTAGACAGCAATATAAATATTACCCTTTCTTAGAGAATGCAGTGTTTTTGCATTGCTGAGACAATAGAGGCAGTCTCTTTGCCACATAACCAGTACATTAGACTGTACATTAGATCTGATGCCTAGAGTTTCTCTTTAACACATAAAAGTTATTTATTAAAGTGTGAATTGTTGAGACTTCAAAGCAAATGTAATGTGAATTGCAAAGTGTAGTGCAAAATAGCCAATGTTAATAGCTACCGGTATATAGAAAATGTCATAATAGAGACACTTTCCGGCTGTGTTATTTTACATTGAAGAAGAAATTAATTTGAAATGACTTGAAATATTAGACAATTCCCACTTGAGGGAATAACCATGATATTTCCTACCATTTTACCTTAGATAGTACTAAATCAAAAATTTATATTTACCAAATGTATTTGTTGTCTAGGTAACAAAAAAATAAAAAAATGTTTGTTTGATGGCATCATATTTAATCATGTAACACATACATATTTTAGATAGCGTGCTCTCACAAGGCTTGTTGTATTGTAGTCTAGAGTGTTTCTTTATTTAGAAAGTGCAAGACATTAGGATCAATGTTTCAGATCTTACGCAGGACATTATTTTGAACAAGTGTGTTATGTATGTTTTTTATTCCATGATATTTTTAGGTTAGGGTTAGTGTTAGGGATTAATTGTTAGTTTTAGGGGACTGCAGGGATAAATGTTTAGTGTTAGTGTTTTATATGGGTTAATTATAATTACCATCAGATATCTTCTTTCTTCTTCAATCTTCAAAAAGGCCTAATGGAAATCCATATTGTCCTGGCGCTACTATTAAAATAAAAGTAAAAAAACATATTACAAACAAGTATAGGCAGAGAATAAAAATGCAACATCAAAATTATTAATCCTTGTTGGCCCTTTGAGGGATCTGTACACTCTAAGCTTGCAAGGTGGAAAGAGCTTTCCCACACTATGCAATCTCAGTCTGAGTGCTTACAAGCACTGTTCCCTCTAAGGTGTGCGCTTGTGCATGTGCACACCTGTTTTCGAGGGAGTGCATATGAGTTTTGGGTTTTTTGCACCCATCCCCCCACGGCATCCACCAGAAGGTGGCGGGCACTTCGAGAAGAAGCCTGATGACTGATCACAGGGTCCCCAGGAGGTGGCCAGTTGGCCACCTTAGTGCACCCCCAAAGTGGGTACTTATTCAGCAAGGCAGAGTAGGCACCTGCTTCCCCACCTGGCAGTTGCCTACTCTGCCAAAATATACCAGGGAGTGCTGACGTGTTTCCACTTCCTCTCTGCTCTAATGCTTGGAGTTGGAATATGACCTCACTCTGACCTCAGCATCAATACAGAGGACGAGCAAGGGAGCAGAGAGGAAAGGCAGAACTGCAGTGTAAATTTGGCATGAGCAGATTACCAGGTAGATACTGAAGGACCACTATAGTGGATTATTGCAGAATTATTGAAATTGGAAACATAACTGACAAGCCGTATAGATGGGTAAATGTATCAGAAAGAGAAGAAAGCAAAACCTGTATAACCTCAGGTAGTTTGTCACAATATGCAATATTTCCCTCTCTGAGCACAGGTGGATGTCTGGGTGGGTACATATCACTAATCTTTTATTACAGCGAGCACCCACTAGCTGATCATTGTTTTGTAGAGATGCCCCCACTTATAGCATGGTGAGTGGGGCATGGAGGGGGGCAGGGGAGTATAAAACTTCCCTTGTACTAATGTGGGCCTACCCTATAGGCAGTTTTTAATACTACTGGGCAAATTGTTAACCCTGAATCTCAAAAGCACTGAAATGGCTTGCACATTGGCTGTTTCAGTTGCATTGTTATGTTTATATTTGGAATTTTGGCCATTTCTATGACTGCCCAAAATTTGGACGAAACAAAGCTCTAGTAAAGACCAGTATACATTAAAAATATATTGTTCCTGTTTAAATAATTTGGGATTATATTGTCAGAAGCAACCTTGAAAAAAAAAATATAAAGAGACAAACATTAATATGATTAAAGATTGTATCTACAATATCTTTTCAAATTGGGAAGAACAAAACTATCCAGTCATTCCCTAATACTCTCTTGAAGAAAAGAAAAATGGTAAAATTATCTCTATATTATACACGTTTTTTTCTTTCTATTGTACACTTTCTTCTTTAGTAGTAAAAGCTTTCAGCTCTGCAAAATGTCACTGATTATGTAGAAAAAAAGGCTAATTATCCAACAGTACAAATATCTATAGTTTGCATTCAATGGCACTTGTTTGCATTTCACAAATGTTTTGTGTTTTTTCTCTCTCTAAAAGCACAGATTATACAAACATGGCACTGTTTCATTACAAAGAGAACATCGGTAGTATTAAATTGTATTATGTATTTCCTATATCAGAATATTTATCCAGGTTAAATATTTTAACTGTTTTATGTCATATTATTTGTCAGGGTACTACAAGAAACAATATTACAATTTAGGGCAAACATTTTGCTTTAAGCCAAGTGAGTGCAACCAAATCAGATTACACTAATCATGTATCATATTTTACTACAAGATACAAAATATACGATTTTCTGTGTTTGCAATTGTTTTCATTTCAGATTTTCTTTAATTTTAAACTCAATATATTATTTAGCAAAAGCAAACTAAGCGTGCAACGTTTCACAAGGAGGCGCACCTCACAAGGGAATACAAACTGATGATTTCAAAAAAGATATTTCAAGAAAATAGAAACATAGAATGTGACGCAGTGGCGGATCCAGAGCCTGATCTCGGGAGGGGCACTTGTAGATTATTTAAATAAATAATCCAGACACAATAACCACTACAGCTCAGTGTAGTGGTTATGGTGCCAATAGTGCCGGAATCCAATCCCAGAGTAAGTAGTCAAGCCGTTTAAGAACAGTTTGTCAACTTACCTGAGGTCTGCTGGGAAATGGGGCTGTCATAGGGCATAGGAGCAGTGGTGTGTGTGAGTGGTGCAATGTGTTAGGGGTGCAGTGTGGGTGTGTGTGAGGTGGACAGTGTGTGAGCAGTGTGTGTGTGTGAAGGTTGCAGTGTGTTAGGGGGGCAGTGTATGTGTGGGTCAGTATGTGTGTGACAGTTGCAGTGTATGTGTGTATGGGTGGGCAGTGTATGTGTAGGGCAATGTGTGTATGGGGGGGCAGTGTATGTGTAGGGCAATGTGTGTATGGGGGCAATGTATGTGTAGGGCAATGTGTGTATGGGGGGAAGTGTATGTGTGTGTGGGGCAGAGTATGTGTGTATGTGGGGGCAGTGTGTGTCTATGGGGGCAGTGTATGTGTGTCTGGGGCAGTGTGTGTGTGTATGGGGGCAGTGTGTGTGTGGGGGCAGTGTATGTGTGTCTGGGGCAGTGTGTGTATATGGGGGCTGTGTATGGGGGCAGTGTATGTATGGGGCAGTGTGTGTATATGGTGTGTGTGTGTGTGTATGGGGGGCCGTGTATGTGTGTATGGTGGCAGTGTTTGTGTATGGGGGGCTGTGTATGGGGGGCAGCGTATGTATGTATGGGGCAGTGTGTGTATATGGGTGTGTGTGTGTGTGTATGGGGGGCAGTGTATGTGTGAATGGGGGGCAGTGTGTGTATGGGGGGCAGTGTGTGGATGGGGGAAGTGTATGTATGGGGCCGTGTGTGTGTATGGGGGGCAGTGTGTGTGTAGGGTGTGTGTGATAAGGCTTTGGGGGGCTTTTTTATAATATGCTTTTTTAAATTTATTTTATTAAAATTAATATACTTTATGTCCCCCCTCCCTTCTTACCTTTACTGGGAGGAGGGGGGACATTTCTGGATCCCTGGTGGTCCGGTGGGGAATCCCTGGTGGCCCAGTGAGGAGAGTGAACTCTAGCCCGCAGCTGCTGGCCCAGAGCTCATTCTCGCGAGCTTTGGAGTGTTGCCTCTGCAACGCTCCATGCTCGCGAGAAGAGGACCTGGAGGAGCTGCAGGGTGAGCTCCCAGGTCCTCTCTCTCTCTCTCCCTCCCCATGCCAGCTCCCAGCACGGTGCCTGTGGACCGGGGAGGGAGATCTCTGATTGCACAGTTGCCCCCCCCCGGATCCACCACTGATGTGACGGCAGATAAGAACCATTCGGCCCATCTAGTCTGCCCAATTTTCTAAATACTTTAATTAGTCCCTGGCCTTATCTTATAGTTAGGATAGCCTTATTCCTATCCCACGCATGCTTAAACTCCTTTACTGTATTAACCTCTACCACTTCAGCTGGAAGGCTATTCCATGCATCCACTACCCTCTCGGTAAAGTAATACTTCCTGATATTATTTTTAAACCTTTGTCCCTCTAATTTAAGACTATGTCCTCTTGTTGTGGTAGTTTTTCTTCTTTTAAATGTAGTCTCCTCCTTTACTGTGTTGATTCCCTTTATGTATTTAAATGTTTCTATCATATCCCCCCGTCTCGTCTTTCCTCCAAGCTATACATGTTAAGATCCTTTAGCCTTTCCTGGTAAGTTTTATCCTGCAATCCATGAACCAGTTTAGTAGCCCTTCTCTGAACTCTCTCTAAGGTATCAATATCCTTCTGAAGATACGGTCTCCAGTACTGCGTAGAATACTCAGAGTGAGGTCTCACCAGTGTTCTGTACAATGGCATGAGCACTTCCCTCTTTCTACTGCTAATACCTCTCCCTATACAACCAAGCATTCTGCTAGCATTTCCTGCTGCTCTATTACATTGTTTGCCTACCTTTAAGTCATCAGAAATAATCACCCCTAAATCCCTTTCCTCAGATGTTGAGGTTAGGACTCTATCAAATATTCTGTACTCTGCCCTGGGGTTTTTACGTCCAAGATGCATTATCTTGCACTTACCCACATTAAATGTCAGTTGCCACAACTCTGACCGATTTTCTAGTTTGCCTAAATCATTTGCCATTTGGCTTATCCCTCCTGGAACATCAACCCTGTTACATATCTTAGTATCATCAGCAAAAAGACATACCTTACCATCAAGATCTTCTGCAATATCACTAATAAAAATATTAAAAAGAATGGGTCCAAGTACAGATCCCTGAGGTACCCCACTGGTGACAAGCCTAAGCTTCGAATATACTCCATTGATTACAATCCTCTGTTGCCTGTCACTCAACCACTGCCTTACCCATTCAACAATATTTGAATCCAAACTTAAATATTGCAATTTATTGATAAGCCTTCTATGTGCAACAGTGTCAAAAGCCTTACTGAAATCTAGATAAGCAATGTCTACTGCACCACCCTGATCTATAATTTTAGTTACCCAATCAAAAAAATCAATAAGATTAGTTTGGCATGATCTCCCTGAAGTAAACCCATGTTGTCTCTGATCTTGAAATCCATGTGTTTTAGATGTTCAACAATCCTATCCTTTAACATGGTTTCCATCACTGAAGTAAGGCTTACTGGCCTATAGTTGCCAGACTCCTCCCTATTACCTTTCTTGTGAATGGGCACAACATTCACTAACTTCCAATCTTCTGGGACTACTCCTGTTAACAATGATTGGTTAAATAAATCTGTTAATGGTTTTGCTAGTATGCCACTGAGCTCTTTTAATAGCTTTGGGTGTATTCCATCAGGTCCCATTGACTTATTTGTCTTTACTTTTAAAAGTTGAAATAGAGCCTCTTCCTCTGTAAACTCACGTGTAATAAATGACTAATTGATCTTTTTTCTTAACTGGGGTCCGTTTCCTTCATTTTCCTTCATTTTCCTTTGTAAATACCGAACAAAAATATTAATTGAGACAGTCAGCTAGACCTTTATCCTCTTCTACATACCATCCTTCTTTTGTTTTTAATCTAACTAATCTTTGTTTTACTTTTCTTTTCTCATTTATGTATCTAAAAAAAGTTTTGTCCCCCTTTTTTACTGACTGTGCTATTTTCTCTTCTGTGTGTGATTTGGAAGCTCTTATAACTTGCTTAAAGGACCACTATAGTGCAGGAAAACATACTCGTTTTCCTGGCACTATAGTGCCCTGAGGGTGCCCCCACCCTCAGGGTACCCCTCCCGCCCGGCTCTGGAAGGGGGAAAGGGTTAAAAACTTACCTTTTTCCAGCGCTGGGCGGGGAGCATTCTGCTTCCTCTCCTCCTCCGTTCCTCCTCCTGGGCTGAATGCGCACGCGCGGCAAGAGCTGCGCGCGCATTCAGCCCGTCGCATAGGAAAGCATTTACAATGCTTTCCTATGGACGCTGGCGTGCTCTCACTGTGAAAATCACAGTGAGAAGCACGCAAGCGCTTCTAGTGGCTGTCAATGAGACAGCCACTAGAGGATTAGGGGGAAGGCTTAACCCATTCATAAACATAGCAGTTTCTCTGAAACTGCTATGTTTATAAAAAAAATGGGTTAACCCTAGAAGGACCTGGCACCCAGACCACTTCATTAAGCTGAAGTGGTCTGGGTGCCTAGAGTGGTCCTTTAACCTCTTTTTATCTAATCTTATAGATCATTCTGTCTTCCTCACTCTCTCCTTTACACATATTCTAATTTTAGAAAAATCTAATTTTTCTAAAGTTTAAAACATGACTCTTGGTCTCCACAGATGTGCTCTTTTTGATAGACGATGTCTCTTGTAACAAGTTATTCAGATGTTTTGATTAATCTAGTCTAATAGTATTTCAATACTCCCTTATTTTAGCCAGACTTGAGTTAATTAACATACTAGTAAAATACTAGCACTACATTATCTTGGGGTTAATTTTAGTACTTTCCTTAAAAGCAGCTGGTTACAGGATGTAAAACCATAGTGATTATTACACTTACTGCTCAAATAAAATACCATTGTTTTTTTTTTGCAGTCAGAAACCTTTGGTGACTGTTGCTAGGGAAATAACAGATTACTGACATTGATTTTTAGCCCCAGGGATAATGTGTTTATAGTGCACGCATATCAAATGCAATGTGTAAATTACCAGACTTCCATAAATAAAGTATTAAATGTAAAATGAAATTCGGTGCATATTGGGATACTTTAGGCAGGATAATGGTTCCACTTCCACCACCATAACCTAACCACTACAGCTTGTTGTAGTCATTATGTTACTAAGAAGCTTTCCCAGAAAGCTTTACATTTAAGCCCTTAAGGATGGGGGGAATTGTCAAACTGAACCAATACAAAACCTAGAATTAATGCTATGTTTGTTCCACTGTAATTTGTGTATCACTTTAACTGCAGCCATACATATTATATATTGCATTTTAAAGGAGAGAAAGTGGTTTACATTAATATTCTATATGTATACCTAACAAAACATTAAGTATTAATAAAATGTTAAAAACATATTTTTTTCCCTAATCTTTGCTTATACTAATTTTCACACAGCAGGTGCTGAATAAGATTCAAAATATGTTCTCATATCAGTCCTGATTTTTAAATGACTTTTAACTCTCAGTTAAAAAATAATTTTTGGTAGTTAACATTTCTCTTATCTCCCTCCCCTGCCCCCCATACCAATCCTACCCCTAACTTTAACGGCACACCATTTCTAACCCCAAAACAGTATTAACTCTAAACTAACACTTAGCCTAACTGTACCTTCATTCTTCCCCTAAACCTAGTGCAAAACCTTTTAATGAATTTACCTTTATGGATTAAGGGATTAAACTGTTCATGAGTGGTTTAACCCCCAAGTTTTCTCTCCAGCGCCGCATGGCCCTGCCGTCTCCTAAAATTTGCTTGCTGAAATGCTTCAAAACAGAAGCCTAGAACTGCCACAGGAAGGGGCATGTCATTAGGGGATTCATTCTATCCTTTTGTCTGTCTTTTTAGATAAATCTCTGGGCCTAAAATGCTTACCCATCCTTTTTTTTTTTTTGCTTTACTTAAACATTCTGCCATTCTAGTACTTATAAAGTAGGAACACACACTGCCTGCTCATACTTGCGAGCTTGTTTTCTTCACTTGCAGGAGATGTGTTGTTTCCAGTTGCTCTGAAGTGGTTTACTACCGAGTTGTCAAGTTAGCCCAGATGTGTTACTATTATTTATACACAAACTGGAGTCTGCTTTAGGCTCTAGCAGGCAATAAACAAAGCTACTAGACCTTGTGCATTAAGGGAAGCTAAATAATCCAGCAATATGTAGAGAGACTGTGTGAGTCTCAGCCAGTGGAGTCAAGAGGTGGAAATGTATTATATTCAGAGAATCTAGAACTAGACTTAAAGATTTGTTATGAATCGAGCTGCAATTCACCCAAAATCATGTCAAACAGGTATTCAATGTACCCGAATGTTGGACTAACTGAACAAGCAAAACCGACCATGTTCAGGGGAGGGTTAGTAATGTGAATTGAGCCTGTGGCACCAAAAAAAGGAGATGATCGATGGCTAGGGGACATTCACTAAATGTTGATTTTATTCACAGATCAACTGAGAAGTGAACAATAGAGAGAAAAACAAGAAGCATTTAAAAAGCTATATTTATATATTACAGTATATATTTCATAAATATATAATAAATTTATATATATATATATATATATATATATATATATAAAAAAAAAACTTCTGCTCCTCCTTTTTTTCCCTTGTTTATTTTTTTACCAGATCTATGAAAGAAATGGACAGGAACATTTATAATATATGTATATGGCCCATTTTCACACCTTTTTGATTGATTTCGCTGATTTGGTTTCCAAATTGGAATCAGGTCGAGCCGAACAGACAACAGACAATTGACCAAACTTCAGGTGTTCCGAAAAATGTGGCAGATTCCAAATCTCTTGCTGTGCAGAAGTTGAACGAAAGCTTAGGTATCAAAGGCTATTCAGGACAAGGTGTCCTAACATGGCACCCATTTTGCTATAATCAGTAAAGCCCTATTTCTTTCAAAGTTATGAAAGACAACATATTTCAAACTACAAAAACACTTAAGGAGGAATACTTCATATGTGCTTATACATTATAAATGGCTATACTTTCCAAATATAAACCTCCATTTAGGTATTATTATTGATTTACAAATACATTTAGAGTTCAAATTGTTTTTGTTTTTTTGGGATATTACTATGAATATTACAGTATTTAGATTCATGAGTAAACCTCACACTCAAGATCAATGCTATTTAGGTTTTGCTGTGCATGCCCAAAGCTATTAATTTCTTTCATTTGCTTGCAAGCTATTTGTAAATGCCTAGAGCCAATACCACTTCCTCTTAGCCTGCTAAGACACAATTGGAGGATTAGAAATGTTTATAGCTAGATTTTGAAAAGACTCCCTGGAACAGTAAATACATGTTCTGTGCATCGAAGGCATCTTTGAAGATCATCAGGGTCAATAATTCATATCACATGGCCTGACAGCGTGCTCTAGCAGACAGCATGATAGACTGGTCCTCAGTTCACAGGTTCTCAATAGGTCTTAGCTGGAACAGTTTTTCACAGATATATAAGAATTGTGAACACAGTTTCATACTCAGAATGTACATGTAAGGTGAGGTGATGGAAGAATTGTATAGCTTGCTACTCAAAAAACTCTCAAAAAAATATCCAGGGAGATTCAATCTGTGGTCAATTATAACTAAACTTGAATGCAATCAAGCATTAACAAATATTTTATGAGGAAAATCACAATTGCAATCAAATTTTTATTAGTGTGCTAGTATACATATAGAAATACTCTAAACAAAACTGCTGTTATGGAGCATGCAATAAAGGACACTGTTAGAAGTGATAAAAATGTTGTCATTATTTACATTATTTATCAGTCTGTATATAATATGAGTGCTACCTTGCAGACAAATGTAAGTTTATACTTAAATTTACTGTTAAAACGAGCATTATATTTAAACATAACAGCAAACTGTTGTCAGAGTTACCGTAGAATGTGATTGAGAGAAAATACAGGAACTAATTTGATGAATGTAATTAATGATATTTGACTAATGTGACAAATGACATTGCCTCCCACAACACTCATTCTCAAAGGCATCATTGTACAATGCTCATTTTTTCTGTGATTGCTGTTTTGAGTCTCTTTGCAAATGTTTAGTGAGTGCATGCGCTGTCCTTTCGTTCAATGGGCAATACTGGAGGTCAATTATCCTTTACTTCTGTAAAGACCTGCGTAGTTGATGCTTGAAATCAATGTGCCTATGGCTGGGATTGATCTAACTGATCTCTGTCATTTGTATACAACCTTTATTGTCTTCAATAATTGGTATGGGATTTAACAAACCCAGTTTTCTAGAATTAGATGATGTTTCAAGGTTACTTGGCAATTCGCTAGTGCTACTATCTAATACCTCTGTAGAAGAATAGGCTACAGTTGCTTGCCTTCAACTCAACTAGCTGATCGTTACTTCTCCATGTTGAAGAATGCAACCACTTGTAGATTTGCAAAATATAGTGTCCCAAATGCAACCCTCATCTACAAATCTATTTAACTCTGGATTCATGGTTACTTGTAGTTGTAATTTATGGTTAATTGCTATTTATCGCATCACTTACAGAACATTTTCAACATGTTTTCCTTTCATTTCAATATCATGTTATTGAGTAATTTTTCCACGATTTTAGTTTGGTCATCATTCCTATTCTGCTCTAAAAAGATTATTATGAAGTTATCAAATATCAATGTGAACTGGAGCTGTCAATCACAACTATTAGATAGACAGAGAGACAGATAAATATATATATATATATATATATATATATACACTGTATGTGTATATATATATTTAGATATATATATATATATATATATATATATATATATATATATTTATTTATATAGTATATTCTATAAATTACTTCTTCACTGTTTTATACACCAGTGAGGTCTTTCACATTGTTTGTGAATGACGTAGAGGCTTGAGTGCATACAAAGTCACTTTTCTGATCCCTCAGAATCCTCAAACCACCTGCACCCTTTAAAAAAATAAATAAAAGAAAAACTTCTATTGTACTATAGCAGATTACAAATCTTGGTATATAACTGCAGAATAATAAATCAGGTTTGCTAAAATACACAGACAGAGACTTTAAATAAAATGTTAATATTGTCGAATGCCCCATGGGTAAGTAACTGTGGGTGTCACATATATATATATCCAAATATAAAAACATTGGTTCAGAAATTGTAGGTATGGCTAGTACTATTAAATTTAGAGACCAACATAAGAAATAGGAAAACATTTAGTTTTTATACAGGAATATTTGCATTTTGTTTGGACCTATAACTATAAAAATATGATAAAATCCTAGGCATTTTCTTTAGCTTAATAAATTCCCTGCAAATTATGACATGGAACACAAATTATAAAGAGTATAAAATGAAAGCCCTACATGTCCTTTAAAATAAGTATATGATATTTAATAAGGGGAAAATTAAAGAAAGCGCACAAAAAAATAATAAAACATGTTCTTTAAGGTAGAAAACAACCATTGTCATGAAGTGGTTAATCATCTTTTTTTTTTACCAGCAGATTTATCCAGGTTTACTCATGGCTATCCCTTGTTTGCCATTTTGTTGGTATATAGTCGGTAGGTAAATATCAATTCTGTTCACTACATCCTTAGAAAGTAGTATTTCTTGCTCCAACATTCCTACCTGATTGTTCCCATTATTCAGGTTGACCACTGCAGATTTCAGATATTCACTAATCCAACTAATCCAACTAATCCAACTAATCCAACTAGTTTTAGAGTCACTAATATCCTAATCCAAATGATTTTGCAACAAATTATAGAAATTGGAGTGAAAATAGAATGGAAAAATCTATTTCGAACATGTCTGTTGGCATGTGTTGATTAAGTCTACTGATCCCAAACAGAAGACTTCACAAACTTGTGTATTCCACAACAGGGAGGTCAGAAAAATGACTGAAGTTTTTTTCTGTTTTGTACCAATCTTGGGGTTCCGTGAATGCCGTTAGGACAGAAGTTTTAATATTAGCATTATTCAGATTTACATTAATTTAGCCGTTCAGCCTGATTCTTGACATAATTTCGAAACCATCTGAATGATTCCTTTTTTTGCCCGCAGTTACCTGGTGCCATCCCAGGGTAAGCAATTAAACCATTTGTGAACAGTTTGGCAACTTACATTGAGCCCACTCCATTCCCCCTATATTGTATCACACATATACTACAGTTTTAATCCCCCCACATATTACAGCCCCTTTCCCCCATACACTACAGCCCTTATTACTACAACCCGTTTAGCCACTCTCCCCTGCACACACTACAACCCTTATTTCCCCACATACAGTCCCTCTCATCACATACACTGCAGACCATATATTTCTGCATAAGATAGCCTTCCTTCCCTCAGACTACAGTTCTATCCTCACTTATACTACAACATCTATCTCTCTCATACATTACAGACCATATCTCCCCCATAAGCCACAGTCCCTCTCCCCAACATACTGCAGTCCCTATCACTCCCATAAACTACAACCTATTTTGCCCACAATTTTGTTACAATTCCCTCACACTACAGCCACTACTAGATGTACACCACAGCCCATCTCCCGACACACTACAGCCTCTGCCCACCCACACAGTAGCCACTATACTTCCAGTCCCCCCACACACAGACACACTGCAACCCCTATCTATACAAACTACAACATCTCTAAACACACTACCCCACAAACAGCCTCATCCACCCACATTCAACCGTATATACACAACCACACAAGAAAATTCTTTCACACACAACTACAAGTAGTCTCACCCCACATGCAACACCACAACTTGTCTCCTTACACACACAAACAACACAAGCAGTTTACCCCACATGCAACACTAAAAACAGCCTGCCCCCACACATGCACAAAACCACATGCAGCCTCTCCACACACATACTCACACATACACCCCCTTTCCCCCACCCACTTGCCCCACACTTTGTCCCTCTTTTGCCCTCTGGTATTCCACTTATGGGGACACCATACACAAGTTCCCAGCTTACACATACTCATGCCAGAGCTCTATAGCAGGGCTCTGTGCATGGGCTGCCTTGTAGGGGCATCAAATAACACAACATGCATATTTACTGGCCCTGTCCCTGTCCCTGCCCCTTTGTGATGGGCTGCTCTGCCTCTAAATGTCCAGGCTGAATATGTATCCCAATTCATCCATGCATCATGATTATTTTGATGTTTTGTTTCCCATAATATATAGTAGCAATATTCAACCAATGTTTGTCATGTACTATACTCGGTTGGCAGAGTTCATTTGAACATGTTTAGATTGAAAACTTAGATACCAAGGAAACCATTATAAGAATTTTTTTTTTCAATTCATTATGGGATATATTTAACAAACAGTGAACCAAAACTATATTAGCAAACAATAAACTAAAATATCTGAAAATATATAACCCACTTGGCTACATTTCAGTCCATATCATTTCCAGTGTCCTTTACGGTACACCTCTACATACCCAAGCATGAAGAATAGCAGCACTCAATATTTTAATGGCTTTATAATGGTGCTTGGTTCATTGTGTCACTGTAAATATGCTATTTTTAGAGTCATTGTTTTATCATTTTTTTAGCAAGTCATTTATCAGATGATCACAATTCACTATTTAATGAACTGACCAAAGAAATAGTAACATTGATATATTATGAATATTATTGAATGTTCATTCAGGGACTATTACAAGGGTCTTAGCATGCCCGTCGTTGTCACTATTGATTACAAATGGCTTATTTCATAGAATCTTAGTTTTCATCAACACTAGGATTGTTGTTTTACAAATACTTTCCATGATGGAATGATTTGCAGGAAATCAGAAAATTTCATTGAGTTCACTCTATTGTGTACCAAAGTGACAGTAGTGCCTTTTTTTACTGTAGAATGCGCCATGATACTGCTATGGCAACAGGTAACAATAAACTCAATTCAAGGATTTATATTATGATATATTATTCAGAAAAATGCTTCACTGAATACACTTTAATATATGATTCCACTGTGTCGCATTCTATATCCTATTTGTATTTTCTAAAAATTATTATTGGTTCTTAATACCCACTTAAATTAAATTACATTATAGTTACAGCTGTGCATTAAATTTGTCCATAAATCCATTTCTAATTTTGAAAAAAAATTTTTTTTTGCTATAACACTATAATGCATGTAAATGACAAAATTAGGCCAGTATCCTGATCGTTTGTTAAAACATATATATTTTATTCCTATGCACCCATTTAGGCATTACCCTGCTTAATTGGGTATTTGTATTTTTAGGTGCTGTGAATTGTCAATTAGGATTGATCTAAAATCTGAGATACATTATATTAACACGAGACATTGCTCCAAGGCGTTTTCCGTCCTGCTGAACCCATGCCTGCCTTGTTAGCTTTATTCAGAATTTGGCAGACAGATGCCATGATGCTTGCTTGTGATTTATCCAGGCATTTGAGTGTTGTGTTAGACACAAGGGCTGTGTGAGACAGGGAATTGGAGAGCAAGTTGAGGGGAGGGGCTGTGTAGCAGAGACTGGGAGAGAGCGATACAAGGAGGTTAGGAGAGGAAACAAAACACGAGAAGCTGTTGAGAAAGCTACATCAGGACCAAAGTCTGGGATGCAAAGCTAAGTAAGAACTTCACTGACAGGGTTACTTACCAAATAGTGCTGCAGTGCACTGGGAGAAAGCTTAATGTGAAGACCCAGCTCTCTCTTTAGTGTGCTGAAAGATCACCAAACAAGGACACCTGCTTTTACCTGTGCACATCTTTGGAAGTGTCTGGACCAGGTACCCTGCTTTTACTATGTTCATTACTTTAGTTTTACTTTTTGATATAGGCATAAAAATTAATTGATGGAATGCAACTTATTTAGCAAGGATTCACTAGAAATCGAGTTAAACTATAGATTGTAGCTAGATTTGAATAAATTAACGTGCTTCATTTGTGCATACAAGGTATCTAATTGACGTGCTGGTATTAGAATAAATAAAAGCCACTAAAATACGCGTTTGTATTGATCTTTCCAATGACTCTCACAGGGTTAACTGTATAGATGAGATGCTTAGTAATACAACATTTAAAGTAAAGTGTTTAAACTCTGCATAGTTTTCATCAACCAATGTGGTAGTGGTTGGTAATGTTAGAGAGGGATGATGTTATAATGTGCATTTTAGAGGATTCGATTACCTTGAAATTAAAGTGTATCCATGTGGTTTGAATGTATTGTGTCACTCAGTCTCGTGTGTGTGTGTGTGTGTGTGCGCGTTATGTTTTGTGTGCAAACTGTATGTGTATATATGTGTGTGTTTGAAGATAAAATGCTTGTTTTACAATAGTTATCTATTATTGTAATTCTTATGGGTGCATTGATTTCACAAGAGCACCATCTCTTGTAACTGACTACTTTTGCGAACATTCTCATCAATCGGTTTTGTAAATGGCTGCATTAACTGGGGATTAGGTAGACATCAAGTTTCTGAACATTTATAATCCAGTCCATTGTCACTCAAACAGTTAATACAGTGCCATATAGTTCAGCAGTGACTTGTTGCTCATTCCACTTGTCCTTGAAGGGTTAAAATGCAAGACATAGTAGAAGCAGATATTCTCCATTTTAAAATATAATGCATAATCTACACATACTACTCTTTATCCACTTACACACACCATCCACTTGATGCCTTAGAAAAGGGAGGGTCAATATATTAAGATCAATCAACCTATATTTTAACCCTTCCTTCCTAACAGGTGCAGAGATACATTTTTTCCACATAATGATGAAGTGATTGATGTCAAAAGCACTCTTAACCTCTCGTGGTATTTTGAAAGACAGTATTCATTAACCATGAAGATGGTAACTGACAGATATAACAGAGGGATATTTACTGTGTTCTTTTTTTCCTCAAGAGGTTTTTTGTTTCCATAGGTACTGAGTAAGTAGCTTTGATTAGGTCAATTTAAAATTCTTGACAGTGTATGTAAAGCAATTTACCTAATGCATGTATTCAGTTACAATATATGCATATTATTCAATTCAAAATTTTACTCTTGTATAATTGCAGAGTGGGGATTAGGAACCTTTGCCTACCATGCAAAGATCAACACCAAGTGGACTGCACTCACCTGAACATGCATACATTATAAGGTGCTGCTGGGGCCAAAATATACAAAATACAGAATCCAGCGCACTCGCTTATTCACTAAACAATGATTTCAAATATTAGAGATTGTAATAGTTTTATTTAAAAACACCTCACCTAGGCAAAAAAATAATGGGGGTTTAGTTACATTGTATGATCATATATTGCATAATAGAGTAGGACCTGCCACAAATGTGGTACATTGACATTGTTGCAGGCTTATGCAATATATGATCATATAGTGTAACTAAACCCCTATTATTTTTTTTGCCTAAGTGAGGTTTTTTTAAATGAAACAATTACAATTTCTAAGATTTGAAATCATTATTTAGTGAATAAGTGAGTGCGCTGGATTGTGTATTTTGTGTGTATATATATATTATTATTATTATTTGTTATTTTTTTTTATTTTTAAGAGAAATTTTAAAGCTCCACTGGGTGTAAATAATGAAAACAATTATTTTATATTGTAACTGTAAAAGTTAAAACATGTAATCAACACATAATGCAAATGGGTTAACTGATAGTATGACTAATTGTTATCTTAAAAAAAATGCATTCTAATATTTACATTTTTAACATATCAATGTATGTTTCAAAAATATTAACAAAAGGGAAAATGTATCATCCTACTAGATTGCAATCAATAAACTATTGTTCTGTTGACGCATAGCTTAATAAAGTTGTATTTCCATAACTCATATTGGAGTGTATTTTATATCAGCTTCTGGCATAATTAAATATAAAATTAAAATAAAGGTTCTACCTGAAACAGAGCAGAATCAACAGAAGTTTTTAATCATTTTGTCACATGCTGACATCATTTCTCCAGTTCTGTGATCCTTGCAACTCCACTAACGATCTTTAGGGTTTAGCACTCTAGTATACATTTTGAAATAGCTAATGATACTCTGTAAGCCATCAACACTAAGTGACTTTATATGTCCCATTATAGAATTAATACAGAATCTAGTTTTAGTAAAGAAAACAATTAGAGTGCTGAAAATTATAAAAAAACTAAAATTACGTTTAAATCAAGAGAGAAAAAAAAAAGCACAGCCGGAAAATGTATAAGGTGACCACCTGATAGCATATAAATATATATTGAGTAACTGAAATTAATCAAGACTCCTTCCTCTGACTGGATTTATCTGTTTTTTTTCCTTGTTTTCTACATAGCTCACAGAATACAATACACTTCCAGAAAGAGAATCCAATCTTCATGGCAAGCTAGTGGCTTTAAAAATGATTTGTGGTCTGGACTTCAGCTAAATTTTAAGTACTCTCCTGTTAAATATAGGGGAGGTCAGTAGAGCAGCCACAGGGAGAAAATAATTAGTTTGAAGGAGGACTGAGATTTATTGAGATGGAAACAAATCCCAAAAGGTGTTGCTTTTCTTACTTATTTGATTAGGTAGAAAAAAAATGGTTCAAGGGGGATTGTTCACTAAATTGTGACAACCATATTTTAAAAATACATCAGCTGTGAACGTAATCATAAAGCAGCTTGAAACTGACCCATTCTGTCGGCATTTGATAATAAATGATATCCGAAAAGAGAATCAAGCTATGGCAGCCCTATTTATGTTGATTGGGAGTTAGGTAATGCTCATTTTTAAGAAGTAGGCAATCCATTCTAAGAGGGCTGATGTGAAACAAACTCCAAACTTGACAATGGTCCTTAGTATCCCTGTTAAACCAAGGTGCACCAATAAACACCCAAATTACTGTTTCCCCATATAGGGAATTAAAACTAAATTAAAAGGGAATTTCAAATTGAAGGTCACAATAGATGACTTGGAAGTCAACTACACTCAAAATTAACTTTGAATTCACGTTGAATTCCTGACAATTCTCACTTTTGTGACTATCCCTGTTGGATTTCTCATTTCTGAGGTCCATAAATATGTCATTCCTCCTCAACAGTGCATTGAGTGCTCATGCAGTGTCCTTTCTACCATAACATATAGTGCTTACATGTTCCAATATTCTTGGAATACAGTATTAAATTATTAATAAAACATCCCTATATTGTCATCAATGTCCATGTAATTTAAAGTATTACAAAAAAAATCTATTAAAAAACAAAAACCTTAAAACACATGGATGTAATGAACTCTTCATCCTTATAGGAACACTAGGGCATCAGAGATACACAGGGATCACAGTTTTAAAAAATAAATAACGGTTAAAAAGGTATTTTACCTACCTTTTATCCAAAGCCACGCTGCGCTACATGTTGCCCTGCCTCCTTGGCTGAGATCATCAATCTTGATAATCTCAGCCAATCCAATGCTTTTCCGTAGCAAAGCATTGGGAGGCTAATGAGAATGCGCAGCAATATGCTATGCTGTGCCAATCAAATGGTTTATATGAGGCCATCTGATTGAAAAAGACGAGATTAATTGGAGGCATTTAAAACATGCATTGTAAACATTGCTGTTTCTGTAGAATAGCAATATTTTACATTGCAAGGGTAAAACAAGGTGATGATGGCACCCGGACCATTTCATTGAGATGAAGTGCCTATAGTGTGTTTATAACAGAGAAGCACAAAGTGATTGAGGGGAACATGTGCTGATTATTATTATTATTATTATTTTATTATTTATATAGTGCCATCAGATTCCATAGAACTGTACAAAGGGTGGACTAACAGACATTTAATTGTAACCAGACAACTAAACGTACAGGAACGTTGCAGCTGTCTAAATAAAATACTTAATAATGAATAAGAAGTAGACTTTTTTTTATCAAATCACTTTATCCAAAAATAAATTTGTTTTGGGGATGTCTGAATTTCAGCCATATGGCAATTCAGCTCATCCAAATTCAGGAATATGATTCAGAAAAACCGAAAGGGCACACAAATGGGCCAATCAGTGTACTGCAAAATATATATATAAAATAAATAGTATGAGTCTAGTGTGCAGTATACTGATAGGAGCATTTTTC
>OW240915.1:259397184-259429635 GCA_933207985.1 Pelobates cultripes | reverse complement strand
CTTTTACAGACACTCCTCAGTTACCAACCAGGTTCTGTTCCTACGACCTGGTCGTAGAACGAATTGGTTGATAAGTGAGGAGTTAAGGGATTCCCTGCTCTGCTGCGATCTTCTATGTTCGGGAAAATGTCCCTGAACATAGACAAACGTAACAGAGCAGGAAATCCCTCTAATCTATGTTCGGGGAAATTTCCCCGAACATAGAATAAGGGATTCCCTGCTCTGGTGCGCATGTCTATGTTCAGGGACATTTCCCTGAACATGGACGAACGCACAAGAGCAGGGAATCCCTCTAATTCAGGGGTGGGCAATATGCGGCCCTCCAGATGTTTTGGACTAAATCTCCCTTGATGCTTTGCCAGCATTATGTCCCTAAGAGCATTATGGAAGATGCAGTCTAAAACATCTGGAGGGCCACAGATTGACCACCCCTGCTCTAATCTATGCTCAAGGAAATTTCCCCGAACATAGATTAGAGGGATTCCCTGCTCTGTTGTGTTCGTCTATGTTCGGGGAAATATCAATGCAACAGAGCAGGGTATCTCTCCAATTCCCGTGACGGTTCGCACTTACTACCCCGCGAGAGAGCTGGTGGTAAGTGCAAGCCGTCGTAAAGCAGGTAGGTCGTAAAACGAGGACCACCTGTATTTGGTTCTCATATCAACAAATAGAGAAAAAAAGAGGAGGACCATGAAAAAATGTATATATTATACAATGGGATACTTTACTCACATTGCTTATTGTTGAACCTCTTATAAAATGTCTTTGTGATGTCAAAATGATTATATTAACAGGAGAGACTGTACATTTACTTGACAGCAGTGCTGATACCGCCTTTCTCGCCATGTGTTATCATTTGTAAAATGTTTGCCTCTATATCAATGGATTTTTCTGTGATGGATATGCTTCCTTAAATTTGTTTTTATCTCTATTAGTAGAATTTGAATTCGCTAATATGGATATGTGGTTGGAATAGTGTAAAACTAGGGACTTATAGTGTAAAAACAAATGTCATCCATATCTTCTTTGCACAACAGACTCAACTGTAGATGACTATTTTTCTAAGATAAGTTATAATTTTAAATGAATATGATTTTTTCATATGTAGCAGTTTGATTTTGTTATGGTTTTAATTCGCTAAGGCACTCTGGGCTCGAGTTGCCTTTTCTTATTTACATATAAACAATCAATTAAAAAGTTACTACAGTCCCCACATTTGCTGCAAATTCCCTGTCTGTACAGGTTCTAAAGAGAGGTGCCACCAAACTAGGATGTGACTCAGCAAATCTTGATTCTCATTTAACACTGTAGATTTGTTATTTTATGACCATGATTTCGAGCACAGCCTGGTTTCTTCTGGGAAATGTACATGAATTATCTTTCTGTAGCAGAACTGCTGAGATAAGACTATAAGACTCAGATATCATAACGTACGTTGATAACTTACGATAACCATATAGTTATGAAAATAACTATACAACACTTAAAGGAAATGGGATGTTTTTATAGGCTATTATAGATGTATAAGGTAGGACCAATATGTGTCAACTAACATATATCCACTGACAATTCCCATTGATATTTTGAGATGTCATCTAAACAGAATTTAATGAAACTGGAAGACAAAGATAAGGGTAAACTTGCCAACTGAGCACTGCCACTAGTGCAGTACAAAGAGAACAACTTATCTAAAACCTTAAACATGACACAAAAACTGCCAGAAGAAAAGGGGTCAACCTTATTTTTGAATGGATTAAAATAAATTGCTTACCCTGCTTGCTGACATCAGCAAGCGCAAGACCGGGACAAGATGTACAGACTTTCAACTATTTGCAATGAACAAACCAAACAAAAGCAATTAAAATAGCTCAACACAATGGATGCTTCAAGTGGTTTCCACAAATGCAACTGAAAATGCAACTTATGACTTCTCCAGTCTCAACATTATTCAACCCCTTCACAGCAAGCATCTTTAGTATTTAGTACAGCACCCTTCTGCTGTTATGACCTGCCAGATGCATAACCAGATACCAGCTTTTGGCAGCGATCCTGAGAAATCTTAGCCCATTGCTCATGAGCAATGACCTCCAGTTTAGTAATATTTTGGGGTTTGTGTGCTGCAACCTCCTTCTTTAAATTTCTGGCATGAAAACATTCTGTGTTTTTTTTACATGCCTTACTGTGCTCACTGAAACCTTGATGTTCACTGAAACCTTGCTGCAGGGTTTTTCACATCCTGCCTTCTCAGAAATCTGGTGGCAGCCATTGATTGCTTCATTTTTCTTCCCTGTCCAGGTAGTGTAACTGTTCCTACAACTATGCTTTAAACTGTGTCTCTAGGGACAGTTAATGCCTTAATTATATTTTTGTATCCTGTTCCTTGTTTGTGTAGGGCAATGGTCTCTTCTTTTAACTTTGTGGACCATTATTTTGACTTAGCCATATGTCTAACACACAGTCGAAAATGACACTCAACAAACCCCTAGCCATTTCAGGTATTTTAAGTATTCCAGCTCAAGCACACCTGGTGCAACTAGTGAAGCCCTTGATTAGTTGCATCAGGTGTGCTTGAGACAACACCTGTTTTGCATATTTGTGCTGTTGTAAGGGATTCTATTCAGGGAATTTAATAATTTTGACACTGCAAAGTCATTATAAGTTGTATTTCAGTTGAATTTGGGGAATTTACTTGAAGCATCCATTGTGTTGAGCAATTTCACTTGCTTTTGTTTGATTTGTTCACAGTAAACAGCTAAACGTCTATAAATTTTGACAATAAATCTGATTTTTAATGGGGTTTGAATCATTTTGATTACAACTCTATCTATCTACAGTGAGGGAGAAAAGTATTTGATCCCCTGCTGATTTTGATCAGTCTATAATTTTAATGGTAGGTGTATTTTAACAGTGAGAGACAGAATAACAAAAAAAACCAGAAAAACGCTGGAGGTGAAAACATAATGCTTTGGGGGTGTTTATCTGCTAAGGGGACAGGGCAACTGCACAGCATTAAAGGACGATCATGTACGAGCATGTACCGTCAAATCTTGGGGGAGAACCTCCTTCCTTCAGCCAGGACATTGAAAATGGGTTGTAGATGGGTATTCCAGCATGACAATGATCCAAAACATACAGCCGAGGCAACAAAGGAGTGGCTCAAGAAGAAGCACATTAAGGTCCTGGAGTGGCCTAGCCAGTCTCCAGACCTTAATCCCATAGAAAATCTGTGGAGGGAGCTGAAGGTTTGAGTTGCCAAACGTCAGCCTCAAAACCTTAATGACTTGGAGAGGATCTGCAAAGAGGAGTGGGACAAAATCCCTCCTGAGATGTGTGCAAACCTGGTGGTCAACTACAAGAAAGGTCAGACCTCTGTGACTGCCAACAAGGATTTTGCCACCAAGTATTAAGTAGAAGGGGTCAAATACTTATTTCACTCATTGACCTGCTTTTTCGACATGCGTTTTTCTGGATTTGTTTTGTTTTATTATTCTGTCTCTCTGTTAAAATACATCTACCATTAAAATGATAGACTTTTGAGCAAACGTTCAAAATCAGCAGGGGATCAAATACGTTTCCCCCTCACTGTCTCTATCTATCTATCTATCTATCTATCTATCTATCTCTTGATCTCTCTATCTCTCTATCTCCAAAGGTTCTCTATCTCCAAAGGTCCAAGAGCCGTCTTAGGAGGAATGTTTTAGTTTCGCTTCTGTTCCACGTTGCCCAAACTGATCTAGCAACAGATGTATCAAAGAAAAATGTGATTTAATTTGTGTCCCTGGTTTGGGGCATTTGGAGAGAAGGAAGGGCCAGTGCTCCACTCCACAGCTTACACACAGAACAGCAGATGAACAATGCAGTCTAGGAATTCTGGATTAATCCGGTAATTCCTTACCTGTAATCAATGAGTGCTAATAAATTTCACTGTCAGGGATTCAGTGAGAAAAGACACAAGCATGGAGTGAAACTGCATTACTATCCAGAGAAAGACTCCAGATACCTATCTATTCCGAAAAGGAGACACTGAGTTGGAAAAGGTCTAGCTTTGCATAATTGTTTTGCAGGCAGTGGGTAAACTGACCAACCATAGTTAACTGTGAATTATAGTGCTCAGAAGAGCAAATCATTTTTTTTGTTTGCTTTATTATTCTTTTGTTTGCTAGACCTATTATTAAAAGGACTGTGTTGTTCTAAAGAATTATTTAACATTGTGTGGTGTTTCAGGTCTTAAAGGGATACTATAGTGCCAGGAATACAAAGCTATTTTAATAGCACTATAGCTCTATATTGCAGTGTACTATTATCCTCTGATTTTTGTACTATTTTTTTTTAATATAATTGATTTTGAGACATTGGGATGCACCAGCAGACATGTCTATGGTAAATTCATTTGGGCATAATAAACCATAGAATGCTATGAATATAGCTGTTTTAATTATTAAGTTAGTCTGTGTTTCAAATGGATTAGTGTCCAACAGATCTGCTAATGCCCTAAAGTTTGTCCTATCAATAGGTTGATGTTTGGTAGCTTAAGTACAATCAAAATGCTTCATTTGAGGTTAGGTTTAATGGGATAAAAGGACATGAAAGTTTTGTGGCTGGGAAAAGCACTTAGTATGTGATGTTGTTAACCTGTGAGGTATCGATTTGTAGTGTTGTGTGAGAGTTTTAGGCTAAGGAGGCAAATGGAAGTGAACGCCACCATTGTATCTATAGTGAACGGGTTGCTGATCTGTAATTCGGTAATGAAGTTATTGAAATTAGTGAGTGCGCATTTGTATGAACGTGTTGTATTTGCTATTGATTTTCAATGGGCCATCGGATGGGTTAATCCAGAATGAGGTCCTGGAATACTGGTGTTTAGGTTGCATGTCTCACTGCTGTGGATTATATTCAGAAAAATACCTGTAAGATAAAACAAGACAGGCATCAGCTGCTGTGCTATTGTAGCCTGGGACCTTGGACCTGGGACCTGGGACCAGGGAAAACTGATGTGTTGCCGCTAGCCATGTCAGTTCCTTGATCAGTCTCTATAGTTAATGAAAAAGACCTTCCTTTGTTAATGATTTCACTGGCAGCTATGTTGTCAGAATAACATTTGACAGATTTCCCTCACCATAATGACCCCAAAGTATGCGGGTAAGTTTCAAAAAGGTCCGAGGTTTTGTTAAAAGATGGTAATCGTAATGTTTCTGTGGGCCCTTGGTCTATGAACCATCTATCCTTGTATAGCACTGCAAATCCTGTGTGGACTGCAGCATCAGTCCAGATAACAGGATAATCATCGGACGGTGAGGGAACGAACATGGCCTTCCCATTCCAGTGTAAAAGGAAATTTTGCCACATGGTCAGGTCTGCTCTGGTGTCTATGTCAAGTGTAACTGTACTGTCACTGCTAGACTATTCTGGTAACAGGCAGAGCAGCCTTGATATAAAGGAGCATCCCTGTAGAAAAATGAACATTGCAAAGTTCAGCAAATCAAGGAGAGACTGGAGATTTAATGGTGAACAAGGACATTTAGTAAGGAAGGTTTCTACATCTACCCTGATATGTTGAATTTTATCTGCAAGGGACTAGATTGCAGTGATATAGAGTTGAGGCATATGCCTAGGAATATTAACCAGGTGAAGGGGCCTAGGGTTTTGTCCTGTGAAATTGGTACATCTAGCGCAGAAAAGAGAGCCACAGTTTTATTAACACTCTGGGATAAGGTATTAGGAGAACCTAAAGGATAAGGAAATCTCTGCAGTATAGGTTAAAGGCTAAAGAAATAA
This sequence comes from Pelobates cultripes, assembly GCA_933207985.1. NCBI lineage: Eukaryota > Metazoa > Chordata > Amphibia > Anura > Pelobatidae > Pelobates > Pelobates cultripes. The sequence goes on along the minus strand of OW240915.1, from coordinate 259,423,860 downwards.
ATCTGTGAATGGTAGTGAAAATTACCTGTGCAAAGGTATTCTAGAATAAACTAAAAGTTATCCTACTCGACTCCTTCCAATGAAAAGGACCTCAGTGCAGCTTAGCAGAAGAATGGCCTGTATTTGAAAATGTCAAAAAGTATGTATACTAGCTAGCTTAATAATACAGCTATCACAACTTTACATACTTTAGCAATGATTTAACAATATACAAGTTCTAGTAATTATTCCAATACATGGGATATAGACTACTTGTATATCTTTTTACGGTTGTAGTCAGATGACTGATCTTATGGATAGACATCTCCAGGAAGTGAAGGGGTATAAAAGAGCAAATTATTTAAAACAGAAAAAATAATGAAAAAAGTGGCTCCAATAAGTGTATTAATAAAGCAAGGGAAGAGAGGATAATAGCATATAATATTACTTAAAGATATATTAGTGGAAATAAATATAAGCTATATCTTAACAGGATCCTAGTGGTTAAAACATAACATTTACTAAAACTTAGGATAACAAATCATGGACCGTATAGTACTACAAATAAGTAGACAGACAGAAAAAAATGAGACATAACAGATAAATATTCGAGAATGTCTACTAAATTGTGACAATGTGGTAGCGAAATTGGCACCTTCAAAAGTATGTAGTAGAAAGCCTAATAAAAAAACGGGCAATTGTTAAACATAGATAGAGGTAACTTGGCCTCTGTTTCGTCAAATAGCTCACTGAGTACAACAAGCCAAATGTTGCTGCAGGTGGTTAGTTGCTTGCATAGCATGAAAGGGATAGTGTTGCCATATATCATGCAACTATGTATCCAAGAGAATTATTGGTGTCCATTAGAGATGTCGCGAGGTGGGAGGGTCTGGGAGGGAGGGTCTGCTGGAGATTGGCCGGGATGTGTCAGCTGACCGGAGTTCGCCACGAACGGTTCGTGGCGAACCGTGGCGAACCGCTCGCGAGAAGTTCGCGGACGGTTCGCGACATCTCTAGTGTCCATATAACTTGAGATACTTTATACGTTTTAGTAATTATTCCAATACATGGAATATAGACTATGGACAGACAGCTCCAGTAAGTGAAGTATAAAAGAGCAAATTGTTTAAAACAAAAAAATAATGAAAAAAAGGTGGCTGCAATAAGTGTAGGCTAAAGGTTTATTGTGTACAGGGTGAAAGGTAGAATTTAGGATTTTAAACGCGTGGCCAAGTGTCATTCACATGAAATTAGCAATTGTAGGCCTAACTAGGCAGAGTAGGTGGAACGTGTGTAGCTTCAGTTAGCGCAGTAGTTCAGTAGTTGACCTTTTTTTAAATTATTTTTCTGTTATAAACAATCTGCTCTTTTGTACGCCTACACTTCCTGGAGCTATCTATCAATAACATCTGTCTTATTGTTATTTTCCATAAATATTATTTTAAGATAGATGTTTGCTCTTAAAACATATGAAAATCACTACAATTATTGAATAGTCTAAGAAATTGTTCAACATGCTTTTGCAAAAAGTTAAAATGACAACTAGTTGTGTCAGTAAAACAACTTGTATCTACTTTTTAAATATAGGTTTTAGTTTTTAATTTTCCATTGTCTGTATAAATATACAGATTATGTGTACTAAAAGCTAAAGTTAATACTATACCCCTCTTTTATTATTTAAAAATTCAATAAACCTACACAGATCATGGGTTGTTAATGAATAGCATTTTCTAGATTTCTATTGTACATTCTCTTTTGGTCTTGGGACTATATAGCAATAGGTCAAATATTCCACAAATGTGACTTTATTATTCCAATAAAGCTGTATACCACACAGGTATGGTTCTAAGGGATGGTACTGCTGTAAATTGTTCATTAATTTAAAAAAGAAAAAAATAGTTATCTTAATGCAAGGTCCCTTTTTCCTTTCTTTTTGTTTAGGGTTTCACCGTCTTGTGTTATTCAATGCTGATGGAATCTCCAGTGCAGATTTTCCGTGAGGGTGAGATGGGTCAAAGATTACTTCCAGAGGACATTACCTGCTCACCTGGGTGTGCACCTCCATGTTCTACAGGATGTCCCAACTCTAGCTGGTTGCTTGGCTGGGGGGACTATGACAACAATAGTGAGTACTCTGACTCACCTGCCCATGAAAGCAACCACACCAGCATCTCTCCCACCCTATCTGTCATCATTACAGCTGTCTACTCTATGGTTTTTGTTGTTGGCTTGGTGGGAAATGCTCTAGTGATGTTTGTAATAATCAGGTGAGTTACATAAGTTAATTTGTGATTTATTATACTTTATCTGTTATTTCTTTGTCATTTATATGAATGTACTTGCTGTAGGTATGAATTAATATAATGAAAATCAATACAGAAATTGTATTTATTTTGAATTATTGATAATGTAATAAAATATAAACGCTGTATTTTTGCAGCATTTTTTTTTTTTTTTACTGTTTAGAGGTTCATGACTGTTAGGATGTAGGCTATGTCTATAAATTGTGCCTGCTAATCTCCAAGGGACTTCACAGTCCAACTTTTTTTTTTTTTCTTTCAATGTGCTTTATTTTCCATGGTTATGTTTGACAAGTGGCATCATATGTCTCATATTTCATCATAGGCCACAAAACATAGTTTCATTGTTTCTTTCAACATCGATTGAAGGTAATACAATTCATTCTCGGCCATTACATTTTTCCATTCTTACTAAAACACTTTCTCTTACGAGAATAGTCCAGTATTTTTTCTTTCAGTGCATTAGTTCTTGAAGGTTTAAAAGGACATTTACTCCTTATTTTGGCAACCCGATTAGGAAATAAACCCTTTAGTAAATATGTAACTTCCTTTTTACTCTTTCGAACCTATAGTATCCTAGTCTGCATGCTATGTGATGTATTTACTAGTGTCAGTAAAAAAACTGTATAACACATGTAATGTATATAACCTTCATGCAATTTACATGGCATGCTGTTTGATAAACTGGTGTATCTAGTTTTGACCAAATAGCAGTTTATCTAAGAAAGTACAACTCTCCATGCTAAGCTTCCCCGCACAGCCTCCGGGCCCTCTCTCCGAATTAATCCCGGCCATACCCACAGCAATAACGGGTAATTCCATAGCCACTAAGGCAGCCGCCCACGTTATTAATCCTGTCCACATGGTTCCGGCAAATCTAAAAAAGGACATCCTGGAAGGCAAGGACGTTAACTTAGTCTCACTGCTCATTGCCTCCAAGGATATCGTGGAAAACCGGTCTTATGACTACGGGGACATCTCGGTGGTTTTAAAAGCCAGAGACCCCAGACTCAGTAAGAAACTTGCCATTCCTGATTTTGTTCTGGCCTTCGGTATCTTTAGAGATATTCTATGCATGGCTCATCCCCATAGGAGGGAGGAACTCGATCTATATATGCATAAGCTGGTGGACCTTGGTGATAAGTATGGTGGCTATACTTTTTACGATTACCACAAGTCCTTTTCATCAAAAGTGTCTGCCACATTGTCTCAGTACGGCATCCAGATGGATTGGAGCCAACTGGACAATGAACTATTCCTCAGACATTTCGCGGGTCTTAGGACACCAGCTTGTACCATATGTACATCTCCCGCTCACGCAGCTAATTTTTGCCCGCTGTGTCCGGACAGCGCTCCCGGCTCATCCTTGCAGCATCCCCCAAAGGCTGACAAACAGACCAGAGACAAACTGGGTCGCCCAGTAGTGTATCTAGGCAAATCTCAGATTTGCAATAATTTCAACGAGGGCTCCTGCGGCTACAGCGCCTGCCGCTTATTGCACGTGTGCCTGCATTGTTTCAGGGCACATGCGAAATCCATGTGCCCTAATAAAATGTACCAGAAACCTTATTTGTCTCTGGTGAACATTCCTTTACTTGCAGGTATGCTGTCCACTCACCCCTCCAAACACCTCGTTGATTTTTTATGTACGGGTCTCACCCAGGGTTTTCACACAGGGGTCATTTACATGCCAACTGGAGTAATAGAGTGTCACAATTTACAGTCTGCCACTAACCACCCTATGGCAGTCACCACATTGTTACAACTGGAAGTGGATCAGGGATTTGTCATTGGGCCTTTTGTTAACCCCCCCTTTTCCAGCTGGAGAATTAACCCTATCGGGCTGGTTTCCAGCAAAAATTCTGAGAAACTAAGACTCATCATTGACTTATCCACACCCCACTCCTCTGCCATCCCCAGCTCATTGATTCCATCTGAGGAATTTTCCCTACAATACTCCACTATTGACGATGCTATTGCAGCTATCAGATCTGCAGGGTTGGGGGCTTGGCTCAGCAAGACGGATATTGTGAATGCTTTTAAATTATTACCTATACACCCCTCTTTGTGGCAACTGCATGGCGTTAAGTGGCAAGACACCTACTACTTTTTTACAAAGCTCACTTTCAGGGCCAAAAGTAGTCCCAGGATTTTTGACACGTTTGCAGAAGCTTTGTGTTGGCTCCTCCTCAATACCTGCAGGTGCCCAAATGTGATACATTACTTAGATGCTTTTCTTTTCATCGAATCCAATTCCACCCCCCCGCGTAGTCTAGACAAAGCAACCAAACTATTCACATCCCTTGGTGTCCCCGTTTCACCCACTAAAACCGAAGGACCAGACACATTGATTAACTTTCTTGGTATTCTGCTGGATTCATCAACTATGATGGCCAGCCTCCCTAGAGGAAAGGTAGTTCACATCCTACACGATATTAGCCACTACATGCACAGGGGGTCTTGCAATCGTAAAGAACTACAATCACTTTTGGGTTCTCTAAATTTCGCCATGCGCATAATCCCCCAGGGCAGGGCTTTCATTGCTAGGCTCCTCGCCCTGTTCCCCACTTTTGCCAACGACTATGTCCGCATATCCTTAGACTGTCCTGCGACCGCTGACCTCCAGATGTGGTACAAATTCTGGATTCACAGTCACCGGTCATTTGGACAGATGCAGCATCATCAGGGGGTATGCGGCCATTTTCGGCACAGAATGGCTCTGGGGGACCTGGCCTACAGAAACACAGGGCATTGAGGGTTTTCACACTAACTCAGCCCTATTTGAAGTATACCCAATAGTTGCTGAAGCTGTCACTTGGTGTAGGTTGTGAAAAGGTCAGTCCGTACGCTGCTTTTCCGACAACCTGGCAATATGCCACATTATCAATAAGGGTCACTCTTCCTCCTTGGTGATTATGAGTTTCCTTAGGAAACTGACATGGCTGGCAGCTACCCGTCAGTTCCACATTGTCTGCTCTCATGTTCCCGGCATATACAACACGGCAGCTGACCAACTCTCTCGCTTTCAATTTCAGGCTTTCAGACTGTCCCTACCCTCGGCAGCACGTGTAGCAACCCCAGCGCCAACTTTCCAAGAGCTTGTCATGGAGTAGACAAACTACTTCAGCACAGCCACGTTCTTACCAAGTTAGCCTTATCCACCAGCACCCAACACGCGTATCACAGAGCTTTTCACTTGTACAAACAATGTGTGACCATCACCTAGCCAACTGGTTCGAGGTTTCTTCACTGATAGCTTTTGCATCTTTTTGCCACCTTAAATTTAAATTTTCACATAATACTATTAAGCTGTACCTCACGAGCATACAGCACCATATGTATTGCTCCTTCCCTACCCACAAAGGGTTCTTAACTTCTTATCCCATCTGAACACTACTGAAAGGCATAGCAAAAGCGGACGGCCCTGCAACTCCCAAGAGACTTGCCATTGACATTAAAATGTTCAAATCCTTGTCCGACCTTCTCGACCAGGCTCCATTTGAACCCCATATGAATGCGGTCATTAAAACTGCCTTTTATCTAGCGTTCTATGGCTTTCTTAGACCAAGAGAGTTCACTATTAGTGGCCAGCACCATAGCCAATGGTGCCTCCTCACCTCCTACCTCCAGAAACACACAGACTACTACGTCCTGACCCTGCCTAAGACCAAAACAAGTCAGATGGGGAAACCGGTTCACATAACCTACTACCCCACAGGGAACAAGTGGTGTCCGGTGCAAGTACTGGACGCTTTCTTAGCTACAACATCAACACGCACCACAAAACCACTACTAAAGCTACACGATGCAATTCTAACCACGGCAAAATTCATGCTTTATGTCCGTATGCTTATCACCAGACTTGGTCTTAATCCTAGCAACTACTCGGGCACTCCTTCAGAATCGGAGCGGCCTCCACGGCATCTAGCCAAGACATCCCAGCACACGTAATTAAGACACTGGGTCGCTGGAAGTCCTCGGCTTACACCACTTACATTCCTAACCCAGTCCAAGAGATTAGGAGGGCTTTCATTAAAATGTCTATTTAAATATGTAATGCTGTATTATGTTTTCCGATTAAATGTTATCTTTGATTTATCTCCTTTTGCCCACTTTATTTACCGGCCTACAGCCAGTGGCGGATCCAGGGGGGGGCAACGGGGCAATTGCCCCCCCTGAGAAATCCGCCGGTCTCCCTCTCCCCTGCCAGCCCTGCAATGTGCCTGCGGACCGAGGAGGGAGATCACAGATCACAGATCTCCCTCCCCGGTCCGCAGGCACTGTGCTGACAGCCGGCAGGGGAGGGAGAGGGAGGAGAGAGGACCCGGAGCTCAGCCTGCAGCTCCTCCGGGTCCTCCTCTCGCGAGATTTGGAGCGTTGCCGCAGTTACCACGGCAACGCTCCAAATCTCACGAGAGTGAACGCTAGTCCGGGAGCGCGGGCTAGAGTTCACTCTCACCACTGGGACCACCAGGGAATCCCCCACCGGACCACCAGGGACTAAGAAGTGTCCCCCCTCCTCCCAGTAAAGGTAAGATTTATTTATTTTAATTAAATTAAAAAATATATATATTATTTAAAAAAAGCCACCCTACCCTGATCACACACTCTATACACACACCCCCCATACACACACACTGCCCCATACACACAAACATTGCCCCAATACTTCCCCCCTCCTTACACACATACTGCCCCCATACACACACACACTACTTATACACTGCCGCCCCTCATACACACACACTGCCCCCCCCATACACCCACGCACCCCCAGCGCACCCACTTTTACCGCCCCCAGCCACCACCACACACACACCACATACACACACACTGCCCCTATACCCTTACCCACTGCCCCTTACACCTGCTGCCCCCATACACCCACTGCCCCCAGCCACACCCACACTTTCCCTTTACCCCATGCCCACCTGCCCATGCACTGCCCCCCAATACACACCGCACTGCCCCCAGCCCGCACACTGCCCCCACGTACACTTGCACTTGCCCCCATACCTGTACTGCCCCAGCACACCGCGCTGCCCTCAGCCACACTACCCTGCCCCCACATGCGCACACACATTGCCCCCCCATGCAGCCACACACATTTGCCCCATACACACAAACTGCCCCCCATACACACAAACTGCCCCTCATACACACACACTGCCCCCCATGCACACACACTGCCCCTCATACACACACACACTGCCCACCATACACACAAACTTCCCCTCATACACACATACTGCCGCTCATACACACATACTGCCCCCCATACACACACACTGCCCACACTCACACATACACTGCAATACTCACACACACACACTGCAACTGTTACACACACATACTGTCCCACACATACACTGCATCCCTGACATACACTGCTGCCCTCACTCACACACTACAACCTTCACACACACACTGCACCCCTTACACATTGCACCACTCACACACACCACTGCTCCTATGCCCTACTACAGCCCCATTTCCCAGCAGATCTCAGGTAAGTTGTCAAACTGTTCTTAAACGGTTTGACTTCTTACTCTGGGAGGGGGTCCCGGCACTATTGACACCATAACCACTACACTGAGCTGTAGTGGTTATTGTGTGTGGATTATTTCTTTAAATAATCTACAAGTGCCCTCCCGAGATCAGGCTCTGAATCGCCACTGCCTACAGTATACATCGGTTTCAGCACACCTCAACCGACTATTTCCTTTTTATGTTATTCCTTCCACCAGCGTATTTCATATCCAATGAGAATGCCCCGAACAGAAATATATATATATATATATATATATATATATATATATATATTTTTTTTATTTTTTTTTATTTCTCTGGGCGTTTTGTCTTTTGGGATTTTAGTCATAGGGAAACAAAAAATTCTGATCTACACATGGACAATTTGAACTTAGTGTACCTAATATTTCCTTTGTGAGGGATTCAAATTTCTGATGTTTAACCACTATATTGGACCTATGTAATGAGTGGGGATTAATCATGTCCATCATCATCCTAATTATCGCGGATCGAAATTTAACCACTGAATTGGATCTGTGCAATTAGTGGGGAGTAACCGTGTATCACCTTGATTGTGGCAAGCTATAACTGTATTGTTGCTGGTACTCCAGTTATTAAAAACAAAGAGAACGTTATCTGCGCTATGGCCTCCAGTTATTACCACACTAATATGGAAACTGCTGCGACTAACTGCTATGGATGCCTTTAGTGACCTTTTATATTAATGATCCTACGCTCTCTATGATTTTACAATTCCAAATTAGGTCATTACTTACAAAGGTTAATCTTACTTAAAGGATCACTATATGGTCAGGAACATAAACATGTATTCCTGACCCTATAGTGTTAAAACCACCATCTAGCCCCCCTGGGCCTCTCATGTCTCCATAAGCTGTAATTCTGCATGCTGTTTGCCTAAAAAAAAAACAAGCAGTCTACTGACATCATCAGAAATAGTAGCCTGATCCAATCACAGTGCTTCCCCATAGCACGCCAGCTGGAGGGAGAGAGAGCAGCGGGGAGTAAGCAACTGCCAACCTCATCCAGCAGCACTGAAGATCCTCCAGCAGAAAAAAGGTAAGTGAACAACAAATTTAAATGGGTCTGTGTCTGTACCTGTCAGTGTGTGAATCTGTGTGACACTTAGACACATGGATACACACACACACACACACACACACAGATACACACTGTGTCAAGGTGTATGTATCTGTGTGTCAGTATGTGTATCTGTGTGCCACTATGTGCCAGTGTGTGTGTATTTGTATGTCAGATACTTACACACACACACACACACACACACACATACACATACACACTGACACAGATACACATACTGGCACATACAAACACAGATACACACACCTTGACAAACAGATACATACATACATACATGCACACACACACACACACACACACATGGACACTGTGAGTCAATGTTTGTGTATCTGTGTGCCACTATGTGCCAGTGTGTGTGTATCTGTGTGTAAGATACATACATACACACAGATACACATTGACACACCAATACACACACCTCAACACACACCGGCACATAAAAAATAAATAAAGGTTTATTCAACGGCGCCAAATTTTTTTACGGGGGAGGGGTTCTACGATGGTGATCTTGTCACATTATTATAAATTTATTGTGCTAAAAGCTACTATACTAATGGAGGTGCTTTAAAGCACTACACTTTGGACAAAGAACAAGTTTTTGTCTTTGATCCTTGGTCTGTTAGCTTCTCTTTTTAATAACACTTACACATTTGATCACTTGTGTTGTGAGTTTTATATATTTTGTTTATACAATAAAGATCTACATTATATCCATATATATTCAGTTGTGGTCACAATTTTGCATACCCCGGCAGAAAATGTTACATTTTGGCATTGATTTTGAAAATATGACTGATCATGCAAAAAAAAAAAATTTTATTGAAGGATAGTGATCATATGAAGCCATTTCTTATCACATAGTTGTTTGGCTCCTTTTAAAAATCATAATTATAACAGAAATCACCCAAATGGCCCTGATCAAAAGGTGACATACCCTTGAATGTTTGGCCTTGTTACAGACAAAAAAGGTGGCACATTGAGGTTAAAATATCAATTGCTGGACGGACACATTTTGTATGAGCTCTGGCACACTAATGTGAAAAGCTTAACTGGCAGATTACCACCCCATCATTGACTCCAGCTGTCCTGACGGTCCTCCCGATAGGGGAGATTCCAAAATGTGTTCTGATGCCTTTGGGTGTCCATGCTACTGGAGACCTGTGAGCTAACTAGGCGGCCTAGTGGATCCAGGAGAGTGGTGAAGCGGCCGATCTCTGCCCTGAACCCATGCTGCTGACTGAGGCCCCATTTCCCCCCCTTTGGACCAGTGAGGGTGATCCTGGTCTACTCTCGGGAGGCTCCTGTGCTACCCTGGGGGCAAGAGGCATACCTGCGACATACGCAACAGGCACCCAAGCACAATCAAGATGGCGGGTGCCGCGCTCACCCACCACCCCGCAATCAAGATGGCTGGTGCCGCATGCACCCACGACCCCTGAAGTCCTGCACTGCTTGGATGGTATACGCGAGCCCTTTTGGACAAAGATAACGGCACACCTACGATCTGCTGTACCGAGGGACCTGACAGCTGCTGCGTGGCATAGGCTCCATAAACAACTAATCCAGGGTCTGCCTATCTTTGAAATCAGCAGAGATGGCACTGAATCCGCTATTTGAACAGTTACCTTGTTTCTTTAATTTGTACTGCTCTCAAATATAGTCTTTCTGGGGGCCTCCTGGGGGTTCTTACTCGTTGTTAAGCTGTCTGACACTCTTCAACTAACTACTAATTACTCAGTAGCACTTACACTCAGTGCACATAGCTTGCTTACCTAATACCCTAATGTGCAACTCAACCTGCACTGTTTTTCTCACCCTATTTCTTTTCTTTTAATTATAAAAAAAAAAGTGCTGACTCTTACATACACTTGAACTGTTATGGTATGTCAGCTCAATGCAGTATTTCCAATGTATATTATGCTATTTTTGTCATTACCAAGCACATCAAAAAAAATAAAAAATAAATAAAAAATAGCAATTAAAGGTTAGTTTCTCACACCTGTGACTTTTTAAATTACAATTAGTGTCTGTGTATAAATAGTCAATGAGTTTGTTAGCGCTCACATAGATGCACTGAGCAGGCTCGATAGTGAGCCATAGGGAGCAAATACAGCATTAGAAATACAAAGTAAAAGCGCAAGAAAGGCCTCAGCCATAAATTTATGGATTTATGGAAAAGCGTCAGTCATTAAGGGGTTTAAAGAGAACGATTACAACATGGATGTTCGATATAGACTGAAAGCAAAAAGCGTCAGAGAAATAACTTTGCTAACAATGCAAGTGAAAAAAGTGTATCGTAATTGAAGGATTAAGAGATGGGAGCTATTGTATGGATATATTTGTCTATAGTTAGAAGGTTTAGAGAGTTTAAACTACAAAAAAACACAATTCTGAGAAAAGCCACCTCCGTAATTTAATATGACCCTCCTACAAGGTGAACTAGAGAAAAAAAAACCTGAGAGAAATCTAAAGATACCTTAGAATCACAAAGGATGTAAGAAGTATGGGGTGATCTATACACAGTTATCAAACAAAATTGTTCTCATTAAAAAGATAGTACAAGCCTTTTTACCTTTTTGTGTCAGCCTGTATCATTTACTTTAGTGTTAGTGACAGCAACATTTGTTAATTAATGTGATGGGGGGACTTCTTAATTAGCTGGTGCAGATGTAGGTGCTGTGAATAATGGGTACTTCTTGTATTAAAGGTGGTAAAAAAAAACAATCTATAAAATAAAAGTATGATTTATGTTCCTTAGGGAATCTACAAAAAAAAACTCTATATAAACTAGGAATTTATAAATATATATTTTTTATTGTTAATGGATGAATGCTTTGACTGTTCAGGTTTGATATTATTTTTTTAATATCATTTTCATAATGCAGTAATTTTGATCTACAGATATAGAAAAATAAATGTACCCGTTGATGCATGTTAATGTCATTTAACTGAAATGTCAGAGGATACAGCATGCATAAACAATATATTCTATTTCATCACCCTAAACCATGCCAGCATCTGCTATAACATATTGTGCAAAATACTTTTATGGTTTTATTTCATAAACCTTTACCAATGTTTCATCATCTGTCATTTATTCCACCTTAACCTTACTTATCAGACTGACCAGCTTTTGGTGCTATTATGATGTTAATGATGTACCACTAGTAAGAAAAAAACAATACTTATTTATCTACAATAGTTTCATGTAAAACTATGATGTAATGGCATGTCTCCTGTTTCTTTCTCTTTGTAAAAATACAGTACTTTTATTTGTATGCAAAAATAGTGTTATTCAGGTGTAGGTTAGGTATTTTTTTGAATATATTTGTGCAATATGATAATAGTCGTTTCAAAAACATAATAACCTTGACCACCATGGAAATGCTAAGGCCAACTGAATGTTTTTGTAAATACAGTATATAACAAAAGACTTTGAATCTATAGTACTCAACATTTTATTGTTATATTTTTTTATAGTAGAACAGGTAACAGAAAAAACTTTTTTGCATATGCAATTTTTGTACCCTAGTGTTGAAAAGCATAGTAACGTGTCCAATCATTTTTATATAAATTGCTACATTTCCTCTCAAAAATGCTAAAAAGTCTTTATATTTGTAAATGTTGAAGAAAAAATTGATACAAGCATATATTTTATTATTTTGCCTGACTTTCCACATTTTTATAAAGAAGAATTGTCATGTTCGATTGCCACAGTTGTGTAGATATTCCTTTAATGCTAGACTTGCAAGTCAGTGTTACTTGATCTATATAGCTCAAAGAGTGTACACAGTTGTAATTAAATACTATGTACTGTTGCAGTTGATATGTGTCTTGGCCACAACCTTTTTTGGTTAAGCTAAAATTATAAAAATATTTTATGTGTAAACTGAAAATAATTATTTTCCTTTCCAAATGACCCCTGCACTCACTATGAGCAGAGAATGAAAAGTGGGTAAAAGCTCAGAGGCCAAAGAGTACATTGTTCAAGTGTGAAATAAAGGTTCACTCATAAAATAAATTATAGTTAACCAATGGGTGGGTATATATAAGCAAGGGCAGTAATTCTGTTTGTGCCATGTAGGGAAGTCCCTGTAAAATATTATCTCTCAAAAAGTATGAAGAAATATGCCAATTTTGCATTGGATGTTATTTTCTGTACGTGACTTTGGCTGAAAATCTTCATTTGGAGTTTGGTTGATAGGTGTGGATGGATGAGTTGAAGGCATGAAGGACTTAAAATGTTCATATCTCATGTAGGCATTGGAAATAAAATGGGATATCAGTTGATAAGATTACAGTGCTGATAGGGAACATCTCACAAAATAGTAGAAGTGCAAGCAATTTATTTTTGATACTTATGATACTGCTGTTAGCTTGTAAAACTAAGCATGAAAAAAGTAAAACAAAATCAATTAAATTATGGTTTAAAGTCAGGTCTAAGAAAGCAGTCAGAGAACTGGACTGAGAAAAGTAATGCTATCTGAATACAAAAGCTTAATCATTTGAAATGTATCCTGATAATAAACCATGATGCTAGGACAAAGGACCTCCAAGGGAACCTAGAGTTTCAGCAGGAAAGGCGTGGTGATACAAGCGTTTTTTTCTGTATATGTATGTGTGCACCTATCCTTGTGTCTGTTTATTTATTTGTGTGTTAGTGTTTCCATTCACATAAATGTCATTGTGTGTAGCTGTATGTATGTATGTGTATCTATCTGCATGTCGGTGTATCTGTACCTGTGTATCTGTAAGTGTTTCAGTGCTATATCTATATGTGTGACAGTGTCTGTAAATGTGTGTCTGTGTATCTGTATTTGTGTTTGTAGGTGTACCATGAGGAGTGGGTTTATGACTGTCACAGGGGGCCCAGGAGGTGGCTGGACAGCCAACATGGGGCATCCCCAAAGAGGGAGGAAGAGAGGAGACAGGCAGCGGATGTGGCAAAGAAGTACTGATGATGTGTTTCCACTACTGATGATGTGTTTCCACTTCCTCTCTGCACTCTCTGCTGAATTGGGTTGTTTGTTTCTCCTGTGTGCTTTGGACATATAAGATTCATTTTTGTGTGTTTAAGAAGCAATAATGTATATCTCACCATTTATTGGACAAATAGCTCCTTTTGCAAATTCTATGGGTACATGTTATCTCCTCTTATATATATATATATAATGTTTGCTATAATTGTGTAAGTTGAATTTGATATATGTGTAATAAGCATTTATCATGTATATATCACCATTGATTGGAATGTATTCACTGTTTCTTCCCAAGTTGGAGAATGAATAACACGCTTGCGCAAATACAGTCAACAAACTACCAATATTATCTTTTAGCTGAATGAAAATTTAATTTTGTTTCATAGATTAAATTGCTATTTAATGTGGTGAAGGTGGGGCTGAAGCTTTGTGAAGTAGTATGTAGGCAATTGTGTGTACCCTTGTCTGCAAAGTTGCCCCCTATAGCTTTCTATTGACTGCAGGGATTCCTATTGCCCGACACCCGGGATATGCAGTTCTGGGCACCAGGCAGGTAGTTATTTTTTTCTTTAAGCCCTGCTTCAAGCTACCAGCAAAGTGACTGGTCGGGTCCTCAGTCCACGACCGAGGACCCGACATCGGGAGTGGGCCAGGCGGCTTGCCCTGAGTGCCGCTGGGTACGAGGCCCCTCCCATCTGCCCAGAGAGCCGGTACAGTGTACAGCTTTGCCGGATGTGAGCTGCAGACTGTGCTGTATCTCACGATCTCTGGCCAATCAGAGCATTGCCGTGGGTCACCGTTGTCCCTTTAAGGGTACATAATTCATTGTTGCACAATAGAATATTGCCATGTAATGTAATTTGTGTAGTGCATATATGAATTGGCTACTTGGTTGCAAGGTCATATGACAGAAGAGGTAGTGTGAATTGCATAGGAGTGTGAAAGGGGGCAGATGGTTTGCATATGGATTGATCTTTTGATTAATCAAAAGCTCTGTAAGGTGTGAGAAGTCACACATAAGTGGCCTGAAAGTCTAGCTCCAATGTAAACTAGCTGACTTCAGCCATATGGCCTCTGCCTTTTAATTGATGTGTGGATTTCTTTGATATGTTAATGATCATTACCTTTCAAGAAAAGATAAAAAACAAGCCTTGTGTTCCAGTATCATATCCAAAAGAAAGAAACATTAATATTTACCTACAGAATAATATTTAAGCCTCATTTTTTGTTATATTTGGAATGTGACAAGCACAATCTTCTAATAAAGCCCAAGCATGATTTGCGTAACCTAACCATAGGGGAAGGGATTGTGATGCCGCTATATTGGGTCACAAGTAAGGAGGATGACATATCTATGGATTGGGAAAATGGTAACAAATCCAATTATTATTTCTGTGACAAGTACATAAGAGGAGATCGAACCAAATGTTCCCATTTGGATTGATATTATTGGTCTGGAACACAAGGGGGTGGTTACTTATAGATATGATATGTACGCCTTATCTCCACCTTTGGGTGAGGCTTGGCAATCCACAGGGTATATCTCTAATGATACTGAAGTGTGCATTTGTACTTGCTTGAGGGGCTGGAATCTAATTCTAAGTGAGTCACCATCTTTCTTACCGGAGAGTAAGTGATTCAGACTTCTGTTATTTTATCCCTTTTGTTTTCTTATCTGTTGTTAGTGGAACTAATTTGATTGTCATCTATATTTTTTTATGCACTGTGACTATTTTTTGCTCATAATAAATAGTCCTTTATTAAGCTCTGCTTTTGTCTGGTAAAGAATCACGTTGCCTGAAGAGACTAATTAGTGTTTTGCAATTGCTTAAATATTGTGTTAAGTTATATTTGGTGGGTTTTTCTTATTAATTTACTTGGGTGACCAAGACACCCCATTTATAAATTGTCTTGGTGGTGGCAGTGTTAAGATAGTAATATTTGTATTATTATGCTTAAGTGTGGGTGGTTTTAAGGGGGGGGGGGGATTTTATCATTATTTCCGGTCTAGTGCAGACAAATAGGGAACTTTAACCCTTTCACCACCACAACTATATCACGCATACTCTTGAAGTAGGTTGCGTTCGTGACAACCTGCGGCAATGCTCTGACTTCTGGAGCTCGCGAGATACAGCACATTCTGTAGCTCTCACCCGGTGGAGCTGCAGACTGGAGACAGAACCCACCGGACCAGGGAGCCAGGACACTGGACCACAATGGAAAGTAAAAAAAAGGTATTTCTAACACCCCTCCCTCAATCGCTGTCACCAGTCACCCTCTCTCTCAGTCACCAGTTACCCCCTCCCTTAGTCACTGTCACCCCCTCCCTCAATCACTCTGTCACCGCCTTCCTCAGTTACTGTCACCAGTCATCCCCTCCTTCACTATCACCAGTCACCCCCTCCCTCACTGTCACCAAAAAATCCCCAAGTCATCTAGGCTTCCACTTCGGCTAGTTTGGCCTTAGACTTGAGGTTCATTTTGAGTTCTCGAAAATTTTCACTTTAGTTAATAACCATGCAAATGTTCCTCGCCTTAACAGAATCTAGTATTTTAGCTGACACTGTATGTTAACATCAATCTTTGTTCTCAATGCTAATTTACTTCTATTAAAATATCTCACTATTTACACTGAAAAAATAAATAAATACGGTTTTGATTTAAAAATTTTTTGTATCAAGTAGATTGTCACGGTGAACAAGTAGATTGGGCAAACTCTTTAGACCCTGGACAAGTAGTTGACTGTCTGACAGATCAAAACGGGCATTAGCAGAGAACCTTGTTTTTTTTTTTTTTGTTTTTTTTTAATGGCTGACATTACAGTAATACTGTAGCATAACTACTAATACTACATTATCACGTAGCACTACTGTAATGTTATAAACCATGAGAGAGAGGCTGCACAAAAAATTATCAAGAAACAATTTCAGGTTTATATTCACGCAAACATTCAGTGCTCACAACATTTTTGACGAGTTAAAAATTTTGCACAAGAGAACTTTTCTGCACACACCAAGTAAGAAAAATTAGAAGGAACATTGGCACACATCTGGGACTTCAGCCCCCAAATTACCCTCCAGAACACATTTGGTGCTAATAAAAAAGTATAGGTATACATCTGGTGTAAGAATGAAATGTTGGAAGAAATTCAAGATTTGCAGACAACAAGAAATCGAAACAATGTAGTAGGTAAACCGTAAACTTTGAAAGCATGCACTAAATTATTTGTGGTTTATTCACCAAATGTGAAACTGTTTATGAATGAAAGTTGGAATAGCAGAATTCAGAGTAAGATGGCTAGTCAGGTAAACAGCTATAATCTTAGTTTGGTTATTGTAGCCTGAAATTTCAATGTACTGCAGTTAAAGTTTAGTAAATATTAAAATATGTCAGAGGTATGAACTGTATTTGTTTATTTTAACAGTATATGTTTGTCACAATTCTGGAATTTCTGATGAGTTATTCCTATTGCGCGATATAATTTACCTGTCACTTTAGTCGGTAGTTTTAAGATACATCAGCTGAGCTAAAAGTGTTAAATAGATGGTTAGCTGAATCTAATAAGCAGTCTTTTGCTATGAACTGTACTAAGCAATGAGCTTGAGATGGAATTTCCTGAACACATCTATTAAACACTGCTAGATTTAAGATTACATACTTGCATTTTTCAGTTTCTGATAAAATAAAGCTTAGCGTGCGAACCTCATATCAAACTGTCAAAAAGCTGGAAATAGAGATATGGGCACAAGCCAATATATTATATAATTTAATGCCATGCTCTGTGCACAGAATTTAATGTTGGCCATTACAAGTTGCTGAAAAACTATAGTTTCACCAGATTTTCTTGATATTTCCTTACGGTACATGCATCAGTGCAGCCAATACATTTGCAACAACTAAAACCATAGACCAATTAGACTCCGCTCTAGAAAGACTTATTCTAGAAAAGGTATAGAAACCATATGTCCAACCGGAAAAAGGGGTGACAAAGGAAGTCCTATTGGATCTTCACGTTAGGTACATTATATAATGGATGAATATATAAAGAATTGGATATAGCTGCCTTCTAAAAATCATTGTTTGGGTGCATTCATATATATCATTTAGCATCATATTTGTTTTTCTTTCTTCATCTCCACCTTTTTGTGTGGATGAATATGTCACTTTGTGTGTTTGGTAGTTTGTGTATGTGAGGAGCTGTTTGTGGTATTGCAAGAGGCTGCATGTGGGGTTGTGTACATCTATGTGGATTGTTAGTGGTGTTGAGCTTGTGGGGATTGTGTGCATGTTTGTGTGTGGGCTGTTCATATTATTAGTATAAGTAGAGGGTTATTCTGCATTTCTGTGTATATCTAGCCGTGTGGGTGGTTTCCCTGGGCTCCAGTAGGGACCCAGGCTGGCCAGGTACAGGTCAAGGACAGGAGCTGCAACAGCAGCTGCGGGCTGTGCTACAGTGTGGATTTCTATTCACAAGTGCTGGGAAGAAGTGATCTGAAATCACTTCCTCTATGTGCTGTAATGCATAAATTGAGGATTGTCCTTCACCACCTTTTCGTATTCGCAGATATCTGAAGTTTCATTGGAACTCCTTATAGGCCAGAGCATGTTTGGCCCTAGCAGCCTTGAGTGCTGTACAAAGACACCTTGAGTGCCGTGCATGGCACACGTACCATAGGTTGCCTACCCCTGCCCTAGATAGTACCACTACAGGGGTTTGTCTAGAAAGACTAATATTTGAGTTTAAGACCTGCAAAAAAATCTCCTCTCCCAGGATTAGTCAGGAACAAAATTACTTATTCCAAGTTTTAAAATTTATATAATGTATATTTTAATACAATGATTATAAAAAAACAATAACATGCTCATATAACGTTACCAAAATACTATATATATATCACTGACAGGTGAAATGAGAGATATTGATTATATTGTTAGAATGGCAACTGTCAAGAGCTGAGATATATAAGACACCAAGTACAGTCAGTTCTTGAATTTCATGTGTTGGAAGTAGAAAAAATTGACAAGCAAAAACATCTGAAATACTTTGACAAGGGCCAAATAATGATGGTTATACAACTGGGTAGAGTCTCCCAAAAAAGTCAAGTATGCAGTGATTACTACCAAAAGTGGTGCAATAAATTAAAAACAGTGCAGGGTTATGAGTACCCAAGGCTCATTGATGTACATTGGGATCAAAGGCAAGACCATCTGGTCCAATCACACAGAAGAGCTACTGTAGCTCAAATTGCTGAAAACCTATTACTGGTCATGATAGAAAAGTGTCAGAACATACAGTGCATCACAGTTTACGGTGCAATGGTTTGCATAGCCGCAGATCAGTTAAAGTGTCCACGATGACTCCTTTTCATCACCAAAACTGCCTTCAACGAGGGTGTGAACTTGAGAACTGGACCAAGGAGCAATTGAAGAAGGTTGATGGACTGATCAACAACGATTTCTTTGGGATCAGGTTGATGACAAGGTGCACGTGCATCATGTATATGGGGTAAAAATACAGCAATGGGACGCCATAATAGGAAAGAGATGTAATATTTTACATGTAAGTTACATAGTTTACATTTGCAGTGATGTTACAACTGCAAAGGATTCTGAGTAGGCATATGCAAATTAGCTCAACAAAGAATCCCATGTTTGCCTCGTTATCCATTTTAAACATGGATTTCATGGAGTTTGTGCTTTGAAACACAACTCAGGAAGAGATAGTGAAAGAAAGACAGTGAACCACTCATGGACAGCTGTTTTATCTGCCATAATATCTTTGTAATGGATGAAGAGATAAATGTAAAACACAATTCTATACTTTTACAGTTTAAATATTTGCATTGTATGTTTCAAAGAAGTATTTTACTGATATTTTTTATAGAAAACAATACAAATAAAAGGATCTTTGGGCAACCCATTTGCCAATGTATTTGGGGGACATCCATTCATCAAGTCTTATGCAGTGTTGGGATTCCTGTTTTTTTGTTTTGTTTGTTTTTTATACATAAATCCATTTTAGGTCAACTAAAGATATTTATGGATCCACAATAATTTTTAACTGTATTTTATATTGATTTACATATTATGTTTAAGAGTGCTGTGACTGATAGTTGTACTTTGCCATTTTTAGCTACATCACCCAAAAGCTTACTTTAAGATATGCTTACACAGTTAAAGTTTGGGAATCATTAAACTGCCTAGTGCTTATCTATTTGCTCATTAGAAAGTTATAAACATGTTTAATTGCATAGAGGTAAACTTTTCAATCATTACATTTGTAATTTTTAATATGTTGCATAAAATATCATTAAAGAATACACTCCAAGCTACATAATGACTACCACCTGCTATTTGGGTTTTGATGCCAGAAGTCCCTTACCTGGTTTGACATTTTACCTGGGATCCATGGGGTATTGCTCCTTGCTTCCATTTCTAATGCAGGAAGACGGACGTTCCTACCTTAGTAGGAACTTCTGTTAGCAGTGCACAGCTTACCTCATTGACCGAGAGTCATAAGCTGTCAAGAGTGCTAGCATAAGTTCCATGCTTATTAAGTTCCAGGTCTCTGACATTTGTAAATATGGTAATGTAGTCCTGTGCAGCACAGGTAGAAAAACTAAAACATTCAAAAATGGTTTGAATACATACAACTGTGTGTGCGTGTGGTAGGGGGGTAGGCAGGCCATTGCTATAGTAAATTGTGGTGGTTATGGTGATTGGAGTGTCCTTCTAATTACACTCTTCAGTAGAGTTGTATAAGGGGGAAAAGTATTGGCGTTCAACATTATTTAAACCATATGAACACAAGCTAGTGAGTTTTATTGAATGGAGACAGCTCTTTTGCGTCCACAGTTGGTAGGTTTTTCTTGTGATATCTTGTCAGGATGCTGTATACATTTAGCTTAGGTTGATACATTGCCTCTATGGTTTTATTAATCAGAAAAGGTCTAGCATAACACATTGAGTTATTTAATACTTTTTTCAGACTGAGGTTTTAAAACCACGATCTCGCCATGGCTCTAAAAAATTTCATTTTTATTTTATTCATGATCACTTAAATGTAACAAAATTCAAGTGTAACCTTTCCAATGTCATAATAACAAAGGTACAGATAAAGGAAAAAAAAATTTTTATTGAATGACATGTCAGCACATGGTTTTCTCCTCACAGGAGAACATTATAATTTCATGAAATCATGTATCATAGTAAGAGTTTTATGGCCTGTCTCTGAAATTGGAGGCTGTTTTGGAAGAAATGTACATTTGCTAATGTTATAATCTCTCCCTTGCCAGAAGACATTAATGTATGTATTAATAGTTTCCTGCCAAGGTCATTTAAGCAAAATGGTGGTTTATTGCTGATGAAAGGCCTACTCTGCTGTGTTCATTCTACAGATAATTATCCACTGAACCTTGCAACACTACTGACATCCTCTCTGTGAAACATGCTTCGTTTCATGATATTCGCATTTTAAGTGTCTTTGGGTGTCAGAAAACATGTAAAATTATTAAAAATAATATATATAAAACTAACAAGTACATATTTTAGTTAACAGACGGGTGCTAAAGGCAAGAATTTAGTACCCTGGATATAATATTTTGAGTGTCTTCTTGGATGTTAGAAAACATGTAACATTATTATAAAAAAAAAAAAGATAATAAAGATATAAAACTAATAATACATATTTTTTTGTTAGAGGGTTGTTAAAGACAAGAATTTAGAACACTGGTGTATAATATTGAAGCATATTATACCCCAGTGTTCTAAATACTTGCCTTTAACGGGCATGCACACACACACACACACACACACAAAATGTTCTTCAACTATGTAGAAAACATAATGGATACCGGACTCTCCAGGCTTCCAAGGTGCACAGGACCTGAGAACAGCCAGGTCTCGCTTCCAGATATAGAAAATACACATTGATCTAGGCACTGAAGGATAAAAGCCAAAATAGCAGCTTTGTTTAGAGCAAAATAACAGCAATGTTTTGACCCAGCAGAGTTTTTGCCAAGCTAGACAAAGATCCTGCTGGGTAGATACGTTGCTGGTTTTTTTGCTCTTAATAAAGCTGTTATTTTGGCTTTTATTCTTGAATGCCTGGATCAATATTTGCTTTTTAACTATGGGCTTAATCTAATATTTTTGGATAAGCTTTTCAAATGACCTTAATCGGTTACAAAACCTTTTCGACTTAGCTTATCCAAAAATATTAAATTGAGCCCTAAGTTCCTGACTATTGCTGCATCTTGAATGTGTCCTCATGAATGTTAGATTCATTGTTGTTTCCCTTGCATCATAACCAGTGTATTAGCATACTATGATGTAATGATCGTAGAGATAAAAAAAAAAATTGGGGCACAATTATGTAATACTGTAAAACATAGATATTGAAAACTTTTTTTTTTTTTTTTAACCCCATTGCATGTAAAAATGGCTGAACTGAACCTTTTGCAGTATTCTATGGAAGCAGGTTTTTGGATTCTGGTTGTTGCCATTAAGTTTGCAAAACAGTTTCTAAAACAATTTCTAAAAATTAACATACATTATCCATAGAAAAACATAATCCATAAATTAATTTAAATATAAATATCAACAGTATAATCTTATCAGCATACACATTAAATGGAAAGCTAATAATTCTGCAGTAGAGTCCAACAGACATTAGCTAAATTGCATAACGGCAAATAACATTTGAAATTATATAATCTTTCTTGGTAATGATTATCCCAGCATAAAAGTACAAAGGAGTACTTATAATAACACTACAGTTCTCCATTAGACCATACAGTGGCGGCTCTACACTTTGTGGTGCCTTAGGCGAAACTCAAACACGAGGCCCCCACTAACACCCATAGCAAAAAATTAATAAATAGGGATTGCATTGTGTGCATTGGATTGCATTGTGTGCATTGTGTGAATAAAGACATATAGTTCTATTGAAGGATAGGCTTGAAGCACTGGATACAGAGAGCGAGTCTCTGTATTCATCATTCTGAAGCTTGTGGTGTCGTGGCTTCCTGTGCCGCTGGGTTGTGAGCTCTCTGACTGTTGCTATAGAATAATTTGCAAACTAAATTAATTTGCAACAAACAATTTTAATTTGCAATTATACTAATCATTTATACCCAATTACGGGGTATGGGGCATTAATAACAAAAATGGAAATTTGTGTTGGACAAAAAAAACTTTTACAAATAATTTAGCAAATAGTTACAGATAAGAAAACCGTAGACATTCTCCCCACATATACTATAATCCTTTTACATATATATTATCCTATATGTTCTTTATATGTGTTACCTTATGTATTGTATATGTATCCATATTATAAATATTATATAGGGGTCCACTTTACCTTTGCATTGTCCATACCATACCACCCTCACATTGCAGACATAGACATACACGCACTCATATACACAAATATATATATATATATATATATATACACACTCTGATATCTGCACATGCATACACACAAACACATTATGCACAGAGACACACAGATTGACAAATACATACATACAGTATGTTTGACTGTGTGTATTTCTGAGTGTGTCTGGTATGGTCTGCCTGTGTATGTGCCTGAAAGTGTGCGTCTGACAGTGAGACCTCTACCACATGGTCTGTAGTTCTACATCTAGTGCAGACCAGAGGCACTGGGCTCTCTCTCTACCCCATGGCAGGCTAATTGGAGGGGCCCGGACACCAAGAGGTGGCTAGGTGGCTTGTCCCCTAAGGTGAGTTAGGCAGCTATGAGGTCCCAGTCATCTAATTAGAGAGCCACCTGTGAGAATATGGGCTACCTAATTAGTTTAAAGGATACTATAGGGTCAGGAACATAAACATGTATTCCTGAACCTATAGTGTTAACACCACCATCTAGCCTCCCTGGGTCCCTCATGCCTCCATAAATATAGCAAAATCTTACTGTATTCAAGCCTGAAGATCTGCATGCTGTTTGCCTAAATAAACAAGCAGTCTGCTGACATCATCAGAAGTAGTGGCCTGATCCAATCACAATGCTTTCCCATAGGATTGGCTGAGACTGACAAAGAGGCAGATCAGGGGCAGAGCCAGCATGATTCAAACACAGCCCTGGCCAATCAGCATCTCCTCATAGAGATGAATTGAATCAATGAATCTCTATGAGGAAAGTTCAGTGTCTGAATGCAGAGGGAGGAGACACTGAATGTTTGGATGCATTTTAGGCAGCCATGACCCAGGAAGGATCTCTAACAGCTATCTGTGGAGTGGCCAGTGAAGTTATCACTAGGCTGTAATGTAAACACTGCATTTTCTCTGAAAAGACAGTGCTTATAGCAAAAAGCCTGAAGATTATGATTCTACACATCAGAACAAATTCAATAAGCTGTAGTTGTTCTGGTGACTATAGTGTCCCTTTAAGCAGTGATTAAACATAGTTAAAAAATACCATAGAAACCTAATGTTTGACGGCAGATCTACTGCTGTCTGTCTATTTATCTGGCACTAATGAGGATAAGAATCAATCTACCTCTTATTCCCCTATCAATATGAGTATTTAGAAAAATCTTGATAAAAAGGTATCGTTCTTAGATATAACCATCTCTTCAGATACAGATAAAACATCTACCCTATCTGCATCCTCATCTACTTTTTTAGATCAGGAGCCCCCTCGCCAACAGAGGGGGAGACTGAGAGACAGAGACAGATGGGCCTACAATGTCCATGGACAAACCCAGAAATTTTAACATCGAACTAAATAATTAACCTGTCAAATTATTCTCTTCAGCCCCAACATATCTCTCTACTCAGTAAGAGCTTATCTTTCGTACCAACTCCGTCATGTAACAAGTTAAATTGGTACAAAGATATTAACTTATTTTAAAGACAGTTGGCCCTCAACATTTTACATACTTTTGATGAACGTCAGGCATTAAAAGGCTTTAAAAGAACTAACACAACTTGACAATGTTATCATCAAACCCACTGATAAAGGGGGTAATATTGCATTATTGACCTGTTACCATTACATCAAAATGTGTATGGAACACCTGGATGATAGACTATGCTACAGAACTTTTATGTCTGATCCAACTACAGAATATGTATCTGAGCTTGACACCTTACTATCTACTGTCTTACAAGATCAAGTTATAACTTCCAATGACTACAAATACCTATTACCACACAAAAACCTAACTACCACTACTTTTTACTGCCTACCTAAGGTGCATGAAAACATAAACGCACCTCTAGATAGACTGGCAGTATCAAGCAATACCTGCTTGACAAAACGTACAAGTTTATATATAGATAAAATCTTACACCCCTTGGTGACAGAGCTAACCTCTTATCTGCAAGATACTAAAGTTACTCTATTAGCCTTGGAATATCTACAAGCTCCTCCTTACACGTTATTTGCCAGTCTTGAATTGTCTCCCTAGATGCCAACGTCCCACATGACAGAGGTATACAAGCCTGTGGGTTCTTTTTGGATTCCACTTCCTATGACAATTCTCAAAAGAACTTCATTCTTTCCCTATTGGAATTTGTTCTTACCCATAATTATTTTATCTTTAATGGTAAATACTATCTTCAGATCACTGGCACTGCCATGGGTACGTCCTGTTCCCCGACCTATGCTAACCTGTTTCGGGGTTGGTGTGAACAGCATGTCGCTAATATCTCCGAATTCCAAATATAGTACCTACCATTACTACATCCTAAAAT
The DNA here is from genome assembly GCA_933207985.1 of Pelobates cultripes. Classification (NCBI taxonomy): domain Eukaryota; kingdom Metazoa; phylum Chordata; class Amphibia; order Anura; family Pelobatidae; genus Pelobates; species Pelobates cultripes. The sequence goes on along the minus strand of OW240915.1, from coordinate 259,398,230 downwards.
GGTACACATACATAGATGACATGCTGCTACTCCAGACAGGTTCAATTCCATGTTTTGAACAATTTGTCACCGAACTTAACATGAATGATCTAAATTTAAAATTGACACGTCATTGATGAGAAAGAACTTATCTTTTTGGATCTGAAGATTCTCATGATGGAAGATGGGACTATTCAAACACAACTATTTAGGAAATCAACGTCCACAAACTGCCTCATCCATTGGGATAATTATCACCCATACAATTTGAAGGCATCTATCCCTTACGGCCTATATCTTCGAGCCAGGAGGAACTGCTCAGAAGATGAGACCTTCTATCAGGAATGTCATCTCCTTAAAACACGCTTTAAGTCATTGGGCTACCACAACAAAGTCCTTAAAAGAGCATTTCAGTGAGTTACCCAGACTGACAGACCAGAAAATCTTAGATCCAGCAGAAGAGACCATAATCCATCCACACTGAGATGTATAGCAACTTTTGACAGCCAATGGTCCACTGTGTCCAATAGTCTGTCAAAAAATTGGCCCATGGTTACATAATCCTATACTACAACAAACTTTAACAGACTGCCCAGCCCTCATGGCCTGCAGATTTCCAAACCTACAGATTCTCCTTGTACACAGCCATTTGGAACCCATTCCCTCTAAGTCCAACTGGCTGACGCAGACCAAAGGTACTTTAAGATTCGGCCAGTGCAAAGCGTGACACTACATCATGCCCGCTAAATTTTCCAAATCTAGCCAGTCAAACATTACAGTATATAACAACGCATTAATAAATTGCAGCATCACTGTATCATTTATCTCGTTATCTGCAGTTGCTGTGCACAATACATCGGCAAGACCTTTCGGCAATTTCGACACAGGATACTACAGCCCATTGCATCTGTCACCGATGTCACAGCATATTTGGATATTTATTTAATGTAATAATCTTCAAATTAATATCTAATTACTATCACACAATACATCATACTTTATCAACTCATTTATCTTATAGCTTTATATATGTTTTCTTTTATTTTTTACCCTTTGTGTCACTATAC
>OW240915.1:259380563-259393862 GCA_933207985.1 Pelobates cultripes | reverse complement strand
CACATTCACACACTGCCCCATACACACCATACACATTTACACACATTGCCTCACACACACACATACACTGCCCACCCATATACACACAGACCCCCATGCACAGCCCCCCATACTAACATTGCCACACACATACACTGCCCACACACTCTACACATTCACACACTACACCCCCACACACACACTGAACCTTTCACACACATTGCACCACTGCTCCTATTCCCTACTACAGCCTCATATCCCAGCAGACCCAGATCCCAGCTGTTCTTAAACGGTTTGACTACTTACTCTGGAGCAGTAGTGGTTATTGTGCATGGATTATTTCTTTAAATAATCTACAAGTGCCCCAGTAGCCAGCCAGCCAACCCACAGGCTGGCCAGTAGCCAGCCAGTTAGCCAGCCCACAGGCCAGTAGCCAGCCCACAGGCCAGTAGCCAGCCCACAGGCCTACAGCAAGCCACAGGCTTACAGCCAGCAAGCCACAGGCTTACAGCCAGCAAGCCATAGCCTGCCAGCCGCAGTCAGCAAGCCCACAGCCTGCCGGCAGTAGCCAGCAAGCCCACAGCCTGCCAGCCGCAGCCAGCAAGCCCACAGACTGCCAGCAACAGTAATTAAGGTAAGAGGAGCCAACTTGGCTTAGGTATCAGCGAGCTATGTTGTGTTGCTATATTGTGAATAGGAACCAGAGTGTTGGAGAGACCACCCTCCAGGCCCCATTAGACTCTAGCCTCTGCTAGAAATCCCCTCCATGGCCCATTAGCCCTCAATTGTAGTTTCTACTGGGGCCTGGAGGCGACTGTTTCCAGCAGGGGATATCTAATGGACGCTGGGGTGGCCTCTGTTAGAAAGACCCCCTTCCAAGCCTTTTAGACTCCATTGTAGTCTCTAATGGGGCTTGGAGGGGATTCTTTCTAACACACCCTCTAAAGGACACTGAGATAGCCTCCGCTAGAAAGACCCCCCTCCATGGCCCATTAGCTCTCAATTGTAGTCTCTACTGGGGCCTCGAAGGGCTTATTGCCCTTTTGTTCCTTGTGTCTAAAGATTGTGTACGGTGTGGCTGGAGGCGGGACAAGGGTGGCGCTTGCTGCAGAGTATGGGTGGGGCCTGTAAGGGGGCCCTTGATTTATTTTGCCCGGGGGCCCTGAGGGTTCTCAGTCCGCCCCTGAATGTGACTGCAAGAAAGTGACAGATAGTGATTGACAATGAACTATTAAGATCAAAACTTTTTTCAGCTGCAATGCTGAATACTGCAGTGTATTTAATGACCTGTAAATGCAACTTTAAGTATGTGGGAAAATGTTCCATCCCTTCAATAGTATCGAGACCCCCATCTCCAGTCACCTGAGAGATTGCTTATATATAATCATTTATGATGTTAAAAGAGAACAATATTGTCTTTATTGAATACAGTCCAGGAATGTCAAGCAATTGTGCTCTGTTTTGAGGAAGGAATAACTATGTGGGCTGTTCTCTGTAGCTACACCTCCTGCAGGGAACCCACCAATTGGAGTAAACATCATCAGCAGTGGGCTAACACAACTCGATGTGTCTCTCTCTAGTAAATTTGAGAGACAAAATTTGTGGACAGCTTTTTACAGTTGCACCCTATTACTGCCACATTCAAATTGGAGATGCAATGTTATGTACCTCTGGGCTGCTCTCTTTGTGCGGAGAGTGGGACATGATTCCATATGTAATGTGGGTGGCTTGATTAAGCAATGCTCCTCTTGGAGTGTAAGTGTTGCTGTTGATGAACATGCTTGGAAGCGTTCAAACGCACGTCTAGTAGACGCTTGATTTTAATGATTATTTTCTAGGGAAGCTATAGGGTATTTTAATTTTACTGGTGAATTAATCATAGGGATAACAATGAGTGAATTATGAGCTTGAAGCAGTGAGAGAGGAGGGTAGTGTAATATTGGTATCTACTACACGTGTTCTAACTGTGAGTCTATACCTTCTAATGGAACCTCACCCTATGAACTACTTTATATCTGTGCACACAATTGTTTACTTTGCAATTAACTCTACCACTTAACCTAGCTCCTGAACTACTATATTCAATCATTCTATATTTTATTTTATATATTGGAAGGCATGGCCCCCTTCCCTTACTTACCTTCGTTGGTCTGGACGAACAGGCTGATACTCGCCGGCATCCATTGCTCCTGACTTCCTGGTTCGTGATGTCACTTCCGGTGAGACGCGGCGCATTCCTCCTACGTCACACGCTGAGTGCCGCCGGCTCCACAGCTCGACCGGCTCTCCAGCCCGGCCCGACCGGCACTTTCAGTCCGGCACCACCGGCCCCAGAACCGGACCGGCTCTCCAACCCGGCCCTACCTTCTCTCCGGCCACCAACCCGACCGGCCTCTCCCCCCACCAGATCTTTGGTGCGGTAAGCATGGCTCCTACTGGGAAATAACACAGCTGGCCCGGGTGCAGGTACAGAGACTCCATTACAGTACTCGCTGCAATCACCCCCGAAGCACTTACCACATCAATTATTCATCTTATGTATATGTTCCACATTAGAGTACATTATCTAAATTCTCATACCCCTGTTCCCGGCCGCCGGCTATACCCAGTCTTAAGGGGGAAGGTAATGATAGTTTGAAGGGGGGGGGACAATACACAACGGCACGGGCGGGAACAGGCCTCACAGACCCCTATATCGTAAGGGGTCCCTGTTCCCGCCGGCAACACACAGGGTAGGGGAGAAATAGTTGTGTTCAGTGTAAGACCCAGTCTACCTGCCTTGCACAATTTAAAGGGGGGCATGGTACGTTTCTGTTGCTGTCTGACCCTTAGTTCAGCCAGTTTCAGCCTTCATGATTATAATAACATACACTTCCCATTTCAATACTTTTACGGTTCAGTACTTTGCTGTTATGTATACAAATACTGCTAATTAGAACGCTGGTTAAATATATATGGTATGATATGCTTGATAAACATGATAGTTATATGATATATGTTTACTTATGGCTGATTAGATATGTTATGAGATATCTGCATGTATAATAGCAACGTTAAAGTCTTAAGATAATTATACCATGGTTAAGGTTAAAGTACATGGCCTACCGGTGGCATTGTGTACATTGTGGGGACAGTACTCGCTGCAATCACCCCCGAAGCACTTACCACATCAATTATTCATCTTATGTATATGTTCCACATTAGAGTACATTATCTAAATTCTCATACCCCCAGGAACCTGAATACCCTCGGACGGGTCACCTAAGCTAACCCCCCCCCCCCTACTCATGAGACATCTGAATTCTCTTATACAGAAGCCAGTGCTCATTTTTCTGCAGGTATGTTGATTTGCACGTTATTTTCAACACGGCCGTTTTAGTTATTTTCCTGACCCTTAATCCTAGCGGTCCGCGAGGCCATCTCCCATCCTCCACTTCGAGGTACTATACACCCCTCGGGCCAAATCATAGTTAGCCGCCTCGCAAATTATATAGAGTGGGCGACACCACTCACCACCAAATGCCACCCCCTCCCCCACACGCATGGAGAGGCCAACGTCCCATCATCGGATAGGTTACCACGCCCCTCGTGCCAACTCATAGATAGAGCCTCTCTAGCCACTTGGAACTAGCTAGCCACCTGTCAATTCCCAATCCTGGTTATCAACATGTCTATTATATTTTTTCAGGATGTCCCTACTCCCAGACGATGGTGAGGATATGTCAATCCCTAGCACCCCTGCTAGGTCACTTACTCCGACCCGCAAGGGCGACACGGGAAGTCCCTCGTCCATCAGATCATGGACTATCCCCTGCATCACTGCAGAATTACGTAAACGCAGTATTCCTTTCCCGGCTACTGCCAGGAAAGCAGAACTGTTCAAATTGCTAAGAACCAATACCGTTAATACAGACGCAGGGGAAGGCACAAGCAGCTCTCAAGATCCGACTCTCCATGCTATGGTTGCCTCCCTAATCTCTTCTATGGGGAAGGTCAACGACAGGCTGGAGAGGCTGGAAGCCCGTAGCTTCCCCGCACAGCCTCCGGGCCCTCTCTCCGAATTAATCCCGGCCATACCCACAGCAATAACGGGTAATTCCATAGCCACTAAGGCAACCGCCCACGTTATTAATCCTGCCCACATGGTTCCGGCAAATCTAAAAAAGGACATCCTGGAAGGCAAGGACGTTAACTTAGTCTCACTGCTCATTGCCTCCCAGGATATCGTGGAAAACCGGTCTTACGACTACAGGGACATCTCAGTGGTTTTAAAAGCCAGAGACCCCAGACTCAGTAAGAAACTTGCCATTCCTGATTTTGTTCTGGCCTTCGGTATCTTTAGAGATATTCTATGCACGGCTCATCCCCATAGGAGGGAGGAACTCGATCTATATATGCATAAGCTGGTGGACCTTGGTAATAAGTATGGTGGCTATACTTTTTACGATTACCACAAGTCCTTTTCATCAAAAGTGTCTGCCACATTGTCTCAGTACGGCATCCAGATGGATTGGAGCCAACTGGACAATGAACTATTCCTCAGACATTTCGCGGGTCTTAGGACACCACCTTGTACCATATGTACATCTCCCGCAGCTAATTTTTGCCCGCTCTGTCCGGACAGCGCTCCCGGCTCATCCTTGCAGCATCCCCCAAAGGCTGAGAAACAGACCAGAGACAAACTGGGTCGCCCAGTAGTGTATCTAGGCAAATCTCAGATTTGCAATAATTTCAACGAGGGCTCCTGCGGCTACAGCGCCTGCCACTTATTGCATGTGTGCTCGCATTGTTTCAGGGCACATGCGAAATCCATGTGCCCTAATAAAATGTACCAGAAACCTTATTTGTCTCTGGTGAACGTTCCTTTACTTGCACGTATGCTGTCCACTCACCCCTCCAAACACCTCGTTGATTTTTTATGTACGGGTCTCACCCAGGGTTTTCACACAGGGGTCATTTACATGCCAACTGGGGTAATAGAGTGTCACAATTTACAGTCTGCCACTAACCACTCTACGGCAGTCACCACATTGTTACAACTGTTACAAATGGAAGTGGATCAGGGATTTTGCTAACCCCCCCTTTTCCAGCTGGAGAATTAACCCTATCGGGCTGGTTTCCAGCAAAAATTTTGAGAAACTAAGACTCGTCATTGACTTATCCGCACCCCACTCCTCTGCCATCCCCAGCCTAAACTCATTGATTCCATCTGAGGAATTTCCCCTACAATACTCCACTATTGATGACGCTATTTCAGCTATCAGATCTGCAGGGTTGGGGGCTTGGCTCAGCAAGACGGATATTGTGAATGCTTTTAAATTATTACCTATACATCCCTCTTTGTGGCACCTGCATGGCGTTAAGTGGCAAGACACCTACTACTTTTTTACAAAGCTCACTTTTGCGGCCAAAAGTAGTCCCAGGATTTTTGACACGTTTGCAGAAGTTTTGTGTTGGCTCCTCCTCAATACCTGCAGGTGCCCAAATGTGATACATTACTTAGATGATTTTCTTTTCATCGAATCCAATTCCACCCCCCCACGTAGTCTAGACAAAGCAACCAAACTATTCACATCCCTTGGTGTCCCTGTTTCACCCACTAAAACCGAAGGACCAGACACATTGATTAACTTTCTTGGTATTCTGCTGGATTCATCAACTATGATGGCCAGCCTCCCTAGAGGAAAGGTAGTTCACATCCTACACGATATTAGCCACTACATGCACAAGGGGTCTTGCAATCGTAAAGAACTACAATCACTTTTGGGTTCACTAAATTTCGCCATGCGCATAATCCCCCAGGGCAGGGCTTTCATTGCTAGGCTCCTCGCCCTGTTCCTCACTTTCGCCAACGACTATGTCCGCATATCCTTAGACTGTCCTGCGACTGCTGACCTCCAGATGTGGTACAAATTCCTCTCGGAATGGAATGAGGGGGGAGCATGTTCCTCCCGCAGATTGATTCACAGTCACCGGTCATTTGGACAGACGCAGCATCATCAGCGGGATATGCGGCCATTTTCGGCACAGAATGGCTCTGGGGGACCTGGCCTACAGAAACACAGGGCATTGAGGGTTTTCACACTAACTCAGCCCTATTTTAAGTATACCCAATAGTTGCTGCAGCTGTCACTTGGTGTAGGTTGTGGAAAGGTCAGTCCGTACGCTGCTTTTCCGACAACCTGGCAATATGCCACATTATCAGTAAGGGTCGCTCTTCCTCCTTGGCGATTATGAGTTTCCTTAGGAAACTGACATGGCTGGCAGCTACCCGTCAATTCCACATTGTCTGCTCTCATGTTCCCGGCATATACAACTCGGCAGCTGACCAACTCTCTCGCTTTCAATTTCAGGCTTTCAGACTGTCCCTACCCTCGGCAGGTCGTGTAGCAACCCCAGCGCCAACTTTCCAAGAGCTTGTCATGGAGTAGACGAACTACTTCAGCACAGCCACGTTCTTACCAAGTTAGCCTTATCCACCAGCACCCAACACGCGTATCACAGAGCTTTTCACTTGTACAAACAATTCATGTCTGACCATCACCTAGCCAACTGGTTCGAGGTTTCTTCACTGATAGCTTTTGCATCTTTTTGCCACCTTAAATTTAAATTCTCACATAATACTATTAAGCTGTACCTCATGGGCATACAACACCATATGTATTGCTCCTTCCCTACCCACAAAGTGTTCTTAACTTCTTACCCCATCCGAACACTACTGAAAGGCATAGCAAAAGCGGACGGCCCTGCAACTCCCAAGAGACTTGCCATTGACATTAAAATGTTCAAATCCTTATCCGACCTTCTCGACCAGGCTCCATTTGAACCCCATATGAATGCGGTCATTAAAACTGCCATTTATCTAGCATTCTATGGCTTTCTTAGACCAAGAGAGTTCACCATTAGTGGCCAGCACCATAGCCAACGGTGCCTCCTCACCTCCTACCTCCAGAAACACACAGACTACTACATCCTGACCCTACCTAAGACCAAAACAAGTCAGATGGGGGAACCGGTTCACATAACCTACTACCCCACAGGGAACAAGTGGTGTCCGGTGCAAGTACTGGACGCTTTCTTAGCTACAACATCAACACGCACCACAAAACCACTACTAAAGCTACGTGATGCAATTCTAACCACGGCAAAATTCATGCTTTATGTCCGTATGCTTATCACCAGACTTGGTCTTAATCCTAGCAACTACTCGGGGCACTCCTTCAGAATCGGAGCGGCCTCCACGGCATCTAGCCAAGACATCCCAGCACACGTAATTAAGACACTGGGTCGCTGGAAGTCCTCGGCTTACACCACTTACATTCCTAACCCAGTCCAAGAGATTAGGAGGGCTTTCATAAAAATGTCTATTTAAATATGTAATGATGTACTATGTTTTCCGATTAAATGTTATCTTTGATTTATCTCCTTTTGCCCACTTTATTTACCGGCCTACAGCATACAACGGTTTCGGCACACCTCAACCGACTATTTCCTTTTATGTTATTCCTCTCCACCAGCGTATTTCATATCCAATGAGAATGCCCTGAACACAAATTGGAAGGCATTGCCTGATGTTGTGGGAGGGGCTATAGACCTACTTAAGGGACTCCCCCCTTCCCTTACTTACCTTCGTTGGTCTGGACGAACAGGCCCACCCTCCACTCCCATTAGCTATACTTTCCTCTATGTGGGCCCACTTTATTTACCGGCCTACAGCATACATCGGTTTCAGCACACCTCAACCGACTATTTCCTTTTATGTTATTCCTCTCCACCAGCGTATTTCATATCCAATGAGAATGCCCCGATCACAAATATATATATATATATATATATATATATATATATATATATATATATATATATATTTTTTTTTCTGGGCGTTTTGTCTTTTGGGATTTTAGTCATAGGGAAACAAAAAATTCTGATCTACACATGGACAATTTGAACTCAGTGTACCTAATATTTCCTTTGTGAGGGATTCAAATTTCTGATGTTTAACCATATTGGACCTATGTAATGAGTGGGGATTAATCATGTCCATCATCATCCTAATTATCACGGATCAAAATTTAACCACTGAATTGGATCTGTGCAATTGGTGGGGAGTAACCGTGTATCACCTTGATTGTGGCAAACTATAACTGTATTGTTGCTGGTACTCCAGTTATTAAAAACAAAGAGAACATTATCTGCGCTATAGCCTCCAGTTATTACCACACTAATGTGGAAACTGCTGCGACTAACTGCTATGGATGCCTTTAGTGACCTTTTATATTAAAGGACCACTCTAGGCACCCAAACCACTTCAGCTTAATGAAGTGGTCTGGGTGCCAGGTCCAGCTAGGGTTAACCCATTTTTTCATAATTATAGCAGTTTCAGAGAAACTGCTATAATTATGAATGGGTTAAGCCTTCCCCTAATCCTCTAGTGGCTGTCTCATTGACAGCCACTAGAAACTTCGTCTTCTCACTGTGAAAATCACAGTGAGAGCACAGCTATAAAACTTAAATGCTTTCCTATGCGACCGGCTGAATGCGCGCGCAGCTCTTGCCGCGCGTGCGCATTCAGCCGGCGGGGCGGATCAGAGGCGGAGAGGAGGAGGAGAGCTCTCCGCCCAGCGCTGGAAAAAGGTAAGTTTTTACCCCTTTCCCCCTTCCAGAGCCGGACGTATGTTTTCCTGGCACTATAGTGGTCCTTTAATGATCCTACGCTCTCTATGATTTTACAATTCCAAATTAGGTAATTACTTGCAAAGGTTAATCTTACTTAAAGGATCACTATATGGTCAGGAACATAAACATGTATTCCTGACCCTATAGTGTTAAAACCACCATCTAGCCCCCCTGGGCCTCTCATGCCTCCATAAACTGTAATTCTGCATGCTGTTTGCCTAAAAAAAAACATGTCTGCTGACATCATCAGAAGTAGTAGCCTGATCCAATCACAGTGCTTCCCCATAGGATTGGCTGAGACTGACAAGGATGCAGATCAGGGGCAGAGCCAGCATGATTCAAACACAGCCCTGGCCAATCAGCATCTCCTCATAGAGATGAATTGAATCAATGAATCTCTATGAGGAAAGTTCACTGTCTGCATGCAGAGGGAGGAGATACTGAATGTTTGGATGCATTTTAGGCAGCCATGACCCAGGAAGGATGTCTAAGAGCCATCTGAGGAGTGGCCAGTGAAGTTATCACTAGGCAGTAATGTAAACACTGCTTTTTCTCTGAAAAGACAGTGTTTAAAGCAAAAAGCTAAAAGGTAATGATTCTACTCACCAGAACAAATTCAATTAGCTGTAGTTGTTCTGGTGACCATAGTGTCTCTTTAACCCCTTAAGGACCAAACTTCTGGAATAAAAGGGAATCATGACATGTCACACATGTCATGTGTCCTTAAGGGGTTAAAGCCTGACTATTCTAGCAGCCATTTGTATATTCTTGAGAGTTCAAGGCTGGGCTAAAAACTCTATTTTCCCTGTGAGGTTATTTTGGCGAATATTTGATCTATGTAAGACAGTAGATGATATTTCTTTAAAAGTTAATTGGTTAATCAAACCATTAAATTTGTATTATAGTGTTTCTAATCTATTAATCTTCCCTGACTTAACTTATACAACTTTGATTGTATCTAAACACTTAGGATATATATGTCTATCCTCTGTCCATACTCCTACATCTGATGCTTCTTTAAGGACTGCAACATTCCTATGAAACGCCCTTCCCCTCTCTGTTAGACTTTTACCCAGTTTCCACTCCATTAAAAAATCTTTGAAAACTTAATTCTTCAGTAAAGCATATCAATGAAACTGTCAACAGCTTTTCCTCCCTGCACCCTGATTCTTCTCCTGCAACTGTCATCAAAACAAAACACTTAGCCCTCAGTGAATACTATCCTAGCAAGCTATGTTTTTACCATAACCTTTTCTTTTGTGTCACTATACCCCATTCCCTCTAGTATGTAAGTTTATTGAGCAGGGCCCTCTGTTCCTGTGTGTCCAACTCGTCTGCTAACAAATATGCATCTGTTAGTCCACCAATTGTACAGCACTGCGTAATTTGTTGGAGCTTTATAAATGTTAATATATGTATATAGCAGCGTTTCCCAATTAGTGTTCCGTGGAATCCTAGGATTCCGTGAGAACAAAATTGAGCTTCTGTGGCAATTTGCCCGTCGGCTGGCCCAAGCATTTAGGGCCACCCAATGGGTATTGCTAAACAGGGGTCTGGTCAGGCGCCGCGTTAATCTAAAACCGCGACCTGTCCCCTGTAGTATTGGATGCTGGGAGTAAGTGACAGCACTCCCTTCCAGACAGATCACGCCAGCTGGAGGGAGAGAGAGCAGCGGGGAGTAAGCAGCTTCCAACCTCATCCAGCGGCGCTGAAGATCCTCCTGCAGAAAAAAGGTAAGTGAACAACAGATTTAAATGTGTCTGTGTCTGTACCTGTGTCAGTGTGTGTATCTCCCAATGTGTGTGAATCTGTGTGTATGTGCCAGTTTGTGTATCTGTGTCAAGGTGTGTGTGTATGTATCACTGTGTGTGTATATATGTGTGTCAGTGTCTGTGTGTGTCAGTGTATCTGTCAGAGTGTGTATCTGACAGTGTGTGTATGTACCAGTGTGTGCATCTGTCAGTATGTATATCTGTGTGTCAGTGTGTGTATCTATGTGCCAGTGTGTGTGTGTATCTGTATGTCCAATACATACACACATACAGATACACACTGACCCACAGATACACACACTGGCACATACAAACACAGATACACACACTTTGACACATGGATACACACACACACACACACACAGATACACACTGTGTCAAGGTGTATGTATCTGTGTGTCAGTGTGTGTATCTGTGTGCCACTATGTGCCAGTGTGTGTGTATCTGTATGTCAGATACTTACACATACACACACACACACACATACACATACACACTGACACAGATACACATACTGGCACATACAAACACAGATACACACACCTTGACAAACAGATACATACATACACACACACACACAGATGGACACTGTGAGTCAATGTTTGTGTATCTGTGTGCCACTATGTGCCAGTGTGTGTGTATCTGTGTGTCAGATACATACATACACACAGATACACATTGACACACCAATACACACACCGGCACATAAAAAAAAAAATAAAGGTTTGTTCAACGGCGCCAAATTTTTTTACGGGGGAGAGGTTCTACGATGGTGATCTTGTCACATTATTATAAATTGATTGTGCTAAATGCTACTATACTAATGGAGGTGCTTTAAAACACTACACTTTGGACAAAGAACAAGTTTTTGTCTTTGATCCTTGGTCTGTTAGCTTCTCTTTTTAATAACACTTACACATTTTTTCACTTGTGTTGTGAGTTTTATATATTTGGTTTATACAATAAAGATCTACATTATATCCATATATATTCAGTTGTGGTCACAATTTTGCATACCCCGGCAGAAAATGTTACATTTTGGCATTGATTTTGAAAATATGACTGATCATGCAAAAAAAAATATTTTATTGAAGGATAGTGATCATATGAAGCCATTTCTTATCACATAGTTGTTTGGCTCCTTTTAAAATCATAATTATACCAGAAATCACCCAAATGGCCCTGATCAAAAGTTGACATACCCTTGAATGTTTGGCCTTGTTACAGACAAAAAAGGTGGCACATTGAGGTTAAAATAGCAATTGCTGGATGGACACATTTTGTATGAGTTCTGGCACACTAATGTGAAAAGCTTAACTGGCAGATTACCACCCCATCATTGACTCCAGCTGTCCTGACGGTCCTCCCGATAGGGGAGATTCCAAAATGTGTTCTAATGCCTTTGGGTGTCCACGCTACTGGAGACCTGTGAGCGAACTAGGCGGCTAGTGGATCCAGGAGAGTGGTGAAGCGGCTGATCTCTGCCCTGAACCCATGCTGCTGACTGAGGCCCCGTTTCCCCCCCTTTGGACCGGTGGGGGTGATCCTGGTCTACTCTCGGGAGGCTCCTGTGCTACCCTGGGGGCAAGAGGCATACCTGCGACATACGCAACAGGCACCCAAGCACAATCAAGATGGCGGGTGCCGCGCTCACCCACCACCCCGCAATCAAGATGGCTGGTGCCGCATGCACCCACGACCCCTGAAGTCCTGCACCGCTTGGATGGTATACGCGAGCCCTTTTGGTACCGAGGGACCTGACAACTGCTGCATGGCATAGGCTCCATAAACAACTAATCCAGGGTCTGCCTATCTTTGAAATCAGCAGAGATGGCACTGAATCCGCTATTTGAACAGTTACCTTGTTTCTTTAATTTGTACTGCTCTCAAATATAGTCTTTCTGGGGGCCTCCTGGGGGTTCTTACTCGTTGTTAAGCTGTCTGACACTCTTCAACTAACTACTAATTACTCAATAGCACTTACACTCAGTGCACATAGCTTGCTTACCTAATACCCTAATGTGCAACTCAACCTGCACTGTGTTTTTCTCGCCCTATTTCTTTTCTTTTAATTATAAAAAAAAAAAAAAGTGCTGACTCTTACATACACTTGAACTGTTATGGTATGTCAGCTCAATGCAGTATTTCCAGTGTATATTATGCTATTTTTGTCATTACCAAGCACATCAAAAATAAATAATTTAAAAAAAATAAATAGCAATTAAAGGTTAGTTTCTCACACCTGTGACTTTTTAAATTACAATTAGTGTCTGTGTATAAATAGTCAATGAGTTTGTTAGCGCTCACAAAGATGCACTGAGCAGGCTAGATAGTGAGCCATAGGGAGCAAATACAGCATAAGAAATACAAAGTAAAAGCGCAAAAAAGGCCTCAGCCACAAATTTATGGATTTATGCAGGGCCGGACTGGCCCACCGGGATACCGGGAAATTTCCCGGTGGGCCGTCGGCACCTGGGGCCGGGCAGACACCTGGGTCTGCTGGCAGGGGCGGGCTGGGCCGGGGGGCAATTGCCACCCTAAATTCCTGTAAGACCGGCCGCGGCGGGCCGGCCCTTTAAATACTGCAGCCGCCTGAGCGCTCTGTGAAGAGCCTCAGGCGGCTGCAGCTTCTCCCCTCCCCTCCCCTGTAGCGTGGCCGAGCTGCACTCCGGTCCGCGGTGGCCGGCCGGAGTGATAGGAAGGGGCACACTGAGTTACAGGAAACAGAAACTCCTGTTCCGCGTGGAGTTTGTTTCCTGTAACCGGCCGGACTGACAGGAAGTGCACACTCAGTGTGCCCCTTCCTATCACTCCGGCCGGCTGGCCGGCCACCGCGGACCGGAGTGCAGCTCGGCCACGCTACAGGGGAGGG
>OW240915.1:259358452-259380463 GCA_933207985.1 Pelobates cultripes | reverse complement strand
GTCTGGGTCTTCTGTGACCTTAGGGAATACTGGGACACCCAAGTGTTCAGACATACTAATGGCTTCCTTGAAGCTTCTAGAGGGAAAGGCATTCCCTTTGACCAACAAGAAATCATCTCGGGAGTGTATGACTGTGGGGCATCTGGATATGTTTAACCACAGCCAGTAAAGAGTTCAACGAATATATTGAAGATTGTGGGCTGCTCTTGACCCGAAAGTTAAGCGGGATAAGAAATATATAACTGCTGCCCATAAATGCCCTGTAAGTGCCAGTGCAGGGTGGATGGTAGCAGTCTGAAATGCGTTTGTGATATCAGTTTTACTTAACCAGGCTTCCCCTCCCTGCTTGAGTGATAGTTGTCATGGTATGAACAATGGTGGCATACTGTAATGAAAACTCCTCGGAGGGTATGAGGGAGTTGAGATTATGGGGTAGCTGAGGCGTGAGGTGCAGATAAGTCTATGATCAGTTACAGTGTGAGGGAAGATTCCCTGTGACAATCCCAATGGGATTGCGCCACACTGTAAATGGTGTAGATCGGAGAGGCCCAGGTAGAAATATTTCTGCCATTTCTTGGGCCATGAGTGTAATGCCAGCTGTTGGATGCTGCTGTGATGACTGCAAGTTAGGGCATTCTAGATTCCCCCAAACGTATATGGCAATACCTGAACAGAAGGCCTTTAAAATCGGAGATTAGGAAATAAACTAAATGTCTGGAAGGGTGATAAGTTAGAAAGTACTGGAAATGCATAATGTTTACAGACGAGAAGTAAGGTTCAGGGTACATTTATTGGGACACATGGTTTTTGCATGTGCCCTGACATATTGGGAACATATCTGCAACAGTCTGCATGCACTGAAACTACATGTGCCAACATGGAAATTGTTGCAAATCTGGGATTTGACAAAGAGAATGAGACGACCCAATTTGTCTCTGGTAGTTCGCTACGTCCTACCAGAGGTGCTAGAGCCTGGAACCTGAAACGTTATCGTCCGCTGTGTTGGGTCTAGCAACATCTCCAAGTGAAAGTGTGTTGACTCTAGCTGGAGTGTTAGGTAGAGAGAAATCCTTACCACG
Organism: Pelobates cultripes; assembly: GCA_933207985.1. Classification (NCBI taxonomy): domain Eukaryota; kingdom Metazoa; phylum Chordata; class Amphibia; order Anura; family Pelobatidae; genus Pelobates; species Pelobates cultripes. The sequence goes on along the minus strand of OW240915.1, from coordinate 259,379,384 downwards.
TGCTTGATACATACTAAAAATCATGAAGATAGCCATTATTATATGAACCCACAGTGTGCTAGTACTGGCTTGCTAGCTAAAGCCGCAAGGCAAAACAATTAATCCTTTGTTTGGTGACAGGTGAGGCTCTGCTAGTTGCCAAGTGGCTTGAGAGGCTCTATCTATGCAATGGCGCGAGGGGATTTTTGTGGCCACCAAACGTAGTGGCAGGATGTTGGCCTCTCGGTGACTGTAACCAGAAAAAAAGGGAAGGGAGTGACAGGTAAGGCCCTCTCTATATACCATGCGAGGCGGCTAGCTCACGAGTGGACCGATGGGTGTTTGCCTCCGAGCGTTGAGGCGGGGTGTTGGCCTCGCGGGACCACTATACGACAGGCGTAGATGCCAAGAAAGGAAAATACCTATTGGAAACCTATAGTCCCTAATTGCCAGTACGCTAAGGATATACCCAGGGGGAAGCAGAAAATGTATGTATATACCACATGAGCAGGTGTATGTACCTGGTAGTATGATTAGATACCCTTACTGGTCGTAAAGGTTATTAATACCTGTATCCCAGACGGGTAAAACAATGTATGAAAATCGAATATAGACATTTAAAAGCGTATATCCATATGTGTGTTATGCAAGTTTAATAGAGCAAAGTGCTCTGTCCCAATGTTTATTGTATGCTTGTAATGCCCCTGTTTGAAGGAAATTAACTTGTCGGGAGTGTTATATCATGTGTGATATGGAACACAACTGTACCCCGAAACATGAGTGTAGTGAACCATGACTGGCAGCTGAATAACCTAATAAGTGAAAATACATAATTGGAAGGACTTATATTTTAAGCGGGCAAATATTCCGTATTAGACTCTGGAAAACTGCATAGTGCTTTAAATAGTATGTGCATTCTTGGGTAAATGTAACTAAATGCCTATGAAGGCAGGTATGCAGGAATGATTATATCATAGTAAGCATGATTTATAAGGAAGTGTTATTGTGTAATTATAATTATAGTGGGAATGTTATGAGGGGAATAACCATATGTCTGAAAAGCCTGTAGTATACCGTTTGACAGATAGGAGTCAGTATAAAAGTGAAAATGCTGTAGTTAGTTAGTTTGCTTATGAAGTGAAATAAAGTCTGAGAAGCCTGTAGTACACTGAATGACCGGTAAGGGTCAGCATGTAGGCGAAAATGCCGTGGTTCGTTGGTTTGTACATGAAATGCAATAATGTCTGAGATGCCTGTAGTTACACCAAATGACTGGTAGGGGTCAGTGTCTTGAGGAAAATGCAGTGAAAATGCAGTGGTTTGTACATGAAATGCAAAAACTTCTAAGAAGCCTATAGTACACCGAATGACCGATAGGGGTCAGTGTCTAGGTGAAAATGCAGTGGTTCGTTGGTTTGTACATGAAATGCAATAATATCTGAGAAGCCTGTAGTACACTGAATGACTGGTAGGGGTCAGTATGTAGGTTAAAATGCAGTGGTTAATTGGTTTGTACATGAAATGCAAAAACATCTAAGAAGCCTGTAGTACACCGAATGACCGATAGGGGTCCGTGTGTAGGCGCAAATGCAGTGGTTCGTTGGTTTGTAGATGAAATGCAATAATGTCTGAGATGCCTGTAGTACACCAAATGACCGGTAGGGGTCAGTGTCTAGATGAAAATGCAGTGGTTCGTTGGTTTGTACATGAAATGCAATAATGTCTAAGAAGCCTGTAGTACACCGAATGACCGGTAGGGGTCAGTGTGTAGGCGCAAATGCAGTGGTTCGTTGGTTTGTACATGAAATACAATAGTGTCTGAGATGCCTGTAGTTACACCAAATGACTGGTAGGGGTCAGTGTCTTGGTGAAAATGCAGTGGTTTGTACATGAAATGCAAAAACGTCTAAGAACCTGTAGTACACCGATGACCGATAGGGGTCAGTGTGTAGGCACAAATGCAGTGGTTCGTACATGAAATGCAATAATGTCTGAGATGCCTGTAGTACACAGAATGACCGGTAGGGGTCAGTGTCTTGGTGAAAATGCAGTGAAAATGCAGTGGTTTGTACATGAAATGCAAAAACGTCTAAGAAACCTGTAGTACACCAATGACCGATAGGGGTCAGTGTGTAGGCACAAATGCAGTGGTTCGTACATGAAATGCAATAATGTCTGAGATGCCTGTAGTACACAGAATGACCGGTAGGGGTCAGTGTCTTGGTGAAAATGTAGTGAAAATGCAGTGGTTTGTACATGAAATGCAAAAACGTCTAAGAAACCTGTAGTACACCGATGACCGATAGGGGTCAGTGTGTAGGCCCAAATGCAGTGGTTTGTACATGAAAAGCAATAATGTCTGAGAAGCCTGTACTACATTGAATGACCGATAGGGGTCAGTGTGTAGGCGAAAAATTGTATGTCGTTTGTAGTTTTAACCCAACAGATTTTTAACCAAAACAGATTTTAACCAACAGATTTTACATAAACAGCTAGGTGAGTATAAGGTAACGAAATAACCGTGCAAAATGAAAGGAAACCGTAAAGTGAGGACCCGTGCTGTGTTGAACGCCGTGGGAACTAATCCTGGCGCGACAGGTGGGTCAACTTACGGTTTGAGAGTCCCTGAGACACCAAATACGATGCTGACCGAAGAGAAAGCCACTGGATTAACGGAAATCCCTGCTGCAGGATTCCTGGACACAGCTTGGAGTAAGAGACCTCATGGAGCAAAGGTGAAACCAAAATGGCATCTTGTATGACCTGGAAGTGGATCTCATGCAAATGCTGACCTTGAACAGTCTATTCGTCTGACCAACAAAGGTAAGTAGGGAGAGGGGGGAGTCCCTTTTATAGGTCTATAGCCCCTCCCACAACTTCAGGCCATGCCTTCCAATATATATTACTCAATCATCTGTCCTGGCAAGACATAGCCTTACATATTACACGCGACAATATATGGCGCAGTGACTTATGGGGCTGGCACAAATTTTTTTTCCAGGGCTGCTTTGTATCCCCAGTCCGGCCCTGGATTTATGGAAAAGCGTCAGTCACTAAGGGGTTTAAAGAGAACGATTACAACATGGATGTTCGATATAGACTGAAAGCAAAAAGCATCAGAGAAATAACAATGCAAGTGAAAAAAGTGTATCGTAATTGAAGGATTAAGAGATGGGAGCTATTGTATGGATATATTTGCCTATAGTTAGAAGGTTTACAGAGATTAAACTACAAAAAAACACAATTCTGAGAAAAGCCACCTCCGTAATTTAATATGACCCTCCTACATGGTGAACTAGAGAAAAAAAAACCTGAGAGAAATCTAAAGATACCTTAGAATCACAAAGGATGTAAGAAGTATGGGGTGATCTATACACAGTTATCAAACAAAATTGTTCTCATTAAAAAGAAAGTACAAGCCTTTTTACATTTTTGTGTCAGCCTGTATAATTTACTTTAGTGTTAGTGACAGCAACATGTGTTAATTAATGTGATGGGGGGACTTCTTAATTAGCTGGTGCAGATGTAGGTGCTGTGAATAATGGGCACTTCTTGTATTAAAGGTGGTAAAAAAAAACAATCTATAAAATAAAAGTATGATTTATGTTCCTTAGGGAATCTACAAAAAAAACTCTATATAAACTAGGAATTTATAAATATATATTTTTTTATTGTTAATGGATGAATGCTTTGACTGTTCAGGTTTGATATTATTTTTTTAATATCATTTTCATAATGCAGTAATTTTGATCTACAGATATAGAAAAATAAATGTACCCGTTGATGCATGTTAATGTCATTTAACTGAAATGTCAGAGGATACAGCATGCATAAACAATATATTCTATTTCATCACCCTAAACCATGCCAGCATCTGCTATAACATATTGTGCAAAATACTTTTATGGTTTTATTTCATAGACCTTTACCAATGTTTCATCATCTGTCATTTATTCCACCTTAACCTTACTTATCAGACTGACCAGCTTTTGGTGCTATTATGATGTTAATGATGTACCACTAGTAAGAAAAAAACAATACTTATTTATCTACAATAGTTTCATGTAAAACTATGATGTAATGGCATGTCTCCTGTTTCTTTCTCTTTGTAAAAATACAGTACTTTTATTTGTATGCAAAAATAGTGTTATTCAGGTGTAGGTTAGGTATTTTTTTGAATATATTTGTGCAATATGATAATAGTCGTTTCAAAAACATAATAACCTTGACCACCATGGAAATGCTAAGGCCAACTGAATGTTTTTGTAAATACAGTATATAACAAAAGACTTTGAATCTATAGTAGTCAACATTTTATTGTTATATTTTTTTATAGTAGAACAGGTAACAGAAAAAACTTTTTTGCATATGCAATATTTGTACCCTAGTGTTGAAAAGCATAGTAACGTGTCCAATCATTTTTATATAAATTGCTACATTTCCTCTCAAAAACGCTAAAAAGTCTTTATATTTGTAAATGTTGAAGAAAAAATTGATACAAGCATATATTTTATTATTTTGCCTGACTTTCCACATTTTTATAAAGAAGAATTGTCATATTTGATTGCCACAGTTGTGTAGATATTCCTTTAATGCTAGACTTGCAAGTCAGTGTTACTTGATCTATATAGCTCAAAGAGTGTACACAGTTGTAATTAAATACTATGTACTGTTGCAGTTGATATGTGTCTTGGCCACAACCTTTTTTGGTTAAGCTAAAATTATAAAAATATTTTATGTGTAAACTGAAAATAATTATTTTCCTTTCCAAATGACCCCTGCACTCACTATGAGCAGAGAATGAAAAGTGGGTAAAAGCTCAGAGGCCAAAGAGTACATTGTTCAAGTGTGAAATAAAGGTTCACTCATAAAATAAATTATAGTTAACCAATGGGTGGGTATATATAAGCAAGGGCAGTAATTCTGTTTGTGCCATGTAGGGAAGTCCCTGTAAAATATTATCTCTCAAAAAGTATGAAGAAATATGCCAATTTTGCATTGGATGTTATTTTCTGTACGTGACTTTGGCTGAAAATCTTCATTTGGAGTTTGGTTGATAGGTGTGGATGGATGAGTTGAAGGCATGAAGGACTTAAAATGTTCATATCTCATGTAGGCATTGGAAATAAAATGGGATATCAGTTGATAAGATTACAGTGCTGATAGGGAACATCTCACAAAATAGTAGAAGTGCAAGCAATTTATTTTTGATACTTATGATACTGCTGTTAGCTTGTAAAACTAAGCATGAAAAAAGTAAAACAAAATCAATTAAATTATGGTTTAAAGTCAGGTCTAAGAAAGCAGTCAGAGAACTGGACTGAGAAAAGTAATGCTATCTGAATACAAAAGCTTAATCATTTGAAATGTATCCTGATAATAAACCATGATGCTAGGACAAAGGACCTCCAAGGGAACCTAGAGTTTCAGCAGGAAAGGCGTGGTGATACAAGCGTTTTTTTCTGTATATGTATGTGTGCACCTATCCTTGTGTCTGTTTATTTATTTGTGTGTTAGTGTTTCCATTCACATAAATGTCATTGTGTGTAGCTGTATGTATGTATGTGTATCTATCTGCATGTCGGTGTATCTGTACCTGTGTATCTGTAAGTGTTTCAGTGCTATATCTATATGTGTGACAGTGTCTGTAAATGTGTGTCTGTGTATCTGTATTTGTGTTTGTAGGTGTACCATGAGGAGTGGGTTTATGACTGTCACAGGGGGCCCAGGAGGTGGCTGGACAGCCAACATGGGGCATCCCCAAAGAGGGAGGAAGAGAGGAGACAGGCAGCGGATGTGGCAAAGAAGTACTGATGATGTGTTTCCACTACTGATGATGTGTTTCCACTTCCTCTCTGCACTCTCTGCTGCATTGGGTTGTTTGTTTCTCCTGTGTGCTTTGGACATATAAGATTCATTTTTGTGTGTTTAAGAAGCAATAATGTATATCTCACCATTTATTGGACAAATAGCTCCTTTTGCAAATTCTATGGGTACATGTTATCTCCTCTTATATATATATATATAATGTTTGCTATAATTGTGTAAGTTGAATTTGATATATGTGTAATAAGCATTTATCATGTATATATCACCATTGATTGGAATGTATTCACTGTTTCTTCCCAAGTTGGAGAATGAATAACACGCTTGCGCAAATACAGTCAACAAACTACCAATATTATCTTTTAGCTGAATGAAAATTAAATTTTGTTTCATAGATTAAATTGCTATTTAATGTGGTGAAGGTGGGGCTGAAGCTTTGTGAAGTAGTATGTAGGCAATTGTGTGTACCCTTGTCTGCAAAGTTGCCCCCTATAGCTTTCTCTTGACTGCAGGGATTCCTATTGCCCGACACCCGGGATATGCAGTTCTGGGCACCAGGCAGGTAGTTATTTTTTTCTTTAAGCCCTGCTTCAAGCTACCAGCAAAGTGACTGGTCGGGTCCTCAGTCCACGACCGAGGACCCGACATCGGGAGTGGGCCAGGCGGCTTGCCCTGAGTGCCGCTGGGTACGAGGCCCCTCCCATCTGCCCAGAGAGCCGGTACAGTGTACAGCTTTGCCAGATGTGAGCTGCAGACTGTGCTGTATCTCACGATCTCTGGCCAATCAGAGCATTGCCGTGGGTCACCGTTGTCCCTTTAAGGGTACATAATTCATTGTTGCACATGTAATGTAATTTGTGTAGTGCATATATGAATTGGCTACTTGGTTGCAAGGTCATATGACAGAAGAGGTAGTGTGAATTGCATAGGAGTGTGAAAGGGGGCAGATGGTTTGCATATGGATTGATCTTTTGATTAATCAAAAGCTCTGTAAGGTGTGAGAAGTCACACATAAGTGGCCTGAAAGTCTAGCTCCAATGTAAACTAGCTGACTTCAGCCATATGGCCTCTGCCTTTTAATTGATGTGTGGATTTCTTTGATATGTTAATGATCATTACCTTTCAAGAAAAGATAAAAAAACAAGCCTTGTGTTCCAGTATCATATCCAAAAGAAAGAAACATTAATATTTACCTACAGAATAATATTTAAGCCTCATTTTTTGTTATATTTGGAATGTGACAAGCACAATCTTCTAATAAAGCCCAAGCATGATTTGCGTAACCTAACCACAGGGGAAGGGATTGTGATGCCGCTATATTGGGTCACAAGTAAGGAGGATGACATATCTATGGATTGGGAAAATGGTAACAAATCCAATTATTATTTCTGTGACAAGTACATAAGAGGAGATCGAACCAAATGTTCCCATTTGGATTGATATTATTGGTCTGGAACACAAGGGGGTGGTTACTTATAGATATGATATGTACGCCTTATCTCCACCTTTGGGTGAGGCTTGGCAATCCACAGGGTATATCTCTAATGATACTGAAGTGTGCATTTGTACTTGCTTGAGGGGCTGGAATCTAATTCTAAGTGAGTCACCATCTTTCTTACCGGAGAGTAAGTGATTCAGACTTCTGTTATTTTATCCCTTTTGTTTTCTTATCTGTTGTTAGTGGAACTAATTTGATTGTCATCTATATTTTTTATGCACTGTGACTATTTTTTGCTCATAATAAATAGTCCTTTATTAAGCTCTGCTTTTGTCTGGTAAAGAATCACGTTGCCTGAAGAGACTAATTAGTGTTTTGCAATTGCTTAAATATTGTGTTAAGTTATATTTGGTGGGTTTTTCTTATTAATTTACTTGGGTGACCAAGACACCCCATTTATAAATTGTCTTGGTGGTGGCAGTGTTAAGATAGTAATATTTGTATTATTATGCTTAAGTGTGGGTGGTTTTAAGGGGGGGGGGGGATTTTATCATTATTTCCGGTCTAGTGCAGACAAATAGGGAACTTTAACCCTTTCACCACCACAACTATATCACGCATACTCTTGAAGTAGGTTGCGTTCGTGACAACCTGCGGCAATGCTCTGACTTCTGGAGCTCGCGAGATACAGCACATTCTGTAGCTCTCACCCGGTGGAGCTGCAGACTGGAGACAGAACCCACCGGACCAGGGAGCCAGGACACTGGACCACAATGGAAAGTAAAAAAAAGGTATTTCTAACACCCCTCCCTCAATCGCTGTCACCAGTCACCCTCTCTCTCAGTCACCAGTTACCCCCTCCCTTAGTCACTGTCACCCCCTCCCTCAATCACTCTGTCACCGCCTTCCTCAGTTACTGTCACCAGTCATCCCCTCCTTCACTATCACCAGTCACCCCCTCCCTCACTGTCACCAAAAAATCCCCAAGTCATCTAGGCTTCCACTTCGGCTAGTTTGGCCTTAGACTTGAGGTTCATTTTGAGTTCTCGAAAATTTTCACTTTAGTTAATAACCATGCAAATGTTCCTCGCCTTAACAGAATCTAGTATTTTAGCTGACACTGTATGTTAACATCAATCTTTGTTCTCAATGCTAATTTACTTCTATTAAAATATCTCACTATTTACACTGAAAAAATAAATAAATACGGTTTTGATTTAAAAATTTTTTGTATCAAGTAGATTGTCACGGTGAACAAGTAGATTGGGCAAACTCTTTAGACCCTGGACAAGTAGTTGACTGTCTGACAGATCAAAACGGGCATTAGCAGAGAACCTTGTTTTTTTTTTTTTTGTTTTTTTTTAATGGCTGACATTACAGTAATACTGTAGCATAACTACTAATACTACATTATCACGTAGCACTACTGTAATGTTATAAACCATGAGAGAGAGGCTGCACAAAAAATTATCAAGAAACAATTTCAGGTTTATATTCACGCAAACATTCAGTGCTCACAACATTTTTGACGAGTTAAAAATTTTGCACAAGAGAACTTTTCTGCACACACCAAGTAAGAAAAATTAGAAGGAACATTGGCACACATCTGGGACTTCAGCCCCCAAATTACCCTCCAGAACACATTTGGTGCTAATAAAAAAGTATAGGTATACATCTGGTGTAAGAATGAAATGTTGGAAGACATTCAAGATTTGCAGACAACAAGAAATCGAAACAATGTAGTAGGTAAACTGTAAACTTTGAAAGCATGCACTAAATTATTTGTGGTTTATTCACCAAATGTGAAACTGTTTATGAATGAAAGTTGGAATAGCAGAATTCAGAGTAAGATGGCTAGTCAGGTAAACAGCTATAATCTTAGTTTGGTTATTGTAGCCTGAAATTTCAATGTACTGCAGTTAAAGTTTAGTAAATATTAAAATATGTCAGAGGTATGAACTGTATTTGTTTATTTTAACAGTATATGTTTGTCACAATTCTGGAATTTCTGATGAGTTATTCCTATTGCGCGATATAATTTACCTGTCACTTTAGTCGGTAGTTTTAAGATACATCAGCTGAGCTAAAAGTGTTAAATAGATGGTTAGCTGAATCTAATAAGCAGTCTTTTGCTATGAACTGTACTAAGCAATGAGCTTGAGATGGAATTTCCTGAACACATCTATTAAACACTGCTAGATTTAAGATTACATACTTGCATTTTTCAGATTCTGATAAAATAAAGCTTAGCGTGCGAACCTCATATCAAACTGTCAAAAAGCTGGAAATAGAGATATGGGCACAAGCCAATATATTATATAATTTAATGCCATGCTCTGTGCACAGAATTTAATGTTGGCCATTACAAGTTGCTGAAAAACTATAGTTTCACCAGATTTTCTTGATATTTCCTTATGGTACATGCATCAGTGCAGCCAATACATTTGCAACAACTAAAACCATAGACCAATTAGACTCCGCTCTAGAAAGACTTATTCTAGAAAAGGTATAGAAACCATATGTCCAACCGGAAAAAGGGGTGACAAAGGAAGTCCTATTGGATCTTCACGTTAGGTACATTATATAATGGATGAATATATAAAGAATTGGATATAGCTGCCTTCTAAAAATCATTGTTTGGGTGCATTCATATATATCATTTAGCATCATATTTGTTTTTCTTTCTTCATCTCCACCTTTTTGTGTGGATGAATATGTCACTTTGTGTGTTTGGTAGTTTGTGTATGTGAGGAGCTGTTTGTGGTATTGCAAGAGGCTGCATGTGGGGTTGTGTACATCTATGTGGATTGTTAGTGGTGTTGAGCTTGTGGGGATTGTGTGCATGTTTGTGTGTGGGCTGTTCATATTATTAGTATGAGTAGAGGGTTATTCTGCATTTCTGTGTATATCTAGCCGTGTGGGTGGTTTCCCTGGGCTCCAGTAGGGACCCAGGCTGGCCAGGTACAGGTCAAGGACAGGAGCTGCAACAGCAGCTGCGGGCTGTGCTACAGTGTGGATTTCTATTCACAAGTGCTGGGAAGAAGTGATCTGAAATCACTTCCTCTATGTGCTGTAATGCATAAATTGAGGATTGTCCTTCACCACCTTTTCGTATTCGCAGATATCTGAAGTTTCATTGGAACTCCTTATAGGCCAGAGCATGTTTGGCCCTAGCAGCCTTGAGTGCTGTGCAAAGACACCTTGAGTGCCGTGCATGGCACACGTACCATAGGTTGCCTACCCCTGCCCTAGATAGTACCACTACAGGGGTTTGTCTAGAAAGACTAATATTTGAGTTTAAGACCTGCAAAAAAATCTCCTCTCCCAGGATTAGTCAGGAACAAAATTACTTATTCCAAGTTTTAAAATTTATATAATGTATATTTTAATACAATGATTATAAAAAAACAATAACATGCTCAAATAACGTTACCAAAATACTATATATATATCACTGACAGGTGAAATGAGAGATATTGATTATATTGTTAGAATGGCAACTGTCAAGAGCTGAGATATATAAGACACCAAGTACAGTCAGTTCTTGAATTTCATGTGTTGGAAGTAGAAAAAATTGACAAGCATAAACATCTGAAATACTTTGACAAGGGCCAAATAATGATGGTTAGACAACTGGGTAGAGTCTCCCAAAAAAGTCAAGTATGCAGTGATTACTACCAAAAGTGGTGCAATAAATTAAAAACAGTGCAGGGTTATGAGTACCCAAGGCTCATTGATGTACATTGGGATCAAAGGCAAGACCATCTGGTCCAATCACACAGAAGAGCTAATGTAGCTCAAATTGCTGAAAACCTATTACTGGTCATGATAGAAAAGTGTCAGAACATACAGTGCATCACAGTTTACGGTGCAATTGTTTGCATAGCCGCAGATCAGTTAAAGTGTCCACGATGACTCCTTTTCATCACCAAAACTGCCTTCAACGAGGGTGTGAACTTGAGAACTGGACCAAGGAGCAATTGAAGAAGGTTGATGGACTGATCAACAACGATTTCTTTGGGATCAGGTTGATGACAAGGTGCATGTGCATCATGTATATGGGGTAAAAATACAGCAATGGGACGCCATAATAGGAAAGAGATGTAATATTTAACATGTAAGTTACATAGTTTACATTTGCAGTGATGTTACAACTGCAAAGGATTCTGAGTAGGCATATGCAAATTAGCTCAACAAAGAATCCCATGTTTGCCTCGTTATCCATTTTAAACATGGATTTCATGGAGTTTGTGCTTTGAAACACAACTCAGGAAGAGATAGTGAAAGAAAGACAGTGAACCACTCATGGACAGCTGTTTTATCTGCCATAATATCTTTGTAATGGATGAAGAGATAAATGTAAAACACAATTCTATACTTTTACAGTTTAAATATTTGCATTGTATGTTTCAAAGAAGTATTTTACTGATATTTTTTATAGAAAACAATACAAATAAAAGGATCTTTGGGCAACCCATTTGCCAATGTATTTGGGGGACATCCATTCATCAAGTCTTATGCAGTGTTGGGATTCCTGTTTTTTGTTTTGTTTGTTTTTTATACATAAATCCATTTTAGGTCAACTAAAGATATTTATGGATCCACAATAATTTTTAACTGTATTTTATATTGATTTACATATTATGTTTAAGAGTGCTGTGACTGATAGTTGTACTTTGCCATTTTTTAGCTACATCACCCAAAAGCTTACTTTAAGATATGCTTACACAGTTAAAGTTTGGGAATCATTAAACTGCCTAGTGCTTATCTATTTGCTCATTAGAAAGTTATAAACATGTTTAATTGCATAGAGGTAAACTTTTCAATCATTACATTTGTAATTTTTAATATGTTGCATAAAATATCATTAAAGAATACACTCCAAGCTACATAATGACTACCACCTGCTATTTGGGTTTTGATGCCAGAAGTCCCTTACCTGGTTTGACATTTTACCTGGGATCCATGGGGTATTGCTCCTTGCTTCCATTTCTAATGCAGGAAGACGGACGTTCCTACCTTAGTAGGAACTTCTGTTAGCAGTGCACAGCTTACCTCACTGACCGAGAGTCATTAGCTGTCAAGAGTGCTAGCATAAGTTCCATGCTTATTAAGTTCCAGGTCTCTGACATTTGTAAATATGGTAATGTAGTCCTGTGCAGCACAGGTAGAAAAACTAAAACATTCAAAAATGGTTTGAATACATACAACTGTGTGTGCGTGTGGTAGGGGGGTAGGCAGGCCATTGCTATAGTAAATTGTGGTGGTTATGGTGATTGGAGTGTCCTTCTAATTACACTCATCAGTAGAGTTGTATAAGGGGGAAAGTATTGGCGTTCAACATTATTTAAACCATATGAACACAAGCTAGTGAGTTTTATTGAATGGAGACAGCTCTTTTGCGTCCACAGTTGGTAGGTTTTTCTTGTGATATCTTGTCAGGATGCTGTATACATTTAGCTTAGGTTGATACATTGCCTCTATGGTTTTATTAATCAGAAAAGGTCTAGCATAACACATTGAGTTATTTAATACTTTTTTCAGACTGAGGTTTTAAAACCACGATCTCGCCATGGCTCTAAAAAATTTCATTTTTATTTTATTCATGATCACTTAAATGTAACAAAATTCAAGTGTAACCTTTCCAATGTCATAATAACAAAGGTACAGATAAAAGAAAAAAAATTTTTTATTGAATGACATGTCAGCACATGGTTTTCTCCTCACAGGAGAACATTATAATTTCATGAAATCATGTATCATAGTAAGAGTTTTATGGCCTGTCTCTGAAATTGGAGGCTGTTTTGGAAGAAATGTACATTTGCTAATGTTATAATCTCTCCCTTGCCAGAAGACATTAATGTATGTATTAATAGTTTCCTGCCAAGGTCATTTAAGCAAAATGGTGGTTTATTGCTGATGAAAGGCCTACTCTGCTGTGTTCATTCTACAGATAATTATCCACTGAACCTTGCAACACTACTGACATCCTCTCTGTGAAACATGCTTCGTTTCATGATATTCGCATTTTAAGTGTCTTTGGGTGTCAGAAAACATGTAAAATTATTAAAAATAATATATATAAAACTAACAAGTACATATTTTAGTTAACAGACGGGTGCTAAAGGCAAGAATTTAGTACCCTGGATATAATATTTTGAGTGTCTTCTTGGATGTTAGAAAACATGTAACATTATTATAAAAAAAAAAAAGATAATAAAGATATAAAACTAATAATACATATTTTTTGTTAGAGGGTTGTTAAAGACAAGAATTTAGAACACTGGTGTATAATATTGAAGCATATTATACCCCAGTGTTCTAAATACTTGCCTTTAACGGGCATGCACACACACACACACACACACACAAAATGTTCTTCAACTATGTAGAAAACATAATGGATACCGGACTCTCCAGGCTTCCAAGGTGCACAGGACCTGAGAACAGCCAGGTCTCGCTTCCAGATATAGAAAATACACATTGATCTAGGCACTGAAGGATAAAAGCCAAAATAGCAGCTTTGTTTAGAGCAAAATAACAGCAATGTTTTGACCCAGCAGAGTTTTTGCCAAGCTAGACAAAGATCCTGCTGGGTAGATACGTTGCTGGTTTTTTTGCTCTTAATAAAGCTGTTATTTTGGCTTTTATTCTTGAATGCCTGGATCAATATTTGCTTTTTAACTATGGGCTTAATCTAATATTTTTGGATAAGCTTTTCAAATGACCTTAATCGGTTACAAAACCTTTTCGACTTAGCTTATCCAAAAATATTAAATTGAGCCCTAAGTTCCTGACTATTGCTGCATCTTGAATGTGTCCTCATGAATGTTAGATTCATTGTTGTTTCCCTTGCATCATAACCAGTGTATTAGCATACTATGATGTAATGATCGTAGAGATAAAAAAAAAAATTGGGGCACAATTATGTAATACTGTAAAACATAGATATTGAAAACTTTTTTTTTTTTTTTTAACCCCATTGCATGTAAAAATGGCTGAACTGAACCTTTTGCAGTATTCTATGGAAGCAGGTTTTTGGATTCTGGTTGTTGCCATTAAGTTTGCAAAACAGTTTCTAAAACAATTTCTAAAAATTAACATACATTATCCATAGAAAAACATAATCCATAAATTAATTTAAATATAAATATCAACAGTATAATCTTCTCAGCATACACATTAAATGGAAAGCTAATAATTCTGCAGTAGAGTCCAACAGACATTAGCTAAATTGCATAACGGCAAATAACATTTGAAATTATATAATCTTTCTTGGTAATGATTATCCCAGCATAAAAGTACAAAGGAGTACTTATAATAACACTACAGTTCTCCATTAGACCATACAGTGGCGGCTCTACACTTTGTGGTGCCTTAGGCGAAACTCAAACACGAGGCCCCCACTAACACCCATAGCAAAAAATTAATAAATAGGGATTGCATTGTGTGCATTGGATTGCATTGTGTGCATTGTGTGAATAAAGACATATAGTTCTATTGAAGGATAGGCTTGAAGCACTGGATACAGAGAGCGAGTCTCTGTATTCATCATTCTGAAGCTTGTGGTGTTGTGGCTTCCTGTGCCGCTGGGTTGTGAGCTCTTTGACTGTTGCTATGGAATAATTTGCAAACTAAATTAATTTGCAACAAACAATTTTAATTTGCAATTATACTAATCATTTATACCCAATTACGGGGTATGGGGCATTAATAACAAAAATGGAAATTTGTGTTGGACAAAAAAAACTTTTACAAATAATTTAGCAAATAGTTACAGATAAGAAAACCGTAGACATTCTCCCCACATATACTATAATCCTTTTACATATATATTATCCTATATGTTCTTTATATGTGTTACCTTATGTATTGTATATGTATCCATATTATAAATATTATATAGGGGTCCACTTTACCTTTGCATTGTCCATACCATACCACCCTCACATTGCTGACATAGACATACACGCACTCATATACACAAATATATATATATATATATATATACACACTCTGATATCTGCACATGCATACACACAAACACATTATGCACAGAGACACACAGATTGACAAATACATACATACAGTATGTTTGACTGTGTGTATTTCTGAGTGTGTCTGGTATGGTCTGCCTGTGTATGTGCCTGAGAGTGTGCGTCTGACAGTGAGACCTCTACCACATGGTCTGTAGTTCTACATCTAGTGCAGACCAGAGGCACTGGGCTCTCTCTCTACCCCATGGCAGGCTAATTGGAGGGGCCCGGACACCAAGAGGTGGCTAGGTGGCTTGTCCCCTAAGGTGAGTTAGGCAGCTATGAGGTCCCAGTCATCTAATTAGAGAGCCACCTGTGAGAATATGGGCTACCTAATTAGTTTAAAGGATACTATA
Organism: Pelobates cultripes; assembly: GCA_933207985.1. Lineage (NCBI taxonomy): Eukaryota > Metazoa > Chordata > Amphibia > Anura > Pelobatidae > Pelobates > Pelobates cultripes. Next base: position 259,363,749 of record OW240915.1, on the reverse strand, counting down.
GGGTCAGGAACATAAACATGTATTCCTGAACCTATAGTGTTAACACCACCATCTAGCCTCCCTGGGTCCCTCATGCCTCCATAAATATAGCAAAATCTTACTGTATTCAAGCCTGAAGATCTGCATGCTGTTTGCCTAAATAAACAAGCAGTCTGCTGACATCATCAGAAGTAGTGGCCTGATCCAATCACAATGCTTTCCCATAGGATTGGCTGAGACTGACAAAGAGGCAGATCAGGGGCAGAGCCAGCATGATTCAAACACAGCCCTGGCCAATCAGCATCTCCTCATAGAGATGAATTGAATCAATGAATCTCTATGAGGAAAGTTCAGTGTCTGAATGCAGAGGGAGGAGACACTGAATGTTTGGATGCATTTTAGGCAGCCATGACCCAGGAAGGATCTCTAACAGCTATCTGTGGAGTGGCCAGTGAAGTTATCACTAGGCTGTAATGTAAACACTGCATTTTCTCTGAAAAGACAGTGTTTATAGCAAAAAGCCTGAAGATAATGATTCTACACATCAGAACAAATTCAATAAGCTGTAGTTGTTCTGGTGACTATAGTGTCCCTTTAAGCAGTGATTAAACATAGTTAAAAAATACCATAGAAACCTAATGTTTGACGGCAGATCTACTGCTGTCTGTCTATTTATCTGGCACTAATGAGGATAAGAGTCAATCTACCTCTTATTCCCCTATCAATATGAGTATTTAGAAAAATCTTGATAAAAAGGTATCGTTCTTAGATATAACCATCTCTTCAGATACAGATAAAACATCTACCCTATCTGCATCCTCATCTACTTTTTTAGATCAGGAGCCCCCTCGCCAACAGAGGGGGAGACTGAGAGACAGAGACAGATGGGCCTACAATGTTCATGGACAAACCCAGAAATTTTAACATCGAACTAAATAATTAACCTGTCAAATTATTCTCTTCAGCCCCAACATATCTCTCTACTCAGTAAGAGCTTATCTTTCGTACCAACTCCGTCATGTAACAAGTTAAATTGGTACAAAGATATTAACTTATTTTAAAGACAGTTGGCCCTCAACATTTTACATACTTTTGATGAACGTCAGGCATTAAAAGGCTTTAAAAGAACTAACACAACTTGACAATGTTATCATCAAACCCACTGATAAAGGGGGTAATATTGCATTATTGACCTGTTACCATTACATCAAAATGTGTATGGAACACCTGGATGATAGACTATGCTACAGAACTTTTATGTCTGATCCAACTACAGAATATGTATCTGAGCTTGACACTTTACTATCTACTGTCTTACAAGATCAAGTTATAACTTCCAATGACTACAAATACCTATTACCACACAAAAACCTAACTACCACTACTTTTTACTGCCTACCTAAGGTGCATGAAAACATTAACGCACCTCTAGATAGACTGGCAGTATCAAGCAATACCTGCTTGACAAAACGTACAAGTTTATATATAGATAAAATCTTACACCCCTTGGTGACAGAGCTAACCTCTTATCTGCAAGATACTAAAGTTACTCTATTAGCCTTGGAATATCTGCAAGCTCCTCCTTACACGTTATTTGCCAGTCTTGAATTGTCTCCCTAGATGCCAACGTCCCACATGACAGAGGTATACAAGCCTGTGGGTTCTTTTTGGATTCCACTTCTATGACAATTCTCAAAAGAACTTCATTCTTTCCCTATTGGAATTTGTTCTTACCCATAATTATTTTATCTTTAATGGTAAATACTATCTTCAGATCACTGGCACTGCCATGGGTACGTCCTGTTCCCCGACCTATGCTAACCTGTTTCGGGGTTGGTGTGAACAGCATGTCGCTAATACCTCCAAATTCCAAATATAGTACCTACCATTACTACATCCTAAAATGGTACACATACATAGATGACATGCTGCTACTCCGGACAGGTTCAATTCCATGTTTTGAACAATTTGTCACCGAACTTAACATGAATGATCTAAATTTAAAATTGACACGTCATTGATGAGAAAGAACTTATCTTTTTGGATCTGAAGATTCTCATGATGGAAGATGGGACTATTCAAACACAACTATTTAGGAAATCAACGTCCACAAACTGCCTCATCCATTGGGATAATTATCACCCATACAATTTGAAGGCATCTATCCCTTACGGCCTATATCTTCGAGCCAGGAGGAACTGCTCAGAAGATGAGACCTTCTATCAGGAATGTCATCTCCTTAAAACACGCTTTAAGTCATTGGGCTACCACAACAAAGTCCTTAAAAGAGCTTTTCAGTGAGTTACCCAGACTGACAGACCAGAAAATCTTAGATCCAGCAGAAGAGACCATAATCCATCCACACTGAGATGTATAGCAACTTTTGACAGCCAATGGTCCACTGTGTCCAATAGTCTGTCAAAAAATTGGCCCATGGTTACATAATCCTATACTACAACAAACTTTAACAGACTGCCCAGCCCTCATGGCCTGCAGATTTCCAAACCTACAGATTCTCCTTGTACACAGCCATTTGGAACCCAGTCCCTCTAAGTCCAACTGGCTGACGCAGACCAAAGGTACTTTAAGATTCGGCCAGTGCAAAGCGTGACACTACATCATGCTCGCTAAATTTTCCAAATCTAGCCAGTCAAACATTACGGTATATAACAACGCATTAATAAATTGCAGCATCACTGTATCATTTATCTCGTTATCTGCAGTTGCTGTGCACAATACATCGGCAAGACCTTTTGGCAATTTCGACACAGGATACTACAGCCCATTGCATCTGTCACCAATGTCACAGCATATTTGGATATTAATTTAATGTAATAATCTTCAAATTAATATCTAATTACTATCACACAATACATCATACTTTATCAACTCAGTCATTTATCTTATAGCTTTATATATGTTTTCTTTTATTTTTTACCCTTTGTGTCACTATACCCCACTCCCTCTAGAATGTAAGCTCATTGAGCAGGGCCCTCCACCTCTCTATTCCTGTATGTCCAGTTGTCTGGTTACAATTACATGTCTGTTAGTCCACTCATTGTACAGCGCTATGGAATCTGATGGCGCTATATAAATAATAATAATATAGGATTTTTTCACTTAGACATCCTTACATTGGGTAGGCAATTCACAATAGCTTGCACTGCAAATTTAATTTGTGTATATGATCTCCCTCCCCGGTCCGCAGGCACTGTGCTGGCGGCCGGCGTGGGAGGGAGAGGGAGTGAGAGAGAGGACCCGGAGCTCAGGCTGCGGCTCCTCCGGGTCCTCCTCTCGCGAGATTTGGAGCATTGCCGCTCCAAATCTCGCGAGAGTGAACTCTAGCCCGGGAGCGCGGGCTAGAGTTCACTGTCCCCACTGGGACCACCAGGGAATCACCACTGGGACCACCAGGGAACGAAATATGTCCCCCCTCCCCCCCAGCAAAGGTAAGAAGGGAGGGGGGACATAGAATATTTATATTAAAAATTAAAATAAAAAATATATATTTAAAAAAAAGCCCCCCCTACCCTTATCACACACACACACACACACACACACACACATACACTGATCCCCATACTGCCCCCCATACACACACATTGCCCCCCTACACACACTCTACACACGTACACTACCTGATACACACACACTGCCCCCATACACTGCTGCCCCATACACACACATACACTGCAATACTCACACACACACTGCAACTGTTACACACACATACTGTCCCACACATACACTGCTGCCCTCACACACACACTGCGCACACACTGCACCACTCACACACACCACTGCTCCTATGCCCTACTACTGCCCCATTTCCCAGAAGACCTCAGGTAAGTTGTCAAACTGTTCTTAAACGGTTTGACTACTTACTCTGGGAAGGGGTCCCGGCACTATTGACACCATAACCACTACACTGAGCTGTAGTGGTTATTGTGTCTGGATTATTGCTTTAAATAATCAACAAGTGCCCCTCCCGAGATCAGGCTCGGGATCCGCCACTGCTTTGACTCAGGGTTAACTACTTCCCTTGAAGATGGTAGTATAGTGCATCTTATTTTCCTTCATCTATACATCCTTTTAGTTTTGGGAGTGCTTGTTTAAATTTTTTTCTACTTTTGTATATCAAGTATACGGACATTATATTTAGTAGACAATTCATCTACTCCGGTAGTTAGTCTGGGTAAATATCATCATGTGATATCACATCCCATTATGTTGTACCAGTCGGTACATATATACTTTCTCTATGACATTTTATACATCAGCATGTGGATATTACATTGAGCAGCTAGTTTATCTGCACCGGTGGTTTCACACGGTCAATACAGGTATTGTACTGTACTTACGATCTTTCCTTTATACCTTACTACTAACCTGAGATTTCATTCAGGATAAACTTACTACTTACATGTACTTATTCTTACTTCTGTATTTACTTGCCATTCTGGTAATCGGCACTTTTACGGCTTCCCTAACTAAACAAATCCTTCTGAGATGACGTCATTATCAACACACCTATCCACCTATCATAACTAAGAGTGCATTATTGAAACCTCTAACTGTAGGGATTAATTTCCCCCTTGAAGAGCCGTTTACTCTTGAAATGTGCATCGAGCTAAGCTGGATACCTCATCCCTTGTTGGAAGTCCTGATCTGGTTTTTCAGTTAATCTCTTATTCAGCTGACTTTTTGTGAATGAATATATATATATATTTTATATAGATACACAGGAGGCTACCAGGCTGTGGTGTCGGCATTTATCTTATTACTCTGGCTGCTAACCACTGACACTATTGGACGGTGTGGTGTTTAGCTGGACACGGTCGTACTGGCTTTAAATTATACAGCAATAATCATTTTTTGCAGTCTGGGATTTATCTTAACTGAGCCAGATTAGAGTGCTTTTCACTATATTTAGAATTGTAGCTGCCCTCGAAGGCACAAATTATTGTTAATCTCTACTTTAGTTTGGTAAGAAATAGAAAGGAGGGAAAGGACCTTTGTTTAAAAGATATTCACGGAGATTAGCAGCTACTTAGATTTAATATTATTAGATTTAATAGCGCTAATACTTTCCTATTTGTTATCTACTTTAGTTTGGCATTAGGGATCTTTACATTGTCAGCTCAAGCTCAATTAGACGATATATACTTGTGTTTACAATTCTGTTATCCCAGGCATTCCATTTAGACGTGTTATTGCGATCAAGGAGTGCAATATAGACATTATATGCATAATTCTATCGCATTACCATATGTGACTTTTTTAGATAATATCCCCTTTATTTTTATTTTTTGTCTTTA
>OW240915.1:259332379-259350463 GCA_933207985.1 Pelobates cultripes | reverse complement strand
GTGGCAGACAACTGACTGCTATTCAATCTATAACAGTGAAAAAAGTTTTTTGTTTTTAAATACAAGCTATTGTGACACCAGATGTAAGTGGTGGCACTGACTGGGGAATGGGCACAGTATGCACTGTGAGCCTGACACAGAAGCTGGCAGCAGTGGCAGACAACTGACTGCTATTCAATCTATAACAGTGAAAAAAGTTTTTTGTTTTTAAATCCAAGCTATTGTGACACCAGATGTAATTGGTGGCACTGACTGGGGAAATGGGCACTGTGAGCCTGACACAGAAGCTGGCAGCAGTGGCAGACACCCAAATGCATTTACATTACATAGAAAAAAAAATCCAAAAAAAGCATACCCTTATCCCTAACCTAGCTATGCTTTTCCCTATCTTATGAACAGCAGCTACACTTTCCCTCCCTCTTACTACAGCTTGATCCAGAATGAATCTAAAATGGATGCAAGCGTCCAGTGCAGGGTGGGAGGGTCTGCTAGGGAGGCTGTGCTGCTAATTGGCTGGAATGTGTCTGCTGACTGTGAGGTACAGGGTCAAAGTTTACTCAATGATGACGAATAGGGGGCGGGTCGAACCGCGCATATGTTCGCCCGCCGTGGCGAACGCGAACATGCTATGTTCGCCAGGAACCGTTCGCCGGCGAACCGTTCGGTACATCACTACTCATAAGCTGAGAGACCACTTACCTAGGCTGCAAACATCTGGAAGGAAACTTCCTTGACAAAGCCGACATCCTGTAGGGACCCATTTGGGCTGACATCTGCCGCATAGAAATGTGCCTTCATCATCTGGGACAATCCTGAACTTCCAAGTCGGGAGATGAGCGCAGCCAAATCCTTGGGCCAATACGGTCGACTTGCATATGGGCCTGGTGGTGCAACTTACTTTTGACATCTACACCTTTTGAGAAGGGGCACGAAGCTGCTATATTCTATTTTCCCAGAGGTTGGAGTGGGCTAAACGAATCTAACCTTCCAGCCGATACTGCCTTTACATATATGCTTAACGGGAAACAATAGTGCCAGGAAAACAAAGTCAGCCGGCGGGGAGACCTATTGCGCATGCGCAGCAGTGGACGCACTCGCATTAAGATTTCCCCTTAGGAAAGCAATATTATTCAATGCTTTCCTATGGGGATTCTGGTGACACTAGAAGTCCTCATGCATAGCGTGAGGACATCCAGCATCAGTTAGGCAACCAATAGTCGCCTAACAATCTGGAAGTCCCTCTAGTGGCTGTCTGGTAGAGGAGGAGGAGTTAACCCATAATGGTAATTATTGCAGTTTACAAAAAAACTACAATAATTAGCTATCCAGGGTTAAGGGTGCTGTGACACTGCACCCAGACCACTTTAATGAGCTGAAGTGGACTGGGTGCCTTTAGTGTCCCTTTGAATTGAGGATGTTATTCGATGCCTCCCATGTTTTGCTTTTTCTGCTTAATTGTTTCATACTACTTGTCACGAGCGTGGGCTATAGGCCCAGCCGAGACAGTGGGGAGAGTGTGGAAGTGACAGGGTTAATGACACCAGACCCCTGGTTACCTGTTGCTAGTCCCAGCAACCACTCAATTAACCCCTGCAATCCCTTCTACACTATCCCCCTTAGTACTACTGCCACCACCAAGACTTTTAAACCCGGGCGTCTTAGGTTACCCCACACACAGGAGAATTATAGTATCACAGTTCTACTTTTACTGATAAAACATATATAGTTAACCCCTTTTTGGTAACGTGTTTACCTGAGCTTTCCTCTGGAGAGTGAAGCTCATAGAGAACACAAGCTGATTAAGTAAACATTTAATCTGACAAAAAGGATTCACAGTGCTGAGTACAAAATACAGAAATAAATGACATACAGATAACAAATTGCAAAACAGTACATAAAATAAAATAGGAGAAAACACAAGAAATTCCTTACATATATTTACCCCATATCGAATTCTTGTGGGAGTCTTAGATGGTATAGATCTCCTAGAAGTTACTGACAAAAGAAATATGAATAACTGACTTCCCTGGATAGTCCAACACCCTCATATATCTAAACTAGTTGTTTCTCAGTGGGCAGACCCCTGGGGGGGATCAGAGGGGGCTGGTCTGGCAGTCTATTGCCCACTCTATGAAATTCCTTGTGTCCAGCTCTGGTGATGGCTATCTAGATGTTTTATGGTCTAGGCCTGGTGCAAGATCAAAGACCACAATAAATGTCATCCCAAGGTTTACAAAAAAACTACTCTTAACATATATAAACACACATCAAACACCAACTCATGCTTTTGGCATGACACCTCCCCCTTAAGATGGTGGACAGAAAAATTCAGCCACAGGCTGATTTATCTGTCTACCATTAACCCTCTAGTTGCCGAGACAGGCCATCTGCCCTTTTTGTGCTGGGCAGTGAAATTATACTGTTGGAGGATAGGGCTCCAATGGAGCAGTTTACCATGGTTACCTGTCACCTGCAGCAGGTTGTGATCAGTCCATACCACAGCTACACCCTCAACAAACATGCCTGATTTGCCTGTTTCAATTCCCCATCGATCTCTGGTAACATCCCTTAAACCACACCCACTGCGCTCATGTAGTAGCTGTAAGGGGAAGAAACCAATGGATTTCTGTAGCACTCCCCGGTAAGCACACAAAAAAGCAGACAGAGAACACTCCCAGGATAGATGTGCTGTATCAACACCCATCATCTCTTTTATTTTGCGGTCTGTCTGCTGGGCTTGTTGCACTATCAGACTCTGAACCTTTGGTTCACAATCAGAAAGTTGTTTAGGTGTATGCGTGAGTTGTGATAAACTGACAAGGTTCCTGGTTCCTCCAACAGTATGTTTCCCTGCAGCCATCCTTCCTGGACCCACAGGCTGAGTCTGTCCGTGCCCCTCACTTTCACTCCAGGTCATCAGACATACAGAACTTTGGAAACTGGCTAAGTCTGGCGCAGAGTAAAGCTCACACACCCTCTGCCCTCCCTCATAGCCTCGCTGTCCCTTCACATTTTCACCCACCACATCACATACATCTTCTTCAGGCACATATTGGCACATATATTCATTCAGCCCCCTCTCGCTGGAAGGCTTTTCCCATACATTTTCACAGGACACATTTGACCCCCCTTGATCAGATACAGAATTTTGCACACACTCACATAATTTCTTCTCCAGGGCAGGCCCTCCTCTCACAATCTCACATAGCACCTCAGACTGTCCTGCTGCAGCCCTGACCCACTGTTGACTTGTTACCACTGCGACTAGTGGTACACATCCCTGGCTCTCACCTTCCTCCTCCCCCTTACTCTCTGACATCCCAGCCTCACAGTATTTTGATACAGGCACATCACTACTCACCCCTATCTCACATTTGGTAGACATCACTGGTTCAGTTACAGGTAGATATTTATCCACACCCTGCTCTCCCTCTCAGCAATCACACTTCACAATGTCTCCCAAAGTTTCACACAATACCTTAGGTGGAGCAGTCAGCCCTTCTGGCTCACAAACAGTGTCCGCTGGAGCATAGTGACAGAGCATCCTGCCCAAATCATTCCCCAACAGAACATTAACAGGGATATCCTCTGAAATCCCCACTTCCCGCAAACCTTTGCCCACACCCCAATCAAGGTACACACGTGCCAAGGGCACAGCGGGACGCACACCCCCAATTCCTTTGATGGACATGGTTCTTCCAGGGATTATGTCCTCCGTATTCACCACTTCAGGGCGCACCAGGGTGAAGGAAGCTCCAGAATCTCTCAGTCCCATGGTCACTCGGTCACCCACAATTACACTCTGCAGGTTATCCTCTCGTTTCCCCACGGACCCACCCACAAGCAATACTGATGGTGCCCCTCCACGGACTATTGAGGGCATATTCCTAGTGGGGCAAGTCCTGCTCAGATGACCACTCTGGTTGCATCGAAAACAACGGCGGGCATCTGACTCACTTGACATAGCCCCGGCTACGCTGGCAGTCGGCGGTGAAGTTCTCACTGCAGATCTTACAGGTGGTGATTGAACTGTAGCTTCTCTCCAGGTCGAAGTAGCAGCTGACACAAGTCCACGCCTGGATGTGGGTGCATGGATGTCGGCATAGTCATCTGCCAGTTCTGCAGCAGCCCTAGCATTTTTTGGCTTTCTTTCCAAAATCCACTCTCGTACATTAGGGCTCCGGGTCTGCAAGAACTGCTCTAGGACCAGTAAGTCATTAAGGGCTTCATAGGTAGTAGCTTGTACTCCTGTTACCCATTGCCGGAACGTGGTTTCTAATTGTGCAACATATAGAATGCAGCTGGATGATGGGCATTGCTGCATACTCCTAAACTTTTTCCTGTAAGACTCAGGAGTAAGGTTAAAAGTTTTTTGCAATGCAGATTTGATTGCGTCATAGTTGTTATCAGTCTCTGGGGGAAGGGACACAAACACATCCAAAGCTTTCCCTTTCAATTGTGGAGTTAAATATCTGCCCCACTGGTCTGAGGGTAGTTGATGCTGCCTGCATACTTTCTCAAAACTTTTTAAAAATACATCCAAATCTGTCCCTTCTTCGAGGGAAGGAAAATCATCCTTACGGAGCCTACGTGTGCTGGACTCTGATGCATTGCTGTTCAGTGAGGACTGAAGGGTAAATTGCAGTTTAGCAAGTTCCAGCTCATGTCTCCTTTGTGCCTCCCTTTCTGCAGATTCCCTTTCTGCAGCCTGCTGTTGGATCATCACATGCAGGGCCTCCTGAGGATTTGCAGCCATCAGTTGCCGAAATAAATCAGTTGAGCAAATGTCCTTAATGTTTTGAGGGGTACAACCACCAGGCATTTCAGTAAGCAACACTCCTGCAGTAGTAGGGAGCTCGGTAACCCTTTCAGTGTCCGTCTCTGGCTGGAAAATATGGCTGTCAGCCTCCACAAGGTCAGCAATAAGTTGTGCCTTATTTTTGCCAAAAGTTGGTAAATTCTTTTCTTGGCACAACAATTCCAAGGCCTCTTTTGATTGTTTGCGATAGGCCTCCATATTCACAAATAGGATAGAGAAAGAAAAACAAAAGATGGGAGGGGAGAACTGTTTTGCACTTTGTATGTATTTTAAATCAGCACTGAGCTTGGTCTTTGGAAATTACACAAAAACAAGTATGCAATTTCTTTTAGTGCTAAGACCCCCTTTACAGGTAAAATCTAGCAAGCACTAAAAATCTCTAAATATATCCCACCAGCTGCCGCCAGTTTGTCACGTGCGTGGGCTATAGGCCCAGCCGAGACAGTGGGGAGAGTGTGGAAGTGACAGGGTTAATGACACCAGACCCCTGGTTACCTGTTGCTAGTCCCAGCAACCACTCAATTAACCCCTGCAATCCCTTCTACACTATCCCCCTTAGTACTACTGCCACCACCAAGACTTTTAAACCCGGGCGTCTTAGGTTACCCCACACACAGGAGAATTATAGTATCACAGTTCTACTTTTACTGATAAAACATATATAGTTAACCCCTTTTTGGTAACGTGTTTACCTGAGCTTTCCTCTGGAGAGTGAAGCTCATAGAGAACAGAGACACAAGCTGATTAAGTAAACATTTAATCTGACAAAAAGGATTCACAGTGCTGAGTACAAAATACAGAAATAAATGACATACAGATAACAAATTGCAAAACAGTACATAAAATAAAATAGGAGAAAACACAAGAAATTCCTTACATATATTTACCCCATATAGAATTCTTGTGGGAGTCTTAGATGGTATAGGTCTCCTAGAAGTTACTGACAAAAGAAAAATGAATAACTGACTTCCCTGGATAGTCCAACACCCTCATATATCTAAACTAGTTGTTTCTCAGTGGGCAGACCCCTGGGGGGGGATCAGAGGGGGTTGGTCTGGCAGTCTATTGCCCACTCTATGAAATTCCTTGTGTCCAGCTCTGGTGATGGCTATCTAGATGTTTTATGGTCTAGGCCTGGTGCAAGATCAAAGACCACAATAAATGTCATCCCAAGGTTTACAAAAAAACTACTCTTAACATATATAAACACACATCAAACACCAACTCATGCTTTTGGCATGACACTACTCTCTTTGGTTTATCTGACCCTTCAGTGGCATATTTACCTATTGTCTTTTGAGTAAAGTTATTGATAAGATCCATATAATTTAAGACTTGTGAAGTTTGGAGACATATCATATTTTATTTTTTTCTGATACCTCTATGATAATCATAATGCCATGTCTATATTTATAAAATCCTGAATTTCGTCCTAACACTAATGGACAAACTGTTCTCATTCTGTTAGGACGAGATTCGGTAGTTTCACCGGCGTTCAAAAACTGTATAAAGCAGCAGGATGATGGTGAGAATTGTGGGAAAATTGCTTTGACCACAGGAAATGGAGCGAAGTTTGCTCATCCCCTGGGTCAAAGCTGGGAAAACGTAGGAAAAATACATAAGACAAAATAGTCCCTACTTTGTCTTATGTTTTTAAAAAAACTAGAGCAGACAGGAAGAAATGAAGAGCAGATCCTGTGAGAGGGAGAGAAGAAGAAGCGATTGGGGAAAGGTACGTTTGGCACGATAGTACCGCTTTAAGTTCGAATTCTCTAGTGAATTCCCTGCAATTCCCTCTGAATAAAGCCTCTAGGGGCCTTTATTAATCACATGAATTGCAAAAAATTTTCAAACTAAGCTACTAAGGTCTTAAGTAATCAAAATCTCTAGTCAGAAAGTATAAAATTATATACTTACATGAGGTTTGAATGTTGCATTCTTAATGATACATAATATAAATAAACACAAGACAACTTCTTTTATCCAATTTGTTTATTCAGTACTTCAATATTGTACCTTGGAGAATGGCCGTGAACCTTTATTACGGATTTCATACTTCCACTTTAAACATAAAACCATAATTTAAAACCAAACCGAAATATTAACCATTAAAACTTTCCACCATTAAAACTTTCCAACTTTCCAAGGCTCCGCCCCCCACCAAAGCCAGGAGCCATAAATTCCAAGGCTCCGCCCCCACCAAAGCCAGGAGCCATAAATATATATCATAAAACCAATTTTATAAGCCAAATCCACCCTCCTGTGATGCCCAGGAGGGTGACTTATATCCCATAATAAGGTCACGACAAGAAGGGAGGGTGGGTGGGAGCAGCAGCTCAGTTATATTTAAAAACGGCCAACCTTGATAGTTGTCTGGCACAAGCTGAGGTAAATAATTTGGCGCCTTTAAATTTATACTCATTTTCCCGCCACTGCTTATCTCGTGCTGCGATCTACCAATCAGGGCTCTTGCCCTGATCACGACCTTCCCGCCCTGCTAATAGCGCGTGCTGCCCTGCACCTAACCCTCACTGCGCTCTGCTGCTAACCTAAACTGACCAATACTTACCCAACAGCCTCTGCTCCATCAAACCTCATGAGGCTTGCTCCTTATGCAGTCCGCGTGCCCGACATGAGGTTTGAATGTTGCATTCTTAATGATACATAATATAAATAAACACAAAACAACTTCTTTTATCCAATTTGTTTATTCAGTACTTCAATATTGTACCTTGGAGAATGGCCGTGAACCTTTATTACGGATTTCATAATTCAACTTTAAACATAAAACCATAATTTAAAACCAAACCGAAATATTAACCATTAAAACTTTCCACCATTAAAACTTTCCAACTTTCCAAGGCCCCCCACCAAAGCCAGGAGCCATAAATTCCAAGGCTCCGCCCCCACCAAAGCCAGGAGCCATAAATATATATCATAAAACCAATTTTATAAGCCAAATCCACCCTCCTGTGATGCCCAGGAGGGTGACTTATATCCCAACGCCACCGAGGTTCTGGGATACCAAACTCGGTGGCCCCCCACCGCCCACGGCCATCTCCAACATAGATTGAACACTTACCTTAAATATATATCCACACCAACATCGGACAAATGAAACGCGCATTCCTATATAAACCTGCGCAACTGCCCTCAATAACTGTGTCTTTTAAAAAGACAACCGAAACTGCAAAAACTTTCTAACGCTCTATTTAAGCAGTTTGAATAGCCTTATTTTCATCCAGCATTGCCTTGGTATAATTTCCGACCAAATAAAATGAACATCTCAAATTTTTAATTTTTTTTTTTTTTGCCACAAAAACCATATCCTTCTTAATTACTTACCACAAATTGACCTATTCTATTGACCCAATGTTGTTTCCTCCCAGATGAACCACTATCACAACTGGTTAAGGAAAACCAAGGTAAATTGTTGCAATAACTCAAATAAATGTGACCATTTCACACCACGAATACCATTGCCAAAATATTTTAACCACTGTGCTTCCAAACCAAGTTTTCACCATATGTTCGCTCTTGCGCCCTCTTCCGGGCCCATACCATAAACGAATAACTAATGACCCAGACAAAGCCGGCTTCTTAAGACCTAACAAAAGAAGAAATTATTAGTATATGTACTAATTTCCATAAAACCCATAACTTTCATTAATACCAAGTAACCATTTACCAAAAGAATATTTTATTTATTTATCGAATGAAGCCTGACATATACTTGAAATTGTTAGAGTCTCGGCTTCCCAACGTTTGACTGATTCCATCACTTCAACCACACCTTGCCGCTTTGTTTGCAGCTCCAATTCTAAAAGAACAAGATGAGTAACACTCCTTGCCCAACCAAATGATATAATTTATTTATTTTTTATTTTTTTTATTATTTTTTTATTTTTTTATTTTTTTAACCTTTATGAATTGAAATTAAGTTAAAGAATTAAATCAGCATGCATAAAATGGGCCCTTTACTCTTGGCCTTACTGATAACTGTTCTTCCGTCACTTTACAGGGCACAAAAGAAACTTTAATATTAAACAATGTCAACCATATGTCGTTTCCCTCTTGAACCGTTTAGGTTTTCTAATAGATATCAATACTCTTATTGTGCACCATAACATCCTCCAACAGCACACCCGATAAACAAAATTTACTCCTTGTATCAACTCACCAATCCTACAACTGAAAACTGATATAAACAGGCATCTAAATAACTAACTCAATGAAGAATAATATACGCCTTCAAAATCTTCCACTAACTGTGCCAAAACCGAAAATGTATTAGGTTTTCTATTATCCCTAACCTGACAAACTCTCCTACCACCTTTAACTAGCTGAACTATGAAATACTGTTTGATTGGTTTACCACCACACAGCTTCAGAAGAAATCCACCTTTGCTAAATCACTTGTAACTTTGATTTAGAAAAGCCCTTTCTGCATTACATGAACTATAAATTGCACTGCACTCTCCTTATCCTCTTCTAATGGAATTTTACCACTTACTTTTAAAATTCCCCGCTCATTCCATGCCCTTAACTTAAGAAAGCAAAACTGAAGCTGCCACTAAATTAATTATAAGAACACTTAACTGTCCCAAACTATACCCAAAGGTCTAATGAAAAAGTGGATTCCTTTCGCTTCCCGAAACTTCTGTAATTTTAAACTTGATAGAGCATCAACCAGCCTTTTCATTTTCTTGGTATATGCCCGACTTTGCATTATTATTATTATTATTATTATTTATTTTTTATTTTTTTTATTTTTTTTTATTAGGTATTGAATTGCAGATACCTTAAAACCCAAATCCCTCAGCAAATTAACTACCCTTTTACACCAAAGACTGTAAGGAATTGAGTACCATCACTACACTCAAAGTATCACATAAATAGCAATCAATCGTCTACCTTTCCATACTCTCCCATAAGTATGGCTGCTGCGATGGGGAATAACTCTAAACACGTTGAAATTATTTTCTAAAACCTTCTTGTTGGCCATTCTAGAGAAAACCCCCCTGTCCTTCCCACTGTGTACCGAAAACAATGCACCTGCTACATCAGTTAACAGCTCCAAATTATTAAATCTGTGAACTCCTTCTGTCACATTGATCCCCCATTAACTTTACAATATTTTTATTTATTTATTTATTATTATTATTTTTTTTTTTTTTTTATACTTTAAGTCTTGTTTTAATTCTCTTGTTATTCCATTGTGAGCCAGGGGGGGGGGGAGGTTAATGTTTGCCTTTGTTATACCGATTTTCTTGGAAAAATGCTCTCCCCATTAGGATAACCCTTGATGCAAATACAACAAACCTAAGAGTGATTGCAGCACCTTAAAGTTACTTTTCCACAGCCCGTTACCTGTTTAATCAGCATCCTTATCTTCTTAATCCTTTCCTCCGGCAACCTAAATTCCATATTTCTTTTCTCTCTCTCTCTTTTTTTTTTTTTTAATCAGGAATTGTAGACAAGTAAATAATTGGATAAAATCGTCTTATCTGCTGCTAAAAGAATACGTAAATTATAAGTCACCTTTTGAAAAATTTCTAACAGGCTCTTATAGTTGCCACTCTCTTTGGAGCCCACAATAAAATCATCAAATAGTGCACTATTTTTCTCTGACCAGGCTTGAATCGAACTATCCATTCAATAACATCACAAATAACTCAAAGTAAGAACATGCAAGCACACGAAAAACTGGTAAGCACCTGCCGAAAATACGACCTTCAAATTGAAAAATTTACGAATTAAATGACTCGGACTAAATTGGTCAGAGTTAAAAGCAGCTATAATATTGCCTCCTCCCACATTCTATTACCACATTTAAAACTTATCAAAAGTTGAATATGACACTGAACTATCCTCCTTTAGAATCACGTCATTTAAATATTCTCACTTAAAATATAAGTGGTGTATCAATCTGAATGACCCTGGCTCCTTCTTTGGAACTAAACCCACGGAGATACTAAAACTTGCAAGGATGAACAGAGAAAGGACTTTCAATCCTGCCTAGCTTTAACTCTTTACAAATCTTTACCTACGCTATATATTTGGCAACTCTAAATTGATTTTTAACTTTAAATTATATACAGGTAACCGGAAACCAAAAATCTTCAAACTTTGTCTTCTCCAATTTTTAATACTATCTAGAAAATGCAGTAATCTTCGCAGCCTCCCTGAGGTCTGTGCTTTAAAATGTACTGCTTTGCTGGCCTCTTTTAAAACAACGAAAATTACTGTGTGCACCTGAAGAGGTAGCACATTCCTGACAGAATCTACATTTATTTAAACACTGAAATGCATCAAAAGCAAACCTGTGTTTTTTTTTTTTTTTTTTTTATAACTTATTTTTTATGTTATATTTGTACTAACCTGCCTGTTAGCATAAACTAGCTGTCTCTAAAGGTAGCATAGCCTTCTTTTTCATTCCATTTTATGTTACTCTGAACGCTAATAATACTTTTTAAACAAAATTGTTAATCACCAAAATTCATCTATGCTTCTTTGTATGTTGAAATGACACTAGCATAGATTCAAAAGCCTTTGCAGTACATTGTTGACTTTCTTCCATAATCTATCTTTTATTTGCTGAACTTTCATATCACGCTTTCTTCATGCATATCTCTTAACTCTAATCTCTTCTCTCACAGACTGTCACTTTAAGGTTAACTATGACCACTTGTGTCCCTTGTTCCTATATGCTCACTAATCTAGGTTTTTATAATAATTTGATCATTTTTTTTTTGTGAAAATACCATATCACCTAAAACAGCATTATTCACAGTTGTTGTGACTCACCCATCTCATGACTGTGACCCATGACATCCTGGGCAGCTTCAATCACCTCAGTCAGCCTAGGTCTCCCCTCAGCCTCCATTTTCTTCTTCTTTTGTTCAAACTTTCTGCTCTGCTTCCACAGCCTCTTCTTGCTTTATTGGAGATAGTGAGAAACTTTCTGGATCTCTTTGTTCTCTCTTCATGAATCCTGCAGGGGTCACTCTCACCAGACTTCTCTGTTTGCACTGGCCCCTTAATTGTTAGAGGATATGAGCCTGTGTCCACCTCCATTACCAGCTCCTCCTATAGCTCAGCCCCTTCCTCCCCTCCCTCATTCAGACCTGAAGTACCAAGGGCTGACTCTAAACAGGCTTGCAGCTGTATCTCCACAGCTTAAAACTTCTTGTTTCAACTGTTCTAATAGTACTTCAACTGTGCCAGACATCTTCAAGGTAAGAGCAGCAGCTCAGTTATATTTAAAAACGGCCAACCTTGATAGTTGTCTGGCACAAGCTGAGGTAAATAATTTGGCGCCTTTAAATTTATACTCCTCATTTTCCCGCCACTGCTTATCTCGTGCTGCGATCTACCAATCAGGGCTCTTGCCCTGATCACGACCTTCCCGCTCTGCTAATAGCGCGTGCTGCCCTGCACCTAACCCTCACTGCGCTCTGCTGCTAACCTAAACTGACCAATACTTACCCAACAGCCTCTGCTCCATCAAACCTCATGAGGCTTGCTCCTTATGCAGTCCGCGTGCCCGACATTATAAAATCACATTTTAAAATAAACATTGTTTAGAAAAAAATTATATTTTGTTTCTGCTGTTGTCACATACATATATAGCAATATCATACATTTTTTTTAAATGATCCTGCAGTCCATACAAATACATAACTCTATTATAAAAAACATATATAGATAATATATATATCCAAACCATAGTGGATTGACTCAATATACAGTTCATATATTCATGAAAAAGGGACTTTCACTCAATTCAGTTAAGTTGTATAATTTGTCCAATTCTGCTGTTTTGACTATTAAATTTTAAATTCCCTTGTCTATTACCTGGTATTCCCTCAATCATTAATAAAGGCCATAAAAACATTACACAAACAAATAATTTAAAAAAGAGAAAATGGCTGCATATTAAAATCGCAAGTGTAACTCTAAATATAATAAGAGCTGGAACACCTATAACATTTGTAATGCCAATTTGGGTGAGCCAATATGGTTTTCATATAGAAAAACCTTGGTTACTTATTCAGAAATCCCCATTGAAATGCATTGAGTTGATGGTGCCAGTTTTTGAAATGAAATGTGGTTTGGCTCAGGCTAAATGTTGTTGGATGACATAGAGGAGTCCCCAGTGTATTGAAATAAATGGCATCTTGGATGAGCCAAGATGATTGTAATGTAAGAAAATCTTGCTTACTTATTCAGAAATCCCCATTGAAATGCATTGAGTTCATGGTGCCACTTTTTAATCAAAACTTTAGTTTGGCTCAGGCTGAATATTATTGTATGACGAAGAGGGGTGTCCAGTGTATAGAAATCAATGCCAACATGGCAAAAATGGATTTGAAGGTGGCATTTTGATGCCTCCTTTAACCCCTTAAGGACTGGACTGTTTTTGCGATGTTGTACATTTGCAACCAGGAATATTTTTACACTTTTCTGGTGTTTGTGTTTAGCTGTTATTTTCCGCTCTCTCATTTACTGTTCCCATACAAATTATATATTGTTTTTTTCAGGACAAAAGGGGCTTTCTTTACATACCATTATTTATATAATCTCATGTATTTTAATTTAAAAAAAATAAAAAAATATGATGAAAAATTGAAAAAAATACATGTTTTTTGACTTTTACTTGAAAAATCTTTTACTCATCTACAAAAGCGAATGAAAAAAACAGCTAAATAGATTCAAAATTTTGTCCTGAGTTTAAAAATACCCAGTGTTTACATGCTTTTTTGCAAGTTATAGGGCTATAGGTACAAGTAGGATATGGCGGTTTCAAAACAAAATTTTTTAAATGTATCAATAGTGACATTGTAACACTATTATCTGTCATAAATCTCTGGAAAACACTCCACATGTATATATTTTTTTTAAAGTAGACAACCCAGGGTATTCATCTAAGGATATTTTGACACTTTCTATGCAGCCATTTTACCACAAGTCTTTGCCAAACTTTGCATAGATAGTTGTTTTTTTTGTTTTTTTTCACATACATTGCAATTCAGGTATAAACTTACAGATCCTGTTATGTCTTGCTGCCAAATAACACGCCAATATGTGTTCAGCAACATCTCCTGAGTACAGTGATACCACCCATGCATAGGCTTGTCGGATTGTTTGGGGGCTAAAAGGCCACATTTGGCAGGTGCGCATATCCATTTTTCAACTTGGAATTTTGACATGTAGTCAACCTGCGCACATGTCCTATTTGGGACATTTGTAAGGCCGGCCAATGTATTTTACCCCCACCAAACCATATATTTTTGGAAAGTAGACACCCTAGGGTATTTCAAATGGTGGTTTTTTAACACTTTCCATGCACTAATTCTACCACCAGACATTGTCAAACATTTAGGTAGTCATTTTTTGTGTGTTTTTTTTCACACACATTGTACTTTAGGCATGAATTAACAAATCGTGTTATGTGTCACTGCCAAACAACACACCAATATGTGTTCAGCAACATCTCCTGAGTACAGTGATACCACCCATGCATAGGCTTGTCGGATTGTTTGGGGGCTAAAAGGCCACATTTGGCAGGTGCGCATATCCATTTTTCAACTTGGAATTTTGACATGTAGTCAACCTGCGCACATGTCCTATTTGGGACATTTGTAAGGCCGGCCAATGTATTTTACCCCCACCAAACCATATATTTTTGGAAAGTAGACACCCTAGGGTATTTCAAATGGTGGTTTTTTAACACTTTCCATGCACTAATTCTACCACCAGACTTTGTCAAACATTTAGGTAGTAATTGTTTGTGTGTTTTTTTCACACACATTGTACTTTAGGCATGAATTAACAAATCGTGTTATGTGTCACTGCCAAACAACACGCCAATATGTGTTCAGCAACATCTCCTGAGTACAGTGATACCACCCATGCATAGGCTTGTCGGATTGTTTGGGGGCTAAAAGGCCACATTTGGCAGGTGCGCATATCCATTTTTCAACTTGGAATTTTGACATGTAGTCAACCTGCGCACATGTCCTATTTGGGACATTTGTAAGGCCGGCCAATGTATTTTACCCCCACCAAACCATATATTTTTGGAAAGTAGACACCCTAGGGTATTTCAAATGGTGGTTTTTTAACACTTTCCATGCACTAATTCTACCACCAGACTTTGTCAAACATTTAGGTAGTCATTTTTTGTGTGTTTTTTTTCACACACATTGTACTTTAGGCATGAATTAACAAATCGTGTTATGTGTCACTGCCAAACAACATGCCAATATGTGTTCAGCAACATCTCCTGAGTACAGTGATACCACCCATGCATAGGCTTGTCGGATTGTTTGGGGGCTAAAAGGCCACATTTGGCAGGTGCGCATATCCATTTTTCAACTTGGAATTTTGACATGTAGTCAACCTGCGCACATGTCCTATTTGGGACATTTGTAAGGCCGGCCAATGTATTTTACCCCCACCAAACCATATATTTTTGGAAAGTAGACACCCTAGGGTATTTCAAATGGTGGTTTTTTAACACTTTCCATGCACTAATTCTACCACCAGACATTGTCAAACATTTAGGTAGTAATTTTTTGTGTGTTTTTTTTCACACACATTGTACTTTAGGCATGAATTAACAAATCGTGTTATGTGTCACTGCCAAACAACATGCCAATATGTGTTCAGCAACATCTCCTGAGTACAGTGATACCACCCATGCATAGGCTTGTCGGATTGTTTGGGGGCTAAAAGGCCACATTTGGCAGGTGCGCATATCCATTTTTCAACTTGGAATTTTGACATGTAGTCAACCTGCGCACATGTCCTATTTGGGACATTTGTAAGGCCGGCCAATGTATTTTACCCCCACCAAACCATATATTTTTGGAAAGTAGACACCCTAGGGTATTTCAAATGGTGGTTTTTTAACACTTTCCATGCACTAATTCTACCACCAGACATTGTCAAACATTTAGGTAGTCATTTTTTGTGTGTTTTTTTTCACACACATTGTACTTTAGGCATGAATTAACAAATCGTGTTATGTGTCACTGCCAAACAACACACCAATATGTGTTCAGCAACATCTCCTGAGTACAGTGATACCACCCATGCATAGGCTTGTCGGATTGTTTGGGGGCTAAAAGGCCACATTTGGCAGGTGCGCATATCCATTTTTCAACTTGGAATTTTAACATGTAGTCAACCTGCGCACATGTTCTATTTGGGACATTTGTAAGGCCGGCCAATGTATTTTACCCCCACCAAACCATATATTTTTGGAAAGTAGACACCCTAGGGTATTTCAAATGGTGGTTTTTTAACACTTTCCATGCACTAATTCTACCACCAGACTTTGTCAAACTTTTAGGTAGTCATTTTTTGTGTGTGTTTTTTCACACACATTGTAATTTAGGCATGAATTAACAGATCGTGTTATGTGTCACTGCCAAACAACATGCCAATATGTGTTCAGCAACATCTCCTGAGTACAGTGATACCACCCATGCATAGGCTTGTTGGATTGTTTGGGGGTTAAAAGGCCACATTTGGCAGGTGTGTATATCCCTTTTTCAACTTAGAATTTTGACATGTAGTCAACCTGCGCACATGTCCTATTTGGGACATTTGTAAGGCCGGCCAATGTATTTTACCCCCACCAAACCATATATTTTTGGAAAGTAGACACCCTAGGGTATTTCAAATGGTGTTTTTTTAACACTTTCCATGCACTAATTCTACCACCAGACTTTGTCAAACATTTAGGTAGTCATTTTTGTGTGTTTTTTTTCACACACATTGTACTTTAGGCATGAATTAACAAATCGTGTTATGTGTCACTGCCAAACAACATGCCAATATGTGTTCAGCAACATCTCCTGAGTACAGTGATACCACCCATGCATAGGCTTTTTGGATTGTTTGGGGGCTAAAAGGCCACATTTGGCAGGTGCGCATATCCATTTTTCAACTTGGAATTTTGACATGTAGTCAACCTGCGCACATGTCCTATTTAGGACATTTGTAAGGCCGGCCAATGTATTTTACCCCCACCAAACCATATATTTTTGGAACGTAGACACCCTAGGGTATTTCAAATGGTGGTTTTTTAACACTTTCCATGCACTAATTCTACCACCAGACATTGTCAAACATTTAGGTAGTCATTTTTTGTGTGTGTTTTTTCACACACATTGTACTTTAGGCATGAATTAACAAATCGTGTTATGTGTCACTGCCAAACAACACGCCAATATGTGTTCAGCAACATCTCCTGAGTACAGTGATATCACCCATGCATAGGCTTGTCGGATTGTTTGGGGGCTAAAAGGCCACATTTGGCAGGTGCGCATATCCATTTTTCAACTTGGAATTTTGACATGTAGTCAACCAGTGCCCCTGTCCTATTTGGGCCAATGTATTTTACCCCTATCAAACCATATATTTTTGAAAAGTAGACAACTCAGGGTATTTTAAATGGTGGTAGTTTAATACTTTTCATGCAATAATTCTACCACCAGCCTTTGGCAAACTTTTGGGTAGTAATTTTGGGTAGTAATTTTCTTCATGTTTTTTTACACATACATTGTACTTTAGGCATGAATTAACAGATCCTGTTATGTATCACTGCCAAACAACACCCCAATATGTGTTCAGCAACATCTCCTGAGTACAGTGACATCACCCATGCATAGGTTTGCTGGGTTGTTTGGGGGGCTAAAAGGCCACATTCAAGACTTGTACATATCAGTTTTTCAACTTGATATATAGGTATGCTTGGCCTATCTTCAGTTTGGCATATTTTTGCATCCCCCCGTTAATGTTAACATCATGAAAGTTTATATTTTTATAAAGTAGACATTCCAGAGTATTGTATATGAGGTGTTTTCACATCCTTTCCCCAACCATTGTGCTAAACAAATTTCAGAGAACGTGCATGGTGGTAATTTTTTAATTCTGCTTTTTATGCACACGTCATCTGGTTTTGGCCAGCCAGTTATATGTTACTACCATAAAACTTTAACCAAATGTGCAGGTATCAAATGCACCTTTAGCAGCATTCTCTAAACTAACTCCTGCAAAAAGAATCTAATTGGAGATTTGGGGGGAAGGAAACTGACTAACTAAAATTTGCTGTTTTCAAAAGAAAAAAACAGTGTCCTTTTCCTTTTTTATAACAGACCCAGCAACATTTCAGGGGATTTGTTTTTTTTTTGCAGTTGGCAGTATCTTAAAAATAAAATGTCTGGACTCCTTTGGCACCGTTGTTGGAACTT
>OW240915.1:259273169-259332279 GCA_933207985.1 Pelobates cultripes | reverse complement strand
CAAGTATTATAAAAATTTATTTTCTGTGTGGTAGACCTTAAAACATTCTCCAATGCACAGTCCAGGTTTTGTATGGCAATCGGGACAGTGAAAAGGGGTGTCTGTCCTTTTCCCTTTTTTATAACAGACCCGGCAACGTTTCTGGGGGTTTCTTTTTTTTGGTGTTGGCGGTATCTTAAAAATAAAATGTCTAGTCGACTCTTGCACTGTCGTTGGAACTTGACCATCTCCATAAATTATTGTGGAAATCAGCTTGAGCTGAAATTGGAGATAGGTGGTTCTTCCTGGATTAATTTTTTTAAAAAGTAAAAATTAATTATGTGTTGCTACTTGCAACAGGTAGATAGCCACCTTTTTATACCAGGCTTTTGTCTTTCTTAAGATAAGATAAGGCTGCATCAGCTGATCAGCCAAATCAACACCCCCATGTGCCTGTTATAAGCCCTGATGCACACCGGTTTTGTCTGTACCCTGCCTCGGACAGTGACGTCTGACATGCCCTCGTTATGGATGGTTGTTATCATGTGAACATCCTTCCTGTCCTTAAATTTTAGCGCAAGCAGTTCAGCCTTGCGCAGAGCTTTGCATTCCCCTTTTTTAATTTGGCCTCTATGAGAGGTCTGGGAAAATCCTTGGCATTTCTTCTTACAGTGCCGCAGGCCAGTGTCTGTAAACTATAAAGAATTTTAAACAAGTGGACACTGCTGTAAAAATTGTCTACATAAAGGTGGTAACCCTTATTGAACAAAGGGTTCAGTAGGTCCCAAACAAGTTTCCCAGTTGTCCCCAGAGAGTCAGGACAGCCAGGAGGGTTCAGTTGAGCATCTTTCCCCTCGTATACACGGAAGGCAAATGTGTAGCCACTTTCGCTCTCGCAAAGTTTGTACACTTTAATGCCATACCTAGACCGCTTTGAGGGGATATATTGTTTGAACCCTAATCTCCCTTTGTATTTCATAAGGGATTCATCGATGGATAAAGTTTGTTGGGGAGTATAAACTTCAGAAAATCTGTTCTGAAGATGGTCTACCAGTGGGCGTATTTTATAAAGCCTATCATATTCAGGGTGATCTCTGGGGTGACAGAGCGTATTGTCGTTAAAATGTAAGTATCTGAGCAGCAGCTCATATCTTGGTCTAGGCATTGTTTGGGAGAATATAGGAGTCGAACAAATTGGGTTGGTGCTCCAGTAAGACCGGATTGATGGCTTTTTTATTATCCCCATGAGCATGGTAAGAGCCCAGAATGTTTTAAGTTCAGGGACATCTGTGGGATGCCAAGCATGCTCCCTGACTGTATAGCTACCTGGATTGGTCTCAATAAATTGGCTAGCGTATAAATTAGTCTGGGAAGCAATCTCCTCCCAGATGGTATCCCCTAAAAATAACTCCATATATTTTATAGGGGAGAAGTCAACCACATTCACATTAATGCCTGCGTTGGCACTAAAAGGGGGGATGTTGGGCTCACCATAAGTGTGGAGGTACCCAGTCCTCCTCCACATTCAGCGTAGCAGGGGAAGCACAGCTTCTTTTAGCAGCTGGCTCACTCACAGATGACATGTCACTAGACGTGCCGCTAAACTGACCTGGGTCAAAATCGGACGCAGTGTCAGTGGCGTCAGAGTCTGACGCCAAGAAGGCATATGCCTCCTCCAAGCTGTACATGCGCTGCATGTTTCACACCAACAGACTAAACTAACAAAATACTAAACACAATATTTTTTTTTTTTTTTTTAAAAACACTAAAACAGACTAAAACAGACTAAAACAGTAATCCCTAAACTAACTCCTGTTAGAAGAATCTAATGGAGATTTGGGGGAAGGAAACTGACTGACTACGACAGGCTATGACAGACTACGACAGACTAAAACAGACTACAGACTACAGACTAAAACAGACTAAAACAGACTAAAACAGACTACGACAGTCTAAGACAGTCTAAGACAGTCTAAGACACAGATTTTTTAAAATAAAGTTAACCCTTAAGGGCAAAAAAAAAAATACAGACAGTAAAAATGCACTGTCTGTAACAGATCTGGCAGGGAAGGGGTTAAAATAGGATTTTAATTAACTGAAGATACTTTTTATTTTTCACAGGAACAGTTGCTGCAACAAACTATCAGGATCTCTGTCTCTCTCCTCTCACAAAACGCTACAGAGAGGAGAGAGGCAGAGATCAGTGTCAAAGTGAGTGTTTGTAACACCCACTTTGACACCAGCCAATTGTGAGCGATCGCGGATCGCTCACACGCCGTAATTGGCTGTTACTATCTGCCTGGGATGCCGGGCAGATAGTAACAACGGGATTTCAGCGGAAGCGATCTCTGATCGCTCCCGCCGCCCGTTTTCCGTTAGGACGGTTCAGGACTGTCCTCGGTCGGCAACGCAAAAATGCCGAGGACGGTCCTGAACCGTCATGCGTCCTTAAGGGGTTAAACAGCAATGTTTTACATTGCATCGTGGACCACAGCAGCCTAACCACTTAATCTTAAAGAAGTGGTCTGGGTTTAGTTAATAATTAGTAGTGTTAGTTTAGTATACATACAATTTACAAAATTATATTTTAACTGCACAGATAGTGCAGCCAATCAGGGAGCACTACCAGCATGCAACACTTCTGCACACTATATAATCCCACCCCTGTGACACCGTCTTTATGGAGAGTTTAGGAGCAGAGTGCGAGAGCACAGTGAAAGCAATTTATGTGTGAACAAGCAAGTGAGAAAGGGGAAAATATTAGAAAGACGTGGACAATCCATTATGGTTTCTTTCGTTTTTTTTTTTAAAATTGTAGCAAAGTCATAGTGCAGCAGAGAGACACCCTGGCATTCAGACTATCTGGCTTGCATAGCCACACACTCTCTCAACACCCATGCTTCAATTAAAAAAAAAAAAAAATGCAGAAAAAAAAATGGCAAAACTCCCTCTCTCCCTCACTCTCCCTGGAACACACACTTAAAAGCAATGTGGCTCCCCAAGTTTGCAACAAATAAATTACAATAAATGTAATGTAATTCATCTCTCTCAGTCTCTTGTGCTATCACAACTAATTTGGTCACATGAATGCAAGCCAACAACCTAACAGCCTGATTTATATACTATCCCACCTCAATGACTCTGGGTGCCTTCATTGGCCAACTGTCAGTGACAAAATCGCCATTAATTGGCTGCCCTCTAGCATCAATCACAAAAATTTGCTAATTTTATTGGACAGGGAATAGTGAAACTGGATTGGGCAAACAAACATTCCATTGCACAAAAGGAATTAGATTATTGGTCAAGATTCCTGTCATCATTCACATAATTTTCCCTCCCTCTCTCTTGTTTTGCCACTTTTCAGAAATCCAAATCACTTCGGCACTTCGACGCTTCGGCACTACCGAACTACCTAACTTCGTCACTTCGGCGCTTCAGAACCTCTGCACTTTGGACATTCGTAAGCATTTGAATGTCCGAATGGCATGAAATTCGTACGAATTTACATTCGTAACGAAACAAATTGCACATGTCTAGTTACCCCCTTGTTTCTCTCCAGGATCATTTTTCTTTTTTACTTATATATTCAGCTTCCAATGTTCTCTTTTTCTAGATTTGTCCTCTTCCTACTGTAAATATCACCATGTCTTATTTTCTAATGTTTTTTTCCATTTGAGATAGATAATATGTTTCAATTATTTAACCCAATCAGATGATATTCAAACAATATATTATAAAGGATCATTCTAAGCACCATAACAACTAGAGTTTGCTTTAATGGTTATGGTGCCAGGAGTGTCAGGAGTCAAATCTTATCAAATGGTTTGATTTTGTAGCTGGGGTCTGCTGGGTGCCGCTTCCTGCCTCCAATACCCTAAGCTGATTGTTCTCAATCAATAAGCTAAGTCCTGCATTGCAGTGCTTAGCTGATATGAGCTAACAGAACTTCATAGGGAGCAGTTCCTGGTGGACCCCAAGTAAGATGTTAAGCTGTTGGAAATGGTTTGACTCCTTAAAATTAGGGTTGGGTGGGGTGGGGGTGACATGGCTCTGCTGTTACCATTACCACTACAATGAACTATAGTGGTTATGGTGCTTGGAGTGTCAGAGTATGACATGAAAACACTAACTATAAATTGATTTTTTTTTATTTTAAATAGCAATTTCAATAACTAAAATGACATATTATTTTAGCATTGAAACACATTATACAAATGCCTTTGATTTAAGAACAGTTGACATGGAATACACTAGTACTGGCTTGAAATTGTAAATATATTATAAATTATACAAAATGTAATTTGTTACTTAACAAAGCTATTCTCATTAAATATGTATTTTTAGTATGTCTGTCAATGGAGATTTAAATCACTATTTACAGGACAGTATATCATTTCATACAGTTCATCTGTCAATCTTGAACCACTCAAAATGGTATTTGTCAGAGGGGAGCCCCAGATAGTGATTGATTTCCAGGACTTTCTCATGTGAGCAGGGATTTATCCCTTTGGATTATGTATTTTGGCTCATAACACGGAATGCATTTTTTCAAGATCCTACTATGACAAACCCTGGGACAGTTGTTATAGTTTCTCTATAAAAGGAATCCTTTAAAATCTCAAAATCAATTGCTGATTGTAGAAACATAGCTTAAGCTAGCCATCACATAGGTTATTACACATGGTTTGCTTAATCGATATTCATACTTATTTTTGTTCCCAATAGGTACACAAAAATGAAAACTGCAACCAACATTTATATTTTCAACCTGGCTTTAGCGGACGCCTTAGTGACTACCACAATGCCTTTTCAAAGCACTTCATTCCTAATGAGTTCTTGGCCTTTTGGAGATGTACTCTGTAAAATTGTTGTTTCTATTGACTATTATAATATGTTCACTAGCATATTTACTTTGACGATGATGAGTGTTGATCGATATATTGCTGTTTGTCATCCCGTAAAGGCTTTGGATTTTCGCACACCACTAAAAGCAAAATGTATTAATGTATTTATCTGGATGCTTTCGTCCTCTGTTGGAATATCTGCTATTGTACTTGGAGGCACAAAAATTGTTGATGGTATGTATAACACTCCACTGAAAATATTTTATATATGTTCTACAATGTAAAATAAACTTTACATTTTACAGTTTAAGAATGGACAATATTAGAATTGCTTAAAAGTTGGAATATGCATTTTATACACAATACTAATAATTATAGCTGTAATAGTAAAGTACAATGAATTTTATGAAATTTATATAAATACAGATAATTGACATATGCATTTTACATCTATCAATATGGGACTTTACGCTAATGCACTTTTCCTGTAAATGTACTACTTAGTTCCTGAGTGGATTTACAAGATTGTAATCCTAAAATGCATATGTAAACACTCCTTGAATCATATTGTAATTGCACCCACAGCAACCATAAATATAGTTCATGACCTGTTCTATACATGCCACTCTGTTTCATATTTCAAAGTACATTAATGCCTTAAGGACAGAAGTAATTGCCCATTTTCTGAACCAAATTAAAACCTTGATATGTAACTGTTATTTAAGGGTTTCTCTTTGTGTCCCTATACAAATGATATAATGTTTTTTAAAGGACAGAACCCTATTTGTATAGCTAACCGAACATTAAGTATGAATACAATGTTACAAATGTGTAAAAAGCAGAACAATTTTTTTTTTTACATTTTTGCTTATAATAATTTTTACATATCCAGGGCTTCTAAATAAAAAGAGCTCAAAAGTAGATTAATGTATCCGTACTGATTGTTAAATGCCTCATATGTCTAGGATCTAAATTAGTCTTCAGTAGTTAATGCTATCCCCATACAAATCCCCCAATGCTATACCACTTAACCTATTACACTAACTCTAATCATATACTGGTCCTATCCTTAGCCTTAAGCTTAACCCCACTAGCCCTACCATAACCCTATCACTACCCCTAATGCTAACACAAGCCTAAGCAATCTCTCTACTAATACCAGCACTGATATCATCCAATGTGTTTCCTATTTAAAATAGATGAGAGTGGCATGTTGCTGCGATTTACTGGCTGAAAATCAGGCGTGCTGATTTCGCTGTGATCTGTGGCTAAGTGCAATCTGATCAACCGTGGTGTTCCTAATATATTTAAAGGTCTGTATGCAGTGCTCACTTTTAGTGCTGCAAACAGCTTACTGGTCAGCCTGGGGTCACTGAATGCTCACACCGCATTGCATTTTATTATTGATCAACCTGGGGCCACTAAATGCTCACACCACATTGCATTTTATTATTGATCAGCCTGGTGCCACTAAATGCAGGGCCGTCTTTAACGCGGGGCAAACGGGGCAGCTGCCCTGGGCCCAGTTGCTCCTGGGGGGCCCAGAGCAGCTGCTCCATGGGCCCCGCGATTTGCGCAGCCCCTATGGACTGGGCGTTGCAGCTCCTGCACACTGAGTAGGCTCCCCGGGTGTCTCATGCACTAAGGGCCACCCGGGGAGCATGTGTCAGCAGGGGCCCGGTTGGGAGCTGTGTCGCTTAAACAGCGCGACCGGGCCCCTTCCTGTTCTGCAGCCGGCTGGGAGGAAGTGACGTCACTTCCTCCCATCGGAGATAATGGGCGCGCGGGAGGAGGAAGGCAGGGAGGAGGGGAATTCCAGAGGACTAGGGAAACCACCCTCCTGGTAAAGGTAAGAACCTGGAGGGTGGCTAAATGTATGTCAGTAGGTCTGTGTGTGTGTGTGTGTATGTGTATGTCAGTGTGTATGTGTGTGTATGTCAGTGTGTCTGTGTGTGTGTGTCAGTATGTCTGTGTGTATGACAGTATGTCTGTGTGTGTGTGTCAGCATGTCTGTGTGTGTGTATATAAGTATGTATCTGTGTGTGTGTATGTGTGTGTCAGTATGTCTGCCAGTATATATTTGTGTGTCAGTGTATGTGTGTGTCAGTATGTATCTGTGAATGTTTTAATGTCTGTCTGTGTGTATGTGCCAGTACGTCTGTGTGTGTGTGTCAACATGTCTGTGTGTGTGTGTGTATGTATGTCTGTGTGTGTATGTGTGTGTCAGTAGGCCTGTGTGTGTCAGTATGTCTGTCAGTGTATGTGTCTGTGTGTGTATGTATGTATGTCTGTGTGTGTGTGTGTCAATATGTCTGCCAGGATATATTTGTATGTCAGTGTATGTGTGTCAGTATGTATCTGTGAATGTTTTAATGTCTGTCTGTATCTGCCAGTACGTCTGTCTGTGTGTATGTCAGTATGCCTGTGTGTGTGTGTGTGTCTGTGTGTATGTCAGTATGCCTGTGTGTGTGTGTCAATGTGTCTTTCAATGTGTCTGTCAGTATGCCTGTGTGTGTCAGTATATTTGTCAGTGTATGTGTTTGTGTGTGTGTCAGTATATCTGTTAGTGTATGTGTCTGTGTATGTATGTATGTATGTCTGTGTGTGTATATATTTGTGTGTCAGTGACTGTGTGTGTCAGTATGTATCTGTGAATGTTTTAATGTCTGCCTGTGTGTGTCTGTGCCAGTACGTCTGTCAGTGTGATTGCGGGTTGGGCATAATTGGGGGGTGAGGCGGCGGGAGGGGCAGGGCCCAGGGGGCCCAAGAAAAGGCATTGCCCAGGGTCCTAATCATATTATAGACGGCCCTGACTAAATGCTCACACCGCATTGAATTTTATTATTGATCACCCTGGGCCACTAAATGCTCACACTGCATTGCAGTCAATAGGGATTTAAATTCCTATTTAAAGGGCTGTATGAAGAACTACTTTTAGCACTGCATAAAGAACATCTTGAGCCACTAAAAATGGATCCAACTTATCAATTTGTAACCCTGCTCACACCACACCATTCCGAAATGTCCGAATGTCTTTTATTTTTATTTTTTTCATTTTTTATTTTTGCAGTGCAGAAGAATATAACAGGCGAGTGTGAGGTACCCCAACAGCATTCCTCATGCGTAATGTCATGCTTTACAATAGGGGTATCTGATAGTACATGCACCATTTTATATTTTATAGCGAAGAAGGAAATAAGTCACAGGTTACGTAGATGAACATTTCAGGATACGAACATGCATATAATGCGATTCTATTCTAACCTGTGTGTGGGATCATAAACCTATATGCTTTGGTTATCAGACTTCATTGTTTGATTATTTAGACTGTAGGTACTCCGTACTCGTGCTGGTCATATGAGATTACAGGCTGGAGTGGAGACCTAGGTACTGGTCGCATTTACCCAGTGAGATTAGGGACACTATGCCCATGAGTGGTGTAGAGGGTTTAACCCCTGGGTCTCTGCAGGTTCGTAGGGTATGTGAAATTTTAGTAAGATATGTTTCCAGATGGGGAGACCCTGCTAGACCTTTTAACCGATCTTGCGTGGCATGTTTGCTGGGTGTAAATAACTGGCTAGGTACGTGATAACAGGTTAGTAGTGCCTCTGATTTTTGTTACAGGTGTAGGCTAATGCAGGTAACCGAAATTTGGCCAAACATAACATTAAAGGGACACTATAGTCACCTGAACAACTTTAGCTTTATTAAGCAGTTTTGGTGTATAGAACATGCCCCTGCAGCCTCACTGCTCAATCCTCTGCCATTTAGGAGTTAAATCCCTTTGTTTATGAACCCTAGTCACACCTTCCTGCATGTGACTTGCACAGCTTTCCATAAACACTTCATGTAAAGAGAGCCCTATTTAGGCTTTCTTTCTTGCAAGTTCTGTTTAATTAAGATTTTCTTATCCCCTGCTATGTTAATAGCTTGCTAGACCCTGCAAGAGCCTCCTGTATGTGATTAAAGTTAAATTTAGAGATTGAGATACAATTATTTAAGGTAAATTACATCTGTTTGAAAGTGAAACCAGTTTTTTTTTTCATACAGGCTCTGTCAATCATAGCCAGAGGAGGTGTGAAACAACGTGATTTAACTCCTACATGACAGTAAATTGAGCAGTGAAATTGCAGGGGAATGATCTATACACTAAAACTGCTTTATTTAGCTAAAGTAATTTAGGTGACTATAGTGTTCCTTTAACTATGACACATTTTAAACAATATTGTCTGTCTTGGTACCGGCGGGCTGGAGTTTAGCAGCAAGTCCTGAGGGGGACACGGATACCTTGCTTGAGGGCATGTGACACTGTTAGCCAATGCCTCTGCTTGGTAGAGCCGTACCGTCCATGGAAGCTCTTGGGTTCACTTGGATGCGTCTCTGTGGCAGTTCAAGGCATGGGTTGCGCCTGTCATCTTGCTCGTCCTCGGCCTCCCTGGAGGTTAGCATCACTTTTCCCTGGATCTGTGTTCTCTGGAATAGGTGTGAGACATTCTTCACTGAGGAGCGGCTGAGGTTCTGGGTGGTTGTCTGCCTTCCGGGGGGGGGTTTGCGCTTCTGCTTCTGTATGAGGCATCTGTGGTATGTGACCTTGCCTGTTCTCTGCTTGGGTGGGCTAGGTATGTGCGGCTGGGGAGTTTGGCAGGTGGTTGTGCCCGATGGGGCCCTGCGCACCTTCTCGCTTATTCGCTCCTGTTTGATTGTCTGACCTCCAGCTGCTGCTTTTGCTAGTACCTTTAGTCGCTGCCAGAAACGAGCAAATATCTCATCGAGATGTTGCAACATGCGGTCTACCGCTGTGCACCCATCTTGTTCGGCTGGCTGCTGCCTCTTGCCTCGTGGATAGGGTACGCCAGCCATTTTGGGTGGTAGTGTCGTCATTTAGGACTGTGCGGTATCTGCTGCCTGCTAACCGCAGGATTAGTGAAGCCGTTTTGTGTGGACCAGGATGACCCCCGCCGGTCCTGGGGGGGGGAGAGGAAGTTTCACCAGGTTATCAGTCCCTGCATCAGTGTAAGGAGAGCGGCCACAAGCCTCAGTATGGCAGATTGGCTGTGCTAATGCTCGAGAGATGCACCGTTCGATGCCATGGCCTCTCCCTGTTGTGGATATGGTGATCTGCAGTCTGTATTTGTTTTTGGCTGGTTATAATCCCCCGTTTATTGTCCCCAGACGTGGGAGCTCGTGTTGAGCACGTCTGGGCTGCTTGGCTGCCAGGCTCTGCCCCCCTTAATGTCTTAATGGAATTAATGCCCAGTATAGATAGGACTTAATAACACTATCTGGAATTTCATGAAGTGTTTAAAACCGCTTTAGTATCCTCATTTTGAGCTTATGCATTAGGAGTAAACACAAAATGAATGATGCACAATTGTGCCCGAAAACAGATAAGACCATATTTAAAACTGGAAAACATTGATTACTGTTCTGTAGAAACACTAGGGAATGTTTTAGTCGACTCATGAGTATAGGTGTCATCACCAATACCCTTTAGTAAATACAATACCCATTTAATTTAATAGAAAAAACAACAACTTTTTATGGTAATTTCCACCAAAAAATCTGTACATTTTGAATTGCCAAACTGAAAATGAAATTCTATTATACTGCTGTGCTTCAATTCCCTTAAATACCTACTGATTACAGAAACACATTAAAATAGCAATTATGCCAAGCAGATTTGTACTGATTCCTTTAGCAATGCAATTCAATTTGTGCTGTGGTTTGGAGAAAAAAACATATATTTAAAGAATTTATTTTGTTTAGGTGAAGCATTTCATACACACACAGAATTGTATTGTAGCATATTAATTTAATTTACATATTGTTTATTCATGATTGTGACACTCTTGTGACCCAAAGAACAATAGCTTTTTTTCTATATTTATCTATGTAACACATTATTATTATTTTTTAAATAATACAGTATAGAAAAAGGTTTAGAACAGTTGAAGTGGGGCGCTAAATATACTAATTTGTCAAAAATGTTCATTATTATTTATACTAGTGAGATTTGATTATATATCACAGTATAAAATGTTCAAATAGGTGTCTGTGTCAAATATTTATCGTGAACACTCAGTAACCATGGTTTCAGGGTTCCTTCATGTGATCATATATATATACTATTTATTAGATTAACATCTTTAGCTGTCTGTTTTTGTATGAATATGCGGAGTTCTTGTAAAAGTTTTTAAGTAACTTTTTAAATCAATTTTTTTCCTGATGAAAACTAAAGCATTCACACACACCTCTAAATAATTACTTACGTGACAAGCTTATCGCACAAAGAATATGCTAAAAATAGCATTTTAGTTTTCATCTTAAGAATAATGTACATTAAACCTTTGTCATCAAATCACCAAGGTGACTGAGAAAGGAGGAGGAGCTGGTTCAGTAACATTTTAATTATTGTTATTCTGCAAAATGTCCTTTTTATAACATGATAATCCACAATGTCTAATAAAAGAATTGTCGCCCCGGTCAATTTAATAATCAGGAGGACTATTTTTACTAACCAGTCAATTAAATAGCAAATAAAAAAGGTGATAATGTTACCATTGCAATTTTGATACAGTTTCAAGTACCTCTAAAATATATTTTTTATTGTTAATTCTTTTAAACTTTGAAAAACCCACGAATAGCGTGGTTGATTTAAAATATGTCCGACCCAAGAAAATACAGAAAAATCAAGACATCATCAGCAGTTAACATCTAAATAAAAAATATTCACTACCTCTTTCACAGTATCTTAACTAGAGAGGATGAAACTGCATTTTTTTTCTTTTTTGTTTGATTTTTACTGTAGTTAAGATGTTTATTCACTAAGGTAGGAATTGTCCAATGCATTGAGAATTCAAAATGAATTAAATTTAGGCTAGAATAGTTAAATTGGAAACATTCTCCAAACCTTTTTAACTATGTTTCCAATTCAGTTTAGAGAATAACCTTGTATGTGTGACAACAGATTGTGACATTTACGGGAGAAAATTACTCTTGACATATACTCACAACCAAGTAGTAAAAAAGACTCAATCACATATCACTGTAAAATGAGCCATTTTAGAAGTAAGTAGGTATGGTAAGTTTTTTAAAGGATGAGTGGTGAAACATACATATAAAGAGTCACTCTAAGCACCATTACAACTTTGCATGTTTCCAAAATAGATTATGAATAGAGCATCCTGCACCAACTGCACATGAATATTTGAGATAATAAAAACTCTAAAGTCCAGAATTTGATGCTCATGGTCTACCTGTAGCTGCAACGATACAGACTAACTAGTGCACCATAAGGCAGCTTTAAAAGAAAATAACTTTCTATTTTTATAAATTCAATGTTTTCTTTTTCACAATTACTTTAAAAATGTATGAAAGGCAGAAATATGTCCCCATGACTAGTAGTCACTTTATTTGTGTTTTGATTATAAATGATTGTAACAATTTTTTTTTAAATTAAAAGAAGTAGGTCACCAGGTATTCTTGACACCTCCAATAAATGTACAATGGAATGTATAGGCAGACACTTAAATTTACATTGGGTATCACTCAGAAAATGTGCATCTAAAAATTAATTTTTAAATAGTACTTTAAAAGGAAAACACGAATATAGTTTTCACTCTTGTGATAACCAGATGTAAACATAGAAAACCATAAGGTTTTCTTCAAGAACTTAACATGCTAACCCATGGGTATGGAAAAGTGGTAATATTGATCTATAGGGGTAGGGAATAAAATGAGTCTGGCATTGACACACTCGCACATCTCTGACTATAATGGAAAATGATAGAACCAAAGTTGGTGATGTGAGAACTACCATTTTGAGGTTCAATTTCTCCAAAAAAGATTTTTTTTTTGTAAATGTATTTATTTATTTTTGTTGGAAAGCACCCTTATTCTAGAAAATAATAGTTAATACAGCTGAAAATTTAGTCATTTTATACTGCATAGATTGTTCCTAGAATCTTAACAAATCACATTATATAATTATCTAAATGATTATTTACCTGTGTTAATAAAATGAATAAATGAAAATGTAACATTTATTTCTCTCTTCTTCTAGGTAGTACAGAATGTGCCCTACAATTCCCAAGTCATTATTGGTACTGGGATACAGTAATGAAAATGTGTGTGTTCATTTTTGCCTTCATAATACCTGTATTTATTATAACAATATGTTATACTCTAATGATCCTTCGACTAAAAAGTGTTCGTCTTCTTTCTGGATCTCGTGAAAAGGACAGAAATCTTCGCCGCATTACACGCCTGGTACTTGTTGTTGTAGCTGTGTTTATTGTTTGCTGGACTCCTATCCATATTTTTGTGCTTGTAGAAGCACTTGTAGACGTACCACAGAATATTGCAGTTATCTCGATTTATTATTTTTGCATTGCTTTGGGTTATACCAATAGCAGCCTAAATCCTATACTATATGCATTCTTAGATGAGAATTTCAAAAGATGCTTCAAAGATTTTTGTTTTCCGTCCAAGCTTAGATTGGATCGGCAAGGAAACAGCAGAGTCAGAAACACAGTACACGACCCAGCATATACCAGGGATGGTGAAAGGACAGATAAACCCGTATGACTAGCAGTGGAAATGACGTCTTTTACACCCCAAGGAAGAGGGGATCAAAATGAACTGGGATTAACTCAGATAACTTCTGCTGTATAAACAAAACTGGAACAGACTTTGTTAGAACACTCTTTTTTTTCTTTAGATCGATACGCAATGAACTCCATGACAAACGTCTTGTCTTAATCCACCATGCATATGCTAAACATTCCAATTCTGATTTTGAACACAAATGATAAATAGTATTTAGTACATTCATAGAAAAGATTTAAAAGTATTTCTGTAAGGAAATATAGCACAAAAATAATGAAATATTTAAAACAAAATGCCATGTTTCACTAGTGTTCTATTACATTTATGTCATATGCCTTCTTTGGGGTATTTTCTCATATTCATGTAAAATATCTACATATACTATAATAGATTTGTTAACTTAAGGGAGAAATGTGGTCATTATGGATCAAATAATGATAGAGACAGAATGGGAGGCGATTGCATCGTTTTTAGTTTTGAGATGTTTTTGTGTTTTGTTATTGTCCAACTAATTCAGAAGAACACTTCCAACCAGTTGTGGATGTGATGGACATATCTCAGAGTTCTCTTGCCATCCGTTGTACATTTTCCAGTTTGTCACTTCTCTAAGACCTCTGAGCAACAGAAACTTGGTGAAACGCAAATCATTTGAAGTGCAAGCAAAATATTTTTTTGAGAACTGTGTGCACAATCACAACCCCACACTTCATTTGCGTGATCCTATAATGTTGGAAGGAAATAAAAAAAGAACTTACATAAACTGTATAGTTAATATACATATTGTTAAATACACGCTAAGCACTAGAATGGTATTATCAATTTTGTAACAAGTGCTGACATTTCATACATAATATGTTCTTGCAATCTCCAATGTACTTGTTTCACTGCTCTTGCTGTTTTGCCATGAACTCATTTGAAAAAGTATTCTTTGTTAATATTGATAAATAAATCAAAGTTAAAATACTTTACCATTTGCAGCTAAAGAACAAAAAAATCTTGAAATTATTTTTTATTTAATGTATATTTTATAGGTATTATTGAATTGTATGTTTTAGTCTAAGTGTAAGTTGTACTTTTTGCACAAACGTGTGTTCCACAAGCTTTGTTACTTGAAAAAAAATATTTTCTTAAGTTCACTAGGTAAATGCTCTTATATCCATCTTGGTCATTTTAACAAACAAAGCACTTAAAGTATTATACGTAATTATGTATGTGTCATTATTGAAATAAAGAAAATTGTAATAAAATATTAATTTAGTAGGAATCAGTACTGTTTATTATTAACATATAAACCAGCATGTATACTTTTCATTTTATTCTATAGGTGAATTTATTAGGTTTTTAATCATTTTGGTTAGTTTTATAAAAACTGTTCCTTTTTATATTGAAGAAAACAAGCAATCTCTCTCATTGAATATGATGACAAAAAAACAGAATTCCAGTAAATAGATGTTTTACGTTAAAAAAGAAATCGCTTCAATCTCTTCTGTTGGTTTGAAACAATTGCAGGAAAATGTACAGGTGAAAAAAACTATTTTCTAATTTCAAATACTTTGTGTTGTTGCCATTTACATAAATTGTAATGACATTAATGATGTGGCACTCACTGGTACATGGATATAGACATCAGACTGGATATTGTAACTTGAGATACACACATTTAACATGGTTTTCTCTAAATTTTCTGCTGTGTTCCCTATGATACGAGTACATTTGCATTTGGTTACACATTTAAGTCAGTTTTATTTCCAGGAAAAAAGACACAACTGTATTGGGTCATGCCAAGGATATATGCGGTCAGCTACACTTGAATTTCTAATGCACAAACTCTTAATAGAGCTCAGTAATAATCACACGTCT
The DNA here is from genome assembly GCA_933207985.1 of Pelobates cultripes. Taxonomy (NCBI): domain Eukaryota; kingdom Metazoa; phylum Chordata; class Amphibia; order Anura; family Pelobatidae; genus Pelobates; species Pelobates cultripes. The sequence goes on along the minus strand of OW240915.1, from coordinate 259,316,989 downwards.
TGTTGTGTTGGTGCCATAGAGAGCAGTTGTGGGAAAAACACTACACAATTTACTCAGTGATTTTGGACACAACTTAGATGGTCTTAAATTTCTGAAAACTATTGGGGTTATCCACTAATGTCCAAATTCAGACTACACAATCCAGCCATTCCCTCCGAATCTAAGCTTTGCTGGTGATGAAACACATCTGGTGTCACTGCCCACATGTAGTTGTCCTGCCCAAAAATTACTATATAGTGGGATATTAAATCCCTCCTGATGCCATTATGGGAATAAAGGTCCACAACACCCTAGAATTATGTTTGCCCCTTTATACTGCCATCTCCCAGAAACAGTATACCCTCTACCTAATATCACACTTATTGAATGCAAATAAAGCTTTAATACCTGCTCATTGGAAGTGTAACAAACTGCCCTCTATTAGGGAATGGATAAGGTGGAACCCATCAGGTGATAGTGTAACTTAGATGCACTTTCTTTCTAGTTATCAAATATGTGAGCTCACCTGTTCTCCATGGCTCTGCTTCCTTTATAGTTCTACGGCAGTGTAGAGCACTGCTTAGGATACCCTTACCTCAAGTACTAAGGCTACCTACACATCCCAAAATCCCACCACACAGAGACATTTACAATAATGTCCTCCACTCTTACTAGTTGCAATACTAAATATTGAATTATATAGGTCTCATTTCCTATTTGTTTGTTATTTCTAATTGCCATATTTATGCATACAATGATATGTCTACACAGTTTTGCTTTAGCAGACTTGCGGCTTGATGATTGTTTGCAATTTTTCTATATGAAAAGCTTCACTTATAATTTTAAAAATAATGTCAGACACCAGACACAAATCACTTTAGCAAATTGAAATGCTTTGTGTTTCTGGTGTTTTAACATACCCGATTTTCACTCACTAAAAGAGAAGACACCAATTTAAGCACTTAAAGATAAGAAATCTACTATCAACGAGCACCCTTAAGGTTATAATTAAATCAAGAATTGTTGGGAATTGATTGGCAATCCAAAATGTTAAACTCAGATACCAAACCTGGAAAAGCTGTGTGGGATCATTTTTACAATTAAATCATATTTGATTACACATTAGCAATTACCTGGCCAATTAGGTAGATTTCTCAAATTCGGTGAATAATCTTTTCTATCGCTAACCTACAGTTAGTGGATTTATATAAAGCTGCATTTATACACAAAGCTTCACATGGCACCATTTCCAGTAACTATTTCTAGTTTTTAATTCTAATGCATAAAGACTGTAAAATTATTTTATTGAATTAAATGTGAATGTAACATTTTGGGCTAAAACAGCCAAGCTATGACTATAGCTGAGTTGTTTATAGAGCTTACATGCTTATGTAACTTGGAAATCTCTGTTTATTTAGTTTAATTCACATTTGTGTCACAATAAAAACTATTTAGCATTATGTTAAAAATCTTAAGTGTCATGTGGCACATCCAATGAGAGTACTTATGGAAAACAGCATGTGCCCTGATTTATAATAAAGTTTATCTGTATGTGAATATAATTTTATTTCATTTATAATTGTAACTCTGTTTTGTGTGGTCACATGTAATAAAGAACAAATACTGCACTGCAGTAAAGAGAAACTGGACATTCGCTGTTCATGATTTACATAGATCCTAGATAAAATAACCCACCCAGCAGAGTATTCACTGCATTCTAAACAAATTGAAACAGTGTTTACTTTTGAAACAGAGTACCCTGGAGAAAAGGAGAAGTCGCATGTTTGAGAGCTCTGGGCCATAAACTCATGAAAGTGGGGAGTTTGATGAGGATAATCTACCCACCAACTTACCTTTACTGCCCTGTCATCAAGGGGAAGCTATTGAACACAAGCACTAAAAAACCTAAGCCGACAAAGGCCCTACATCCCGAGATATCAGTGAACTGCTACGGAGATCGCAGGCGGCCTCATGGGACAAACTAGCAATGGGAGATGAGGGTTCTATTTACTCCTCAGACGATTATCTCTTCGAAATAGGAGCAGAGGCCTTGAGCGCACCACTGTCAGGCCCTAAGCCCAAACAACACGCTACAGACGAGCCAGTCACTGCCAGCCAGCTCAAGTCCCTGTTTGCGTAACAGAAAGCCAACATCGTGGCTGACATGGCCTTCTTTAAGAATGTCCTGGATGGTGCTACCTCCCGCATCGCCCCCTGCTGGAAGCCGCATCGAGCACCAAGGATGGAAAAGAAGCTTGAGGAGCTAGACAAGCAGCAAACAGTGACTGCTCAGCGGGTTGATGCCATAGAAGACCAACAAAGGTGCTGCAACCTCAAAGTCCGAAGGAATCCCAGACTCCGTAGGCCTTCCTGATGTTCCTCACTACATCCGGAGACTAATAGGCCAACTGCTGCCACCAAGACCAAGGGCAGCACCAGCGGGCACATACGCTGATCTAATCATCTGCTTTCAGTCCCTGCAAGATAAAGCTCTTCTTATGCCCACAACCTGGGGTAAGGCCCCTTACTGTTTGAGGGCTCAACCCTGGCCTTGTACCCAGACCTCACCATAGGGACCATCAGCTGGAGAAGATCCCTACAACCTCTCCTACAACACCTTCGGGCAAAGAACATACCATACAAGTGGGGACTGCACAAGCAGCTTCTGTTCACCTACTCAGGTGCCACCTAAAAGGCGCAAAGCCACGTTGAACTCGAAGCACACCTGCGTAGCCAGAACCTGATGGAGCCACTGAGAGCAGCAGGTACAGGCCTAACCGGCTTAAACCACTCCACAGTCCCAGAGTGTCTGTTTAACGATGATCTGCTTATGTTACACTTTTGTCTTACACAAAAAAAACCTTCCACAGTTCTCCTAAACCTGCTGTACTCCTGACGTATGTAATAGTCACTGCTTTATATGCCATTGTACCATATACTATTTTGCTTTACTGTGGAATGACAACAAATAAAGAATAAAAAAAACAAAAACAAAAAAAACCCACAGAATACCTTTTGTAGACTTTGTTATAAAAGAATAATATACACAATAAAAGATGCATGTTGCACCAATACAATAGCAATGATTCTTCTAGTGTCCACTTCAGAAAACACCTCAGTAGTAGAATAAACGTATATAGTGGGATTCTGTATATCCAATATATGTTATACAATAATTAAAGGGAAACTACAGTGAGGGAAAAAAGTATTTGATCCCCTGCTGATTTTGAACGTTTGCCCACTGACCAAGAAATGATCAGTCTATAATTTTAATGGTAGGTGTATTTTAACAGTGAGAGACAGAGTAACAAAAAAGTTATACATTTATTTGCATGTCAATGAGTGAAATAAGTATTTTACCCCTTCAACTTAGTACTTGGTGGCAAAACCAGGTTTGCACACATCTCAGGAAGAATTTTGTCCCACTCCTCTTTGCAGATCCTCTCCAAGTCATTAAGGTTTCGAGGCTGACGTATGGGAACTCAAACCTTCAGCTCCCTCATAGATTTTCTATGGGATTAAGGTATGGAGAATGGCTAGGCCACTCCAGGACCTTAACTTGTTTCTTTTTAAGCCACTCCTTTGTTGCCTTGGCTGTGTGTTTTGTGTCATCGTTGTTGTGCCACCTAATGAAAAGGTGTATGGTGTTAAATCCGTCTACATTACTTCCCTGGATTTAAAAGAGGGGAGTGGAGATAGAGGGAATGGTACTTGTACTTCTGATCTTTTTGTAAATTCACTTTCACCAGATGAGTTAGCTGACGCTCAGGTACCCCATGATTGTGCAGCACTACTGGCACAAAAAAGGAACAGTTTTTTTTGCATGTAATTGGTTCTCCATTATCTAATGCAGATTTTGAGTTTTTTGTATATGGTTCCAGATATGCTGATGAGAATGGTAATTTCCACACTGGATATGCTGTAGTCTCTGCACATGAGGTAATAAAAGCTGAGCCACTCGCTCCTCACTGCTCTGCACAGGAGGCAGAGCTGAGGGCACTCGCTGAAGCGTGTAAAATGGCTACTGGTAAGACTGCTAATATTTATACATACTCTCGCTATGCTTTCGGTATAGCCCATGATTTTGGCCCTATATGGCAGGCTTGTGATTTTCTCACCTCAGCAGGAACTCCAATCAAGAACTCTGCAGCTATGAGTGCACTTATGGACGCTATCCTGCTACCCACTCAAGTAGGCATAATCAAGATGGCAGCTCACGAGAAGATCACAGATTAAATCTCAAGATGAAACCACAAAGCAGATGAAGCTGCCAAGCAAGCAGCAATTCAAGTTTATCCTTCTGCAGGTAATACCTTCCTACAAGTTGTTCTTACAGATGACGCTGTTGACTACAATTTACTGTTGAGCTTACAAAGACAGGCAAGCAAGGAAGAACATGACCTCTGGGGGAAACAAGATGCAGAACCTGATGATGACAGAATTTTGAGGAAAGATAAAAGACTGTGTTTGCCATGAGTGTTATACAACATGATGGCCCAGATTGCCCATGGACCTATCCAAGATGCACATGAACAGATTTTTAGACATTAGATTTTTCTCATGTCTACTAACCTCTCTATGTAAAAACAAACCTACTGTTGGTCGTACCTTAACTTACATTCCAGCTCCGACTTCGGAAGGGTTTTATGATGTTACCTCGCCTAACAAATGAAGGAACTCTCCTCTGCTGATTCTGGTGGTCTCTCAGTCCAAGAGAACCGTGGTGAAGCAATAAATGAAAGTCCCACAGGCTTTGGCTAGCAGGCCTGGAAATACCTTGGACATTTGGGTGACCCTTGGATCAAAAGAGGGGATTGTGATAGAATTTATCTTGATTCCAAGGCTCAAGCTTATAGGTGTCATATAATGATATCCTATATTAAAATTGGCTAACTTGGACTCAGGAAATGCTTGATGCTTAACACAACACTTAAGACAATATATGTCTAGTTCCGGGAAGCAGAGAGCCCCCACCTGAGATGTCTCTTCTCTAATCTTTTTGTTCTTTCTTACCTTGGAACTTATTTGTTATGTGTACGTGAGGTTCATCCCTATGTCTTATCTGTACTCCCTTCCTATTACTGTTCTATGAGTATTTGCACATAAGCACTTACTTTTTAATGTATAAAAACCCAGCTGATGAATAAAACGGCAGAGGCTTCTTTTGAATACCAACAGGTGTCTGGTGTCTAATTCTCGCTTCTCCAGGTGCACTTGTAATAATAATTTGGGCTTCCTCTGAATATAACAAAGATCATTATTTGGATCCACAACATTGTCATTCTGGAATACCCATCCACGACCCATTTTCAATGCCCTGGCTGAGGGAAGTAGGTTCTCACCCAAGATTTGGCTGTACATGACCCCATCCATCATCCTTTTGATGCGGTGCAGTTGTCCTGTCCCATTAGCAGATAAACACCCCCAAAGCATAATGTTTCCACCTCCATGTTTGACGGTGGGAATGGTGTTCTTGGGGTCATAGGCAGCATTCCTCCTCCTCCAAACACAGCGAGTTGAGTTGAGGCCAAAGATCTCAATTTTATTCTCATCTGACCACAACACTTTCATCCAGTTCTCCTCTGAATCATTCAGATGTTCATTGGCAAACTTCAGATGGGCCTGTACATGTGCTTTCTCGAGCAGGGGGACCTTGCGGGTGCTGCAGGATTTCAGTCCTTCACGGCGTAGTGTGTTACCAATTGGTTTCTTGGTGACTATGGTCCCAGCTGCCTTGAGATCATTAACCAGATCCTCCTGTGTAGTTCTGGGCTGATTCCTCAACGTTCTCATCATCATTGAAACTCCACGAGGTGAGATCTTGCATGAAGCACCAGACCTGGTGTAATGATATTGATGTTACAAAGGTTTGGAGTCCAGCAGCCAGATCAACAATGCTTTCTGCCAGAAGAAGGCACTCGTTTCCCAGGTAGATGAGCCCCTGAGCCTTGAGTGGCCCTCTGGTCTTAAGCAGAGATGAGAGACTGGAACAGAAAGATGGTAATCAAAGGAAGGCAAGTGGGAAGGAGAAGCAGCAAAGTCAAACGTTCCAAATTCAGCAACAGGTAGAAGAAACAGAAACAAGCTTGATTATAGCGTACAGGAACCACAATAATCTGGCAAAGGTATAGAGACAGGACGTGGCTTAAATAGGCCAAGAACCAGACACAGCTGAAGAGAGTTGGCACTAATATCATTGCTTGTAGAGTCAAGGTTATCAGATCTCAGGTAAATCTGCAAAAGGCAGGCTGGTGAATTAGTAAGGAAGAGGCTCAGCAGCATGGAAACCAGGGTTCAAAACCCAGCAGAGTCAGCTCCTCCCATCACCCCCACCTCTACAGGTGCAGCCTTCGGATACCTTATTCCCTGGTTTAGCAAGGTACCGTGCATAGAAAGACTGAAGAAGAACAAGAGCATGAATATTATCCACTGGCTCCCACAATCTATCCTCCTCACCATAGCCTTTCCAATGAACCAAGTATTTAAGTTTGTTGCGGAAGATCCTGGAGTCAAGAATTTTTGCACCTCATATTCACCATCCACCAGGGCTGATGGTGGGGCAGGCAAGGCTCGACCAGGGAAATTATTTTCATGAAAAGGTTTAAGCAATGCAACGTGAAAAACTGGGTGTACTTTAATGGAATCTGGAAGGTGACAGCATTGATCTAAACGATGATCTCAAAAGGTCCCATGAACTTATGACCCAATTTATAAAAAGGAATCCTAAGTTTGAAATTTTTTGTTCAAAGCCAAAGCTTGTCATCAACATAATAAACTAAGGCCTCCTTTCTATGACTATCAGCAGCTCTTTTGTAACATTTCTGAGCCTCCATAAGAATCTCCTTCAACTGTTCCAGGGAATCTCGTAAGGCGGTTAGCTGATCAGTGACTGCAGTAATGGAAGTAGTTATTGGGAGACTCACTAGTTTAGATTGGAACCATAATTGGCAAAAAATGGGCTTAGAGACGTGGAGCAGTGTTGAGCATTGTTATAGGCAAACTCTGACGTGGGTAGAAAATCCAGCCAGACATCCTGCAGGTAACTAATATAGCACAGCAAATATTGTTCTAAAGTCTGGTTGGTTCACTCAGTCTGTCCATTACTTTGTGGATGAAAAGTTGATGACAGATTTACATTAATACCAGAATAGAACAGAAATATTTCCAAAAATGAGATGTAAACTGCACTCCTCTGTCAGAAATTACTTCATCAGGAACTCCATGCAAGCAAAATATTTCCCGAATAACTAGGTGAGCAGTCTGATTAGCTGAAGGGAGACCATGACTCATATTAGTTAATGGTCCACAACAACAAGGATAGTAGTGTGTTCCTTAGAAGGAGGTAGTTCCACAATAAAGTCCATGGATATAGATCTCCAGGGACGATGAGGAATCGGAAGAGGCTGAAGCAAGCCAACAGGGGATGATTGAGGAGTCTTATGTCTGGCACATAAATCACAAGAGGACACATACTTCTTAATATCCTCATAATATTTAGGCCACCATAAGGATCGGGAAAGTAGTTCTTCAGTCTTTCGGATTCCTGGATGACCTGCTTGTTTTGCGTCATGGTAGAGATGTAAAACATCCAGTCTCACTGATTCTGGAACACACAGACGATGTTGAAAAATCCAAAACCAAAAAAATCTCCCTTTAACCCCTTAAGGACCAAATCCCTTCTAGAATAAAAAGGAATCATGACATGTCACACATGTCATGTGTCCTTAAGGGGTTAAGAGAGTGCTCCTAATCTCAGCTTGCTACCTGTTTAAAATACACCTGGGAGCAAGAAATCTTGCTGATTGATAGGGGATCAAATACTTATTTCACTCATTGACATGCAAATCAATTTATAACTTTTTTGACATGCATTTTTCTGGATACTTTTTTTGTTATTCTGTCTCTCACTGTTAAAATACACCTACAATTTAAATTATAGACTGATCATTTATTTGTCAGTGTCAGTGGACAAACGTTCAAAATCAGCAGGGGATTACATGCTTTTTTCCCTCACTGGTCCCTCTCCCCTGTGGAGCAAAAGGTGTTTTAAACCCATTCTGTCACTTACCCAATTTCCTCAACACTGGTTCAGGCTCCATCTCTGCCCCTTCCCCATTAACATCAGCCAGCAGGGGGGACCTAAGGGGCATGAGCAGCAATCGCTGCATTCGCCTTAGGACTTCCCCCATTTTGGGTGATGCTGGATTTCTTCATGCATAGATTGAGGACATCCAGCATCAGTTAAGCGACCAAACGTCGCCCCAGAAGTCCCTCTAGTGGTTGTCTGGTAGACCACTAGAGGTGGAGTTAATGCTGGCAGGTAATTATTGCAGTTTATAAAAAACTTCTATAATTATCATTGCAGGGTTAAGAGACCTGGGACACTGCACCCAGACCACTTCAGTGAGCGAACGTGTTCTGGGTGCCTAGAGTGTCCCTTTAAGGACCACAATCACATTAGTTCTCAATTAAGTGAGTGTTGTATTTAGATCCATTTAAAGCACTGTGTGCTGTGCTCACTTTGAGCACTGCACATAGCTTTTCTGTCAGTCTGGGGCCACTATTTGTGCTCCCAACTTACAGAGGGTAGTCTCAGGTATTAAAAGATACCTGGGGGTCCCTGATTTTTAAGGCAGCAGGCTGGAAGCACAGTTAGAAATATTGCAGCTGAGCAATCTCAAAAGATTTATAGGATTACATGAAGCACTAACTTTAAGCACTGCACATAGCTCATCTGTCAGGCTGGAGCCACTAATGTAGCCCTGGCTGACAGAGGGGGCCCTCAGTCACTCCTTGGTACCAGCAGGGATTTTATTGCATGACCTTCTATGCATATTTGTTTTTAAATGGTAGGGTTTCTATGTGTGTTTAGAGCACTTAGTTAACCTATTTAGCATTTAAATGCCTATGCCAATAGCCTTCGAACAAGTAAAATGTATTTTATTTATAATTCACTTATTCCTGCCTGGACCTTTAACAATTGGTTTACCACTGTACGCAGAAATCATTTAAGCTTAATAAATACGTTATGATAAATTAGCGCTTCAGAGCAGGTTTTTTGCCTTCTTTTGGATCAACAGCAACAACATTTGTGAAGAAGGCTGAACTTGATGGACGCAAGTCTCTTTTCAGCTATGTAACTATGTAATACATGCATCACTTTTCACTGCTAGTAAAACTTAAAAATAAGATTAACATAATGGCAGAATGCAGTGTAGAAATCCCAGTTATCATTGGTAGATATTATCTGTAAATAATATTTTTACTTTATCTACTTATGTGTCGGTAGGTCAGGTTGACCGGAATTCACATCTTGAGCAAGGTAAGTTGGGATTTAGGACTACATTTTACATGCTCTTTTTCAGAAGTGCAAAGCCTGTGGAACATAAACAAGAAACATAAAATGTTCTAGTTTACAAGTCCTCCAGGGACACAAAGCAACACCATTATTTGAAGAGAGCATACAATTTAATCCAACATACTACCAGGAACATTTTATATTTTTATCCTGCTCAGTGTTGTGGTCATACTATCGTACTACATTACTTTATTGTAATATATTGCAAATTAGATTTTTCAATAGAGTACAGTATTGCAGTAAAATAATATGTTTTCTTAACGACAAACTCACCAATAGTTAATCTTAGCCTAAAATTTAAGTTTAATAGCTTACTTCCACAGTAGCAGTTTAGTACAATTGTGGTACTAATGCAGATAATTAAAATGATAATACAGTGCTTAAATTATTAATTTAAAGTGATAACTTGAAACAGAAATAAGTAAGAAATAAAATAAAACTCATTGCTGTTCTTTTATTTAAAAAACAAAACAACATTTTTTTAGTTCAAGAGTTTCAAATTGACTTTCCCATATATGTTTTTTTTTTTTTTTATTTCAATGTTTTTATTTTCCATGTTGCAAAGAAATGAGGGTACAGAAAGGAAAAAAAAGGGGGAAACATTTCACATACATAGTGGGGGGGGTCAGGGCTTTGACAAAATGTATTAACATTGTTAAAGTACTGTTACATTTTCGGAGTGAGACAGGTTAGCGAGCATCGAGTCTGGGGGTTAATTTCTGGCCCTGTATTACCTAGATTGCTGTATCAGTGCTATGTCGGCTGTCCTCTGAAGCCTTTAAGATGGTTTTGCAGCCAACTGCCTGATGCAGAGAGTCACTTCAATCTGAGTGTATGAATTAGTATCACATGTTGTCTCTGTTCCATGGACCTGCTCCATGGAAGTCAGACTTACTGTCTCCTCTGTTCCCTAGGTTCTATTCCCACTGTGTTTCCCCGGTCTCTCACAATCCTCCGCCCCTCCACAAAGTCTCGACCGTTAGTAACTGATGCAGTAGGTGAAAATTAAGGGATAAGGATAGGACGGGGTAGGAGGGAGTCCTATAGCCTCTGTCATGCTAGTTTACCCAGTAATTCCACTCTGTTGGAGCTGATTGTTCTGTTTAATATCTCCAGTGTTCTAACCAAGGTTCCCATGTTCGCAGGTATGTTGTACGTTTACCCTCCACCGACCAGTGTAGGTCCTCCATTTCCCTCATACTTTCTTCTCTGGTGAACCATTGTTCCTTATTTGGGATATGGGTTTGGCACCAGTAAACTGGGATTAATGCATTGGCTTCTTCCAGAAGAAGATGTAGTAATTTTTGCTTGTACTTGTGTTGGATGGAGTTTGGCCATCCCAGCAAAACCTGGGATGGGGTCAGTGTATTTTTCAGAGGTAGTATGCCTTGTATGGTCTGTATGATTTGGTCCCAATATGACCTCATCTGTCTGCAGAACCACCATATATGTTCCATGGTCCCCGGTTCCTCCACCCAAAAATGAAAAAATCTATATTAGAAAAAAAGTTTAATTTTTTGCTTTCATGTCTTAATCCAAATGAAACCCTGATGCCACCTTAATTTTGACACAATACTTCAAGAGGACCATATGAAAAAAACGACAAAGAAAAAGATAAAAAAACAGAAAGTGAGAGTAGGCTGCAATATAACAAACACAAACCATGTTTATAAGGTTATCGCCATAGTTACTCTATGAAATGCTCTCACAATGAAGATAGCCTTGTGAATATGTTTTGTGTTTATTATAGTGTAGCTTACTCTCACTTCCTGTTTTTGTTTCTTTGTTTTTTTCTCATATGGTCCTCTCGAAGTATTGTGTCAAAATTCTAGTCTAAAAATACAGAGGAAAAAATAATGAAAGAATGATCTCAAAACCTGTAAAGAGCTAAAAATTGGCAAATTTGGGAGGAATACATGTTACACAGTTATTGTAGGACATTTTTCATGTACAGATCATTGTGAGATTACTACAAAGCACTGGAGAAGTGGGTGGATTCATTCACACACACAGACACAGACACACACAGACACACAGACACACACACACACACACACTGCAGTTTGTACTGCTATGTTTATGATGGTTAATGTTGGTGGCTGTAGACTACATGTGCTAAGATTGCTTAGCATTTTGCCTGGCTAATCATTGTGGGAAAGGTATACCCAGAGACTCCTGCAGTGTAAAGTTTACTTATTACTGCTCTGTTCTTGGCAAACATATACACTCAGTGGCAATTTTATTAGATACACTTCTAGTAATTAGTAGGTTGTTGGTTCATATTGGTATGATATAATCATGTTTGTTATTGTAGATTTGTCAGTTGCAAATCTTCTGTTCTACATTATCACACATCACATTGTATTAAAGGCTTTATGCATACACACAACTACCCAACCACTAACAATTGGCTGGCACAAATGTTGCCGGGATTCATGTTATTTACTTGAATTGTTATTCATTTTCATTCATTGTTTACATGCAAAAATTCCAACTTGGCAGATCAAGCACTTTTCCATACACCATGCTATCATATAGACTTGAAGATTCAGTTTCATCAGAATTGACAGAATTTTGGCAGAGTGACTATTCAGTGGAATAAAACGAATTCCGAACTGCCACATGCCATAATACCAAAGCAACTGAAATGGCTAATGGCTGTGTTGTTTCAGTTGGCAAGCAATGAGTGAGAGGTTAAAGATCAGTTCACGTGAATTTCGTTTGAAACAAAATTATACAACCGAAGTTTGGGCAAACAAACCAAAGCATGCACCAACTTTGGCTTGCTCGAAAAGTTTTTCAATTTCGGAAAAAACTATTCGGTTGTGTCTATTTTTTTTTTTTGGTCTGCACAAACCTAGTATCCAGTTTTGGTGCAGTTGTGTTCAATGTAGCATCAGTTTCATTTTCTTAGCTGATTGTAGTGAAACTGCTGCTATAGCCATTCTACGTCAAAGTTCAATGTGTTGTATGTTTGAAATGCTCTTCAGCATTGTTGAAAGAGAGCTATTTGGGTTAATGTCACCCTTCTATCAGCTTAAACCAATCAGGCTATTCTATGCAGATCTATCTCATTAACAAGGCACTTTGCCTACATAAATGATGCTCACTTCAAGTTTTCCTCAACATTTTCTGTGAACTCTAGAAAACTGTCAGGGAAAATCCCAGGAGATCATCAATTCCTGAGATATCAAAACCACCAAGTCTTCCAACAACTATCAACAACTATCATCACACTGTTGAAGTCACTTGAACCACACTTCTTTCCTATTCTAATGATTAGTTTTAATAACAAGTGGAACTCATGATTGTGTCTACAGGATTTCATTGCACTATCCCTACATTTTGTGTCAACTATTTTTTTTAGCAGTTTAATGCTAAGTAAAATTCCTTGGACTTCCACAGCCTGCTCCCCACTGAATGGTACCAGGGGACTCTATATATCTTAACCACTTTAATGAGGTAAAGCAATTACAGTGCCTACAATGTTCCTTGTGTAACTTGCAGTTGTACCTAATAAAGAGGATACCAAATCTGTTTGGAGGTGCTTTAATCTAAAAATAAGAAACTATATTTAGACATTTGTTAGAAACTTATTTATATTAGTCATTATTTTCATTATCAACCGATGTAATAATCATGAAGCAGCTGGAAAATGAATCAAATAACAAACAGCCTTGATAGCCCTGTGCACATCTGTAGAGACCAGCAGGCATTTATTTCAACAACATTTCATAATGCTTGAATTGAATAAGTGGAGTAAATAACTGAGCAAATTACAGCATAGTGGAGAATAATGGTAAGAAATAGTCAGCTACAAAAAGTATCATGTAATGAGATTCTAAACAGCACAATGCATGGGCTGACCTCAGAATATTCATCAATGAATTTAACCAATTCATGACAAATACAGTCTTGAGAAATCTCTCTTCTGAAACAGTTCAAAATGAGGTTTACCATAAAATCTAGCAGGGCCTATCTTCTTCTGTCTGTACCAAGTATATATTAATACAAACAGTATATCACGTTAGCTGTTCTGGAAACTGAACCAACTTTTCCTAAAATTGGGTAAACAATTTCACAGGTTTTTCAGTGAAAGACCATTCACAGCCAGCCACACAGCTCTGGTCACATATATTTGGTGATTTTAAACACTGCATGTTAGATGTTGTTAATGGGAGTCTTGATGTATGCTGTCTGTGTATATATATATATATATATATATATATATATATTTGTAGTTGGGGCAATTTAGCCGAACAGAGAAATCTTAGCACAATACAATCATAACATCTATGAGTAGGCACCAGTCGGTTGTGGTGTGCCGGAACCGACAGAGCAGTAGGCCTGTAATAAAAGTGGGCCCACCTTAGAGGGTGTTATAAGTAGAGGGAGCGGTGGGATGGGTGACTCGCCAGACCAGCAAAGGTAAGGTGGGAGTGGATTGGCAGCCCTTTTAAAGGTGAACCAAGCCCTCCCACAACTCCAGGCCAAACCTTCAAATTTGTAGTCGGGGCAATTTAGCTGAACAGAGAAATCTTAGCACAATACAATCATAACATCTATGAGTAGGCACCAGTTGGTTGTGGTGTGCCGGAACCGACAGAGCAGTAGGCCTGTAATAAAAGTGGGCAAAAAGAAAATAACCAGAAAACATAATTCGTGAACCAACTTCGTTTATTGAGATAAGTCACAAAAAACTTGTCTTAATTCTTTAACAGGATTGGGTATGTAGAGTGTGTAGGCGGGGGATTTCCATCGCCTCATGGCCTTAATAATATGAGCAGGGACGTGGATAGCAGATGTGGAAGATGCTGCTCCTATACTGAGAGAGTGGCCTGAAAATTGATTGGGGTTTAGGCAGAGTACTGTGTCCGTCGGTGCTGATTTTTGATTGTCTTAGAAAGAGAATATAATGGTCGGTATGTTTCTGGAGATCATTGGTTCTAAGGTAGTCAGGTGTGTTGATGGTTGTGGTTGTGAATTCGCTAGGCCGGAGGAACCCATAGAAAGCAAGATATAGTGCTGTTTTGATAGTGCTATTTGTCATGGGTTCAAAAGGAGATGAATCTAATAGGTTGGATAGAGAGTGGAAGATGTTGTTGTCTATAGGTAGTCTTTGTGAGGGAACATGTGTATCTAATTTTTTAATGCCTTTAAGTAATGTTTTAATTTGGTATGAGGTTAGAAAAGCAGTACTGTTAGGTTGTTGGATGAGCATATAGTGTTGTATGCCGGTAAGGTACAGTTTAATAGTTTTGAAGGATAGTTTAAGGTTAATGTGGCAAAAAGAGGTAAACCCCAAAATCGTCTCTAATGCAAACATGTCGTGAATGTGAAACTCGGTGATACATTTTTTGAATACGTGAAAGGCCCTATCATAAGTGTCCCTAGTGTTTACTGATAGTGCCAAATGAGAAATGTGACGTGCGTGATCTAACAAGGTCTTTAATCCATGATCATGTCTTGGAAAAGAGGTGCAGGTATCGCTCGTCTGGAAGCGTTGGGTAGTGACAAGAGGAAAGCCTGGAAACAAAATCGAGACAAGTGATCAGCAGCGGTGTTTGTGTAACCCGGGATGTGTATGCATGTTATAAAGAATTGACAAGTGGCTGCTACCCATGTGAGACGCCTTAGCAGTCTCATAATGACCAGTGATGCCAACCGGCCTTTGTTCACAATGTGGCATGTAGCCAGGTTATCCGAGTAGCACCGGACCGTGTGGCCAGACCAATATGGTCCTCAAGCAATGGCTGCCGCCACGATTGGGTACAACTCAAATAAAGCCGAGGTGTCAGAAAATTTGGGTAGTGATTCGACTTCGGTCGGCCAAGGGCCCCAGAGCCATTGGTCACTGCAGATGGCGGCAAAGCCTGTGTTAGCTGCGGCATCTGTCCATAATGTAGGTGATGTGTCGGATGGGGGTGGTATAAACATGGTTCGCCCGTTCCAAGAGGTGAGAAAGACCCGCCACATGGGTAAATCAGAAGTTGCATGTACATCTAATGTGATATGTGAAGTGTCCGAAGAAAACAGTGGAAACAAGGATAACAGGTGGGATATAAAAGATCTACCTTGGGGTATGATCCTCATGGCAAAATTGAGCGATCCAAGTAGTGATTGGAGTTCTTTCCGATTGCAATGACCTTGTAGTAGGTAATGTTCAATACTTGCCAGGGTACGCTCAATCTTGTCCTGAGGTAGACTGGCCTGCATGTTTATCAGGTCTAGTTGTATGCCCAAAAATTGCATGTAGGTATAGTGGAAGAGTGTTATTCTCAATCAAGAGCAAATCGTCCAGATAATGGATAACCGAAGGGCACTTGCACACATTTAGTAAGAGCCAACATAGAGCCTCTGCAAACGTGTCAAAAATACGTGGACTGCTTTTGGAGCCGAAAGTAAGTCAGGTGAAAAATAATTCCTCCCTTGCCATTTAATACCGTGTAGATGCCACAGGGAAGGATGTATGGGTAGTAGCTTGAAGGCGTTTACCACGTCTGTTTTACTCACCCATGCTCCCGTACCTGCTTGTATGATGGCCCCTATGGCATAGTCGATAGTGGCGTAGTGAAGTGAAAATTCTTCAGAAGGTATTAGAGAGTTTAGGCTGGGGATAGTGGAGGAGTGTGGTGCTGATAGATCAATTATCAATCTGGGTTTAAGTGAAGTCTTCCCTGTAACCACCCCTATAGGATTGGTTCTCCAGGACGTGAAGGGTGGGGAAAAGAATGGTCCCAGCAGAAACCCTTGCTCCAGCTTAGTTGAGATAAGTGTATTTACCAACTGTGGATCGTCTAATGTGGACTGTAGGTTGTCGCATTCCAGTGTACCGGAGGGTAAATGGACCAACCCGGTGTGAAAACCCTCGGTCATGCCCAAAATAATATATTCAGTGAAATGACGTGAAGG
Source organism: Pelobates cultripes (assembly GCA_933207985.1). Taxonomy (NCBI): domain Eukaryota; kingdom Metazoa; phylum Chordata; class Amphibia; order Anura; family Pelobatidae; genus Pelobates; species Pelobates cultripes. The sequence continues at coordinate 259,300,740 of OW240915.1, read as the reverse complement.
ATGTGGCTGTAAAAGAGATGTCAATAAAGTGACATTCACACATGTGTGATACGGTTTTGGGAATGCTTTATTTGGGCACATGGTTTTGGCCTGGGCTCTAAAACAGTGTGAACACACATGCATCAGTCTACATTAACTATAACCACAATTGCCTGCATTTAAATTATTGCATATCTGAGATTTACCCAGGAATACAATGTCTCTGCCCAGCTTGTCTTTTAATCCCTTGGTAGCTTTAGGAAAGTTAGGGAAAGATTGGTTCTGTTCTATCTCGGCTGTGTTAGGGCAGAGATTAGTGTGATGTGCTGTAGATGCGCATACTGCACATGCAGGAGGCCTGCAAAATGCCTGCAGAATAGCTCAGTGCCCAATTTGCTCCAATTAATGCTTAAATTGAACTGAGCCAGAGCTGCAGCCACCTTTGCAGAAAAGGAACGGTGGTAATCGTAAAAAGCGGTACCGCCGTATTTGTGTCCCAGGTCCACCATCTTGTGCATGTATGCATCCAGCTCTGCTCTTTTCCCTGGGTATACTGAGCAGTACACATTCCTATAAATCCCAAAACCCAGTACAAATTCAGGTATTGACAGTTTTTTATTTAGTCTAGGGTCTCTAGACCTTAGTACGACAGATATATCCCCATATGCAAAAGTCCTATTCTCTAGGACATCCTGGGAGGCTATAAGCAATGACACCAGGTTGACATCCTTGCCTTCCAGAATGTCCTTTTTAAGGTGAGATGGGACCATGTGTGAGGGGTTAATATCTTCGCTAAGAGACCCTGATTCCAAAGTATTACCAGTCATGTCAGCCAGAGGGTGACTGGCCGCAATTGGGTTCATAGCGGTCTGTTTAGTACCACTTGTTTCCAATTTATCCAGTCTGTCATTAATTGTGCTGATGGATGACATGAGCGAGGTCATCATGGCATGAAATGTTGGCAATTGTGTGCCACTAGGGCCTTCCCCTGCATCAGAGTTGTCAGTGCCCGTATTCAAAAGTCTGAACAACTCGGCTTTCCTAGCAGTAGCTGGGAAAGGGATGCTGCGTCTTCTAAGTTCTGCCATGAGACGTGGGATGGTCCATGATCTGAGAGAAGCAGGACTTGCAACGTCTGTTGCAGGAACAGGGGTACCAGGCCTAGCGGGAGTGCAGGGTAGCGAGAGTTTCTCGGGGATATCAGGATTATTAGACATAACTGAAAAATATGAGTAAGCTTAATCAATCACTCTGTAATGTTTTATTTTTTTGGTGGGTACTGGTAAGGCTAGCTAAATGCCAAGCGGCGAAACAATTATACTTATGGATGGTGACAGATGAGTCCCTACTAATTACCAAGCGGCCTGAGGGCGCTACCTATGCGTGGGCCCGAGGGGAACATATGAGGCCACCGAACGTTGTGGCGGGGTGTTGGCCTCTCGGTGGTAGTTAAAGCATAAAATAGATTGGGAGTGACAGGTGAGGCCCTCTCTATGCGACAATGCAAGACGGCTAGCTATGATTTGGCCCGAGGGGCGTATTCCTCCGAGTATGAGGAGAGGGGTGTTGGTCTCGCGGGACCACTAGCCTATGGATTAAGACCAGAAACTTTTACCTAGTTGGGTCATATAGGACCTAGGACCAGTACCCCTCAGAACATGATGGAGAAAAAAAAAATAATGGGTTCTGGCGTAGTACCTGATATGTGAGTCAGGTTGCGCTGTCAAGGTAGAAGTAACCAGGGACTGTAAGAGTCTCGAGATGATTACCTGTTGGATATGAGATTCGATATATGAACGTGTGAATAAACATAGTGTTATGGCCAGATCATGGGCCCTAAAAAAAAACAAGGAACCTACCCGACACTGCAGAGGGTAGATTTAAGGAAATTGACGACGGTTTTCCATGCTTGTAAAAGCTACCGTTTTGAAAGCAAACAATCTAAAAAAGTAAATACATGCTTAACTAATGTAATGTGTATCATTGGACTTCATAACACATAATTTAAACAATAACCAACCTATAAGAAAATTGATACCAATGACAGATTTCACAATTCCCAGTACGAACCACTGGGATGACTCTGTGGGGAAAAACAGATTCAGATAATCAGGACCCATCAACTTGTTTAACAATATTCTTATTCAAAATAGATTTACTGCAATAACATTTGTAACCAGTAGGGGCGAAATTCCCTTGTAGTACTGGCTGAATTCGTGTTTAATACGTGAGTTAGTGTAGCTGCCGAAAGAGCTATGTAGAGTATAGTAACAACCGAATAGATACACCATAATTTACCTGAGAAACCAACCGAATGATGTTTAAGTATGATTTAACCGAATGATATCGTTCGTTAGTTTTAACTTGTGAAACACGCGAATAGCAGAGTGAAGCATTAAGACGAATGCAATAGTAATATGATAGAAAGAACCGAACGTAGATTTGAACCGAACGGGGCACTGCCGTGTAAAGCAGGGGAATTGCAGCGGTTGCTTTACAGCGAGCCTGACTTACGTTTTTTGTGGAGAGGAAGCACTGAGCGAGCTGTACGGACACTGGCGGTGGTAAGGAGAGCCCAGGGAGCCCGGACCAGGAGACCACGAGGGAACAGGTAAGGAAAAATCCAAGATGGCGGTCTGAACCGGAAATAACATTTCAGACTCGCCAGACCAGCGACGGTAAGGTGGGAGTGGATTGGCAGCCCTTTTAAAGGTGAACCAAGCCCCTCCCACAACTCCAGGCCAAGCCTTCAAATATATCAAAATAGATAACTTACCGGCACGCCTGGTTTTCCAATAAAGTAATTTATTGTCACGAATGGTAGATGTTACAGTTCCTGGTTGGAACTTTCATCAGGACACAATGGTGGCGGATCAGGGGGGGTAACGGGGCAATTTCCCCTTCCCCCCCCCGAGATTACAAGGCAGGCTGAGGCTCTTCACTGCCGACTAATGAAGGGCTGGCACTGTCCAAGCACCAGACCTGCAATGTGCCTTCAAGGACCAGAGGGGAGATCAGTGATCTCTCTCCCCGGTCTGCAGGCACATTGCTGGCAGCCGGCACGGGAGGGAGAGAGGATCCGGAGCTCAACCTGCAGCTCCTCCCGGTCCTACTCTTGTGAGCTCCGGATCTCGCAAGAGTGAACTCTAGCCCTGGAGCTCTGAGGTAGAGTTCACTCTTACCACTGGGACCACAAGGGATCGAGAAATGTCCGCCCTCCTTCCTCAGTAAAGGTAAGAAGGGAGGGGGGAACATAAAGTGTATTTATTTTAATAAATAAAAAAACAACAACATATTATTAAAAGCCTCCTGTCCTCCATACACACATTGCCCCGCCCACACACACACTGCCCCCCATAAACACATTGCCCCACACACACACACACTGCCCCATAAACATATAGCCCCCCACACACATACACTGCCCCATCCACACATTGCCACACATACAGTTCCCCCCCATACACACATTGCCCCACAGACACATACAGTGCCCCACACACGGCCCCCCATACACACACTGCCCCATACACACATACAGTGCCCCCCCACACACACACGTCCCCATGCACAGTTCCCTTTACACATATTCAATGCCCCCATTCACACATTGCCCCAACACACACTACCCATACACACACTGCCCACACATACACTGCCCCCACACACACACTGCAAGCCGCAAGCCTCATACACACACTACACCAACCCATACACCGCACTGCTTACACACACACACATTCACACTGCGCCCCTCACACACACCACTGCTCATATGCTCTATATCCCAGCAGACCCCAGGTAAGTTGTCAAACTGTTCTTAAACAGTTTGACTACTTATTCTGGGTGGTGGTCCTGGCACTACTCACACCATAACCACTACACTGGGCTGTAGTGCTTATCGTGCCTGGATTATTTCTTTAACTAATCTATGAGTGCCCCTCCTGAGATCAGGCTCTGGATCCGCCCCTGGGACACAAACATTCTTTAATGAAGTCCTCTTTAATTGTCATAATCAGTGCATTATATTCAGACCATGTTGCTGTTGACCATGTTGGTAATAAAGATTTTAATTAATCTCTTTGTTGTCTCCACATCCACTATAAAATAATCTATTCTTGAATATACTTCATGTGTACGAGAAAAATAGGTATAGTCCCTCTCTTGGGGATGCCATACCCTTCATAGGTCTCGATGCCACTTTTCCTCAGGATGTCACCAAAGGTCCCCGGCGATTCCCTAGCAGAATCTACATTTCCCTTTCCTCTCAAACTATTCCTATCTAAGACCGGATCCACTAATGTATTAAACTCTCCAAGATATATAATCCTTCCTTGTCTGATTCTTTCTACTTTATTAAATAGTTTCTGTATATACCTATTGAGGAAGTGGCTAGGGGCATAAATATTAACTATGGTGTTTATATGGTTATTGATTTCTCCAATAAGAATATGATACTTGCCTTCTTTATCGGTTTCCTGATCAATCAACTTAAATGCAACCTTGTCTGATACAAGAGTTACAACCCCTCTTTTTTTTGCTAGGCATAGAAGAAAGGAAAATGTGAGGGTATTCTTTAGATTTAAGCTGCAATTTATCACATGCACGCCAATGAGTTTCTTGCGCCCCGCATAAATCTATATTTTCCTTTTTTTAGAATTTTTTTTTTAAATGATTCTCTTTTGAGTAGTATTCAACCCCCTTACATTTATGAATGTGAGTTTAAACATGTTAATTCATAATCTGCTTGCTCTCCCTCCACATACCCCTCCCACTCTCCCTGTCTTTCCTTATATGGAATGCATGGCCATCAACACAAAATACGCATACAAACACTACACAAAAAACAAACAAACCCCACAACTTATCCCCCATCCTGAAGGGCCACAAAGTGCCCTCCAAGAGATACATCATCATATAATTGATGTGCCTGTGGTTTAATCTTAACCGCCCATTGCGGTTTATCGCAGGGCATCAAACTGAGATAGAGAGGGATAGGAGAGAAAAAAAATGTGAATCATAATTTAAACAAATCCTTGAGGGGAAACATGCTTAGCTATATAATTGTGTATATGTCTTAACTTTACTCCTCCCTCTCTTCAATTCCCATACTTTTAAAATATTTTGAAACTTATGTTCCATTGGCAAAAAAAAAAAAAAAAGTCTAAGCATCTTATATCCTTTTTCAAAAAGGATAACATATCACTAGAACCATATGATGGGGACCACCATACAAACCATAATATACCTTTAAAACTAAAAACCCATATTATATATTACCATCCAGAACTTTGAAATCTTGTAAATACATTCCCCCATGTGTACCTCTTTATATGTCGTATGTGCTATGATGCAAAAGAGAAAAAAATAAAAAATAAAATAAAAACAAAAGTTCTCCTCCCCTCATAGGGAAAGCAACAGGCAGTCAAGGAGCGACAACAACTTTTTCTATTTTGTTCTCTTTTAACACATCTTTTCACCTACTCATTGTTGTAAACTTTTTGGTTCGTTAAAATTTTTCGTCTTGCCTTTATACATTAATCTAAGACGCACTAGGAAAGTCCATGAATATTTTATCATATTATTGCGTAGAATTAAAGTGTATTCTGAATCTTTTTCTCATGCAGTTCTTGTTGCTATGGAGAGATTGTTGAATATCTTGATTTCTTCGTACTTTGAGCCTTTTGTTGATTTTGTTCTCATAGCTATAGATCTGTCAAACTGAATTCTAAATGATTGTGAACGAACATTAACTTCTCTAGAGACATGATCAGGAAGTCTGGCTGCTTTAGGAATCCTGTGAGCTCTTTCCATAAGGTGTGCTTTATTCTCCATCTGTATACCAAGAAATTGGAAGAATTCTATCAAGTACGCCTCTAAATTACTTTGTGCTATATTTTCTGGTATTCCTCCTTCTGGATCTGTCCTCTAGATCTATAATTTTTTATTTTAGGTGATCAATTTTTTTTCTCCAGAGATAAGATTTGTTCTACTTTTTCTTCTAAAGCACTGAATTTGTTTATCATTTTGGATATTTCTATTTTAAATTCTTCCTATACAGTGTGCTTTACATGCTTAAATTTTTCAAACTGAGTATTTAGACATGCATTAAAAAAAATCTTTTTCCATAAGCTGTGATTCTATTATTGGAGTACTTTGTGTCTCTCTAAGATTCTTTTGGGAATTGATCGTTAATATCTTCAACCTTCCCATATCGCGATGTTTTGTGGTGACTAGTTCTTTTTTCCATTTTTTCATGTGGTGAGAATTTTTTTGAGAAAGCTGCTTTTCTGTTTTTTGTTTTTTTTAAATCTGCTTTCTTCTCCCTCTCCCCCTCCCCCTCCTCCCCACCCCCATCTCCTTTCTTCCACCTTGCTTTGGCTCATTTTTTTGGACATGGGTGGAAGGAGGCAGGATATATATCCTTATCAGTGGTATACACCCAAAAACACTTAAAAAAAACAAAGATTTCCCCCTTTTCCATCCTTCCTTTTTTCCTTCTCCAGAACCTCTTCCTTTTTCACTGTTTAGTGAATATCACCCTTTAATTCGATATTTTATATGAGACACGGTTTATATTCTTCCTTTATCTTCTCTTTTATTTTCTTTAATTTATTTGAAAAACTATTAAGTAAATTATACACTTAAACTCATATTGATCTTTCAGTTTAGCTAGTATATAGATGACTGTATTAAGAAATGACCATTGTCCCAGCACAATATATGTTTTTAACAAGTACTTGCAGTTCTCTTTTGCATGTGGCTTCTCTTATTTCAGGTGCTACAATTATTGCCTACCAGATTCCAGACTGTTATTCCAATATCTTGCGAGCTCCTGCCTTGCTTCTGACTTCCCAGCACTTTACACCTTATCTCCGATTCTAAGTAGCTCCCCTTCTCCTCCTGTCTCTCTGCTTTCCTCAGCGTTTTTCTCATTCGAACCGCCTTTCCTGGTTCTCGCTCAGTTCGCGCCCTGCATACACCGCGTGACGTGAGCTGCGTACGTCCTCACGTCATCGCTCCACCCCCATCCAAAACTTATATATGCAAATTCATATATTTATTTGTTTTGATACCTGCTGTATAGGAGCTCTGATTTGTTATCAGGAATACCAACTCAGTGAAATTTCTACAAAGAATTGTTCTATTGTCGCTCTGATCTCTACTTAAACATTAATATTTTTCCGTGGTATGCATAACATTTGTTTTTGTTCCCTCTGTTTTTGCGATTGTTTCCTCTTTATGTTACTTGAGATTTTGTTTTGTTATTATCTATAAAACTGCACAGATTTCCGGGAAAAAACAAATTTCTCTTATCCTTCGTAAATTACTATTTTTAAGTGGCACTTACTGTTAGTAATATATATGATATTTAATAACTGCAGCATTTCCAGGTTTGATTCTGCTACAATTATATGTTAGTTTTGTTTGTTCAGAGAATTCTACATTTACATTTTTTTCCCTTTTAGAAAACTATTGAAAATACATTTAATTTGTAAACATTTCCCATATGTGCTATTTGTTCATAAAGAGAATGAATATTCAGTTATTGGCAGTGACTAGATATTTTTTTTATCATACTGCTAATCGAACAGAATCCACTAAAAGACAGGTAGCGTTATGCTCAGCCAAAGTTGTTTACCACTATGCATCTGTCCATTTCGAAAAATAGCTTTGTAAATGTCTTTGAAAATGTTTTGTTTAACATGATAGAAATAGAAAAGTAAAAATCCTGGCTCATAGAACCCATGGATATAGAAACTGAATATAACACTTGGAACAACAGTCATTTCTGCATAACAATTGCTAAAGATTACAATGCAGCACATATATTTAGAGCCACTATAGTAGAAAATATATTCATTGTTCCTTCAACTACTTATGGCCATTTATCATTCCAACACGGAGTACAGACATCTTTTGATATTTTGCTATTTACACAAAACTGTATGGAAAGGTCATTACTTAAAGAGGTGCACTATAAAAAAAAAAAAATGATATTGTTATTTACCATTCCCTAAGCACATTTTATGGATTCAATGGCTACTCACAGACCTGGATTCTAGGTAATCTTGGTAGACCGTAAGACTTAAGACTTATGCTGCTAAATGCTAAAGCACTTAGTAAAATGGTGAATTTTATTGACAATATTTCAGTCTTTTGCAGAATGTATATAACCTATCACTTATTCTAGCTGTGTCTATATTTCATTTATTGAATATTATATAAGGCAAGGTTAAATTTTGTTAAAAACAATCTTGGCCGATAGAATTTTGAATTCCTTTTTCCGATTTTAATTCTCATGACTATGTTATGTGTTAGCATTATAAAATATTCCAATTACAGCTGGTGATAAAGCTCAATGGATGAGGTTCAAACCGCAGTATTTTGCAATAGCAGGATTGTTTTCAGGCATGATGAAAGCTGCCTTTACTGCTCTGAATCTGGAAAAATAGGAGGACCTAAAGTTTGGTAATAATTACTTCTAGATACTATTCTGTATTTTAAAGCTTACTGTATCTTTCTTTGTTAAATGTTTTAAAATTATAATAACTAGATTTGTGGATGCCTGGAAAGTTTGGCTTGGCAGGGTAATTTTTTCCAAAATGTAAGTTTTAATCTTTGTCAGGGTTTACCTGAGGTGGGAGTCCGGTAGGCAGAGATTTGTGCTCACCCTTGCAGATATACACAGTCCAATGTGATAAGGTTAGAAACCCCAAGGACCGTGAATCTGTGCACAGGGGCTGTGCATGAAAGGTGCTCCAATTCGCAGTACAGACAAGGACACAAGCAGAAGGATTATCAAGGATAAGTCAGAGAATGCCAAAAGTCAGGATAATCAAGGAGGAAAACCAAGGTCAGGAGCCGAGGTCAATCTGGAGAACAGTTTTTCAGGCGACAAAACAGGAACAACACACAGTCACCAGAATCAAAGAACTGACAATGTTCTCATGGAGAGGCAGGCTTAAATACCTTGCTAATGACCCATAGGCGTGCGCACCCTATTGCATTAGGGTGTGGACGCCTAAAGCACAAACACACGCCTCATGTATATGTTTATATATATATATATACATATATATATATATATATATATATATACATATATACACATACACTGCTGTGTGTGTGTGTGCTGTTAGTGTGCTGTGTGAGGGTGGTGTAAGTGTGCTATGTGTGAGGGTGCTATTTGTGAGCTGTGTATGAGGGTGCTGGTAGTGTGCTGTGTGTGAGGGTGTAAGGGTCCTGTTAGTGTGCTGTTTGTGTGATGTGTGTGTGAGGGTGCTGTTTGTGCTGTTTGTGAGAGGCTGCTGTATGTGTGTAGGTGCTGTGTGTATGTGTGGGTGCTGTATGTTTGGATGGATTGTGGAGGTGGGGGCAAATTAGTTCCCATGCTTTCCTGCAGGACTCAATCCACAGGCGTGCCGCGGGGATTAGGGTGTGCCCAAACACACCCGGCACACCCCGTGCGCACGCCTATGTAATGACCTATCTGCCTCAAGTGGACATAGAGAGACAGGAACAGCCACAGGTAAAGTAAAGCCCCCTGGTGCTGCAGACAAGGCAGGATAGGACATCAGGCAGAAACATGAACAGAAGTGTGGCTCAGAGACAAGACAGCAGGACTAAGGCAGCAAGAGTCTAGAGTTCAAATCCATTTTTTGGCACCTGTGGAATGGCCACTCCTGGCCGTCTTGATGTCACGGTAAGAACCGTGACACTGTTTGAGTCCGATGCATTTCTGTGTTGGTTCAGTTTGGCTGAGATTATCCATGAAATAATATTCAAGGGAAAGAAAATGATAAACCAAAAAAGGATGTGAAAATGGACCAATCAGTGTACTGCAAAATATGTACATAATATAAATAATATGATTATTCTTTATATATTTCGCTGTACAGTATATATTATGCAGTACACTGATTGACACACATTTTCCTGCCATTTTATTAACAGGTCAAAAGAGGGAAACAGAGGAGGAGTGACGAAAGGTCCATATTTGTATATTATATATTTATATCAATATTTACAGTTGCAAGAAAAAAAGTATGTGAACCCTTTGGAATGATGTGGATTTCTGCACAAATTGGTCATAAAATGTGATCTGATCATCATCTAAGTCACAACAATAGACAATCACAGTCTGCTTAAACTAATAACACACAAAGAATGAAATGTTGCCATGTTTTTATTGAACACACCATGTAAACATTCACAGTGCAGGTGGAAAAAGTATGTGAACCCTTGGATTTAATAACTGGTTGAACCTCCTTTGGCAGCAATAACTTCAACCAAATGTTTCCTGTAGTTGCAGATCAGACGTGCACAACGGTCAGGAGTAATTCTTGACCATTCCTCTTTACAGAACTGTTTCAGTTCAGCAATATTCTTGGGATGTCTGGTGTGAATCGCTTTCTTGAGGTCATGCCACAGCATCTCAATCGGGTTGAGGTCAGGACTCTGACTGGTCCACTTCAGAAGGCGTATTTTCTTCTGTTTTAGCCATTCTGTTGTTGATTTACTTCTATGCTTTGGGTCATTGTCCTGTTGCAACACCCATCATCTGTTGAGCTTCAGCTGGTTTTGGTGTCCTGGCCAGTGTAAGAAGTCAAACCATTACTAATGTCAGAGAGCCAGAGGTTCTTAAGCAGGAAATTCTCCTGCAGTGCTAGCTAAGCACTGCACTGCATGTGTCATTGACTGAGAGTAATTAGTTCTCAAACAAAGCTAATGGAAGTCCCTGATTAGGAGCTTCCAGCTTTCTTGTATTAATAGTGGAGGTGGGGAAGGATGCTGAGCAGACCACAGGCAAGAAATGAAACCATTAAAATTGATTTACTGCTTACAGTTGGGGGGCACCATTGCTGTAACAAGCTGTAGTGGTTATGTTGACTGGAGTGTCCCTGTAATTACCCTCTCTTGAGTATTGCTGTGTGGGGGAAATCTTATTGGGTTTCACCATTATTTAATCCATGTTAACACAAGTTAGTGAGTATTATTGAAATGGGAAAGCCATTACATTCACAGTGGGCAGATTTGTATGTCAATGTCTTCTAATCATGATGTATACACTGGTCAGCCACAACATTGAAACCACCTGCCTAATATCGTGAAGGTCCCCCTCATGCTTCCAAAATAGCTTTGCTGCATCAAGGCATTGACACCACAAGACTTATGAATGTGTCATGTGGTATCTGACACCAAGACATTGGCAGCAGATCGTTTAGGTCCTGCAAGTTACAAGGTGGATCGGATTTCTTGCTCTAGCAAATCCCACAGATTCTCAAGAGGATTGAGATCTAGGGAATTTGGAGGCCAAAGCAACACCTTGAACTCTTTGTCACGTTCTTCAAATCATTCCAGAACATTTTTTGCAGTGTGGCAGGATGTATTATTGGGCTGAAAGAAAATACCATTGCCATGAAACAGTGTATGTGGTCCTCAATAGTCTCTAAGTAGTAACCTCCACCTGAATGCCAGCACCCAAGGTTTAAAGCAGAACATTTGCCGGAGCATAACACAGCCTCTGCCAGCCTCCCTTCTTCCCATAGTACATCCTGCTGCCATATCTTCCTACATGGACATCAACCTGATCTAAAAGAAACCATGATTCATCAGACCTAACAACCTTCTTCCATTGCTTTATGCTCACATCCCCATTGAAAGCACTTTTGTTAGTGGACATGTGTCATCATGGGCAATCTGACTGGTCTACAGCTACACAGCCCCATACGCAGCAAATTTTTATCATGGCCAGCATTATGTTTTTCAGCAATTTGAGCCACGCTAACTCTTCTGTGTAATCGGACTAGATGTTTTAGCCTTCACTCCTTATATACATCAATGAGCTTAAGACCATGATGCTGGTTTAGTGGTTGATTTTCCTTGCACCACTTTTGGTAGGTACTAACCAATGCATATCAGGAACTCACCGCATAGCTTGCTGTTTTGTCAGGGGGTTTAATGTTGTGGCTGATGAGTGTACATTTGGCCTTAGGTAGAAAACAAGCTTTTATGTTTTGACCAGAAAATCTTTAGCAGAACAGATTGATGTATTTAGGACTCTTTTTCAGAATCAGTTTTCCAAACCAGTGTCCACTTTTTTTCTTTGATTTCACCATGGCTCTTAAATTGTATTGATTTATTTATTAAATTTATGAAATACATAAAATATAAATAAAGCCATCTCCTGGGATTCTCTTACTACTCATAAAACCCTCGAAAACTGGGACTGCTTGTTATTCACCTCACAATCAGAATCTATTTTGGCTAATCCCAGTTATGTAACATTTTTTCTCCTTCATAATGCTTTTTTCTAACAGTATTTTACTCTATCCTATCTACTTTAAATGAAACCTTTTTTTATTAAAAAAAAGAATAATAGGAATTGTATCACAGTTTTTTTAACTACTCTGTGTTATATGTTGCAGCATACATTTCTTCAAATCATTTCTACGAAAAAATAGCTCTTGGCAGTGAGTGATATAATCTACCTATCTGCCTATCAATTCAAAGTGATGAGCTGTTTAAACATTCCATTACACAGGATAATGGAATACTGGTTTGGCCAACATGCCCATACTTAATTCTACCTGCCCAATAATCCTTTATTCGGTTTTATTAACCCCTTAAGGCCGACATGCGACATAGCACGTCCACGCCGTCCTATTCACTTATCTTGTCATTCCAGACACTCCCCCTGCTGGCACTGCTATTAACGGCTATTTCATCCATGTGATGGTGACGTCAGCAGGGGGACTCCGTGGGATACCAGGTAAGTGCCCCCATCGCCGGCAATCGCAATGGGGGCACTTACCTGGTATCCCAGGGAGTCCCCCTGCTGACCTCACCATCACATGGATGAAATAGCCGTTAATAGCAGTGCCAGCAGGGGGAGTGTCTGGAATGACAGGTAGTCCCCCTGCTGCCTGAAATAAATTAAAATAAAGTTAAAACACAGTTTAAAATTAAATAATATATACTTAGATCATATATATAAACGGAAAGATAGATAGCACTCCACGGTCTCGAAAAAGTAAAAATTAACTTTTAATGCTCCAAGTTTAAAAAATCAACGTTTCAGTCTGAATCTTCAGACTTTCATCAGGACGTCCTGATGAAAGTCTGAAGATTCAGACTGAAACGTTGATTTTTTAAACTTGGAGCATTAAAAGTTAATTTTTACTTTTTCGAGACCGTGGAGTGCTATCTATCTTTCCGTTTATATTTCTGCCAGATTAAGCACCAGGCACTTAATTTCAATTTACAGAGAGTGCAACACTGCTTGTATTTTGTTAGATCATATATATATATATATATATATATATATATATATGTATTATATATGTGATCTAAGTATATATATATATATATATGATCTAAGTATATATATATATATATATATATATACACACACATACATACGCATACATTGTCTAAGTGTATTTTAATATTAATATATATATTAATTAATATCAAAATACACGTAGATTGAAATTAAATATATATATAATATAAAATAAATAAATAACTATATAAATACGTTAAAAACAAAAAATAAAAAATTAAGTAATTTCATTCTACCTGTATTTTGATATCAATATATATATATATATATATATATATATATATATATATATATATATTGATATCCAAATACACTTATAACTAAATAATATATATATCTATATACATAAATATATGTATATATAACTATATATATACGTATATATATATATAAATAGTTTTAAAAAAATTATATATATATATATATATATATATATTTTTTTTTTATTTTTTTTCAGGTCCCAGCACTCTATGTTCCTGGTCTTTTTGTGCTCTGGTGCACAATCTCCAACCAAACTATATATAACTAGTAGAGAGCACTCTGGAATCTTGATAAAGTAAATTCAAACTGCTGCTTTATTAAGCAAACACAGTGATAAACACAATAGTCGACGTTTCAGTCTATCAGTCTTGAAAAAAGTCTGCATAGACTGAAATGTCGACTATTGTGTTTATCACTGTGTTTGCTTAATAAAGCAGCAGTTTGAATTTACTTTATCAAGACTCCAGAGTGCTCTCTACTACATATATATATATATATTTTAATTCTACGTACATGTTTCTGTAATAATTTTACATAATTAAGTCATTTTATTAATTAAAATTTGCGGGACCTGCCTGATAACCCAGGCAGACCGTTCAGATAATTTAATTTGCTAGCACTATATTTAACCCTGTGCCTTTCCAAGACACCATAAAACCTGTACTTGAGGGGTAATGTTTTACTCGGGAGACTTCGCTGAATACAAATATTAGTGCTTCAAAACAGTAAAATGGATTATAACGATGATATCATCAGTGAAAGTTAAATTTTACGGTTTTCAAACACTAATATTTGTGTTCAGCAAAGTCTCCTGAGTATAACAGTACCCCTCATATACAGGTTTTATGGTGTTTTCAAAAGTTACAGAGTCAAATATAAGGCTTGTGTTTCAGTTTTTTCCACATTAAAATTAGCCAGATTGGTTACGTTGCCTTTGAGACTGTATGGTAGGCCAGGAATGAGAATTACCCACATAACGGCATACCATTTGCAAAAGTAGACTGTCCAAGGTATTGCAAATGGGGTAAGTCCAGTCATTTTTAGTAGCCACTTAGTCACAAACACTGGCCAAAATTGGCATTCAAACTAGTTTTTTGCATTTTTCACACACAAGCAAATATTAACGCTAATTTTGGTCAGTGTAGCTAAGTGGCTACTAAAAAAGACTGGACATACTCCATTTGCAAGACGTTTTTTAAAATACTAAATGCCTTTTTTTTTATGAGAGTCACTATAATAAAAGATAGTCTAGGTGTAGGGATATCTTTTTTTTCCAAATATTTTTATTAATACATTTTTCAATAACAATACAAAAAATATATAATAACTATAACAAAAACAGGAGATATATAATGAATGTACATCATCCAATAATAATCGTCAATATATATTCAATCATTACTGTAATAATAAAATATAGCAGTTGTACAATTAAAATATCTTGTGTGTCTTAAGAAATTTGTATGTTTACATAAAAAAAAAATCTAAATAATGATATTTTAGCTTCCGGTCTAGTGCCAGTCTAAATAAATACTTTTTTAAGCCATAACGGCTCCTCCCAGAGTGTCCGTTCATGTCTCAGTGAGTTGACAGCAGGAGAAGGAGGGACAAATTTAGAGAAAAACTCGGGGAGAAATGGTTATTTGTTAACCTGTACCTTGGATAGCAGGTAAGATATTTACTGCAGCCAGAAGAAAGGGATTGGTGGTTTTGAAGAACACAAAATACAGGTAAATCATATCCTTGCAGCCATCAGTCATTTATCCATAACTGGAAATGTGAACGTTGACCATTTTATGTAAGATGGAGATGTGTATATAGAAAACAACCAATAGATGGAGCACTATAAAAAAAAAAAAATGGTGTCAATTTTATCGAACAATAGTTATTTGTGTGATTACAGACAAAGCAATAATTTAACACCTTGATTCATGTCTGAACATTATTATATAACTTTTAAACATAGTCTAATACAATAGTGTATGCTGTTCTTTACATTGAATATTTTTAAAGTAAGGATTAAAAGAAGTTGATACTTTACAGAGCTTTAGAGGTGGTTCTTATATTTAAGGTACGTCAATAAAATGTCTTCTTTCTTGTACTCTGTTTAGTGAAATAAAGCATAGATAACATATAACATTGTCATGTAGTATCAAAAGTAAATTATTTCATTATTGGTTGTAGCTATTCATTTACCAATGATGGCAATACAATATCTAAGAAAAATTATTGCAAAATATGTTGTATCTATACACACCTAGTTAAAACTTTTCCATTAATAGTCCCTTAACAAGCACTTATGATTATGCTGCTTTAATCAATAATGTAGAGCAACCGGCCTTCATTAGCCAGCCCAGAAATATAGCTTCTGTTGGGTAATGTGAGTTCTGTTGAAATTTGACATCTGATACCAGAAAGTATAGCATGCTGACACCACACAGCCAATGGCAGCACGGTTGCACACTCCATACTGATTTTGTCCTTCCCTCAGTTCACTATCCCCCTCCGTTTTAAATTGTAATTAACTATTAATGACATTTGTGTTTGTAATGATCAATTTGGGCCATGCTTTATACTGACATTGAAACAACTCAGCACTTATGATGCATTACAATCATAATCAGAAGACCGCAGGGGAGCCATACCAATGAATAGTAGGTAGTATTTTTTTTTTAACTTCTGAGCGTACGTCGTTTTCTTTGCTATGTAGGTTTTTCCACTGTTTATCGTACACACTTCTAAATCTGCATAAAAACTAAAACCAATACTCATCTAACTGGAAAGTGTATTTTAAATGTGCATAGTACAAACCAGCATAAATAATATTAAAAAAAACAATTACTCAACTGTACTATGAACTGAGCACATCAAACATGTCTATATAATATTCCAATGGCATCCCGATAACGAGTGTTCTTTTATGAATGCATTTTAGACATTAAACAATAATGATAATTAAATTGAACACATTTAAGATTTAGATAATTGTTGTAGTCTAGACTAATAGGAGTCTAGATATATTATGAATGCACGATGGGCAAATAGATAAGTAAATCATTACTTTTGCACAGCTCTTACAATCCATTAAAGAATACAATTGCTCTTGTATGACAAAAGCTTAGCATGTGTTTGGGTTTCAGGAGATATAATAATTACATATTCTATATTCCAGCTAAAATCCTAGCTCTCTATTAATTATTGCCATTGTCCAATTATAAATACCTCCTGGAAAATTACCAAGATGATTCTTGTCACAACTATGCTTTAAAGTATTCATTTTATAAAAAAAATATACTAAAATAATAATATTTGTGTAATTATAGTTTTGGCATTCGCTAGAAGAACATTAAAATGCAATTATTCTATTGCTTGTGTTGAGTAAGCCAAATTCAGTTTATTTTAAATTGCTGAATAAAGTAATTTTAGAATTTGCTGGACAATCTATCATGGCTGCCATTGTATTTCCAGATGAAAAGAATGAAAAAGTTAGATGTAACGCACACTGCAGCCTCTGAATTACATGACGCTGAAAATGTATTGACTTTAGTTGCAATGATTTAATTTGAGTGTTTGATAATTTTTTATCTAATTAATTGAAACAATCTATTATACTGCCATGTCAGTGTTTTATGATACCAGAGACACAAAACAAATCTTTTTAAGGATGACAGTTTTTCAATACTACAGGAAGACGGTTGCACTAGTTTTGCCACAATGCAGGATCTTGAGCTTCTAAAATATGTCAGCACATTGTTACATGATGTATTTCATGTTCATAAACAGCAGTCAGGAGATAAGGGATGGCATTATAGATTCAAGATCATGCATAGGATGTTATTTTCAGGTAAATGTTTTTTAAACTTCCTTTTTTAATTAGATTTTCAAAGTACATAATAGGAAACAGAATGGACAAGGAAGAAAACAGATAGTTAAGGGGATTGTGTATAATGTTGTATACTGTCAGATGAGTGACAATTTATACTTGAAATAAATATACCATAGACCCAAATATTACATCATAAATATTCAGATGTGGAGTTGGCCATTTTATCTAGCACTAAAATTTTCTGGCACATTCAGGTTTTGTCCATGATGTGATGTTTCGGTTTTGACTAATTTTGTCTGTGTAATTGTTATGGGAAAAATGATTTGGTCAAACCAGAAAGGAATGAAAGTTGACAGTGAATTGTAAAATATAATTATTATGTATATATTTTGCAGTAGACTAATGCATTTTCACACCATTTAGCTCACAGATCAAGCAAGAAGTAACCAATTAAGAGAAAAAAAAGAGTGGCAGTAAAAAAATGATTTATGTATTATATATGTAGAAAATATATAATATATAAATGTAGCTTTGTTTCTACTGTTCCTTCTCCCCCTCCCCTCTATTTTCTATCTGTGGATACAATTAACATTAGGTGCTGTCCATCAACCATCAGTTTTCTTTTTATTACACCAATCATCTTTATTTTTGGCACCATGGATGGAACTCCGTTTTATATCTGAGGCTGGAAACTGTCAGGATTACAGTATGATCCAGCACATAGAATTGTGTAACACAGAGGACTGATAGGTAACGTATACCAGACCTTAGAATGGCCGCACTAACGTACCAAAGAATAGCCAGGAATAGCCGAGGTCAAGGGAATAGTCAGGAATAGCCGAGGTCAAGGGACACAGAAAGATTCCCCGCCCCCAGCACCAGTTTGGCTCCGCCTCCAATTTTGCTTAGCTCCCCCCCACTTTTCCTCCATGCGGCCAGTTTATCAGCTGTTTGCTTGTGTGAGCTGTACTGGCCACACGGCACCCTAACTACCATGGGGCACTGTGCGGCCACAGCTCACACAGCCCCCTCCAGCCAGGGCCGGTGCAAGGATTTTTGCCGCCCTAGGCAAATGTAAAGTTTGCCGCCCCCCATGTGACATCACAATGCCCCACCCATATGATTTGCCATGTTATCTAACGCCAGTGCTGCAGTGCCGCCATGTTTACATTAAAAGGCCTGCAGGGTCAGGCTATAGACACCAGAACCACTACATTAAGCTGCAGTGGTTCTGGGGACTATAGTGTTTCTTTAATATGAGGTAAATGAGAGATTAGTGCCACGAATAATATACTAGATTGCCTACTTACAACCAGATGAGGATGATGATGGGCTCTAGCTGCAGTCTGGCGCCACTGGTCTGGTGTAGAACAGGCTCTCTGGAGGCAGTTTGTAACTGTGGTCACAAAAATCAATGTTCTGGGAGAACAGGAAGCAGCTCCATTTTTTGGGGGCCCTTTACACAGCTCAAGGTCTGGGTCCCAGGGTCCATCTTCATGTTCCACCAATGAGTTTGTTCACAGGGGGTGGAGTGTGTAGGGGATGTCCTGATATGTGTGTAAGGAATGCATTGTGTGAAATTGTGTTTGTATGTGTAAGGGCTGCAAGGTGTGTTTCTGTGTATGTATGAGATGCATTGAGTGTGTGTAAGGGGTGCATTGAGTGTGTGTAATTAATGCATTGTGTCTTTCTGTGTGTGTAAGGGATGCATTGTGTGTAACGGTTGCATTGCTTGTGTATGTGTGTCTGTGTGTGCAATGCAGTGTGTGTAATGCATTGTGTGTTTTTCTGTGTGCAAGGGGTGCATTGTGTGTGATGAATGTCAATCTCTCCCCCCTCCAATTTCCTTCTCTCTCCCCCCTCCCAATTTCTTTCTTTCTCCCCCTCTCCCAATCTTTCTTTATCCCCCCTCCAATTTCCTTCCTCCTTCCCAATTTCCTTCTCCCCCTCCCAATTTCTTTCTTTTCTGTACTTGGACCCATTCTCTTTATTATTTTTATTAGTGATATTGCCGAAGGTCTTGATGGTAAGGTATGTCTTTTTGCTGATGATACTAAGATATGTAACAGGGTTGATGTTCCAGGAGGGATAAGCCAAATGACAAATGATTTAGGTAAACTAGAAAAATGGTCAGAATTGTGGCAACTGACATTTAATGTGGATAAGTGCAAGATAATGCATCTTGGACGTAAAAACCCAAGGGCAGAGTACAGAATATTTGATAGAGTCCTAACCTCAACATCTGAGGAAAGGGATTTAGGGGTGATTATTTCTGATGACTTAAAGGTAGGCAGACAATGTAATAGAGCAGCAGGAAATGCAAGCAGAATGCTTGGTTGTATAGGGAGAGGTATTAGCAGTAGAAAGAGGGAAGTGCTCATTCCATTGTACAGAACACTGGTGAGACCTCACTTGGAGTATTGTACACACTACTGGAGACCGTATCTTCAGAAGGATATTGATACCTTAGAGCAGTGTTTCCCAACCCAGTCCTCAAGGCACACCTACCAGTCCAGGATTTAGGGATTACCCAGTTGTGTCTAAGGTGTTTTTACAAAGAAGAAAAAAACACCTTAGACACAACTGGGTAATCCCTAAATCCTGGACTGGTAGGTGTGCCTTGAGGACTGGGTTGGGAAACACTGCCTTAGAGAGGGTTCAGAGAAGGGCTACTAAACTGGTTCATGGATTGCGGGATAAAACTTACCAGGAAAGGTTAAAGGATCTTAACATGTACAGTTTGGAGGAAAGGCGAGACAGAGGGGATATGATAGAAACATTTAAATATATAAAGGGAATCAACACAGTAAAGGAGGAGACTATATTTAAAAGAAGAAAAACTACCACAACAATAGGACATTGTCTTAAATTAGAGGGACAATGGTTTAAAAATAATATCAGGAAGTATTACTTTACTGAGAGGGTAGTGGATGCATGGAATAGCCTTCCAGCTGAAGTGGTAGAGGTTAACACAGTAAAAGGAGTTTAAGCATGCGTGGGATAGGCATAAGGCTATCCTAACTATAAGATAAGACTAGGGACTAATGAAAGTATTTAGAAAATTGGGCAGACTAGATGGGCCGAATGGTTCTTATCTGCCGTCACATTCTATGTTTCTATGTTTCTATGTTTATCCCCCCTCTCCTTATTCTCCCCCCATCTCTCCTTAATCCCCCCATCTCTCCTTATTCCACCCCCCAATCTCTCCTTATTCTCCCCCCATCTCTCCTTATTCCCCCCATCTCTCCTTATTCCACCCCCCCAATCTCTCCTTATTCCCACCCACCACCATTGTTGTAGCGTGGCCGAGCCCTCTATTGTGCTGTGTAACAGGCCCCAAAAAATTGAGCTGCTTCCTGTTTGTTGATTTTTGTGAGCACTGATACAAATAGCCTCCAGACAAGTGAAGCCAGACTGCAGCCTGAGCCCATCATCATCATCTTGTTCTCATTTGGTGGCAAGTAGGCAATCCCTTATACTATTAGTGGCACTAATCTCTAATTTACCTCACATTAAAGGGACTCTATAGTCACCAGAACCACAACAGCTTAATGCAGTGGTTCTGGTGTCTATAGCCTATCCCTGCAGGCTTTTCTGCCTTTAAAAAAAAAAAAAAAAGGCATCGTGTGCAACACTGACATTAGCTCATATGGCAGATCATATGAGTGGGAGGTGGCAGCAAATTCTTGTTTGCCTATGGCAGCAAAAATCCTTGCACCGGCCCTGCAGCCATGGCTGCTAAATCGTCCTAAGTAGGGTGTGGTGTATTGAGGCCCATCTTAGTTCTTCCAATGCTCGGAAGTGTTCCAGCTTCGCCAGCCAAGTTGCCATGGACAGGGGCTGTGCTCTCTTCAACACTCCGGCCACCACAGCCTTGGCTGCTGTGAGGAGGAAATAAATCAAGGAGTGTTTGTATTTTTTTCAGTGATATATCTGTGAAGTGTAGCAACACTGTTTTAGGTGTACATATGAGTTTATAGCCTGTTATCGTTTTAATCGTTGTCACTACTTGTTCCCAAAATGTATGTATCAGCGGACATGACCACCAGATGTGTTCTAATGTGCCCTTTTCCCACCCACATCTCCAACAAGTGGGTGAGATGGAGTGTCTAAACTTATGGAGCTTAGCTGGTGTATTGTACCACCTGGAGACTAGTTTGTAGTTAGCTTAAACGACATGGTGAATATTTTCCCCCTTTCCCTATCTGTCAGGGAGAAAAAATGAGATTTATTCCACAACTGGGTAAAATGTGGTAGTTTTGAGTGAATGTCAGATTGTAGCAATTTGTAGCATGTAGATGATAGTTTAGGTATAATCTTGTTTTGGGGACACATTAGTTCAAATTTGGATATTGGTCTAGGATCCTGTTTGGGGACTTTTAGGCTTGTGAAATGCATGGTTTAGGTGGATTGGAAGGGCTGAAGAACTGTAGGTGTGCCTGATGGAATTAGCTCTATAATCTTTATGTGAAGTTGGTTTGGTGGTTGGGATCTCAGGTTGTAAAGAGAGTTATAATATTCCCTGAAAGTCTCTGATAGTCTCCGATATCTCTTCCGTTTTGTGTACTAAGACATTATTAGTGTTCCCAATTATAGGGATATATGTCAATTACTGTTGTTGTTTTAAAGCATTTGCTAGGAGTTTTCCACTTTTGTTGCCATGAGTAAAATATTGTTGTTTTGTTCACAAAAGTGTTTTCATTGCGTTATAATTTAAGAGAATGCGAAAATTCGTCCTAAAGGCTTCCAATTTTTGATAGTCACTTTCAGAGGAGGTGATTTTATGTTTCATTTCGAGGTTGTGAATTTCCTCTAACAGTCTTGACTGTTCTTTAGCCCTCTCCCTTTTGTGCTGTGTTCCCCATTTGATGAGTTCTCCCCTTAGAACACATTTGTGTGCTTCCGATTGAAGTGCTAGCGAAATATACAGAGTTCAGTTCTCTCTAAAATATTGTTGTATACTCATCGAGATTTCACTTTGTGTTTGTTGGTGCAGAATAATGTTAGGGTTTAGTTTCCATTAGCAGGATTTTGAGGGTAGGTCGGGAATGGATAATGTTATGAATACTGGAGTGTGACCTGAGCAGGAAATGTTACCAATTGTTGAGGATTTCACTCGGCTGAGAGATCTATGGGACATAAGAAATATGTAAATTTTGGTGTACGTTGAATTGGGTCTAGAGTAGAATATATACACCCTGTTCCAAATTATTATGCAAATTATATTTTTCTTATTTACCTAAATAATTGATGTAAATAACAGTCATGTTATCAACTATTAAGAGTACAATTCAAATGTTATTGAACAAACCTCCTAATGATAACAGTATTTTTTATAAAACATAGAAAACTTACAATGCACTGTTCCAAATTTTTACGCACAGTTAGTTTCAAAACACTTTATAGGTTGTGAAGAACTGAAAATTGTCATGTGTTGTGTTTGCAGCATATTACTGAAATCAAAAGCTATTTCAATCAAACTTAACTAAACTAAAACAACATTTTAACTTTTTAAACATTTTAACAGGTCACGTTACATTTTAACATAGGACCCCTTATTTGATAGCAGCTTCACAAGTCTTGCATCCATTAAACTTGTGAGTTTTTGGACAGTTTCTGCTTGAATTTGTTTGCAAGTTGTCAGAATAGCCTCCCAGAGCTGCTGTTTGGATGTAAACTGCCTCCCACCCTCATAGATCTTTTGCTTGAGGATGCTCCAAGTGCTCATGCCATTGTACAGAACACTGGTGAGACCTCACTTGGAGTATTGTACACAGTACTGGAGACCGTATCTTCAGAAGGATATTGATACCTTAGAGAGGGTTCAGAGAAAGGGCTACTAAACTGGTTCATGGATTGCGGGATAAAACTTACCAGGAAAGGTTAAAGGATCTTAACATGTATAGCTTGGAGGAAAGACGAGACAGGGGATATGATAGAAACATTTAAATATATAAAGGGAATCAACACAGTAAAGGAGGAGACTATATTTAAAAGAAGAAAAAACTACCACAACAAGAGGACATAGTCTTAAATTAGAGGGACAAAGGTTTAAAAATAATATCAGGAAGTATTACTTTACTGAGAGGGTAGTGGATGCATGGAATAGCCTTCCAGCTGAAGTGGTAGAGGTTAACACAGTAAAGGAGTTTAAGCATGCATGGGATAGGCATAAGGCTATCCTAACTATAAGAGAAGGCTAGGGACTAATGAAAGTTTTTAGAAAATTGGGCAGACTAGATGGGCCGAATGGTTCTTATCTGCCGTCACATTCTATGTTTCTATGTTTCTATGTTTCTCAATAGGATTGAGGTTAGGGGAGGATGGAGGCCACACCATGACTTTCTCTCCTTTTATCCCCATAGCAGCCATTGATGCAGAAGTATTCTTTGCAGCATGAGAAGGTGCATTGTCATGCATGAAGATGATTTTATTACGGAAAGCGTAGTTCTTCCTTCTGTACCAGGGAAGAAAGTCGTCAGTCAGAAACTCCACATACTTTGCAGAGGTCATCTTTACACCTTTGGGGACCCTAAAGGGGCTGACCAGCTCTCTTCCCATGATTCCGGCCCAAAACATAACTCCACCACCGCCTTGCTGACGTTGCAGCCTTGTTGGAACAGAGTGGCCGTCCACCAACCATCCACTACTCCATCCATCTGGTCATCCAGTGTTGCACGGCACTCATCAGTGAACAGGACTGTTTGAAAATGAGTATTCATGTATTTTTCTGCCCACATGCAGCCGTTTCTGCTTGTGAGCATTGGTTAGTGGTGGCCGAATAGAAAGTTTATGCACAGTTGCAATACTCTGGGGGACTCTACACCTTGATGTCCCTGGGACTCCAGAGGCACCAGAAGCTTCAAATATCTGTTTGCTGCTATGTAATGGTATTTTAGCAGCTGTTCTCTTGATCTGATGCATGATCTGGCAGAAATCTTCCTCAATTCGGCAGCAGAGAGATCCTTTCTCTTCCCCCAGAAAATGGTGCTCTGCTTAATATTGTGGAACACCCTCTTTTAGTAGTTTTTCCTTAAATTGGGCTCACCTGACAATCTAATTATCACAGGTGTCCGAGATTGTTTTCAGTGAGACCCAATGCCATCCATGAGTTAATCTGAAAAACAAAATATTTAATCTTTGTGACACTTAAATAGAATTTGCAAAATATTTAGGAACAGGGTGTAATCTTTTGTGGATGGATTCAGAAACCTCCAAAAATCAACCACTTCTTTTTGGCGGAGTAGGCAT
The DNA here is from genome assembly GCA_933207985.1 of Pelobates cultripes. Classification (NCBI taxonomy): domain Eukaryota; kingdom Metazoa; phylum Chordata; class Amphibia; order Anura; family Pelobatidae; genus Pelobates; species Pelobates cultripes. The sequence goes on along the minus strand of OW240915.1, from coordinate 259,276,075 downwards.
GTGATCTGTGCCCTAGAGCAGGGGCGTACCTAGAGCATTTGGCACCCGGGGCGGATCCTGTGCTTGGCACCCTCCCCCCCCCCACCACCCAAAAAAAAAAAAAAACCTGTAAAAAATGTTAAAGGTTTTCTTTAATTAATCCACACTCCTTAATTAAACCATACCCCTTAATTAAACCATACCCCTTAATTAATCCATACCCCTTAATTAATCCACACTAATTCATCCACACACCCTTAATTAATCCACCCCCTTAATTGATACACACACCCTTAATTAATCCACACTAATTAATCCACCCCTTAATTAATCCACTCCCCCATAATTAATCCACCCCCCATAATTAATCCACACTAATTAATCCACCCCCCATAATTAATCCACCCCCCATAATTAATCCACCCCCTATAATTAATACACCCCCCTTAATTAATACACCCCCCATAATTAATCCACTCCGCCCTAATTAATCCACCGCCCCATAATTAATCCACCCCTATAATTAATCCACCCCTAATAATTAATCCACCCCCCATAATTAATACATCCCCAATAATTAATCCACCCCTATAATTAATACACCCCTATAATTAATACACCCCCATAATTAACACACCCCCATAATTAATATACACCACCGCCATAATTGATACACCCCCATTATTAATACAACCCCCCATAATTAATATACACCCCCCATAATTAATAAACCCCCCATAATTAATATACACCCCATAATTAATATACACCCCATAATTAATATACACCCCTCCTTTCTCTCTCACCCCCCTCATTTCTCTCTCACCCCTCATTTCTCCACTTTCTCACCCCCTTTCTCCTCTCTCACCTTCTCCTCTTTCTCACCCCCTTCTCCTCTTTCTCACCCCTTCTCCTCTCTCACCCCCCCCCTTCTCCTCTCTCACCCCCCCCTTTCTCCTCTCTCACCCCCCTTTCCTCTTTCTCACCCCCTCATTTTCTCACCCCCCTTTCTCCTCTTTTCTCACCCCTTTCTCCTCTTTCTCACCCCCCTTCATTTCTCCACCCCCTTTCTACTCTTTCTCACCCCCTTCATTTCTCATCCCCCCTTTCTTCTCTTTCTCATCCCCCTCCCTTTGCTGTAGCGTGGCCGAGCCCAGTATAGTCGGCGGGTACAGGGAGCAGCTGTCTCCTGTACCTGGCCGGACTAACAGGAAGTGCACACTCAGTGTGCACTTCCTGTTAGTCCGGCCGGGTACAGGAGACAGCTGCTCTCTGTACCCGCGGACTATCATGCTGCAGGGCTCGGCCACGCTACAGCAAAGGAAGCTGACAGGAGCGAGCGCTCAGTGCTTCCCTCCTGTCAGCCTCTCTTCAGGCAGCGCCCGGGCGGTGCGGTCCACCCTCATGGACGCACCGCCCGGGCAAAGCTGCAGCCGCCTGAGGCTCTATACAGAGCGCTCGGGCGGCTGCAGCATGGGGGGGCCGGCGGGGCCGGTCATGGCACCCCCCACCCTGCTGGCACCAGGGGCGGACCGCACCCCCCGCCCCCCCCTTAGTACGCCACTGCCCTAGAGGCATCCAGATATATGGATTTGGGGTCTGAGCTGTTTTTCATGGCATCCGCATTTGCTTGGATCTTATGCAATATGCACCTAAAGTAGGCACATTGTCTACGGTTTGGCAAGTATACATTAACTATAGTAATTGTTTTGAATATTTTTATTGTTGTCGTATCACATATGCAGGTAGCAACTTTGTGAGTAATGAAGTAAAGGTTGCCCACGCAGGGGCGCAAGGTTGCAGTACATACATTTGTTTGCATTTCGTCGCCTACGCAGAAGCTGGTTGGACATTGCATGCAGGTGTATGCATATTTAGTTGCTCGCATTTTACATCTGTAAGACTTGCAGTGTAACTACAGGGAGTGCAGAATTATTAGGCAAGTTGTATTTTTGAGGATTAATTTTATTATTGAACAACAACCATGTTCTCAATGAACCCAAAAAACTCATTAACATCAAAGCTGAATATTTTTGGAAGTAGTTTTTAGTTTGTTTTTAGTTATAGCTATGTTAGGGGATATCTGTGTGTGCAGGTGACTATTACTGTGCATAATTATTAGGCAACTTAACAAAAAACAAATATATACCCATTTCAATTATTTATTACCAGTGAAACCAATATAACATCTCAACATTCACAAATATACATTTCTGACATTCAAAAACAAAACAAAAACAAATCAGTGACCAATATAGCCACCTTTCTTTGCAAGGACACTCAGAAGCCTGCCATCCATTGATTCTGTCAGTGTTTTGATCTGTTCACCATCAACATTGCGTGCAGCAGCAACCACAGCCTCCCAGACACTGTTCAGAGGGGTGTACTGTTTTCCCTCCTTGTAAATCTCACATTTGATGATGGACCACAGGTTCTCAATGGGGTTCAGATCAGGTGAACAAGGAGGCCATGTCATTAGATTTCCTTCTTTTATACCCTTTCTTGCCAGCCACGCTGTGGAGTACTTGGACGCGTGTGATGGAGCATTGTCCTACATGAAAATCATGTTTTTCTTGAAGGATGCAGACTTCTTCCTGTACCACTGCTTGAAGAAGGTGTCTTCCAGGAACTGGCAGTAGGACTGGGAGTTGAGCTTGACTCCATCCTCAACCCGAAAAGGCCCCACAAGCTCATCTTTGATGATACCAGCCCAAACCAGTACTCCACCTCCACCTTGCTGGGGTCTGAGTCGGACTGGAGCTCTCTGCCCTTTACCAATCCAGCCACGGGCCCATCCATCTGGCCCATCAAGACTCGCTCTCATTTCATCAGTCCATAAAACCTTAGAAAAATCAGTCTTGAGATATTTCTTGGCCCAGTCTTGACGTTTCAGCTTGTGTGTCTTGTTCGGTGGTGGTCGTCTTTCA
>OW240915.1:259048199-259273069 GCA_933207985.1 Pelobates cultripes | reverse complement strand
GAAAAGACTAAGTCCCATCGCCGAATGGGACTTAGTCTCTGCAGCTGAAATAAGGCTGAAAAAAACGGCTGAAGAAAAGACTAAGTCCCATCGCCGAATGGGACTTAGTCTCTGCAGCTGAAATAATTTTCCATTTACTGAACCAAGTGGGAAATAGCAAGGCAGGCACAAAGGGTTTGCACCAGGTCTGGGGACACAGGGGACACCGTCTTAAAGGGGCCGTGTCCCCAACAAGTCTGGGGACACGGCCTTAAAGGGGCAGTGTCCCAATCTTCCTGATGTCCCAAAAAAGGTGTTTAAAGGGCCAGCACCAGTCACATAAAGAGTCCATAAGCCCCAATATGCCCACCGACAGTCTTAAAGGGCCATACACACCAAATAAAAGTGCATACATTTTCACAATCTCCCAGGGGCCATAGTCATGCGGGAGGAGGCTGGCAAAGAGGCTTCTCCACAACCCAGGGAAACAGGGCAATTTGCCATTTAAAGGGCCCGTTACAAATAGCAGTTTGTAACAAGGTGTCAATCCATATCTGCCAAGTGACCCGATGTAGGGGGAACAGTCCCTATTCTGCTCTGTGTCAGTGTGTATCAGGGATCCTTAGGACAGGTGTCAATCCATATCTGCCAAGTGACCCTATGTAGGGGGACCAGTCTCTATTCTGCTCTGTGTCCGTGTGCATCAGGGGCTCTGAGGACAGGTGTCAATCCATATGTCAAGGTGTCAACATGTCATATGTCAGGTGTCAATCCATATTGATTGTGATTTAGGAATGTTAGGTGATTTCTGCCCTTTATGGATAAAAACCAGACTCTGTATCAACTGTGTAATTTTCCATGGGAGTTTTGCCATGGATCCCCCTCCGGCATGCCACAGTCCAGGTGTTAGTCCCCTTGAAACAACTTTTCCATCCCTATTGTGGCCAGAAAGAGTCCCTGTGTGTTTTAAAATTAGCCTCCCCATTGAAGTCAATGGCGTTTCGGGCGGTTCGCCGGTTCGCGAACATTTGCGGAAGTTCGCGTTCGCCGTTCGCGAACCGAAAATTTCGGGTTCGCGACATCACTATTCTTGAATATACTTCATGTGTATGAGAAAAATTGGTATAGTCCCTCTCTTGGGGATGCCATACCCTTCATAGGTCTCGATGCCACTTTTCCTCAGGATGTCACCAAAGGTCCCCGGCGATTCCCTAGCAGAATCTACATTTCCCTTTCCTCTCAAACTATTCCTATCTAAGACCGGATCCACTAATGTATTAAACTCTCCAAGATATATAATCCTTCCTTGTCTGATTCTTTCTACTTTATTAAATAGTTTCTGTATATACCTATTGAGGGAGTGGCTAGGGGCATAAATATTAACTATGGTGTTAATATGGTTATTGATTTCTCCAATAAGAATATGATACTTGCCTTCTTTATCGGTTTCCTGATCAATCAACTTAAATGCAACCTTGTCAAGAGTTACAACCCCTCTTTTTTTTGCTAGGCATAGAAGAAAGGAAAATGTGAGGGTATTCTTTAGATTTAAGCTGCAATTTATCACATGCACGCCAATGAGTTTCTTGCGCCCCGCATAAATCTATATTTTCCTTTTTTTAGATTTTTTTTTTTAAATGATTCTCTTTTGAGTAGTATTCAACCCCCTTACATTTATGAATGTGAGTTTAAACATGTTAATTCATAATCTGCTTGCTCTCCCTCCACATACCCCTCCCACTCTCCCTGTCTTTCCTTATATGGAATGCATGGCCATCAACACAAAATACGCATACAAACACTACACAAAAAACAAACAAACCCCACAACTTATCCCCCATCCTGAAGAGCCACAAAGTGCCCTCCAAGAGATACATCATCATATAATTGATGTGCCTGTGGTTTAATCTTAACCGCCCATTGCGGTTTATCGCAGGGCATCAAACTGAGATAGAGAGGGATAGGAGAGAAAAAAAATGTGAATCATAATTTAAACAAATCCTTGAGGGGAAACATGCTTAGCTATATAATTGTGTATATTTCTTAACTTTACTCCTCCCTCTCTTCAATTCCCATACTTTTAAAATATTTTGAAACTTATGTTCCATTGGCAAAAAAAAAAAAAAAGTCTAAGCATCTTATATCCTTTTTCAAAAAGGATAACATATCACTAGAACCATATGATGGGGACCACCATACAAACCATAATATACCTTTAAAACTAAAAACCCATATTATATATTACCATCCAGAACTTTGAAATCTTGTAAATACATTCCCCCAAGTGTACCTCTTTATATGTCGTATGTGCTATGATGCAAAAGAGAAAAAAATAAAAAATAAAATAAAAACAAAAGTTCTCCTCCCCTCATAGGGAAAGCAACAGGCAGTCAAGGAGCGACAACAACTTTTTCTATTTTGTTCTCTTTTAACACATCTTTTCACCTACTCATTGTTGTAAACTTTTTGGTTCGTTAAAATTTTTCGTCTTGCCTTTATACATTAATCTAAGACGCACTAGGAAAGTCCATGAATATTTTATCATATTATTGCGTAGAATTAAAGTGTATTCTGAATCTTTTTCTCATGCAGTTCTTGTTGCTATGGAGAGATTGTTGAATATCTTGATTTCTTCGTACTTTGAGCCTTTTGTTGATTTTGTTCTCATAGCTATAGATCTGTCAAACTGAATTCTAAATGATTGTGAACGAACATTCACTTCTCTAGAGACATGATCAGGAAGTCTGGCTGCTTTAGGAATCCTGTGAGCTCTTTCCATAAGGTGTGCTTTATTCTCCATCTGTATACCAAGAAATTGGAAGAATTCTATCAAGTACGCCTCTAAATTACTTTGTGCTATATTCTCTGGTATTCCTCCTTCTGGATCTGTCCTCTAGATCTATAATTTTTTATTTTAGGTGATCAATTTTTTTTCTCCAGAGATAAGATTTGTTCTACTTTTTCTTCTAAAGCACTGAATTTGTTTATCATTTTGGATATTTCTCTTTTAAATTCTTCCTATACAGTGTGCTTTACATGTTTAATTTTTTCAAACTGAGTATTTAGACATGCATTAAAAAAACTCTTTTTCCATAAGCTGTGATTCTATTATTGGAGTACTTTGTGTCTCTCTAAGAATCTTTTGGGAATTGATCGTTAATATCTTCAACCTTCCCATATCGCGATGTTTTGTGGTGACTAGTTCTTTTTTCCATTTTTTCATGTGGTGAGAATTTTTTTGAGAAAGCTGCTTTTCTGTTTTTTGTTTTTTTTAAATCTGCTTTCTTCTCCCTCTCCCCCTCCCCCTCCTCCCCACCCCCATCTCCTTTCTTCCACCTTGCTTTGGCTCATTTTTTTGGACATGGGTGGAAGGAGGCAGGATATATATCCTTATCAGTGGTATACACCCAAAAACACTTAAAAAAAACAAAGATTTCCCCCTTTTCCATCCTTCCTTTTTTCCTTCTCCAGAACCTCTTCCTTTTTCACTGTTTAGTGAATATCACCCTTTAATTCGATATTTTATATGAGACACGGTTTATATTCTTCCTTTATCTTCTCTTTTATTTTCTTTAATTTATTTGAAAAACTATTAAGTAAATTATACACTTAAACTCATATTGATCTTTCAGTTTAGCTAGTATATAGATGACTGTATTAAGAAATGACCATTGTCCCAGCACAATATATGTTTTTAACAAGTACTTGCAGTTCTCTTTTGCATGTGGCTTCTCTTATTTCAGGTGCTACAATTATTGCCTACCAGATTCCAGACTGTTATTCCAATATCTTGCGAGCTCCTGCCTTGCTTCTGACTTCCCAGCACTTTACACCTTATCTCCGATTCTAAGTAGCTCCCCTTCTCCTCCTGTCTCTCTGCTTTCCTCAGCGTTTTTCTCATTCGAACCGCCTTTCCTGGTTCTCGCTCAGTTCGCGCCCTGCATACACCGCGTGACGTGAGCTGCGTACGTCCTCACGTCATCGCTCCACCCCCATCCAAAACTTATATATGCAAATTCATATATTTATTTGTTTTGATACCTGCTGTCTAGGAGCTCTGATTTGTTATCAGGAATACCAACTCAGTGAAATTTCTACAAAGAATTGTTCTAGTGTCGCTCTGATCTCTACTTAAACATTAATATTTTTCCGTGGTATGCATAACATTTGTTTTTGTTCCCTCTGTTTTTGCGATTGTTTCCTCTTTATGTTACTTGAGATTTTGTTTTGTTATTATCTATAAAACTGCACAGATTTCCGGGAAAAAACTAATTTCTCTTATCCTTCGTAAATTACTATTTTTAAGTGGCACTTACTGTTAGTAATATATATGATATTTAATAACTGCAGCATTTCCAGGTTTGATTCTGCTACAATTATATGTTAGTTTTGTTTGTTCAGAGAATTCTACATTTAAATTTTTTTCCCTTTTAGAAAACTATTGAAAATACATTTAATTTGTAAACATTTCCCATATGTGCTATTTGTTCATAAAGAGAATGAATATTCGGTTATTGGCAGTGACTAGATATTTTTTTTATCATACTGCTAATCGAACAGAATCCACTAAAAGACAGGTAGCGTTCTGCTCAGCCAAAGTTGTTTACCACTATGCATCTGTCCATTTCGAAAAATAGCTTTGTAAATGTCTTTGAAAATGTTTTGTTTAAAATGATAGAAATAGAAAAGTAAAAATCCTGGCTCATAGAACCCATGGATATAGAAACTGAATATAACACTTGGAACAACAGTCATTTCTGCACAACAATTGCTAAAGATTACAATGCAGCATATATATTTAGAGCCACTATAGTAGAAAATATATTCATTGTTCCTTCAACCACTTATGGCCATTTATCATTCCAACACGGAGTACAGACATCTTTTGATATTTTGCTATTTACACAAAACTGTATGGAAAGGTCATTACTTAAAGAGGTGCACTATAAAAAAAAAAAATGATATTGTTATTTACCATTCCCTAAGCACATTTTATGGATTCAATGGCTACTCACAGACCTGGATTCTAGGTAATCTTGGTAGACCGTAAGACTTAAGACTTATGCTGCTAAATGCTAAAGCACTTAGTAAAATGGTGAATTTTATTGACAATATTTCAGTCTTTTGCAGAATGTATATAACCTATCACTTATTCTAGCTGTGTCTATATTTCATTTATTATATAAGGCAAGGTTAAATTTCGTTAAAAACAGTCTTGGCCGATAGAATTTTGAATTCCTTTTTCCGATTTTAATTCTCATGACTATGTTATGTGTTAGCATTATAAAATATTCCAATTACAGCTGGTGATAAAGCTCAATGGATGAGGTTCAAACCGCAGTATTTTGCAATAGCAGGATTGTTTTCAGGCATGATGAAAGCTGCCTTTACTGCTCTGAATCTGGAAAAATAGGAGGACCTAAAGTTTGGTAATAATTACTTCTAGATACTATTCTGTATTTTAAAGCTTACTGTGTCTTTCTTTGTTAAATGTTTTAAAATTATAATAACTAGATTTGTGGATGCCTGGAAAGTTTAGCTTGGCAGGGTAATTTTTTCCAAAATGTAAGTTTTAATCTTTGTCAGGGTTTACCTGAGGTGGGAGTCCGGTAGGCAGAGATTTGTGCTCACCCTTGCAGATATACACAGTCCAATGTGATAAGGTTAGAAACCCCAAGGACCATGAATCTGTGCACAGGGGCTGTGCATGAAAGGTGCTCCAATTCGCAGTACAGACAAGGACACAAGCAGAAGGATTATCAAGGATAAGTCAGAGAATGCCAAAAGTCAGGATAATCAAGGAGGAAAACCAAGGTCAGGAGCCGAGGTCAATCTGGAGAACAGTTTTTCAGGCGACAAAACAGGAACAACACACAATCACCAGAATCAAAGAACTGACAATGTTCTCATGGAGAGGCAGGCTTAAATACCTTGCTAATGACCCATAGGCATGCGCAGCCTATTGCATTAGGGTGTGGACCCTAAAGCACAAACACACGCCTCATGTATATGTTTATATATATATATATACATATATATATATATATATATATATATATATATATATATACATATATACACATACACTGCTGTGTGTGTGTGTGCTGTTAGTGTGCTGTGTGAGGGTGGTGTAAGTGTGCTATGTGTGAGGGTGCTATTTGTGAGCTGTGTATGAGGGTGCTGGTAGTGTGCTGTGTGTGAGGGTGTAAGGGTCCTGTTAGTGTGCTGTTTGTGTGATGTGTGTGTGAGGGTGCTGTTTGTGCTGTTTGTGAGAGGCTGCTGTATGTGTGTAGGTGCTGTGTGTATGTGTGGGTGCTGTATGTTTGGATGGATTGTGGAGGTGGGGGCAAATTAGTTCCCATGCTTTCCTGCAGGACTCAATCCACAGGCGTGCCGCGGGGATTAGGGTGTGCCCAAACACACCCGGCACACCCCGTGCGCACGCCTATGTAATGACCTATCTGCCTCAAGTGGACATAGAGAGACAGGAACAGCCACAGGTAAAGTAAAGCCCCCTAGTGCTGCAGACAAGGCAGGATAGGACATCAGGCAGAAACATGAACAGAAGTGTGGCTCAGAGACAAGACAGCAGGACTAAGGCAGCAAGAGCCTAGAGTTCAAATCCATTTTTTGGCACCTGTGGAATGGCCACTCCTGGCCGTCTTGATGTCACGGTAAGATCCGTGACACTGTTTGAGTCCGATGCATTTCTGTGTTGGTTCAGTTTGGCTGAGATTATCCATGAAATAATATTCAAGGGAAAGAAAATGATAAACCAAAAAAGGATGTGAAAATGGACCAATCAGTGTACTGCAAAATATGTACATAATATAAATAATATGATTATTCTTTATATATTTCGCTGTACAGTATATATTATGCAGTACACTGATTGACACACATTTTCCTGCCATTTTATTAACAGGTCAAAAGAGGGAAACAGAGGAGGAGTGACGAAAGGTCCATATTTGTATATTATATATTTATATCAATATTTACAGTTGCAAGAAAAAAAGTATGTGAACCCTTTGGAATGATGTGGATTTCTGCACAAATTGGTCATAAAATGTGATTTGATCATCATCTAAGTCACAACAATAGACAATCACAGTCTGCTTAAACTAATAACACACAAAGAATGAAATGTTGCCATGTTTTTATTGAACACACCATGTAAACATTCACAGTGCAGGTGGAAAAAGTATGTGAACCCTTGGATTTAATAACTGGTTGAACCTCCTTTGGCAGCAATAACTTCAACCAAACGTTTCCTGTAGTTGCAGATCAGACGTGCACAACGGTCAGGAGTAATTCTTGACCTTTCCTCTTTACAGAACTGTTTCAGTTCAGCAATATTCTTGGGATGTCTGGTGTGAATCGCTTTCTTGAGGTCATGCCACAGCATCTCAATCGGGTTGAGGTCAGGACTCTGACTGGTCTACTTCAGAAGGCGTATTTTCTTCTGTTTTAGCCATTCTGTTGTTGATTTACTTCTATGCTTTGGGTCATTGTCCTGTTGCAACACCCATCATCTGTTGAGCTTCAGCTGGTTTTGGTGTCCTGGCCAGTGTAAGAAGTCAAACCATTACTAATGTCAGAGAGCCAGAGGTTCTTAAGCAGGAAATTCTCCTGCAGTGCTAGCTAAGCACTGCACTGCATGTGTCATTGACTGAGAGTAATTAGTTCTCAAACAAAGCTAATGGAAGTCCCTGATTAGGAGCTTCCAGCTTTCTTGCATTAATAGTGGAGGTGGGGAAGGATGCTGAGCAGACCACAGGCAAGAAATTAAACCATTAAAATTGATTTACTGCTTACAGTTGGGGGGCACCATTGCTGTAACAAGCTGTAGTGGTTATGTTGACTGGAGTGTCCCTGTAATTACCCTCTCTTGAGTATTGCTGTGTGGGGGAAATCTTATTGGGTTTCACCATTATTTAATCCATGTTAACACAAGTTAGTGAGTATTATTGAATTGGGAAAGCCATTACATTCACAGTGGGCAGATTTGTATGTCAATGTCTTCTAATCATGATGTATACACTGGTCAGCCACAACATTGAAACCACCTGCCTAATATCGTGAAGGTCCCCCTCATGCTTCCAAAATAGCTTTGCTGCATCAAGGCATTGACACCACAAGACTTATGAATGTGTCATGTGGTATCTGACACCAAGACATTGGCAGCAGATCGTTTAGGTCCTGCAAGTTACAAGGTGGATCGGATTTCTTGCTCTAGCAAATCCCACAGATTCTCAAGAGGATTGAGATCTAGGGAATTTGGAGGCCAAAGCAACACCTTGAACTCTTTGTCACGTTCTTCAAATCATTCCAGAACATTTTTTGCAGTGTGGCAGGATGTATTATTGGGCTGAAAGAAAATACCATTGCCATGAAACAGTGTATGTGGTCCTCAATAGTCTCTAAGTAGTAACCTCCACATGAATGCCAGCACCCAAGGTTTAAAGCAGAACATTTTCCGGAGCATAACACAGCCTCTGCCAGCCTCCCTTCTTCCCATAGTACATCCTGCTGCCATATCTTCCCACATGGACATCAACCTGATCTAAAAGAAACCATGATTCATCAGACCTAACAACCTTCTTCCATTGCTTTATGCTCACATCCCCATTGAAAGCACTTTTGTTAGTGGACATGTGTCATCATGGGCAATCTGACTGGTCTACAGCTACACAGCCCCATACGCAGCAAATTTTTATCATGGCCAGCATTATGTTTTTCAGCAATTTGAGCCACGCTAACTCTTCTGTGTAATCGGACTAGATGTTTTAGCCTTCACTCCTTATATACATCAATGAGCTTAAGACCATGATGCTGGTTTAGTGGTTGATTTTCCTTGCACCACTTTTGGTAGGTACTAACCAATGCATATCAGGAACTCACCGCATAGCTTGCTGTTTTGTCAGGGGGTTTAATGTTGTGGCTGATGAGTGTACATTTGGCCTTAGGTAGAAAACAAGCTTTTATGTTTTGACCAGAAAATCTTTAGCAGAACAGATTGATGTATTTAGGACTCTTTTTCAGAATCAGTTTTCCAAACCAGTGTCCACTTTTTTTCTTTGATTTCACCATGGCTCTTAAATTGTATTGATTTATTTATTAAATTTATGAAATACATAAAATATAAATAAAGCCATCTCCTGGGATTCTCTTACTACTCATAAAACCCTTGAAAACTGGGACTGCTTGTTATTCACCTCACAATCAGAATCTATTTTGGCTAATCCCAGTTATGTAACATTTTTTCTCCTTCATAATGCTTTTTTCTAACAGTATTTTACTCTATCCTATCTACTTTAAATGAAACCTTTTTTTATTAAAAAAAAGAATAATAGTAATTGTATCACAGTTTTTTTAACTACTCTGTGTTATATGTTGCAGCATACATTTCTTCAAATCATTTCTACGAAAAAATAGCTCTTGGCAGTGAGTGATATAATCTACCTATCTGCCTATCAATTCAAAGTGATGAGCTGTTTAAACATTCCATTACACAGGATAATGAAATACTGGTTTGGCCAACATGCCCATACTTAATTCTACCTGCCCAATAATCCTTTATTCGGTTTTATTAACCCCTTAAGGCCGACATGCGACATAGCACGTCCACGCCGTCCTATTCACTTACCTTGTCATTCCAGACACTCCCCCTGCTGGCACTGCTATTAACGGCTATTTCATCCATGTGATGGTGACGTCAGCAGGGGGACTCCGTGGGATACCAGGTAAGTGCCCCCATCGCCGGCAATCGCAATGGGGGCACTTACCTGGTATCCCAGGGAGTCCCCCTGCTGACCTCACCATCACATGGATGAAATAGCCGTTAATAGCAGTGCCAGCAGGGGGAGTGTCTGGAATGACAGGTAGTCCCCCTGCTGCCTGAAATAAATTAAAATAAAGTTAAAACACAGTTTAAAATTAAATAATATATACTTAGATCATATATATAAACGGAAAGATAGATAGCACTCCACGGTCTCGAAAAAGTAAAAATTAACTTTTAATGCTCCAAGTTTAAAAAATCAACGTTTCAGTCTGAATCTTCAGACTTTCATCAGGACGTCCTGATGAAAGTCTGAAGATTCAGACTGAAACGTTGATTTTTTAAACTTGGAGCATTAAAAGTTAATTTTTACTTTTTCGAGACCGTGGAGTGCTATCTATCTTTCCGTTTATATTTCTGCCAGATAAGCACCAGGCACTTAATTTCAATTTACAGAGAGTGCAACACTGCTTGTATTTTGTTAGATCATATATATATATATATGTATTATATATGTGATCTAAGTATATATATATATATATATATATATATGATCTAAGTATATATATATATATATATATATACACACACATACATACGCATACATTGTCTAAGTGTATTTTAATAATAATATATATATTAATTAATATCAAAATACACGTAGATTGAAATTAAATATATATATAATATAAAATAAATAAATAACTATATAAATACGTTAAAAACAAAAAATAAAAAATTAAGTAATTTCATTCTACCTGTATTTTGATATCAATATATATATATATATATATATATATATATATATATATATATATATTGATATCCAAATACACTTATAACTAAATAATATATATATCTATATACATAAATATATGTATATATAACTATATATATACGTATATATATATATAAATAGTTTTAAAAAAATTATATATATATATATATATATATATATTTTTTTTTTATTTTTTTTCAGGTCCCAGCACTCTATGTTCCTGGTCTTTTTGTGCTCTGGTGCACAATCTCCAACCAAACTATATATAACTAGTAGAGAGCACTCTGGAATCTTGATAAAGTAAATTCAAACTGCTGCTTTATTAAGCAAACACAGTGATAAACACAATAGTCGACGTTTCAGTCTATCAGTCTTGAAAAAAGTCTGCATAGACTGAAATGTCGACTATTGTGTTTATCACTGTGTTTGCTTAATAAAGCAGCAGTTTGAATTTACTTTATCAAGACTCCAGAGTGCTCTCTACTACATATATATATATATATTTTAATTCTACGTACATGTTTCTGTAATAATTTTACATAATTAAGTCATTTTATTAATTAAAATTTGCGGGACCTGCCTGATAACCCAGGCAGACCGTTCAGATAATTTAATTTGCTAGCACTATATTTAACCCTGTGCCTTTCCAAGACACCATAAAACCTGTACTTGAGGGGTAATGTTTTACTCGGGAGACTTCGCTGAATACAAATATTAGTGCTTCAAAACAGTAAAATGGATTATAACGATGATATCATCAGTGAAAGTTAAATTTTACGGTTTTCAAACACTAATATTTGTGTTCAGCAAAGTCTCCTGAGTATAACAGTACCCCTCATATACAGGTTTTATGGTGTTTTCAAAAGTTACAGAGTCAAATATAAGGCTTGTGTTTCAGTTTTTTCCACATTAAAATTAGCCAGATTGGTTACGTTGCCTTTGAGACTGTATGGTAGGCCAGGAATGAGAATTACCCACATAACGGCATACCATTTGCAAAAGTAGACTGTCCAAGGTATTGCAAATGGGGTAAGTCCAGTCATTTTTAGTAGCCACTTAGTCACAAACACTGGCCAAAATTGGCATTCAAACTAGTTTTTTGCATTTTTCACACACAAGCAAATATTAACGCTAATTTTGGTCAGTGTAGCTAAGTGGCTACTAAAAAAGACTGGACATACTCCATTTGCAAGACGTTTTTTAAAATACTAAATGCCTTTTTTTTTATGAGAGTCACTATAATAAAAGATAGTCTAGGTGTAGGGATATCTTTTTTTTCCAAATATTTTTATTAATACATTTTTCAATAACAATACAAAAAATATATAATAACTATAACAAAAACAGGAGATATATAATGAATGTACATCATCCAATAATAATCGTCAATATATATTCAATCATTACTGTAATAATAAAATATAGCAGTTGTACAATTAAAATATCTTGTGTGTCTTAAGAAATTTGTATGTTTACATAAAAAAAAAATCTAAATAATGATATTTTAGCTTCCGGTCTAGTGCCAGTCTAAATAAATACTTTTTTAAGCCATAACGGCTCCTCCCAGAGTGTCCGTTCATGTCTCAGTGAGTTGACAGCAGGAGAAGGAGGGACAAATTTAGAGAAAAACTCGGGGAGAAATGGTTATTTGTTAACCTGTACCTTGGATAGCAGGTAAGATATTTACTGCAGCCAGAAGAAAGGGATTGGTGGTTTTGAAGAACACAAAATACAGGTAAATCATATCCTTGCAGCCATCAGTCATTTATCCATAACTGGAAATGTGAACGTTGACCATTTTATGTAAGATGGAGATGTGTATATAGAAAACAACCAATAGATGGAGCACTATAAAAAAAAAAAAATGGTGTCAATTTTATCGAACAATAGTTATTTGTGTGATTACAGACAAAGCAATAATTTAACACCTTGATTCATGTCTGAACATTATTATATAACTTTTAAACATAGTCTAATACAATAGTGTATGCTGTTCTTTACATTGAATATTTTTAAAGTAAGGATTAAAAGAAGTTGATACTTTACAGAGCTTTAGAGGTGGTTCTTATATTTAAGGTACGTCAATAAAATGTCTTCTTTCTTGTACTCTGTTTAGTGAAATAAAGCATAGATAACATATAACATTGTCATGTAGTATCAAAAGTAAATTATTTCATTATTGGTTGTAGCTATTCATTTACCAATGATGGCAATACAATATCTAAGAAAAATTATTGCAAAATATGTTGTATCTATACACACCTAGTTAAAACTTTTCCATTAATAGTCCCTTAACAAGCACTTATGATTATGCTGCTTTAATCAATAATGTAGAGCAACCGGCCTTCATTAGCCAGCCCAGAAATATAGCTTCTGTTGGGTAATGTGAGTTCTGTTGAAATTTGACATCTGATACCAGAAAGTATAGCATGCTGACACCACACAGCCAATGGCAGCACGGTTGCACACTCCATACTGATTTTGTCCTTCCCTCAGTTCACTATCCCCCTCCGTTTTAAATTGTAATTAACTATTAATGACATTTGTGTTTGTAATGATCAATTTGGGCCATGCTTTATACTGACATTGAAACAACTCAGCACTTATGATGCATTACAATCATAATCAGAAGACCGCAGGGGAGCCATACCAATGAATAGTAGGTAGTATTTTTTTTTTAACTTCTGAGCGTACGTCGTTTTCTTTGCTATGTAGGTTTTTCCACTGTTTATCGTACACACTTCTAAATCTGCATAAAAACTAAAACCAATACTCATCTAACTGGAAAGTGTATTTTAAATGTGCATAGTACAAACCAGCATAAATAATATTAAAAAAAACAATTACTCAACTGTACTATGAACTGAGCACATCAAACATGTCTATATAATATTCCAATGGCATCCCGATAACGAGTGTTCTTTTATGAATGCATTTTAGACATTAAACAATAATGATAATTAAATTGAACACATTTAAGATTTAGATAATTGTTGTAGTCTAGACTAATAGGAGTCTAGATATATTATGAATGCACGATGGGCAAATAGATAAGTAAATCATTACTTTTGCACAGCTCTTACAATCCATTAAAGAATACAATTGCTCTTGTATGACAAAAGCTTAGCATGTGTTTGGGTTTCAGGAGATATAATAATTACATATTCTATATTCCAGGTAAAATCCTAGCTCTCTATTAATTATTGCCATTGTCCAATTATAAATACCTCCTGGAAAATTACCAAGATGATTCTTGTCACAACTATGCTTTAAAGTATTCATTTTATAAAAAAATATATACTAAAATAATAATATTTGTGTAATTATAGTTTTGGCATTCGCTAGAACATTAAAATGCAATTATTCTATTGCTTGTGTTGAGTAAGCCAAATTCAGTTTATTTTAAATTGCTGAATAAAGTAATTTTAGAATTTGCTGGACAATCTATCATGGCTGCCATTGTATTTCCAGATGAAAAGAATGAAAAAGTTAGATGTAACGCACACTGCAGCCTCTGAATTACATGACGCTGAAAATGTATTGACTTTAGTTGCAATGATTTAATTTGAGTGTTTGATAATTTTTTATCTAATTAATTGAAACAATCTATTATACTGCCATGTCAGTGTTTTATGATACCAGAGACACAAAACAAATCTTTTTAAGGATGACAGTTTTTCAATACTACAGGAAGACGGTTGCACTAGTTTTGCCACAATGCAGGATCTTGAGCTTCTAAAATATGTCAGCACATTGTTACATGATGTATTTCATGTTCATAAACAGCAGTCAGGAGATAAGGGATGGCATTATAGATTCAAGATCATGCATAGGATGTTATTTTCAGGTAAATGTTTTTTAAACTTCCTTTTTTAATTAGATTTTCAAAGTACATAATAGGAAACAGAATGGACAAGGAAGAAAACAGATAGTTAAGGGGATTGTGTATAATGTTGTATACTGTCAGATGAGTGACAATTTATACTTGAAATAAATATACCATAGACCCAAATATTACATCATAAATATTCAGATGTGGAGTTGGCCATTTTATCTAGCACTAAAATTTTCTGGCACATTCAGGTTTTGTCCATGATGTGATGTTTCGGTTTTGACTAATTTTGTCTGTGTAATTGTTATGGGAAAAATGATTTGGTCAAACCAGAAAGGAATGAAAGTTGACAGTGAATTGTAAAATATAATTATTATGTATATATTTTGCAGTAGACTAATGCATTTTCACACCATTTAGCTCACAGATCAAGCAAGAAGTAACCAATTAAGAGAAAAAAAAGAGTGGCAGTAAAAAAATGATTTATGTATTATATATGTAGAAAATATATAATATATAAATGTAGCTTTGTTTCTACTGTTCCTTCTCCCCCTCCCCTCTATTTTCTATCTGTGGATACAATTAACATTAGGTGCTGTCCATCAACCATCAGTTTTCTTTTTATTACACCAATCATCTTTATTTTTGGCACCATGGATGGAACTCCGTTTTATATCTGAGGCTGGAAACTGTCAGGATTACAGTATGATCCAGCACATAGAATTGTGTAACACAGAGGACTGATAGGTAACGTATACCAGACCTTAGAATGGCCGCACTAACGTACCAAAGAATAGCCAGGAATAGCCGAGGTCAAGGGAATAGTCAGGAATAGCCGAGGTCAAGGGACACAGAAAGATTCCCCGCCCCCAGCACCAGTTTGGCTCCGCCTCCAATTTTGCTTAGCTCCCCCCCACTTTTCCTCCATGCGGCCAGTTTATCAGCTGTTTGCTTGTGTGAGCTGTACTGGCCACACGGCACCCTAACTACCATGGGGCACTGTGCGGCCACAGCTCACACAGCCCCCTCCAGCCAGGGCCGGTGCAAGGATTTTTGCCGCCCTAGGCAAATGTAAAGTTTGCCGCCCCCCATGTGACATCACAATGCCCCACCCATATGATTTGCCATGTTATCTAACGCCAGTGCTGCAGTGCCGCCATGTTTACATTAAAAGGCCTGCAGGGTCAGGCTATAGACACCAGAACCACTACATTAAGCTGCAGTGGTTCTGGGGACTATAGTGTTTCTTTAATATGAGGTAAATGAGAGATTAGTGCCACGAATAATATACTAGATTGCCTACTTACAACCAGATGAGGATGATGATGGGCTCTAGCTGCAGTCTGGCGCCACTGGTCTGGTGTAGAACAGGCTCTCTGGAGGCAGTTTGTAACTGTGGTCACAAAAATCAATGTTCTGGGAGAACAGGAAGCAGCTCCATTTTTTGGGGGCCCTTTACACAGCTCAAGGTCTGGGTCCCAGGGTCCATCTTCATGTTCCACCAATGAGTTTGTTCACAGGGGGTGGAGTGTGTAGGGGATGTCCTGATATGTGTGTAAGGAATGCATTGTGTGAAATTGTGTTTGTATGTGTAAGGGCTGCAAGGTGTGTTTCTGTGTATGTATGAGATGCATTGAGTGTGTGTAAGGGGTGCATTGAGTGTGTGTAATTAATGCATTGTGTCTTTCTGTGTGTGTAAGGGATGCATTGTGTGTAACGGTTGCATTGCTTGTGTATGTGTGTCTGTGTGTGCAATGCAGTGTGTGTAATGCATTGTGTGTTTTTCTGTGTGCAAGGGGTGCATTGTGTGTGATGAATGTCAATCTCTCCCCCCTCCAATTTCCTTCTCTCTCCCCCCTCCCAATTTCTTTCTTTCTCCCCCTCTCCCAATCTTTCTTTATCCCCCCTCCAATTTCCTTCCTCCTTCCCAATTTCCTTCTCCCCCTCCCAATTTCTTTCTTTTCTGTACTTGGACCCATTCTCTTTATTATTTTTATTAGTGATATTGCCGAAGGTCTTGATGGTAAGGTATGTCTTTTTGCTGATGATACTAAGATATGTAACAGGGTTGATGTTCCAGGAGGGATAAGCCAAATGGCAAATGATTTAGGTAAACTAGAAAAAATGGTCAGAATTGTGGCAACTGACATTTAATGTGGATAAGTGCAAGATAATGCATCTTGGACGTAAAACCCAAGGGCAGAGTACAGAATATTTGATAGAGTCCTAACCTCAACATCTGAGGAAAGGGATTTAGGGGTGATTATTTCTGATGACTTAAAGGTAGGCAGACAATGTAATAGAGCAGCAGGAAATGCAAGCAGAATGCTTGGTTGTATAGGGAGAGGTATTAGCAGTAGAAAGAGGGAAGTGCTCATTCCATTGTACAGAACACTGGTGAGACCTCACTTGGAGTATTGTACACACTACTGGAGACCGTATCTTCAGAAGGATATTGATACCTTAGAGCAGTGTTTCCCAACCCAGTCCTCAAGGCACACCTACCAGTCCAGGATTTAGGGATTACCCAGTTGTGTCTAAGGTGTTTTTACAAAGAAGAAAAAAACACCTTAGACACAACTGGGTAATCCCTAAATCCTGGACTGGTAGGTGTGCCTTGAGGACTGGGTTGGGAAACACTGCCTTAGAGAGGGTTCAGAGAAGGGCTACTAAACTGGTTCATGGATTGCGGGATAAAACTTACCAGGAAAGGTTAAAGGATCTTAACATGTACAGTTTGGAGGAAAGGCGAGACAGAGGGGATATGATAGAAACATTTAAATATATAAAGGGAATCAACACAGTAAAGGAGGAGACTATATTTAAAAGAAGAAAAACTACCACAACAATAGGACATTGTCTTAAATTAGAGGGACAATGGTTTAAAAATAATATCAGGAAGTATTACTTTACTGAGAGGGTAGTGGATGCATGGAATAGCCTTCCAGCTGAAGTGGTAGAGGTTAACACAGTAAAAGGAGTTTAAGCATGCGTGGGATAGGCATAAGGCTATCCTAACTATAAGATAAGACTAGGGACTAATGAAAGTATTTAGAAAATTGGGCAGACTAGATGGGCCGAATGGTTCTTATCTGCCGTCACATTCTATGTTTCTATGTTTCTATGTTTATCCCCCCTCTCCTTATTCTCCCCCCATCTCTCCTTAATCCCCCCATCTCTCCTTATTCCACCCCCCAATCTCTCCTTATTCTCCCCCCATCTCTCCTTATTCCCCCCATCTCTCCTTATTCCACCCCCCCAATCTCTCCTTATTCCCACCCACCACCATTGTTGTAGCGTGGCCGAGCCCTCTATTGTGCTGTGTAACAGGCCCCAAAAAATTGAGCTGCTTCCTGTTTGTTGATTTTTGTGAGCACTGATACAAATAGCCTCCAGACAAGTGAAGCCAGACTGCAGCCTGAGCCCATCATCATCATCTTGTTCTCATTTGGTGGCAAGTAGGCAATCCCTTATACTATTAGTGGCACTAATCTCTAATTTACCTCACATTAAAGGGACTCTATAGTCACCAGAACCACAACAGCTTAATGCAGTGGTTCTGGTGTCTATAGCCTATCCCTGCAGGCTTTTCTGCCTTTAAAAAAAAAAAAAAAAGGCATCGTGTGCAACACTGACATTAGCTCATATGGCAGATCATATGAGTGGGAGGTGGCAGCAAATTCTTGTTTGCCTATGGCAGCAAAAATCCTTGCACCGGCCCTGCAGCCATGGCTGCTAAATCGTCCTAAGTAGGGTGTGGTGTATTGAGGCCCATCTTAGTTCTTCCAATGCTCGGAAGTGTTCCAGCTTCGCCAGCCAAGTTGCCATGGACAGGGGCTGTGCTCTCTTCAACACTCCGGCCACCACAGCCTTGGCTGCTGTGAGGAGGAAATAAATCAAGGAGTGTTTGTATTTTTTTCAGTGATATATCTGTGAAGTGTAGCAACACTGTTTTAGGTGTACATATGAGTTTATAGCCTGTTATCGTTTTAATCGTTGTCACTACTTGTTCCCAAAATGTATGTATCAGCGGACATGACCACCAGATGTGTTCTAATGTGCCCTTTTCCCACCCACATCTCCAACAAGTGGGTGAGATGGAGTGTCTAAACTTATGGAGCTTAGCTGGTGTATTGTACCACCTGGAGACTAGTTTGTAGTTAGCTTAAACGACATGGTGAATATTTTCCCCCTTTCCCTATCTGTCAGGGAGAAAAAATGAGATTTATTCCACAACTGGGTAAAATGTGGTAGTTTTGAGTGAATGTCAGATTGTAGCAATTTGTAGCATGTAGATGATAGTTTAGGTATAATCTTGTTTTGGGGACACATTAGTTCAAATTTGGATATTGGTCTAGGATCCTGTTTGGGGACTTTTAGGCTTGTGAAATGCATGGTTTAGGTGGATTGGAAGGGCTGAAGAACTGTAGGTGTGCCTGATGGAATTAGCTCTATAATCTTTATGTGAAGTTGGTTTGGTGGTTGGGATCTCAGGTTGTAAAGAGAGTTATAATATTCCCTGAAAGTCTCTGATAGTCTCCGATATCTCTTCCGTTTTGTGTACTAAGACATTATTAGTGTTCCCAATTATAGGGATATATGTCAATTACTGTTGTTGTTTTAAAGCATTTGCTAGGAGTTTTCCACTTTTGTTGCCATGAGTAAAATATTGTTGTTTTGTTCACAAAAGTGTTTTCATTGCGTTATAATTTAAGAGAATGCGAAAATTCGTCCTAAAGGCTTCCAATTTTTGATAGTCACTTTCAGAGGAGGTGATTTTATGTTTCATTTCGAGGTTGTGAATTTCCTCTAACAGTCTTGACTGTTCTTTAGCCCTCTCCCTTTTGTGCTGTGTTCCCCATTTGATGAGTTCTCCCCTTAGAACACATTTGTGTGCTTCCGATTGAAGTGCTAGCGAAATATACAGAGTTCAGTTCTCTCTAAAATATTGTTGTATACTCATCGAGATTTCACTTTGTGTTTGTTGGTGCAGAATAATGTTAGGGTTTAGTTTCCATTAGCAGGATTTTGAGGGTAGGTCGGGAATGGATAATGTTATGAATACTGGAGTGTGACCTGAGCAGGAAATGTTACCAATTGTTGAGGATTTCACTCGGCTGAGAGATCTATGGGACATAAGAAATATGTAAATTTTGGTGTACGTTGAATTGGGTCTAGAGTAGAATATATACACCCTGTTCCAAATTATTATGCAAATTATATTTTTCTTATTTACCTAAATAATTGATGTAAATAACAGTCATGTTATCAACTATTAAGAGTACAATTCAAATGTTATTGAACAAACCTCCTAATGATAACAGTATTTTTTATAAAACATAGAAAACTTACAATGCACTGTTCCAAATTTTTACGCACAGTTAGTTTCAAAACACTTTATAGGTTGTGAAGAACTGAAAATTGTCATGTGTTGTGTTTGCAGCATATTACTGAAATCAAAAGCTATTTCAATCAAACTTAACTAAACTAAAACAACATTTTAACTTTTTAAACATTTTAACAGGTCACGTTACATTTTAACATAGGACCCCTTATTTGATAGCAGCTTCACAAGTCTTGCATCCATTAAACTTGTGAGTTTTTGGACAGTTTCTGCTTGAATTTGTTTGCAAGTTGTCAGAATAGCCTCCCAGAGCTGCTGTTTGGATGTAAACTGCCTCCCACCCTCATAGATCTTTTGCTTGAGGATGCTCCAAAGGTTCTCAATAGGATTGAGGTTAGGGGAGGATGGAGGCCACACCATGACTTTCTCTCCTTTTATCCCCATAGCAGCCATTGATGCAGAAGTATTCTTTGCAGCATGAGAAGGTGCATTGTCATGCATGAAGATGATTTTATTACGGAAAGCGTAGTTCTTCCTTCTGTACCAGGGAAGAAAGTCGTCAGTCAGAAACTCCACATACTTTGCAGAGGTCATCTTTACACCTTTGGGGACCCTAAAGGGGCTGACCAGCTCTCTTCCCATGATTCCGGCCCAAAACATAACTCCACCACCGCCTTGCTGACGTT
The DNA here is from genome assembly GCA_933207985.1 of Pelobates cultripes. Lineage (NCBI taxonomy): Eukaryota > Metazoa > Chordata > Amphibia > Anura > Pelobatidae > Pelobates > Pelobates cultripes. The sequence goes on along the minus strand of OW240915.1, from coordinate 259,252,669 downwards.
GCAGCCTTGTTGGAACAGAGTGGCCGTCCACCAACCATCCACTACTCCATCCATCTGGTCATCCAGTGTTGCACGGCACTCATCAGTGAACAGGACTGTTTGAAAATGAGTATTCATGTATTTTTCTGCCCACATGCAGCCGTTTCTGCTTGTGAGCATTGGTTAGTGGTGGCCGAATAGAAAGTTTATGCACAGTTGCAATACTCTGGGGGACTCTACACCTTGATGTCCCTGGGACTCCAGAGGCACCAGAAGCTTCAAATATCTGTTTGCTGCTATGTAATGGTATTTTAGCAGCTGTTCTCTTGATCTGATGCATGATCTGGCAGAAATCTTCCTCAATTCGGCAGCAGAGAGATCCTTTCTCTTCCCCCAGAAAATGGTGCTCTGCTTAATATTGTGGAACACCCTCTTTTAGTAGTTTTTCCTTAAATTGGGCTCACCTGACAATCTAATTATCACAGGTGTCCGAGATTGTTTTCAGTGAGACCCAATGCCATCCATGAGTTAATCTGAAAAACAAAATATTTAATCTTTGTGACACTTAAATAGAATTTGCAAAATATTTAGGAACAGGGTGTAATCTTTTGTGGATGGATTCAGAAACCTCCAAAAATCAACCACTTCTTTTTGGCGGAGTAGGCATGTGATCTGTGCCCTAGAGCAGGGGCGTACCTAGAGCATTTGGCACCCGGGGCGGATCCTGTGCTTGGCACCCTCCCTCCCCCCACCACCCAAAAAAAAAAAAAACCTGTAAAAAATGTTAAAGGTTTTCTTTAATTAATCCACACTCCTTAATTAAACCATACCCCTTAATTAAACCATACCCCTTAATTAATCCATACCCCTTAATTAATCCACACTAATTCATCCACACACCCTTAATTAATCCACCCCCCTTAATTGATACACACACCCTTAATTAATCCACACTAATTAATCCATTGCATGCAGGTGTATGCATATTTAGTTGCTCGCATTTTACATCTGTAAGACTTGCAGTGTAACTACAGGGAGTGCAGAATTATTAGGCAAGTTGTATTTTTGAGGATTAATTTTATTATTGAACAACAACCATGTTCTCAATGAACCCAAAAAACTCATTAATATCAAAGCTGAATATTTTGGAAGTAGTTTTTAGTTTGTTTTTAGTTATAGCTATGTTAGGGGGATATCTGTGTGTGCAGGTGACTATTACTGTGCATAATTATTAGGCAACTTAACAAAAAACAAATATACCCATTTCAATTATTTATTATTACCAGTGAAACCAATATAACATCTCAACATTCACAAATACCCATTTCTGACATTCAAAAACAAAACAAAAACAAATCAGTGACCAATATAGCCACCTTTCTTTGCAAGGACACTCAAAAGCCTGTCATCCATGGATTCTGTCAGTGTTTTGATCTGTTCACCATCAACATTGCGTGCAGCAGCAACCACAGCCTCCCAGACACTGTTCAGAGAGGTGTACTGTTTCCCTCCTTGTAAATCTCACATTTGATGATGGACCACAGGTTCTCAATGGGGTTCAGATCAGGTGAACAAAGAGGCCATGTCATTAGATTTTCTTCTTTTATACCCTTTCTTGCCAACCACGCTGTGGAGTACTTGGACGCGTGTGATGGAGCATTGTCCTGCATGAAAATCATGTTTTTCTTGAAGGATGCAACTTCTTCCTGTACCACTGCTTGAAGAAGGTGTCTTTCAGGAACTGGCAGTAGGACTGGGAGTTGAGCTTGACTCCATCCTCAACCGAAAAGGCCCCACAAGCTCATCTTTGATACCAGCCCAAACCAGTACTCCACCTCCACCTTGCTGGCGTCTGAGTCGGACTGGAGCTCTCTGCCCTTTACCAATCCAGCCACGGGCCCATCCATCTGGCCCATCAAGACTCACTCTCATTTCATCAGTCCATAAAACCTTAGAAAAATCAGTCTTGAGATATTTCTTGGCCCAGTCTTGGCGTTTCAGCTTGTGTGTCTTGTTCAGTGGTGGTCGTCTTTCAGCCTTTCTTACCTTGGCCATGTCTCTCAGTATTGCACACCTTGTGCTTTTGGGCACTCCAGTGATGTTGCAGCTCTGAAATATGGCCAAACTGGTGGCAAGTGGCATCGTGGCAGCTGCACGCTTGACTTTTCTCAGTTCATGGGCAGTTATTTTGCGCCTTGGTTTTTCCACACGCTTCTTGCGACCCTGTTGACTATTTTGAATGAAACGCTTGATTGTTCGATGATCACGCTTCAGAAGCTTTGCAATTTTAAGAGTGCTGCAACCCTCTGCAAGATATCTCACTATTTTTGACTTTTCTGAGCCTGTCAAGTCCTTCTTTTGACCCATTTTGCCAAAGGAAAGGAAGTTGCCTAATAATTATGCACACCTGATATAGGGTGTTGATGTCATTAGGCCACACCCCTTCTCATTACAGAGATGCACATCACCTAATATGCTTAATTGGTAGTAGGCTTTCGAGCCTATACAGCTTGGAGTAAGACAACATGCATAAAGAGGATGATGTGGTCAAAATACTCATTTGCCTAATAATTCTGCACTCCCTGTAGATAATGGTTTTCTTATTTTGTTTGTGGTATGATAGTAGGTTCATAACAAGGAGAAAATTAAATGTGGCGTTGCCTACGCAGAGGCTCATTGTGAAATATATAGATTAGGGTACATGGACCTACGCAGAGGCCTATTGTAGCTTTACAGTATAACATCAGTCATTAACACTTCATGAGCATTCTAACGCATTGCTGATTATGTACGTTGCGGATTGTGTAGTGAGGCAATTATTAATCCTATACATTCAATTTTCCCTACAAAGTAAATGTAAACGTTAGATGGCTGACCCCGTAGGGTGCATAATAACCTATGCAGAATCATAAGCATCAAATAATATAAGCATAACTGAATCTAGTTCCATTACCAAACAGTCACTCAATTCATCATCACATGCATTGCATTACTTCTGTATATGCCATGGCTAAGTATCATTATATCAGCTGCATACCAATGCTTGGGGAATATATACGTGTATCAGTACAGGACAAGAGATGCAGTTTATCGCCTGCGCAGAGGCAAGTATCTTGGACCGTTGAAACGTTTATAAACGTTACGCGGTTTTATGTGCTTAGGCTTAAAACAAATATATGGCGGTTGTGTTCTGACTCGGTATGAAATACAGTTAATGGCATGTGTTTGGCTAATTGCTCGGTCTCGGTTACTGATGCAGGTTTTCCTTTCATGAACATGTATCGTATAGCAATGCACGTGAATAAAGTATGGTTATGGACTAAGCTTTAATCGGGGTACCTTTGCTGTTGCATTAACATGTTTAACTTAAGTAAGGCAGATAACTGTTTAGGTTAATCTTCAACAAACCCTTAACAAAATGCAGTGTTGCTATAAGAAGGCATTTGGAGGCAGTGGTGAGTTTTCATAATGCTTGCTGCCATTCTGGGAAAGGCTATGTATGCAATAATTTACGCCCCTATACTGTGGGTCATATAGGCACTGCAGCATAAACAGCGTTTCCACGGCTAATACAATATATTAAGTAAGTAAGTGAGTGGTCATAGCCGTTTGTCTCTTAACTGCGTCTAATGAATTATGGCATAGGCCTGCAACAACAATGAATGCAAAGGAAATAAAAAACAATTGAAAGGACTATAACATTATGAGAGCTAGGCTAGTAGTAGCATGTCATATAAGTGAAGGGATGCATAAACAGGCGATTGCCATTCCAAAGGAGAACTGATATAAACAGTGGTTAGTTATGCAATGCTGGCAATTAAAGTCAGGCAGGGTGTTTGTATCTTGAGCCTGGATTGCAAATGTGTTATAGTGCAGTTGCTGCTAACAGTGCTGGAAAACATAAGTGAGTCGCTTCGTGGGGAGTGGGGAAATGCTGCGCTGTGTCGTTGCACACAACAGGTTGTGAAGAACAGTGTCGATTACATTGTAAGTGTGTTGCCTCCATGGTTGCCTCCATAGGCCTTCAAGCACGCCTGTCCCCCATTGGTCCTCCCCGGGTCTGACCTGTCCCACTGGTATAGCATTCTGTGGTGCCGTGGGAACTCAAAGTCCAAATCCGTCCCCCAGACCCCCCACACCAAGAGTCCAGGTTCCGACCGTCTCCTGCACCTCCCCAGCACCACTTCAGCCTCTGTGAAGCACCTAGACCCTCATGTCTCACCTGGCGCCGGCCACATACTTAGGACTGGGGCACCTCCCTCATGGCCACCGGTACACCGGAAAAGTCTGTGCATACCTGTCCCACAAGACTCACTGCGGCAGGGACAATCTGCCCCCCCACCCCCCCGAAACCCAAAGGTAGAGACTGGTACTTCTCCAGGGGGCAAGCCGCCCAGAATATCCCTCTGCAGGGCAGCAGCTGTCAGGTCCACCGAAGCAATGCGAGGAAGTCGCTCTACGAAGATGAATCTCCACTCCCATGTTAGCACCGCCATACAGCAATGAATTTTTGTAGTTGTTCCATTTATAAGGTGGGATTCCGACGGCAGGGCGACACTCCTGACCCCTTCTGCTCCCCCAGGGTGTTGTCGAAGCAGGGACTCATGGGCCGGGATAACCCCCACCGGCCCGGGGGGGGAGCGGGGCAGGGCCCCCCTCATCATATGCACCTGGTAATGCTGCCTCCCGTGCTTCTGTTTCTCGGTTTGTTAGGTTTGTATGTGCCTGTGTCTCATCGGACATCCGTCCCGCGGGCCTCCAACTAGGCCTGGGTGCATGTCTCACCGCGGTGTCCGCAGTGTGCAGCGATCCGTCGGGAACCTGCTTCATCCGTCCTCCGGCGGGTTCCTCCTTGTTCACCTCACGTTTTCCCGGGTTCTGTTGGGCGTTGGAGGTAAGAAAAATGCCTTTTTTAGTGGCACGTGCAGGAGCTAGCGAAGATGGCTGCCATCCCGCTCGGCGGCCCGGCCCCGCCCCTTAACTATAGCAATTGTAGTCGATCCCAGTAAGATAATAAGGTGACCTGAATTGACCGTGATGTGTTGTGTGTATGTAAATGGGACATGGGCACCAACCAGTATTGATACGCCTCTGAATTTGCTATATGCAAAATTGTTATAGTATACATGTGGGTATCATTGGGAGGAAAGGTTGGGACTGTCTTTGGCCCTAAATTGTGTTTCTTGTACCAAAGCTATATCACCTTTCAGTTGCCCAAATTCCTTTAAAACCATACATCTTTTTTCGCTGGAGTTCAAACCTCTGACTTTATATGAGACTATTTGTAGGGTGTCCATTATACAATATCAGTGTATTCTGTTAACAGCACAAGCTGAAGTCTAACTTTCCAATGTTCAGCCACAGAGATATGACACTATTTACCTAAGATCAAAGCTGAGATTTTAAAAGCAAAGTAAGAAGAACAAAGTAACTCGGGGGGAAAGGTGAATACCTTTGAGTAACAATTAGGCCTATATGTGACCTATGCATAGATAATCTGCTTTCAACTAGTGAAAAAAGATAGGAGACAGTACAAATCCCTGGTGAAACCCAATTACACTGGGTTGAATGGGATACAGGCTAATGTAGCCTTTGCGATATTGTACTGCTCAGAGTAATTGAAGCAAAATAACTTGCTGTAATTGGCTTTAATGGGAGGATGGGTTGTAAATACCGCACCTTATACTGATAGTGTTGATGATTTCTTTGGGCTGGAGGATTGCTCCCGAACCCAGCAACCATGCACTTGCATGGTTGGTGGCCTTTATAGGTCAAAGTCATGAGAACTCCATACCAACACTAGTTAGTATCTGAATTAAGCGGGAATAAGGGATTTGATCATTTTAAGTTTTTTTTTTCTTCTTTAACTTGTTATATCTATATAAAGGTAGTCCGCAAAGCAGAATCCATGATCCGGTCTCTGCCGTAACAACAGGGAGGGGAGTCTGTAGTCTACTCCCATTTGTGATGCCTGAGTTAGAGGCAGGTGGTATGCTAGCTCCCCCCTCATTGTGTCTTGTCGTGGCTGGCACATGGGTTGTAGCCGTCACATCATCGAACCACAATGAATCCACCATTACAAATTATCACAGTGTCGTATACCATTATAGTAGGAGAGTAATAAAGTAATGTAAAGTGGGATAAGTGATTTCTCAATAAATTGTGTCTCCGCTATGATGAGGTCTTCAAGTTATACCCTTTCGGAGAGATCCACTACAATAAAATTCACAATACCTAATGCCATGTGTACTAAAAAGTATAGCATCTTGGTCTCCAACTTTAGGTGGTTCCAAAGAATATATCTACCCGGCTATGAATGGGTCCCTATCTGAACCATTCCCTATTATCAATAAACTATTCAGTTCAAACTTTTCGGTTATACTCGGGTATAATTATGGGATTGAGTTTGCACATCTGAGTTAAGAAATAGTTAACAGGAAAGGAGCTCTTACCAACATAAAAGGGAAACTTGGCAATAGCCTAGGGGAATTCAATATATTAACGTCCATGGGACCACTAGGTAAGTATGCAGTGTAATAAAATGTGTCTGGATGGTCAGACTTTACGTGCAAAATATACGACTTTCCCTTAGACTCAGGTGGTCTGTGAGTTTCGTCGGTGCCGTGAAGCAGGTAAGACATTTTTCTGTAGAGATTGCTGCCTTTTCCTAGGGCTCGATGTCATCCATCTGGACTGTTTCGGCAGTGATGGGTTGGGTTATCCCTGGGTCTGGGACTGTACAAATCTGGTATCTCTAGCGCTGGCATGTCCAAGGATTTGGCGAGGTCTTGTGCTTCGGCCGGTGTAATGATGGTGTGCTGTTTTCCTCCATGTGTGACAAGTAGGGGAAAGGAGTATACCCAGCGGTACCTGATGTGACGGTCTTGGAGGAGGGATGTCAGTGAACGTAGGACTCTTCTAGCCTGCAGGGTGGTCCAGGACAGGTCTTGGAAGATCTGTATGCATGCATTTTCCCCTCTAGGCAAGGTCGTGGTGCGTGACATTTTGAGGATTTCTTCTTTCAATGAATAGTAGTGAATCCTGCAGATCACATCTCTAAGTGCCTCTGACAGGGTGCCTTTAGGCTTAAGGGCTCGGTGTGCCCAGTCAAAGAGTATCTGGGTGTCTTCCATTCTTTTTAAGATTTTGCTGAATAACTTTTGCAGTGATTTGTGTATGTCTTCAGTGCATCACTGGCTTCTGGCTTCCGGTAGCCCCTGTTGCGCAAATTTTTCCATCTGCCTCTATTATCTATGTTGTCCATCTGTCTTATCATGTAGTCATATTTAGTCTCCATGTCTACCTGTCTGTCTTCTAGTTGGTGAAATTGGTGGTAAATGGTATCTCTCTCCTCTTCCAAGTCGCCCACTCATTGCCCGATATAGCACACATCGCCTGTTAGTGCTGCAAGCTTCTCCTGATGGAGGCCTCTAGCCAAGCCAGCATGTAGGCTAAAGCCACTTGAGAGGGCAGATTTAGTAGGAGATCCCTGATATCAGGGTCATTGGGACACTCGGAGCATTCTGATCTGGTCGGGCTTCTGGATGGAGAGCCATGAGGCAAAGATGGCGTCCTGGGAGTCTTCATCTGTGTCCAGGGAGAGAACTTTCGAATATCTAAAGTACTTGTCCGGCTTACCCAATTTATTGTTTGGAGTCTGGTCCATATGTTCCTGGGTAGCTGTGGACTTTTTTTGTTCCCCATTATAGATGAGGGAATGCTGGAGTTTATCTACTAAACTATAAAATTGTAAAGCAAGTATAAGTTCCGCTAAACAAAGCTTAATTTGTTTGTTTTTCACTTAAGGACCAAAGGTAATTTTGCCCTTTTTTTTGTTGTAAATTTTTGCTTATTGAAAGAATTTTTCAAAAATGTAACAGTGTCTATGATAACATTTTGGGACACATAGGTTGCCGATAAAGCAATCACACCATTAAACAAGTCGAGATTTGCAGATCTCCAAGTAGGCAGGAAGAGACATGAAGGTCTTAGATTAGTGATAATGATTAAAGATTATGATTAGGAAAAATATTAGAAACAATAAATTTGATCTGTAATAAACAAATTTGTAGCAATACGGTATTATAGAGGTCATACAGTGTGAAACTGGGCAGTGTGTTATAGTGATCAACAAAATACCTAAGCAGGTCTAAGCAGAGGAGTATAGCACTTGGTGTTCGGAATACCAAAAAAGAAGAGGGCTAGCTTCAGAAGAGGGCTTGCAGACCTCCTTGAATGACGTTTCAGAATCGGACACAGAGAGGGAGAACAGAGAGAAAAGAGGAAAAAAAGGGGGCAGCAAATATTAAAAGCTAAGCGGGGGGGGGAGGGGGGGGGTGCGGTAAAGAAGTGCTATGCATTGAGCCACTTGACTGAGTTCTCAAGGGCAACATACATATTCCCCTTTTCACCTATTAGCTTCATCATTATTAGATGATTTCTCTGTATAGTCAGTCACTATCCTCTTGATATTTATACCCTTTCACCTTGGCACAGCTTTCATATACTATACAGATAACAAGAGGGCAGTGATTGGCTGTGGTGGTGGTGATGTCAAGTCAGCATCTCAACTCACACTGATCTCTCATTAGGTGTTCTGATTATGTACTTAGAATACATGTAATAAAGTAGTTGCTTTGTGAAAAGAGGGAGAGTGAATAATGGTGCAGGCTTATGCTGCAGAGACCTGCTTTTTAAAAAAAAATTTAAAAGTTGATAATTTACAAATCCATTATATAAATTGGGTCAACTTCACTCTGGAATATTCCTTAAACCCTTAAGGACACAACGTCTGGAATAAAAGGGAATCATGACAGAATATTTCCGTCATGTGTCCTTAAGGGGTTAATCAACAAAAGAATGGTTATATAATGAGCAAAAATATTAATGCTTGCTGAATCCTATGTGCTGCTCATGACAGACTAATATAAGTTGTAATTAATGGGTACTGGTCCTTTTTAAATTAGTAGTTTTGCATGGAATTAATTTTATTAGCATTAGTGTTACAGGAGTCCATTTATCTGACCAGTGTAGAATGCGGTATTAGGTGAAGTATGTGTATGGATAATTCCTAAGGATATTGGTTCCTGTTGAGCTGTAATCAGTGATATTGTCTGAACTGTGTTCTTTGGATTTTACAGTTGGTCGCTAAACAACAAGCTCCACCATTCATGAGAATATCATTAGCCCAAGAATTCACAGTAGGAGGAAAATGTATACAGAATGGCAAGCTTATACATTTTCAGCTAATGTTCATGTTCTTATACAGTATTACAATTTTTTTATATTATTAAATAGTTTTTATAATGTGTCTAAAAATACAATCTTTTCTTATGGCATATCTTTAAATCTTAAATTTAGGTTAGTTTTATTACTTTTCAATTGCCACAGTCATGATTTTAGCAAGATATCTGTAAATCCTGAATATATTGTAAATACATAACATTCGATATTATATTCATTTTTTTCGTTGTGTAGCTATTTTAATCATACTTCAAATATGCTATTGGAAATCATATCTGCTGCATAAGAAGGAGATCATTAAAAAATGATTCAGTGTAGATAATGTGTTCACATTTTGCTAGGCTATTTAACAGTTATTTGTAGATGTAGATACTATTGCTGTATTCTTTGAAGTGAGGTGAAAAGCTATTTCAAATGGTTTAGTTTCTGCAATTTATTCTCAATGGGAATAAGCCTTAACATATTCAGATTGCACACCTTGTTAGACTTGGTAAAGCTCTCCAAATCAAAGGACACATTAATAAGTGTTCAATTTCATTTTCTCTGTAGTATCTTCTTTTATTCTTACAGCATTCACAAGGTATTGTATTCACTAGTATGCTCATTTGTTTTTCATTTTGGAGGTAAGGAACAGCAAGATATACGTACCTAAGCCCCTTTGAATTATTTCTCTTTCCATGACTGTTGTAGGATGGGGTTCATCTTGGGCATCTCTAGCTAGAAAAAAAAAGGTAATTAAACACCTGAAATGGTTATTCCGTAGTGATTAATACATTTTCCAGTCAATGCAATTGCCTGCCAGTTTACATAGATATCAAATAATAAGGTAGAAGTTGGGCTGTCATCTCCTCCAGTGGGCTACTCAATAATCTCATAAACTACACAGAACCCAGGCCAATCAGAGCCGCCGAAGTGGTTAGTTCTGGTAAAGTACTTGCGTGTAGGCTATAATGTCCTGTATTTTATTTAAAATGTAGAAGGGCATCTAAACACATGCTCATTTTGGACTTTGCTCTAATACTCCTAACATCATGTGACAGAGTTTGTTCGATGATCAGGAGAACTTTTACACAATCAACTCATATAACTCGACAAGACAGTTAACACATTTGTTTTACTTCTATTTGTCTTTTCCCCTGCCTATATATTTGAAATAGCATCATGCAGTTAATAATCATGTTTTTTTGTTGTTTATGGAAGATGAATTATTATTGAGATTAAACACAAAACCAAATTTCTTAAAACCTGTGAGATGTCAGGACATTTATCCACTGAAAGAAATAGGAATCATGTTTCTTTTGTTTTTTTTTAGTGGTTTTTAATGATCAAAATTATTTTATTTGCTTTTAAATGCTACGTGCAACATTACATCAATGTCTAAGTGCAGCACTACTCTAATGGGGTTAAGTGAAAATGCTAAGTAAATTCAAAATCAAATTAAAATGTAAGTTCAAAATAGCTGAATTCATATGTTTATGTAGCATTAAAATGTTGTCTCTGGTGGTGAATGGACTTTGCTACTTATGGGTTAGGAGCAATCCACAATCATCTCCTATATTTATTTCTGCCTACAATCAATTTTACGTTTGTGAGTGCATTATACAATAGAAAGGGTTGTGAGTGCATTATACCCTTTCACCTTAGCACAGCTTTCATATACTATACAGATAACAAGAGGGCAGTGATTGGCTGTGGTGGTGGTGATGTCAAGTCAGCATCTCAACTCACACTGATCTCTCATTAGGTGTTCTGATTATGTACTTAGAATACATGTAATAAAGTAGTTTCTTTGTGAAAAGAGGGAGAGTGAATAATGATGCAGGCTTATGCTGCAGAGACCTGCTTTTTAAAAACTTTTTTTTAAAGTTGATAATTTACAAATCCATTATATAAATTGGGTTGTACTTTTATTACACTATTTGTGGTCCTTTTTATATTTTTATTGTAGATTTTATATTTTTATATGTCTATGTTGAAAATATTGAGGAATCGTCTTACAATCTACTATGTGTATAAAGGGTAAATAAACTTTTGTATGCTTTGTGATATCCACTATTGGTGCTCACTTTGGATTATAGTATTTTATCATATTTACATTTAGAAATCAACAAGAACAAAAATGGCTACACTACAAATGTACAGAAATGACAATATCTTGCTAATATCAACAATATACAGTAGATGTGGGTAAATAAAATAGTCCAAAGTTGTCTTACAAATAGCCCAAAATAGTCTATAAATTATACATTTCCATTTGAAAACGCCCTACTGTGGAGAAACACGTTATAAAAAGTATTACTTTGCATTTAATTTGAATAAATAATTTTTTGGTCACTATCTTTGCTTACTATGCCAATTATCCTTTGTTTTAAATAATTTTATCCTTAAAAATATACTTACCTCCTGGCTTCCTCTTCTTGTCTACTCCAAAGAAATCCCAGGTGGGGATCATACCACCAGCACCTTACCCATAGAGCAGTTTGTCTGCTCCACCTTTGTGAGTATTTACTATTTTTACAATTTTACCAATTTCATCATAACAGAGATCATTATTATCTGCTTTCTATATTTTTGGTCATTTTGGGTCCCACAGCACCATTTTTTACAGACACTCATCAACACATCCTGTAAGTAAGGGATTATACCACTATACACTATCAAAACTCAAGCTGGTTATAGCTCCACCAAATGTGAGTAAGCTACACTTATTTTATTACCTATTACTCATTTAAGTTAACATATTGCACTATTGGATTTCATGTTTTCTTGTCTTGCACATATGTATGGATTACACTAAGAAATCTACTACCCATCATATTCGCTGATTCAAGGACCTACTGCCTACACAAGAATTCTTATTGCATTGCAAAATTAATTTTAATGGGGTACTTATAATAATTTATAGACTAGTTTGGACTATTTTTTTACCTACTCTTACTGTATATTATTGATAGTAGAACTTTATTGTCATTTCCCTACTTTTGTGGCGCAGCTATTTTTTCTTTGTTGTTCTTGCTGATCTCCTGAAGGGTTTAGAGGGATCCCCTTCTTTTGGTTTGCTGCCTTCATTTTGATTAATTAGCTTTAACCTGCTCCCTTTTTTCCTTTATTGTCTACATTTAGAAATCATTCTGTGTAAATAAAATGCATTGTTCTTGTTTTAAATTACATTTTAGTTGCATACATTTTTATTAGTAAGTCACCTACAATTTCTCAGAACATCCCTCTCTCCCTGGCTCCCTCCACCCCCTCTTATACACCTAAATTGAAAGTGTCTCTCTCTGTCAATTTGAGATGTTGGGAGGCATGCACACGAGCTTAACATAACTTGTTAAATTTGAGCATGGAATCGATCTATAACTGTATCTATCAGGGGAACACTAACAGACAACCTGGGTCCCATGTAGCTAAAGCATACAAATCATGGTTTTGTATATAGACTAAATGTTCTAGAGTTTGGAAATCACACATACCAATATGCTCATCTAGAACATGATGAGTTAATTTTCAGGTGTGTCTCTTTCTAACCTGGTGAAAATATTAGTCAACTGGGTAGTGTAAATGTAAACTTTACTACCACCAAAATGGAGGATGCATAACAGGAATATTTCTAAAACCCAGCTAAAATAAAGTCTTCATATGTACAAGACAACACTACAGGTATTACATAATTATATGATCATTGCTCTAGTTATAAGAATAGATATACATTATTAGGATCTTTGCACATCAGTAATTTGTGATTAAATATTTCTTCTTTCCTTTAATAGACTTATCATAGTTTGATAGATATGACCATTGACGGGAAGTCATCTATTCTAATATGGAATGAGACGCTTCACACATACTAAGTTCTACAAATCTTTGATTAAATTTAGAGTATTACATCTGAATCTTATTATATTTATAATCTCATTATAACCAAAACCATATTGTATTAATCATTCCCCCACACTGCATTAGAAACTTGTGCCTACAGCAATACCCAGCACACTGGGCTGTAAAATAAATTCCAATATAGTGCATGTGACGGAAGCAACTCCTCCACTGGTTTTTGGAGGGGCCTGTTTGCCAGCCTCATACCCTGGGCAGTGGCGTACTAAGGGGGGTTGGGGAGGGACGGTCCGCCCCGGGTGCTACCATGGTGGGGGGTGCCATGACCAGGAGTGCCGGCCCCCCCATGCTGCAGCCGCCTGAGCGCTCTGTAGAGAGCCTCAGGCGGCGCAGCCTGAGGAGAGAGGCTGACAGGAGGGAAACGCTCAGCGCTCCATCCTGTCACTCCCTCCCTGTAGCGTGGCAGAGCCCAGTATAGTCCGCGGGTACAGGGAGCATCTGTCTCCTGTACCCGGCTGGACTAACAGGAAGTGCACAGTGAGTGTTCACTTCCTGTTATTCCGGCCGGGTACAGGAAACAAAAGCTCCCTGTACACGCGGACTATACTGGGCTCGGCCACGCTACAACAGAGGAAGGAGGGGAGAAAAAAATTAGGAGGAGGGGGGGAGAAATTAGGAGGAGTGGGGAGAAATTAGGAGGAATGGGGGGAGAAATTAGGAGGGGGGAGAAATTGGGAGGAGGGGGGAGAAAGACAAATTGGGAGGAGAGGGGGGAGAAAGACAAATTGGGAGGAGGGGGGGAGAAAGACAAATTGGGAGGAGGGGGGGAGAAAGACAAATTGGGAGGAGGAGAAGGAAATTGGAGGGGGGAGATTGATATTCATCACACACACACACACATACACACAATGCACACCTTGCACACAGAAAAACACACAATGCATTACACACACAGACACACATACACAAGCAATGCAACCGTTACACACAATGCATCCCTTACACACACAGAAACACACAATGCATTCATTACACACACTCAATGCACCCCTTACACACATTCAATGCATCCCATACATACACAGAAACACACCTTGCAGCCCTTACACATACAAACACAATTTCACACAATGCATTCCTTACACACATATCAGGACATCCCCTACACACTCCACCCCCTGTGAACAAACTCATTGGTGGAACATGAAGGTGGACCCTGGGACCCAGACCTTGAGCTGTGTAAAGGGCCCCCAAAAAATGGAGCTGCTTGCCGTTCTCCCAGAACATTGATTTTTGTGACCACAGTTACAAACCGCCTCCAGAGATTCTGTTCTACACCAGACCAGTGGAGCCAGACTGCAGCTAGAGCCCATCATCATCCTCATCTGGTTGTAAGTGGGCAATCTAGTATATTATTTGTGGCACTAAGCTCTAATTTACCTCACATTAAAGAAACACTATAGTCCCCAGAACCACTTCAGCTTAATGTAGTGGTTCTGGAGTCTATAGCCTGTCCCTGTAGGCCTTTTAATGTAAACACGGCAGCACTGCAGCACTGGCGTTAGTTAACATGGCAAATCATATGGGTGGGGCATTGTGATGTCACATGGGGGGAGGCAGCAAACTTTACTTTTGCCTAGGGCGGCAAAAATCCTTGCACCGGCCCTGGCTGGAGGGGGCTGTGTGAGCTGTGGCCGCACAGTGCCCCATGGTAGTTAGGGTGCCGTGCGGCCAGTACAGCTCACACAAGCAAACAGCTGATAAACTGGCTGCATGGAGGAAAAGTGGGAGCTAAGCAAAATTGGGGTGGAGCCAAACTGGCATTAGGGGCGGGGCTTAATATGGCCCTTACCCACTGCTGTTAGGAGGTGCAGCAAGATGGAATCTCTGCTTCTCCACAGGCTACAGAGAAGGACTTCAGGGAATCCAGTCCTCCTCCATCCCACTGTCTGTAAGTAAGAGTGCGTGTCTGTGTGTGTGTGTGAGAGACTGTCTGTGTGTAACTGTCTGCCTGTAACTGTGTGTGTGTCTGTGTGTAACTGTATTCCTGTAACTGTGTGTGTGCGTGTGACTGTCTGCCTGTAACTGTGTGTGTGTGACTGTCTGCCTGTAACTGAGTGTGTGACAGTCTGCCTGTAACTGAGTGTATGACTGTTTGTCTGTAACTGAGTGTGTGACTGTCTGCCTGTAAATGTGTGTGTGGGGCTGCAGGGATTTTGTAGAAGGGGCGGGGGTTTTGTATTGGGACAGGAGTCTTTATAAGGGGGGATAAGCAGGGGATTTGTGGAAGGGGGTTGCAGGGGTTTTGTAGATGGGGCAGTACAGGATTTGTAGGAGGGGCAGGGCAGGACAAGGGTTTTGTAGGAGGGGCTGACAGCGGTTTTGCAAAGTTTACAAATTGCAAAAAAAAAGAAAGAAAACCTTTAACATTTTTTACAGTTTTTTTTTTTTTTGGGGGGGGGGGGAGGTGCCAAGCACAGGATCCGCCCCAGGTGCCAAATGCTCTAGGTACACCCCTGACCCTGGGACTATGGACCCTGTGATAACCCATGTTCAAAAGTACAGTTTCTGCCCCTTGGACTTTTAACAGGAACAGATTCAAACATGTGGCGGCGGCCATCTTAAATTGTCCAGCAGTGTTTTGTCGTTGAGTGTATGGAACTGTTTTGGGCATGGGACCATGTGCATGGTGGGGAAAAAATAAGACTTCCAGGAAATTCCTGAACACCCGGAACCGATCTGGGTGATTTTTGGATATGTTGTTCACCCAGATCGGGGCTGTCAGGGAATGTGATTGTGGGGATATGTTGTAGTTTTGGATAATTTTGGGGGTTTGTAAAAATGTATGTTTTTTTCTGCTTAGAGTTAATTGAGTTAGTCCATTGTCTTTGTTAATTATATCACAGGCAGAGGGGAGGGCTTGCTGACTGTATGTGGGAGTGTTACAGTAATAATTATTGTTCCTATTGGTCTATGTTCCTTTTGTCCCTGTGTTCCATCAGGTCCAGGCGGTGTGCCTCTGGCCTGAAAATGTGTATAAAAGAAATGCATTTTGCTCAATAAACCAGACCTTCTTACCCTCAACTCGCAGCCTCGTCTCGTGCTGTATGGAACAGCTATAACTGCTATATCCCTGCTAGCTCTTGTAAGAGCTCTCTTCAGCTATACAGCTATACTATCCTGGAGGAGAGGTCCTTCCCACACGGTCCTGGATCCAGAGGTTGGACCAGGGTAGGAAGGAAACGGCGAGACCCCAACCAAGCTACGGCGGTTCGTGGAGTCTGCAGTGCTTATGGTGTCTGGTGCAGTGCTGATGGTCTTTGAGAAGCACTAGGCTCATCTGTCGGTGGAGGTACCCAGCCAGAGTACAGGGAGCTCCGTCACAGTGCACTACAGTGGCACTGTTACAAATTATTTTAAGGGACTTGGGACTAAAAATGAAAGTATGCAAACATTTGATCTGGGGTTTTTCTGGACTCACTCAGGGTTCCAGATCGTGTTATCCATTCCTGTAGCCTCCTATTAAATATTTTAAAGTTGCTGACAAGAAAATGCATTACTGTTATATACCATTTATTGTATTCTCAGCTTTGGAGCACTGCAATGACTTTTATAGTTTCTCCAGAAGAGATCATCTTTATTTATATCTAGACTGATTGGTGCAGATGATCAATCAGGGTTGCTACCGTGAAGCACTTAAGGTTCAGTAGAAACATAGAAACATAGAATGTGACGGCAGATAAGAACTATTCGGCCCATCTAGTTTGCCCAATTTTCTAAATACTTTCATTAGTCCCTGGCCTTATCTTATAGTTAGGATAGCCTTATGCCTATCCCATGCATGCTAAAAACTCCTTTACTGTGTTAACCTCTACCACTTCAGCTGGAAGGCTATTCCATGCATTCACTACCCTCTCAGTAAAGTAATATTTCCTGATATTATTTTTAAACCTTTGTCCCTCTAATTTAAGACTATGTCCTCTTATTGTGGTAGTTTTTTTTCTTTTAAATATAGTCTCCTCCTTTATTTTGTTGATTTTCTTTATGCATTTAAATGTTTCTATCATATCCCCCCTGTCTCATCTTTCCTCCAAGCTATACATGTTAAGATCCTTTAACCTTTCCTGGTAAGTTTTATCCTGCAATCCGTGAACCAGTTTAGTAGCCCTTCTCTGAACTCTCTCTAAAGTATCAATATCCTTCTGAAGATACGGTCTCCAGTACTGTGTACAATACTCCAAGTGAGGTCTCACCAGTGTTCTGTATAATGGCATGAACACTTCCCTCTTTCTACTGCTACTACCTCTCCCTATACAACCAAGCATTCTGCTAGCATTTCCTGATGCTCTATTACATTGTCTGCCTTCAAATAGCAACAAATATAAGCAGGAAATACCTTGAGTGGATGTCTATCTGACAGCCACTAGAGGTGTATTTTCTTCCAAATGTAAACATTTTCATTTCTTAAGAACAGCGAATGGTCTACAAAATCAACAAACCAAAATACAGTGGTTTTGGTGCTTAGTTTGTCCCTTTGTGAAATATGTGTATGTAAGACTGAAAAAAATGTTAAATGTAGAGATCCAGCTTGCTCTATTTACCTGTAGCCTTGGACTGAGCATAACCCATCTTTTCTCCCAGTAAATCATTGTTAAATGCTCTCTATCTCTCAATCAGTATTGAGAGAGCTTAGAGAAAGGCTTTTGTGGTAATGTTCTAATGGTCTAGAAGTCAGCAGGAACAATCAATAGGTTTGCCTGGTAACTGTTTCTCTTATAGGACTGTGTCCTAAAATGGCTCTTTATGAAAAGTACACAATAACTCTAATTAATGTTATTAGATAAGAAAAACAAATAGTAAATGCGTCAGTGTTTGAAAACATTTCTAAGTGGCCAAATTGTTCCTTTCTTGGTAGAGCTATTCTTATTACCATTACTGTACTCCTAGTCCTTTAATAATAACATGGGAAATTGCACAATGTCTAATACACTTTTTGTTATCTGTTGATTTCAAATCGGAGTAATTATATAAAATTGTCAACATGGTGCCTTTTTTGGGGGTGGGGAGTTTAAATGTACTTTCATTTTTTTACTTGTTCGCTGATGAATTTTAAGATCAGTGGGGGTATTGCATGTTGATCTACAATTCAAATTATATTTTATGCTATTTTTCAGCTAAAATTTATTTACCACTGAAATACGAACAGCCATGTGTTCAAACAGTACTGCTTAATATACGATTTACTGAAAAATAAGAGTTTAGTGCCATCTGTTGGACATAAGAGATAAGTACATTTAAACTGAAAAAAAAATCAAGAAAAAATAGATTGGGATTCTGCCAGAATTGTATCAGTAGTTTATTTATTTTATTTATTTATTTATTACTGGCATTTATAAAGCGCCAACCAATTCCACAGCGCTGTACAATTTATCAGCATTTTCAAACTTAAAACTTCTGTTTACATTTGAATTCATAAATATTGGTATACAGAATGGTATTCACATGATGATGTATTTTTCTTATCTCACGACTAAAAACTTCTTTGTGTTAAATAATGTAAGTATTAATTTAGTAGTATGTTAGAATTTAGAGATTTTTATTGCAGATTGGTAGAGTCTAGGATATGAAAGGGAAGCCGGTAACCCTTGGAGGAATTAAGATCAATATGTTCAATATAGTTATATTGTGGTATGGCTCTGCAGGTAATTAAAAAAGATGCAGGGTAACCTTGGGACATAAACAATAATTTAATTTGAATGAAATTGTGGCATAAGTTTATTAGCACTTTCATAGTTAAAAATTTTAAAATTTACTATACTTGTACTGGAATGTAGATTGATATTGGTATTGATATGGCAATATCACTAATTTATGTGATAACTATACATCTCTTTGAGTTTAATAGTGAAAAGTAACTATTTGGGAGTGTTTAGAGTAAAAAGATTTGTATTGTGAAGTAGTAGTGTGTAAGGTTTGGACCTTATCCCTGCTAAAACCAAACATTTGCAACTTGGGACATTAGCTGTACGATAGTTGGATATTTAATTTTTCCCTTTATTGCTAATTTGTTTAACTTAGTAGCATTTATTTTTAGAAATTGATAAATCAAACCTTAATTATATTAATAGTCTATTGGTATATCATTTGACCGTCTTTGTTTGTGGGAAAAAAACAGAGCCCTATCATCAGCTTCTCCCAACTGAATCTGTTGCGGTAACAGGCACTGCAAGACTCAAGCAGGCAGGGAAAAATCCCTACGGTGAAAGGCATTTTAAAAATGGGGAGCAGCAGTAGGAGTAATTTAATTTTAAAACAGGAGATCTTTCAAATAATGTAATTAAAAAGTGAGTGGGCAATTGATCACCACTCACCCATTCCACAATTTCATTTTTTGAAAAGTCCTCTTTTTATTAAATTAAATGACTCCTGCTGCTATCAGGGCACCAATTTTATAATAGAGAAATAATGTAATTGTAACAAGCTTACACCCCAGAAATGGTATAGTAAAAATGTCTGACAATATTGTAGCCATTTTTTGAATTCCAGCACACTAATAGGTGCTTTTTTCCTGTTTTCTTGGCATGCCCGAATATTTCCCCAAACACTTTTCCATGGACAATGTTTGGCTGAGCCGAACTGCCACATGGACGAGTGTCGAATGTTCCAAACAAAATTACTATTCCAGGAAACAATGTTCAGCCTCAATGCTGAAAGTCTAGTCTATGTTACATATTCAAAAATATAATTTACTTTCAACAATGTTTTCTTAATTGTAACTTCATTATTTGATAATTTATTTTAACTTATCTGCCCAACCAAAATTTTCATTTTTGATTCCAATAAATAATGTTCTATCTATATTTACTGAATAAAAAATGCATTTATACATTACTTTCCAGGACACCCAAAATACGCAGTTGCCTTTTTTTGCAAACTGCTTGGTAGTAAAGACGTTTAAAATGTTCCAGCTTCATAGACTATTTTCTACAGTGGATTTATATTGATAAATGTCATTTCAGTAGAAAAAATATATAACTAGGTGTCCCGATGCATACATTTTTGTTATGTTCCTATGATTTCTGTTGAAGATTCAGCTGTATATATTATATACAGCTATGTCCACTAATATTATGTCTTTCACATTTATCATCAAATATGACAGTTGTTTTCCATTTGAGCATTTTATTTAATTCAGTACCCAGGGAATAATGTTAATAGAATGAATCTAAGCCATTTCTGAACAGTTTTCATGAAATCAGACTAAATATAACGTGTTCTCGTAGCATATTATGTGCTAATCTAACTTGTGTGATGATAGAATGCAATGAAACCAATACAGTACAGGAGATATAAAATAGTATACCATTGAAATTACTACGGTACGTTATAATATGAGATGCTTAACATATGTATCGTTCCACTTTTTGTGCTGATAAATATCTATTCTTTTATGAAACTATTTTAAAACGAATACCGACCATAAGCAATACAATCTTTTTAAAAACAAACAGATAATACATCCGTTTTAAATGGTCTACCAAAATCTCTTTGAATATACGAGTTTTAAAAGAAATGACTCATCAGCATCACCTGGTGGAGAATATAGCTAACTTCTTACTGCAATGACTGGATGCCACTTCAATATTTTTATAAGGCGAAACAAGTATAACTGTAAAGGCTAGTTAATATATATGTTGCATTTGGTTTGTTTGTCTTTGTGAAATTGTATGTGAAAAACGTTTTCCTTAACTTATGTTTTCACAATATAAAAAGCTCAGTCACATTAGTATGATGTTTCTTTGGTGTCAGTATTATCTGTGTCTCTAGAGATGACAGTGTTAATTTTGGCAGCACATTTTAATTTGGTTTTAGTTATTGTCTTTTGACTAAAAAGCCATTTTAGTTTTAGCCGTATTTTAATCATCTGAATTGTTTTAGTCTAGTTTTATTCGACTAAATCTCAAAGATTTTAGTTGACTAAAATTTGACTAAAATTGTTAGCTGACAAAATTAACACTGTTAGATGCCCGAGTTCCCACTTGTATAACAAAACAGCACTACAGTAGCACTGATGCATAGTAATCTCTATACAAGAGCTGAAATCCATGATAGTTACTCAAATATTTATATGATTACACTTACAAAATTATATAATAATTTCTGGTAAATAATTTAAATCCCTTTTTACATTTAGTGGGAGAAGGGGTGGGGCGTGGGGGTTGAGACAACTCTGACACATGTGATCATCATTAGGTTTCAAAAGACAAATGCATGTTTTTAAGATAATAATGCATGGTCATTGCTGCTGCCCAAGAGTAGTGGGAGCTTGAGCAGTAGGAGGACTAGTTGCTGTGGTGCTTCTTCTTGTTTTTTTACTTTTACATTACACAGATTTGTTACAGTGCAGCTGCCCACCCCATGTGTGTCCTACTAAGGGTTAATTCCTTTGCATTAATTAATAAGAATATTCAATGTCTCGTTGAAGATTTTGCCTTTTAACTGAAAGCAGCAAGGTGAACTATTAGAGTAGAGCTCATGTAAGAGTGTTATCTTTACATTGTCAGTTAAGCTTACACTTTAATGGCCGATGAAGTGGTTGACAAATGCTAAAGTCATTGTTGCTGCCCAAGAGTAGTAGTAGTTTGAGCTCAGAACTTATTTTCTGATTCCTTAAATAATAATTTTTTGGCTAAAGAGACATATATTTCCACGAAAATTTAAGCATATGTGTTTAACATCTTGACTATAAATATAGTCATAATTGGTCCTAGTAATGTAGGATGTATGTATATGAAAAATATTTTGTCAAAAGTACATGAAATGATAGGTAACCTAATAGGTACTGAAACCTTAAAAGTTCAAAATTGATGAAGGAATAGAGGCTATAGGGGACTGGACTAGCCAGCTCCCCTGCCACTATAGAGGTTACCAGAGGTATAAGGGGCTTAACCCCGTGGCAAATTTAAACAAGGAAAGAAGTGGATGGAGCAAAAAAAACCCTCACAAATAGTGAGCGGAGTTCATTCTCCTCCACAAATATATACCTCCTAAAGTCAGTGTAACATAGGGTGGGGGGAAGGGAAAGAAAAAATATATCAATCTTTATTAGAAAGTTTAAAAATTTCCTCCAATCTTGGAGAATAGTATAACAAATTCTCAAAGGTAGATGTACCAATGTACCGACTCGATGTGAAAATAGATTAAGGTATACTACTCATATATGGAGTAATATCAAAATAGCATGATACTATATATATATATATATATATAAATGTAGATTCCCTATGAGTGTATACTTAAGGAGGCCCTTTCTATGGGGCAACAAAATAAATATGTCAACAGAAATTGACAATAATCCCAACTTTATAATGATAGGGATATGTATATTGCCTAGTAGCAGTAGTGAGACCAAAGGGAGAAAAGAACTTAGTCACTATTGCAGGCAAGTGGTTACCAAGGATAAATGCTCACTGGTTTAGACAACAGGAGACATATCCATCTACAAAGAGGTATTATCAGTATAAGCTTCATATAGCCCAGTCTCTCTAACAGTAACTGTTGCCCACAAGGGTATACATTGCATAAGAAGAGAGAAAATGTAAAGCTAATAATACTCAGTAGATTTCAAAAGGGGGGCTCTCAAGTGTACCCACCAGAAAAAAACCTAACTTGCCCTGGACTAACTGTCTAAATCACACAGTGGTAAACTCTACTAAACTGCTACTTCAAGGCAGCCTCCAAGCTTTCCCTATCATAACATACATCAAGTCTGTGCAAAAAAAGAGAAAGAACAAATTACCTAATTGAGATGAAATGTGATTTGGAATGAAATGTATTGGACATGTCTAATATAGAAATACAGCTAGAGACAATCCAGACATAATTCCCCTATAATTCTACATATGCAAGCAATCTTAATTTATTTTAATCTTTCACAATTTATATTGTGTTCGCCACCTCCATAACTGCTTTCACAAAGGCGGCTGTCCAGAGTTTGTTGATAGCTCTAACCCCATACTCTAAATGTCTCAAATCTGTAATGGTGTTCATTGTTTCTAGAGGTAAGTTATCTATGAGGATATTTAATTATTTAACTCAATAAAAACAAAATGTGCAAAAAAGGTAAAGAAAGTGCAGCTGTGTACGCTGTGAAATTAATCACTACAATTTCACCATACAAATACAAACAAAAAATGAATAAAGTGAACAGCGCAAGTATAAAAACTAAAACACACACTTAAAATATTTAAAGTGCCCAGTAAATAAAGTGTCTTATATATAAAAAAATGTACACCATGTATATAAAAGTGGTAAAAATAGGATATATATATATATATATATATATATATACATATATATATACACACACACACACATACACACACATATATATATACACACATACACACACATATATAGATATATATACACACACACACACACACACACACATATATATATATATATATATACACACACACATATACATATACTATTTTTACCACTTTTATACACATGGTGTATGTGTTTTATATATAAGACACTTAATATACTGTGCACTTTAAGTATTTTAGGTATGTGTTTCAGTTTTTATACTTCCCCTGTTCACTTTATTAATTTTTTGTTTGTATTTGTATGGTGAAATTGCAGTGATTAATTTCAGAGTGAACATAGCTGCAGTTTCTTCACCTTTTAGCGTCGGTTTTGCAAAAAAAATTTTTTATGCCTTATATTATGTACTCAGTAGTGTAAATATAGGCTGCTTTCTTACATCATGGCTATCTTTGAAAAACGTAATAGATGACCAGAAAATATTAAAGAGAAATTTAACTATGAGAATAAAAAAAAGCCCTATAACAATCCAAGACAGTGACAGTTTGGATATAATATGTTGAGAATTGGAAAAGTTACTTATCCGAGAGATTAAAATAAAATGGGAAATTTTTACACTAAAAAAATATCTGAAGGATCAAATTACCCCTAGAAGCCTCAGATTTACAAAATTTCCCACCATTGATCGTGAAGATGATAAATTAATCTGTATATGGAATAATGCATTAGAATCATTTTCCATAATAATATTGTAGAGCAGAGACCACTCACTACAAAAAAATTGTATGTAACCATAAATGGTATTAAAGAAAAATTAGATCCCTTTGTGGGAACTAAAGATTTTGAGGATCTATCTGAAGAAATTAGTAAGATATTAGATAGACTTGAACAAGATATCATTAAGACCAAACACAAAAAATATCTAAGGTATGTGGAAGATTGTAAAAGTGGGAATATAAGAAAAAATTCCAGAGCAAAATATGTTAAAAATAAAAAATCTAATCCCCAGAGAATTAATGACCAATTTGATAATAGGAGATATTTTAGATTAAATGTTGATACGAGAGAGAGACCAAGAGAACAAGAGAGATACAACACAAGGGAAATTGAAAAGAGAGAGGACCACCAATGGACAGAAGTCAGGAAACCTATAAAAAGGAATTTCAATTGAACTACTCCCAAGACACAGGTTACTAGAACTAATCAAGAAAACAAAAGTACTCATATACAACAGAGAGAAAGTCCATATCATTTAAGACCAAAGGTCAATCATTTGTTTCACAGAACAGATATGAACCATTACAATCTATGAGTGAGAACAATTTTTTTTAAGAACCCCAAATAAACGGAACACCTGGTCCAGAGTCCCCCGATCACCATTTAAAAGAAGGAGGGCATCTATAAAAGAGGGACTAGAGGAAGGAGGAAGACTACGAAGACACAGGGAAAATCTAGTTCGATGATTGAAGATCAGGCAGAGCCCATAAGAATTTTTATGCCGATGAAATTTTAATACAATTATCAGAAAGTAACACATATGGTAAATAAAATTAAAAAAAACAGAGACAGATATAAAAAGGGAATTAATAAAATTACTGGATGAGGAGTTATGTATGGGTATTTTAAATAAAAATGAATATAATTTTGTAAATGAAACTAATCCCATGATCCCAGTTATTTATATTTTACCAAAACTCCATAAAGATACAGTTCGCTCTCCAGGAACACCCATAGTGGCAGGGATTCTTTGTTATCCCCCATGTCACAATATATAGATATTACAACCTCTGGTAGTGAATAGCCAAGCTCACCTTAAAGATACAATTAATCTGTTACAAGTTTTAGAGGCTTTTATTTGGTGTGAAGACTAAGTTTTATTAACTACTGATGTTAGCAGTCTACACACCATAATCGATCACGAGAAGGGCTGTGAAGCAGTCAATTTCTTTTTAGATAAATCTGAATATTTTAAAGAACAGATTAATTTTATTTTAAAAGGGATTTAATTAATTTTAAATAATATTTTTTCAAAAGAGAGGCACGGCAATGGGGACCAAGTTCGCACACAGCTATCCCAATTTATTTATGTCTTATTGGGAATGTTCATTCGTTTTCTCAGAACATGGCTGGGGCTCTATAAAATATATATAGATGACATCTTCTTCATTTGGAAAGGAGACCATACCTCTCTTAATGATTTCTTAACCTTTTTAAACTCCAACTCTTGGGGCATAAAACTAACCAGTGAAATAAGCACCCAAGACGTACACTTTATAGATCTTAATATTTTTATTGAATCTGGCTGTATCAAAACAAAAACCTTTTATAAAAAACATTATATATATATAACTGTGAACAGTTATATATATATAATGAGAGTTGCCATTTTAGACAATGGCTCACAAATATTCCAAAAGGGCAGTTCACTAGATTAAGAAGGAATTTTAAAAATAATAAGGATTTTATAATAAAAAAAAAATTCTCCCAAAAGGGACACGATAGTGAGGAAGTAGATAAACAGTGGAAAGATGTTTTCCACAAACAAAGAAAATACCTATCTGTGTACAATAACAAATCAACAGAACGACAACAAAATGAACAAGTCAATTTTATTTGTGATTTTATTGTTCAAAGCCATACGTTAAAGAAAATTCTCAGTAAACATTGGTATATTTTAAAACAGGATGAGGATTCATCTATGTAGTGTGGCGAGAGACCAAAAATAATATACAGGGATGCCAGTAATTTTAGGAAAATTATAACAAGGAGTTATATCCCGAAAAAAGGAGTACGGGATAGTGATATTTCAGGTGAATCTTTAAAAGGTTATTTTAATTGTGGGCTCTGCAAAGCATGAAGAAGTACCAATATTATATCTAAACAAACTGAAAAATGTATCTCCAATGTGATGAATAAAGAATATAATATGAATAATTGCATTACATGTGACTCAAAACACATTATATATTTAATGACGTGTAAATGTGGCCTCCAATATGTAGGGAGGACCACAAGACCATTAAAAATTTGAATTGGAGAACATTTAAGAAATATACAAAATAAAATTATAAATCATTATATTCTGGTCCATGTAAATGAATGTACAATGGAGATTTTAAAGTTTTAAATATTATTGGTATACAAAAAGTGGAAAAACCCTGGAGGGGGGAGATCACGTCAAATTACTGAAAAGGACAAAGAAGGACAAATTAAATACCTCATGTATGAGCCTAAAGACTTATAAAAATAATAATTATCCAGTGTTCTACTGCCCACACTAAACAGAGGACAGTGTTTTAGAGGATATGACCTTTAACCACTTAAAGACCAAACTTCTGGAATAAAAGGAAATCATGACATGTCACACTTAAGGGGTTAAACTACATTGGTTTGCACACTCCCTCGAAAGTTAGCCCTTCAAAGCAGTGGTTGTTTCCAGGCAACTTCACTTCTCACATAACAAATCAAATCTCTGAATTGCAACATGAAAAGACTTTGTGCTTATTGTTTGTATATTTTTACCCATAGCTAAGGCAGCAGGAAGCCTCTATCATCATATTTAATTATCTTTCTTGCTCACCACAGCTTTTGTAGCCTTATTTATTTATTTTTTTATTATTTAATCTTTGTTGATTTTAAAAGAAGAAAAAAAAAATACACTTACATAAAATTACATATAACATTACTATAAAATTAGTTCTTCCGTTATCATTACATTCTTTAAACTTACTTGACTTACATTAAGACATTTAGCAAAAACAATCTGCCAAGGAGTGTATTGGAAAGGAAGAGAGGGGGAACAAGCAAAACACCAGAGAGAGAGAGAGAAAGAAAAAAAAACAGATCTCAGTCTTGGAAAATAGCAAAATATCCTAATTATCGTTTCCCCTCTTCTCTCCTTTTCCTCCATTCCACCCCCTTCTTTTCCTTCCCCTCTCTCCCCTCTCCCCTTCTCCATTTTGTCTTGTTCTTTAACAATCTCCAACATTACAAAACAAAAGTAAACAAAAAACATATTATTGACGAATAGCAGCATCTACCTTTTATATAAATCCCACACATCATAGCATTACAATATCCCGTATAGTTGGAAAGGGGCTCTCCTAAACATCCAACACAAAAACATATAAGTGTCCGGCGAGGTACCTCCACAGGAGGATTAATACTCACAAAACTCAATCATCAGATTATTAATTTATTTTTCTCACTTTTATTACTTATGTTTTAATAAATACATGTGATACTTTTTAAATGTATCCTGCTTCTCTTTTGCTTTACTCCTGAGGGAACAGTTGCTGCTATTCCTGCACTTAACTCCAGTGTCACACGTAAGCTTTTTAACCAGAGCCAGTTAAAGAAACAGGCTCATGAAAATGTGAGTGTGATACCAACCATCATTTATATTTACTTTTTTAATTGATGCTCTGCTGCATTACCTTATGAGAGTTCTCTCTTTTTCTCTTTCTATCCAGGGACTTATTACCTCCTATAAGGGTATATATATCCTATTTTTACCACTTTTATACACATAGTGTACATGTTTTATATATAAGACAGTTTATATACTGTGCACTTTAAGTATTTTAAGTGTGTGTTTTGGTTTTTATACTTGTGCTGTTCACTTTATTCATTTTTTGTTTATTTATATAACTATTTGTTTATTTTTGCTTTGTGATATGTGATACATTCCCACAAAAGCAGATAGCATTATTATTACAGTGATCGCAATATTAAAGGGATACTCTAAGTAAAAAACAAACAAACACTATAGCTTGACAACACAGTTTGGAAGTATAGATCACGCCCCTGCACTGTTGCTGCTCATTTCTTGTTTATGAGTTAAGTCACTCTGTTTATGTTGCCCTAGCCACACCTCTCCTGGCTGTGACTCAGGAAGTGTGAAGGGAGGCTATGTAAGGCTAATCTTTCTGAGATCTAGTGGTTGCATCTGGGATCACTGTGCCCTCCCAGCACAGCTCCTATCTGTGCATTTCAGTGATGCCAGAACCGGATTTTAGTCACATACCAGCTTCTGGCACATTAAATAGTGCTTGTGGAAGCTTAGCAAGAAGAGCACAGTACACAGCTCTCTCGCTACTATGTGTAAAATCAGTGCGCCTTGACTCCATCCCTATCATAGATAGACCAGACCAGTATCCCATTTTTGAGACTAGGGTGATGGGCCAGTATTATGCAGAGGTTGGTGTCAGGATTACTATTTGATCCAGCACGCAGAATTATATCATACCTAGGACTAAAGGTAACATCTCACCGGACCTTAGAATGGCCGGACTTAACGTACCAGAGAATAGTCAGAATACTTGCCGAGCTCTGAGACACAGAAGGAGACACAACGATGAGGGAAAGTCAAAAGTCAAAGATACCAGAATTCAGGGAAGTCAAAACAAAGCCAAAGTCAAAAACCACAATTTAAACGAACAGGAACACACTCTCAGATAACCAAGGGAAACCACGACAGGGCACTGAACCAAAGGTAATTTGGGTTTAAATAACCCTCCTTTGCATGTAATTGGCTGCCTCTGACCCCAAAACTTGCATGCATGTCTATAACATGACGTCGTATGCACGTTGGCACCAGATTTGTTGTGGGCGAAGGTAAGTATTTTACAAAAATCCAAACCGCAGCGGTCGGCGCTCCTAAGAGCGTCACAACTACTGGGGATCAGACTGGAGGGCAATCGGGCAGTGATCTGCTGTGAACCAGGTAAGTAATATTTGTTTCTGTCGGCGTGATTGCTTACTTTATGTGCAACCACCTTGACAGAATCACCAGGACCAGGCCGTGACAGTTGGACCTGGCAGTGCTTGCAGGCCAAAGATTGCCGACCACTGGTATAAAGCATGAGGCTGGATAATAAAAAAATGAATGTGTCAAGTTAAGTATAGCATTCAGAGTCAATATGCTAGTTTCATTGACACGATCTTGTAAAGGTTATAACCTGGACCAGTACCTGATTGAGTACTTCCTGCTATATGTCAATGCATTATTTCCATATTTAGAATTCTCTCACATAGGAAGAGCATAAAAATCATGAATGAATGCATATATTCCAGTAAGCTGCAAGTCAATACAAGAGGCCTGTTGCATCCTAATTGCAACAGAAAGTCATTAAGATAACCAACTTTTACCCTTGGGTCTGTGTTTGTATCTGAAATTATTATTTTCATACCATCTGGTGGCAATATTTTTCGGTCAAATGAGTAAATGTTCCAGTGGCTTGGAATTTAGTGAAAGACATTATTTTGGATGTCTTCCAACCTTTGGAGAGAAATGTCTATCTCTTTGAGTTGTTTTTGACTGTAGACATAATGGTAAATGCAAATAAGGCATTTGTTTCCTACTTTTTGGCTGTTTTGCAGTAAATTAAAAACAAATGTCATATTTATTCATTAGGAGCAAACAGAATCCACAACCCAGGAGAGAATCATCCAGTGAATAAAGTAAATGTTTATCATTGTGAATAATTATGGTGACTGTATAATTTCCAATCAATGGTTCAGAGTCGAGTACTGTGAAATGTGTGTAATTGTCTTTCTGGTTGATATAAGGATTATTCTTGTCTGATTTTATGAGGTCCTGATGGATAGTATTTGTGCTTTATGGATTTTTGGATATTTGTTTTTCATTTTTATCTAATGTATTATTTCAGTATATATGCATTACATTTGCTTAGAAACATTTTAAGCAATTTTAAGCTATTAGATTTGTGCACAGATGGAAAATTCCATTCATGCAAATCAATTCATCCAAATAAAATAAACCAATTCTGATGTACTGAATTGGTTCGTCCAAATTTCAACTGCATATTTTAAGTTCAAATGAAAGTCGGAGAACCCAATTTAATTTTTAGCCTCTCACTCACTGTCGGTTAGTGAGCGATGAAAACGGTGCTTCCTTACCATTAGTCCCTAGCTTCTGGGCTTGGGGGTGCTATTTTATATCCCATTATGCCTCCTTGCCTAAACCAATGGGTGAGGGGTTAAACTTGCAATGTTTGCATGGCTAATTTCTGAGACATGTGGTTTGACCTAAGAAGCTCACTTCATGTCACAGAAACTAGTTGTGCAAAAATGTAACCCCATACCAGGAGCTCTGCTCCCTGCCATTTCTACTTTTACAGATAATAATTACAAGGACAGAGCAGATAGCTTCCTCCCTGTAAAAAGATAAACAAAAATGAATGGACAAATTGCATGGATCAATTTTCACAATTATTATTATTATTATTTAAGCAATAATTTTTTCTATTTTGTTATAAATGCAATTCGTTCATTTGTTGTTCTTACAAATGAGCAAATTCTTAAAAATTCTTAAAAAATTGTATTCCTCTGTAAAGGTATGGACAGGTCTAACAACCATACCATAAACAGCCCTAAGTTTGTTTTAGAGTCTGTTAACACCACTAATTGGAAAGCGTCTATGCTTATCATTCTGGATCAAGATTATCGGCTGTATTTTGCTTAACCATCTTACCCACGTTTTAGTGATGATTAGAAACTCTATCGTCTAGCTGGTTCCTCAGCAGACCTACTTGCAATTCCTACACTCTCTATGTTACAGTGAATAGTATATGCATTTTTATGTAGCTTGGTAACGTTGAAAATAATATGCAATTGTCCTATTGTTAAAAAAACTCCATAAGAGGTCCAACTTTTAGTATGCAGATGATGAACAATAGACTTTTTTAAAATCTAAACTAGCATCCAAGCTTCCATAGTTAATAACATTAGTTAATGGGGCTCTAAAGCTTGAATTTCTGCACAGATATTCTCCTTGAGTTGTTTCATATACACCCGCACCTTCTAATATCACTATAGGAAGTAATTGGTAGCTGAAAAGTCAGGCGAATGGGACAGCCACATATTTTTGGAAATTTTGGGACAGATATATGCAAATTAATAAATATAATTTTAGAGAAATAAAAAGCTAGAAAACATAGCATGGGACAGTAACAAATTAACCTGATTATAATTACTACTAGTTTCTGTTATTTGTCTTTTCTGTCACTTTTACTGCCGAAATAATTTTAGTTGTAATTCAATATTTATTGGAGATTTGTTTTTGTTTTTTAAATTTTATTACAATCATTATTAATCTTAATGGACAATTAGGAAATAGTGCCTCCGAAGGTGGAAAAGTCTTCTCACTATGTCCTAACTTCAAGTATAGAGGTCTAAACCAACATAGTACCAATTGGAGGTATTGTTCTGCTTCTCCTTTATTTTTGTCAGATAACAATTTGTATGAATATTTTACATATTTTTACACATTTTAAAGTGTTAAATGGTGTTAATGATGTTTAAGAATGATATGGAAAAGTTCCTTGTTAATGTGTTGCCTACTTTTTATTTCAAGGCAACAGATGTCTTTTTATAGCTTATGCATATATCCATATGCTGCACGGAAATGTTCAGACAACAGAATGTTTCAACATGATTAGTTTTGTCAGAGTATGCTGCTCTGTGCATGAGAATGTGCATATTTGTTTTCTTCATGTTTGAAATTATTAGTGTTAAGCTAAAAACTATATGCCACATTGAGTAAAACTAAAATGTTGACAAGTTGTGTTGAAATCTAGCAAGATTATGAAAAAGTCAAGCATGCACTGCACATCAACCAATGTGTGGTTTTATATGAGAAATAGATGAGCGGTATTATATTGTATTTACCATAACTACTTCATCTGTCAAAACTCACGTTATACATAAACAAGTCAAATTATACTCTAGTCCAAAAATATGCCTTTAGTACAGATTCTATGTACATACTCTGGTGATTTTTTTTTGTATTGTTGCAGTACAAAAAAATAATAATATTTAAATGCAAACACACTTATTCAGATTAAACCTTTAAAGGGACACAATAGTCACCCAGACCTCTGCATCTCAATAACATGCTTTGGGTGCAGTAGCCCTTTAGTTTTAACCCTGCAAACTAAAACATTGTTGTTTAGTAGATATAGCAATGCTATTTTGCAGAGTTAATACACCTCTATTGGCTGTCTTCATGAGAACCACTAGAGTGGTGCTTCCGCTGAATAACATTGTCAGACTTCGTTACTCAGTCAAATGCTGCTCATTCATTCCTTACTTTCTGTCGAAGTGCCTATAATATTTCCACTCTTCAATTCTTCCTCTTACATGTCAGTCTATCACTCTTTTCATGTGCTGTATTTCCAATGCAATTTAATGTCAGATATGGTATGTAATGGGTATGTGATCAGATAAATAAGGAGATATCATAAGCATCACAAAAGCTTGTGAAGTGACTTTGGTGTATAGATCACGCCATTGCAGTCTCATTGCCAACTTTTCTGGAATTTAGGAGTTAAATCACTTTGTTCATACAGCTCAAACCTCCCCTGGCTGAGACCCATATATCCTCCCTGCATAATTCATGAAAAAGAGTTAAAAAAAATGTAACTTCCCTTTTTGCATTCGGTGAGCCTGCAGCATCATCAGCCATACAACAAAACCACTTAACTAAACTAAAGTTGTTTAGGTGATTAGAGTACCCCTTTGAAGATGTGCACTAAACACTAGTGATGTCGCGAACACGAAATTTTCGGTTCGCGAACGGCGAACGCGAACTTCCGCAAATGTTCGCAAACCGGCGAACCGGGCGAACCGCCATTGACTTCAATGGGCAGGCGAATTTTAAAACACACAGGGACTCTTTCTGGCCACAATAGTGATGGAAAAGTTGTTTCAAGGTGGACTAACACCTGGACTGTGGCATGCCGGAGGGGGATCCATGGCAAAACTCCCATGGAAAATTACACAGTTGATACAGAGTCTGGTTTTAATCCATAAAGGGCAGAAATCACCTAACATTCCTAAATCACAATGAATATGGATTGACACCTGACATATGACATATTGACACCTTGACATATGGATTGACACCTGTCCTCAGAGCCCCTGATGCACACGGACACAGAGCAGAATAGAGACTGGTCCCCCTACATAGGGTCACTTGGCAGATATGGATTGACACCTGTCCTAAGGATCCCTGATACACACTGACACAGAGCAGAATAGGGACTGTTCCCCCTACATCGGGTCACTTGGCAGATATGGATTGACACCTGTCCTAAGGTTCCCTGATACACACTGACACAGAGCAGAATAGGGACTGTTCCCCCTACATAGGGTCACTTGGCAGATATGGATTGACACCTGTCCTCAGAGACCATGATACACACTGACACAGAGCAGAATAGAGACTGTTACCCCTACATAGGGTCACTTGGCAGATATGGATTGACACCTGTCCTCAGAGACCATGATACACACTGACATAGAGCAGAATAGGGACTGTTCCCCCTACATCGGGTCACTTGGCAGATATGGATTGACACCTTGTTACAAACTGCTATTTGTAACTGGCCCTTTAAATGGCAAATTGCCCTGCTTCCCTGGGTTCTGGAGAAGCCTATATGCAGGCAATTTACCTTCCAGAAGCTGCGGTTAACCGCAACTTAATTGACAATGCTGGGAGGTCTTTGTTCGTTTGCCGAACACGTGGCGGCGGCCATCTTTGATCATTCGATGAGGTCAGCGGTATGTGTAGCCAAATTCATGGAACTAAAATCGGCTACACATTTCCGCGAACACCGCTGAGCTCTACCTTCTCCCCTACTGGTTTTACAGCTGCAGAGACTAAGTCCCATTCGGCGATGGGACTTAGTCTTTTTTTCAGCCTGAAATAGACCGACCTCACAGCCCAAATCTATTGAACTGTTTTGGGCAGGAAAATGTGCTTGCGGTCGGTCATAAAGGGACCTCCAGCTAACTTTTTAACCCCTGGATGGATTTGGCTGATTTTTGGTTATGTTTTATGTTTTAAGTGTGCTGATTCCAAATATGTAATTATGAAGATGCAAGCTACTGTGAGACCAGATATGAGTGGCAATGTGCACTGGCACAGTTGTGCAGAGCACAGGCTGTAGGCCTGACACAGCCGCTTGAAGGACACTGACTGGCTGCTATTAGCTTACACTGGAAACCTTTTTTTCTTTGTAAAAGCACGCTACAGAGACACCAGATATGAGTGGCAAAGTACACAGGCAGAGGTCTGCAGAGCACACGCTAAAGGAGGCATGACACCCGCTTTAAGGACACTGACTGCTATTCAATCTATAACAGTGAAAAAAGTTTTTTGTTTTTAAATGCAAGCTATTATGACACCAGTGAGTGGTGGCACTGGGCACCGTATCCACTGTTAGCGTAACAAACCCGCTTTAAGGACACTGACTGCTATTCAATCTATAACAGTGAAAAAAGTTTTTTGTTTTTAAATGCAAGCTATTGTGACACCAGTGAGTGAGTGGTGGCACTGACTGGGCAAATGGGCACAGTATCCACTGTGAGCATGACACACCCGCTTTAAGGACACTGACTGCTATTCAATTTATAACAGTGAAAAAAGTTTTTTGTTTTTAAATGCAAGCTATTGTGACACCAGTGAGTGGTGGCACTGGGCACCGTATCCACTGTGAGCTTAACACACCGCTTTAAGGACACTGACTGCTATTCAATCTATAACAGTGAAAAAAGTTTTTTGTTTTTAAATGCAAGCTATTGTGACACCAGTTAGTGGTGGCACTGGGCACCGTATTCGCTGTGAGCTTAAGACACCCGCTTTAAGGACACTGACTGCTATTCAATCTATAACAGTGAAAAAAGTTTTTTGTTTTTAAATGCAAGCTATTGTGACACCAGTGAGTGAGTGGTGGCACTGGGCACAGTATCCACTGTGAGCCTGACACACCCGCTTTAGGGACACTGACTGCTATTCAATCTATAACAGTGAAAAAAGTTTTTTGTTTTTAAATGCAATCTATTGTGACACCAGTGAGTGAGTGGTGGCACTGGGCACAGTATCCACTGTGAGCCTGACACACCCGCTTTGAGACAACTAACTGCTATTCAATCTATAACAGTGAAAAAGTTTTTTGTTTTTAAATGCAAGCTATTGTGACACCAGTGAGTGGTGGCACTGGGCACATATCCACTGTGAGCCTAACACACCCGCTTTAAGGACACTAACTGCTATTCAATCTATAACAGTGAAAAAAGTTTTTTGTTTTTAAATGCAAGCTATTGTGACACCAGTGAGTGGTGACACTGGGCACCGTATCCACTGTGAGCTTAACACACCCGCTTTAAGGACACTGACTGCTATTCAATCTATAACAGTGAAAAAAGTTTTTTGTTTTTTAAATGCAAGCTATTGTGACACCAGATATAAGTGGTGGCACTGACTGGGGAAACGGGCACAGTATCCACTGTGAGCCTGACACAGAAGCTGGCAGCAGTGGCAGTCAACTAACTGCAATTACATTACACAGAAAAAAAAAGAAAAAAAAAAGCATACCCTAACCCTAACCTAGCTATGCCTAACCCTATCTAATCAACAGCAGCTACACTTTCCCTCCTCTCACTAAGCATGCAGCTTGAGAATGAATGTAAAATGGATGCCTTCCAGTAGGAAGGAATGTGTCTGCTGACTGTGAGGTACAGGGTCAAAGTTTACTCAATGATGACGAATAGGGGGCGGATCGAACCGCGCATGCGTTCGCCATCCACGGCGGACGCGAA
This sequence comes from Pelobates cultripes, assembly GCA_933207985.1. Taxonomy (NCBI): domain Eukaryota; kingdom Metazoa; phylum Chordata; class Amphibia; order Anura; family Pelobatidae; genus Pelobates; species Pelobates cultripes. The sequence goes on along the minus strand of OW240915.1, from coordinate 259,216,657 downwards.
CACGCTATGTTCGCCGGGAACCGCTCGCCAGCGAACCGTTCGGTACATCACTACTAAACACTTTGAGACTTGGGTACCTAAGCATAGCAGGAGGAGCTGGTATATTAAACTAGGAGTCTGGATTGACAGCAGTGATACGAGCTACGTCTGTGCACCTCTATAGGCAGAAACTCAGTTTGATGCTATCCTGTACATCCCATATCCCATATCACCCATTATTGTTATTTTGTAGTTATGCATTTTTTTTTTTTTAATTTAGCAACATAATATTATAATAACCTTTTGCTATGTTAATCTAATTATGTATCAGTGTGCTAAGTATTATTCTAAACACACCATGTATCTAATGTCATTGAAGAGTTGAATTTAAATCTTGAAAGTGCTCTGGTAATACATTAACTGGCAATTTACTGCCAAATGGATAATTAATTCTAGTGAAATAACATTTAATCATGGTCAGGTGGATGAATTCTCTAGAAAAATAGCTAAAACAAATCCTATGTACTGTATATTCAGGTATATTTACGATAAGGTTTTACTTCTTACAAAATAAGACTCCTTACAAAATAAGATTTATTCTTATGTCATTATACATAATCAAATTCTGGATTACTGTTACCTTGAAGCAACTCTTACATCTTCCTGCACAGGTTCTGAGGAAATACAGGGATGGGCTGTGTGACAGATCCATCTGTATAGACTGAGATTGCTGGATTCGTCTGTTTTGCCTTTTTGTGGAATTACCCGTTCGTATGCCCCTGTTCAGTGAATTGACTTTTCCGCCGAACAAAACTACCGAACGGACGGCCACCCAGAAGAGAAGTGTGCTGCTGGTTAACCTCTTGATCCCAATTAGACCTTGCGGTTAACCACAGACACTTCTCAATTAAAAACTAATACAGGGTGGTCGTCGTTCGGCGGCCATTTTAAAACATGCGAAAGACCAGTGGTGTTCGGCATTGATTTCATGGAACTGAAAACGGACACTTTTTCAGCCGAACACCGCTGAAGCCGCCGACCTCCCTTCTCAATCGACAGAAGGATGCGAGCACCGGCCGTTCGGGAGGTTTAAACACACGATTGGACTTACCCCAGATAGCCGTCCCATGGAGTCAATCGGATACCAAAAGACTGTAATAGACTTTGACTCCATGGCGATTGAACTGTGCGTATGGGATCTGAGCGCTATTCGCAATAATAAGCACTCAGATCCAGGCTATCTGGGGATACGTGATACGAATGGGTAGCATTCGACAAAAGTAAAGTTATAGATTTTCATATGTTTTGCTGTGTTGAATTTAAAATGGCGATTTGCCTCTGTCCTGGAGATAATTGAATTTCTTCTCAATTATCTCCAGGGCAGAGGGGAGGGAATACTAATGCATTGTGGGAATGTTCTGTGTCTGTGGGTCCTGACTTGCCATAGTCTGTCTATTGTCACAGTCTCCCATTTGGTCCCCTAGGGGAGTGTCCACCAAGTGGGAGACCTGCATAAATACGGGCAGGTAGCCCACAGTAAAGCCAGTTCTTGTTTTACCCTCAATGCGGAGCTTGGTCTCATTATTGGGGGGATTTATTACCGAAGACTAGAGACTGCTGGATGGTATTATTAGCCGCTTGGGAGATATCTGCGTTCGGCTAATATTGGCGATTCGTGAGTTTGGAGCTCGTGGAGTGAAGTGCCCGTACGGATCCCGTTCGTGAGTTTGCAGCGTTCCCTTGCTTGCGGTTTGCATGATTGTACTGGATACGCATGCAGCCTATGCTATTGTGAGAGGGGAGCATTCACTAAACGGCGGTTTGTACATTTCCTGCTGAGGGTACCGTAACAACTGGTGGCAAGCGACAGGATGACCCTCATAGCCCAGAGAGACCACTACAACCAGGATTAAATGGAAATACAATACCAAAGGCTGAAAAGAGCTACCCTGAAAGATTTATTGGAGCAAAGAGGCGGACAAGCCAGTAATCTCAGGAAAAGGGAGACTATTGCCATTTTGAATGAAATGGATGGAGTACCAGAGGCGGAAGGAACCAATGGGCCCAGCGCAGCTGACAGAACCCCCGAGGAGGCAAGCTTTGACCGGGCGGTAAGAATCAGGCTGGCCCATTATGGTCCCAACCCATCTGCGGAGATCATCAGCCGGGTCATGGACACTGTGGAGGCCAACCCGCTACGCCAAAGAGGTGCTGCAGCAGCCCCAGTTCCAGCAGTCCCGGTGGAAAGAAAGAAGGTGCAGTTTGCAGCTTTTAAATCCTTCAGTGAGACAGAAGGAGAGATTGATGGGTACCTTGCTGATTTTGAGCGGCAATATGCCCTGCACAAGGTACACCTGGAAGACTGGGTTACTATATTGTCCGGCAAGTTATCCGGCCGGGCCAGTGATGCTTTTCGGGCCATTCCTGATGAGGAGATCGGGGATTATGGGGCCGTCAAGGAGCTTTGCTCTCCAGGTATGCCGTTACACCGGAGGCATACAGGAGGCGGTTCAGAGACACTGTTAAATCAGCTGGGGACTCTTATGTGGAATGGGCATGCAAAGTGCACTGCACAGCTGCCCACTGGATGGCAGGGTGCCAAGCTGTATCCAGGGAAGAGGTGCTGCAAATGTTCCTGTTGGAGCACTGTTTTGAAAAATTATCCCCAGGGGTCAGAGAGTGGGTAAGGGACCGTAAACCCTCCACTCTACATGAAGCAGCTCGCCTGGTGGACGAGTACACGGATGCCCGTAAACTGGACAGTGCTATTGGTAAGACTCCCGCCAGAGTGGAGTACCGACCAGCAGCACCCCCAGCAGCTACCGTCTACCAACCACCGACGAACCGGCCGTCAGTACCCGCTCCATCTAACAATTATCAGCAGCCGCCCCGGTTCAACTCACGGGACTACTCCCAACCTATCAGATGCTTTTGGTGCAAGCAGCTAGGGCACAAGTGACCGGAGTGCCCGTTGAACAGTGCTAACAAGGCCCAGTCTTGGAGGAGACCAGCCAACTGAAATCAACGACGCCCTCCCCCGGCTGCCCACTGCGTAGAGGAAGAGGAATGCTGGGGCATCTTGCATGAGGCAGACTCTGTCCAAGCTGTTCACCGGGATAACCGACAGCACCACCGGAAATTTGTCAAAGTCAACGGGAAGGAGGTCAGTGGTCTGAGGGATACCGGTGCAACCATGACATTACTTCAGAAGCACTTGGTGTCTGAGACACAACATACTGGAGATACGGTAGCAGTGCGAGTAGCCGGAGGCGCTGTGTTTCGCCTACCCGTTGTCCGGGTACATTTGGATTGGGGAGTGGGCGCTAGACATGTGAATGTGGGGTCATGAAGGACTTACCAGCGGATGTCCTAGTTGGCAATGACTTCGCTCCCCTTGTTTCAGCCTACTCTCCCATGGGTCCCGCTGAAGTGGACGCTGTCACGACCCGTGCCCAGACCCGTGCCACTGAGACCTGCCCACCTGCTGCTGAGACCCAGGTAAGACTCTCTACCCCGACTTGTACCTTAGACCAGACCCATTTAGGCTGGGACACCCCAGAGATGTACGGGAGGGATACCCAGGAGGACCCGACTCTGTGAAGTATAGAGCCCGGGCAGATACAGGGGGTGAGGGGATTGATGGGGAGCATTACGAGTGGGTGGGGGATAGGCTGTAAAAGATCCCTTGTATGCCCCTGTTCAGTGAATTGACTTTTCCGCCGAACAAAACTACCGAACGGACGGCCACCCAGAAGAGAAGTGTGCTGCTGGTTAACCTCTTGATCCCAATTAGAACGTTGCGGTTAACCACAGACACTTCTCAATTAAAAACGAATACAGGGTGGTCGTCGTTCGTATGTCGACCACGAGGTGGCAGCCATTTTAAACCATGCGAAAGACCAGCGGTGTTCGGCATTGATTTCATGGAACTGAAAACTGACACTTTTTCAGCCGAACACCGCTGAAGCCGCCGATCTCCCTTCTCAATCGACAGAAGGATGCAAACACCGGCCGTTAGGGAAGTTTAAACACACAAATGGACTTAACCGAGATAGCCGTCCCATGGAATCAATCGCATACCGAAAGACTGTAATAGACTTTGACTCCATGGCGATTGAACTGTGCGTATGGGATCTGAGCGCTATTCGCCAATAATATGCACTCAGATCCAGGCTATCTGGGGATACGTGATACGAATGGGTAGCATTCAACAAAAGTAAAGTTATAGATTTACATATGTTTTGCTGTGTTGAATTTAAAATGGCGATTTGCCTCTGTCCTGGAGATAATTGAATTTCTTCTCAATTATCTCCAGGGCAGAGGGGAGGGAATACTAATGCATTGTGGGAATGTTCTGACTTGCCATATGTCTGTCTGTTGTCACAGTCTCCCATTTGGTCCCCTAGGGGAATGTCCACCAAGTGGGAGACCTGCATAAATACGGGCAGGTAGCCCACAGTAAAGCCAGTTCTTGTTTTACCCTCAATGCGGAGCTCGGTCTCGTTATTGGGGGGATTTATTACCGATGACTAGAGACTGCTGGATGGGATTATTAGCCGCTTGGGCGATATCTGCATTCGGCTAATATTGGCGATTCGTGAGTTTGGAGCTCGTGGAGTGAAGTGCCCGTACGGATCCCGTTCGTGAGTTTGCAGCGTTCTCTTGTTTGCGGTTCGCATGATTGTACTGGATACGCATGCAGCCTATGCTATTGCGAGAGGGGAGCATTCACTAAACGGCAGTTTGTACATTTCCTGCTGAGGGTACCGTAACAGGCTGTTCAGTGTAAAACCTCGGATGTGTAATTTGAAAGTGGATGAACAATTTAAGCAATAAAATGAAGATTGCATGTGTTGTATATTGATGACTAGAAAAATTGATTACTGGAAAAATTCTCCTGACTTTCTTGACTTTATTTTTACTACATTATAATTGTGACCTTCTGACACACAAACAGGGCTATTCACTAGACTGGGAAGTGTCGAGAATTTAAAGTGAATTAGAATTTTAAGGTCAAAATAACTAAACAGGAAGCATAACTGACTTGGAAAATTTTGCCAGTTTAGCTATTTTGGCACTAATTGTGAAATGCAATTTTAGTTTGTTTTAATATTTTAGAGAGAGGTGGGAGTATAGTTATTGATCGCAAAGAAGTGCATGAACCCAATTAGTTTTGGAATTAGGAATGGCTGAATGCCCTCACCATATTTCCAGGCTATTCTTACTTTTTGACTAACCCTGAAAGTTTTCTAAATCTCCTAACTTACTCAACTAGCAGATATCGACCAAGGCTACTTGGCAGGCTCTTACTTTTCCATCCGTTTTTCTGTCATATGGGAAATCTAAGGAAAACTTATTAAAATTAGCTTGCAGAAAATATCTGTCACTGATTAAACATTTATTTAACATTGTTCTTTATCACAGACTATAACAATTTAGCAATAACCTTTCATAAAAAATAACCTAATGTAACCAAATACAGACCATACATAAACTAAACCTGTAATAACGCAAAAGAAGAGCATCTGTTTGCAAAGTAGGGGCATAAAAGGCACAGGTAACATTTAGTGACAATGATTTGATTAAAATCTAGAATACATTAGAAAACAATTTAGAAATGCTAAAAATGCTATCCAGTCTCAGGTCCGTTTCCTTAAAAAAATCATCAACAAAATAGGTAAGAAAAATTGAAACATAGCATCACAAAAGACAAGATTAAAAGGATATCAGAAGTGAAATAAAACAAAATCACTGTCATACAACAATATTATGAAGCCAAGAAAATAAATTACTACTAAAATTAAGTTTCAAACAAGTATCACACTCATATCAATTCATTTCATTAGAAGTCACAATTATAACTCAAGAACCAAAACAAATGAAAAAGTGTATAGCCAAAGGAAATATCATTTGTAATTTCAGATTCCCTAAAGAAATTTTCAGAGCTGTGCAGAGTAGAAATTAGAAAAGTGCTTTAAGTGTCTTTCATAGATTAATATATATTTTAAAGACCTAGGGGTAAAAATCCAGGGGAAAGTAGAGAATTTAGCCTTTAATTTAATTTACAAGCAAACCACTCAAGACCAAGCCCTCTAGTAATGGGAGTGGATCCTGGGCAACAAATTAAGCAGACCTGAGGACCCTACAAGGCAAAAATCTATGAATAATATGTTATCTCATAAGAAATAAAATACAATATTGTTAAAGAACATATTTTGACTTAAAATGCAGGAGATAAAGGTCCACAAGAAGCACTTTTTGATGACTCCAAGTCAGACACAGCCACTCAGTATTCCCAGAAGAATAAATCTCTGGAGACATAGACATTCACTTCTATAACTTCACAAAGTAAGGATTTTCAAAGTCGTAAGAACAAAATGCAGTGTTTGGAAGAGACATTAAAATTCTTGGCAGATATTTCTCATTACAGAAATATTGCATTTCCCCATAAAACATATTCTGATTCATAAAGAATTACAAATGTATTAATTTTATGTTTAAAGACTGATCCTCAAATATTTATTGATATCCCACTATCTGAATGAATGTAAAATGTATATGACAATGAAATACAAAGCACTTGTATGTACCTAATAATGTCTGCATACAGATGATATTATTATTTTCTTATATGAAATATTGTGTTCGCTATCTTATATTTAATATAGTATTTCAAATTATTTAATATTTTTAGGTAAACTTTTAAAATGTTTTTTTTTTTTTGTCAATCTTTGTTTTTATTGAGGCATATGAATAGACAATACAGAAAATAAAGCAAGGAGTTAGTGCACATAAACCACGTGGTATATAAGACTGAAAGCTAACAACATCACTGCTGGAACTCCTGTGAATAACAGCCTCTTTTTTTTTTTTTTATAAGTGTTAACAATGTGTTACTATGCAGGCTTAAACAGGTAGATACAGCTTGATAACAGTTGTTAAGGGCAATTGAGTCCTTAGTAATATATATGGCAAACGTTCTACCCCTGGGATTCATAAAGCACTTTACTAGATACAGCATGCATTCCAGAATTGAACATTATATGGAATTTTTGCTAGTTCTGCATAGTCTGACAGTAGGGTAAAGATGGCAAGCTAGGCACCCATCTGAGTACTGTACAATTTAGTAGAGGTAAACTGTGCTAGTTTTGCAGGCTATTCTGATGTGCCCTGCTCTTAGATATTGGGGGACTAACTGTCCAGATAACAGAGTAAATTATAAGGTGAGTAGGCTATTACAACGTAGCGAACGTGTCGACAGATCATATATGCACTGTTCAAGTATGTTATGGCTTAACTGACCACACGGTGCCCTGTTGAGGATACCACTGGGCGTGTAAACAAGTATCGCATTGTTCAGTTAATCTACAGTTTCAATCTAGTTTTCAGTATAACAGTAATAGCTAGGCTATCCTGCGTTTAAGACAATCCTCCCTCTTTTAAGATTAGGGTGTCTATATCATTTTATAGTGATGCCCTACAGCACTCTAGGTCTAACAGTATGCCCCTTTCAATCACTTGCAATAAATCAGGGCAATGAGCATTTCTGTTGTCAACTTGAGTGTTCAGCCTACACCACAGGGTGAGATGGTGTTATAATATATGGGAGCCAGTTCATCGGGCTGCGGGGGGAAACCTCCTTCACTCCACGCACGGTTGGGGGTTGCCTCACCTCTCTTGCTTGTCTGCTCTGACCATCCGGTCGCCTGGCTCTCCCCCCGCATCCCCTGGGGTCGCATCGCTCAAGTGCCATGTGTCTTCGGCCTGAGGTCTTAGCAGGAGCCCTTACCACATGACCATTGATCCCATCATCAGGGTCGTGGGACCAAGGTTCCACCGGGTATCGGCTGTCCCCCTGGGTGTATGGGTGATGGTGGAGGATTACCTCCAAGTGAGCTCCCAGCTCAGAAAAAGAGTGAGCGGTCTCGGCATCGACGTAGTCCCTTTGGTCCATCAGACCCATCGAATCGGGACTGGCAGCACGGGGGGTTGGAGAGATCTCTTTCCCCTCATCTTGTCATCTGTGCCACATTCTTCTTTGTCTTAGGTATTTTGATTTAGTTGTGGCAGATCCGTGGGGTGCTTTCGGGCATATCAGTAAGGCCTCTGCATGGGCCCCGCCTGGCGGCTTCGGGTGGTTTTTACCCCTTGGCCGCCCCTTCAGGACCAAGTGGCACTTCCCTCCGCGCAGTCTGCTTGTTGTCGCTTGTAGGAGCTGTGCGTGCGGGTGACCCTGTGGTAGGCGAGGTCTTTGCAGTATCGCTGTCCTGGCATTTGCCCGCTCTTTGTGCACAGATTGCTGAGATGTCGTTTTGGCTGGTGCAGGAGCAGAAGGTCGGCTTCTCTTCTCTAGCCACTCCCAAAATCGCCTTCATACAGTATCAAATTTAGCCTGAAAGGCTGCTGCCCAGTCACTAGCGGTCTGTTGCTCTGGGTGGGCTACGCTGTCGTCGGCCATCTTTGCTGTTCCTTGCGCCATGGAGCTTCCAGAGGGTGAGTGCTTTCATTGGGCAGGTGGATGACCCTTGCCGGTCCGTGGGGAGGAGGGAATGAGGGCTCATGTACACAGAGGTAGCTAGTTGTGGCGGGAGAGCGGCCGTCACTCCCGCTCCCGCCATATGAGTAGGCCTCAGACACTTGTCGGTGGATAGCCTTTGAACTGTTGCTTGTGTGGTGTCATTGTGCTCTGCTCAGTATCACCTCTCTTTTTTTCGTCTTTGTGGCTCGATTAGTTGCCATTTGGTTCATGAAAGTCTGTTTTATATGTGGCTTGTTGCAGGAAGCTCCTGAAACAGCTCTGCAGTAAGGCCCTGCCCCCTTCAAAATGTTTTTATCAAAATTTCAAAAAAGAAAACATTATATCATATATAAAAATATATCAATATATAAAAAATATTACAATGTTAAAATATTTTTCAAATTCTTTCATCATTTTAAGAGTGTATCCAAAAATATTAAATATTCTGAAAAGCTTATCCAAACATATTAATTGTATTGCTGAATGTAAACTGAAAATATACCAAGCATATAAAAATGCTTGTTTTTTATATTAAAATTACCCTTTAAATAATGCATTTGCTAATTAAATTAAGATTTTAATGCGTGCCCTATAGCAGCTATGCTCTCCTCCTGTATTTTCAACTGTCTCTGACATATTTAAGAAGCACAATACAACACTTTAAGAAAGACTGTTTAGATGTTCACGGATGTTCCACAGTTTCACATTTAACTGACACAGACCTGCGTGTCTTGTACTACTCTGTTATATGTTGTATTCAACACACACAAAAAAAGAAAATGACAGGAGGTTCTCTTGTTAAAATAAACAGATATTCACCAAAAAAAAGAAAATTTCCATACAATAAAAGAGAATATTATGGACTCAAAACAAAGCCTCATCATACTATAACAGTAAGTTAAAAGAACACAATAGTATCAGGAATACAAACATGTACACTATAGTGCTACCCATTCAGGTCTCAACTCTTCTTTGTTCCACTGGAAAAAGGAACAATGTAAGGATGGCCATAAAATCTTTATTAATAAAAGGGAAATGAGCTCAGAGCCATGACTGTCAGTCAATTATCCATACATGGCTTTTTCCAGTGGCCTCCATGCCACACCTCTTTATATTGTTAAATACTCTCATATTGCCTCAGAATTTAGGGCTTTGCCTTATGATCCTTATCAAATAAATACCATACTTATTTTTAAGTCAATACAGGCACACTTAAAGTTTGTGAGAAACTCACCCTGTCTTATTAAGCTAGATGCAACATTATTAAGGTGACTCTGTTTCGTAAGTTGCTATATCTTATTAAATTATTACAAGTAGTTTTAAAAATGTAGATATTTATTTATTTATTTCTAAGATATTTTACCAGGATGGATACATTGAGATTTCTTTCATTTTCAAGTATGTCTTGGGTCTTTGTCCACAAAACATTGCATTGTAACAATAGGATACAATATTACAAAAATACAATATACAAACTATATATATATATATATATATATATATATATATATATATATATATACACATACATATATAAATTTAATACATAACAGGTAATAAATAAATTTAACCATGACAGGTGCATTCTGTGCTGAGGTATATTGACATAGATCTCTTAAAATATTTTAGATTGAATGAAGATTTGACTGTGTTCCTGAGGTTCTTCCATAATTGTGGTGCTCTGTAGGAAAAGGAGGATCGAGCCACTTTATTTTTGTATTGCGGTATGCTAAATATCGTGCAAGTACTGAATCAGAGATTATAGGAGGTGGGAACAGCCGGGGAGAGCATTCTACTCAGGGAGGGTGGGAGCTTCCCAGAAATGCTCTTATGCACAAGGCTGGAAAGATGAAGAGTGCATTGAGATTCCAGCGACAGCCAGTTGAGCTGTTTTAACATGTCACAGTGGTGGGTAAAGTAATAACATTCTAGTACAAAGCTGCAGAACAAATTATATAACGTCTTAAGTTTATTAAGGTGGGTTTGCGGTGCAGGTGCATACACTACATCCCCATAATCAATGACCGGCATTAGCATCTGTTTCCTTACTGTAGGGGTTAGGCAGGATTTATTTCTGTACAGGGCACCTAGTTTTGCATAAAGGTTTGAAGAGATTTTTTCAATGTGAAGGCCAAAAGATAGATTGGGGTCTAGCAACATACCTAGATATTTAAAAGAGCAGGCTGCTGCCAGTGTGCTATTTGAACTTGTTTTGATACACAATTATTGATTTTGTAGTTTACGTAATTTAGGTACAGTTCCAAAGATCATTGTAACGGTTTTGTCAGTGTTTAGGAAGAGTTTGTTATCTGCTGTCCACTTTTCTGCCTCTGTGAATTAGTTTTGGAGCACAGCCTCAAGCTGCGGTAGCTTGAGTTTACTAGCGTAGATTACAGTGTCGTCTGCATACATGTGTACAGTTGAGGATTTGCAGACGTTAGGCAGATCATTTGTTAATAATATGAATAGCAGGGGGCCTGGGTATGGAGCATTGGGGAACACCACACATGACTGGAAGAGGGATGGAACCGCTATCAGAAATGGCCATATATTGCAATCGGTCTGAAACATACGATCAAAACCAGGTGAGCGGACGATCACCAACACCTGGGTTTTAAGTTTTTGCAAAAGAATGCCATATCAAGGGCCTTGGCAAAATCAAGGAAAATAGCTCCAGTTAAGTCTCCTTGCTCCATGCCAAATTGGATGTCATAGCAAACTTTCAAGAGTGCAGTCGAAGTTGAGTGATTTGGTCAAAAGCCTGGTTGATCAGGGGTCTGATAATTTGATCGTTGATAATATTCACATGGTTGCGTGTGGACGCATTTTTCCAAGATTTTTGACAGTACAGGGAGCAATGATATCGAGCGATACTTAGATACCAAAGTATTGTCGCCACTTTTATGGATAGGTACAACTTTTGCAGTCTTCCAAAGTTTGGGTATGTATCCTGACACCAGGGATTCATTTATAAGGGTAGTGACAGGTTTAGCAATTGCTGGCGCACTGAGCTTCAGCAACATTGCTGGGATTTGATCTGGTCCACACTGGTTTTTCATTTTTAAATTATGAAGATGTTTATTAATGACACTAACAGGCACAGGTCTAAAATTGAATTTCTCTAAATGAGGATTTTGAAGATTTGGCAGGGCCTGTACTTTATTTGCGGTCTGAAAATGAGTGTCATTTGTTATCTTAGCAACCAGGGTGGTAGCACATCCAACAAAATAATTTTTAAAGGCACTTGCTACATCTAGGAGGTGTGGTAGTGTTTGGTTGTCCATTTTGACAGTGGAGGGTTGGGAGTGGATTGTGGGGGTTTGTATGCTATTTATGATTTTCCAGAAGTTTCTTGGGTTTGACAGGTTGTTGTTTAAATTTTCACTGAAATATTGGGACTTTGCCATTTTTGTTTGTTTTGTGCATGCATTTTGCCAATGTCTGTAAGTACAGTGATTGTTCATGGAGCCAGTACGCTTGAACTTTGACCACAGTAAATCTCTAAAAGTTATTATCAAAGCTTTCATTTGCAAAAAGTCAAAATAATCATGTTTACATTGCAGCAGCCTAGACGTTTAGGGAGCTTATGTTTCATAATTTACAAGATTGCAATTGGCCATCTTTTATTGCTTTCCTACTGACTGGATCTGTGGCTGTCCTAATTGATTAGATCAGGCCAGGTGCTCTGACCTCTCTCCAACAGCTTATATTATGCTTCTCACAAAACACATATACCTACCATGTCTTCTTGGCATAAAACTAGAGAGGCTTTTCTCAAATGTTTAGGTGCCCATTTTTACCCTTACTTGGGAATTCTGCTCTTCAGAACAATAATCCAGCCTATCCTTTCCACGTAATACATCTTAAAGGAGTAATTAAAATATCTATTTGTATACATTTGAACCCCCCCTTTGATAATATTGAGTAGGGTACTCATGTTAATGGCCTGGCAGCATGAAAAAAGGATTTCAAAAACCTTATCTCCTCATATGGGATCTCACATACTTGCCTTCTGCATCATACTAAGATATGTCCTTCAAAGTCTTACACTAAGTCTATGTTTCTCTGCTTTTGTGATATAAAATAGGTTTTACCACAGACACCTCCTACTTTTAATATGAATAGACAGAGGCAAATTTATTACACGCCTATGATACTTATATTGAATGAAAAATTTAAAACAAACAAAAAAAAGATACTTGCCAGCACTTACACTGGACCATTGTGTTTTCACACAGGAACTGACTATCCCAACTACATGACTGGAAACTTGAGGCAGGTTCCAAGTCTCAGTTCTGACACTAGATGCACAGTACACATTCAGAACAAGGTTTATTCCACCACCTCCACCTGCAGAAATAAACAACAAATTACAGCATAACTACTACATTAACCCCTTAAGGACGGAGCCAAATGTACACGTTGTGAACAAAACAAAATGTAAACAAAACCTGGCATTTGCGCTACATGTCTGTCCAACCGTAATTCACCTCTTTCATATTAAATGCACCCACCCTTATTATATATCATTTTATTCAGGGGAAACAGGGCTTTCATTTAATATCAAATATTTAGCTATGAAACATAATTTAATATGAAACAAATGGGAGAAAATAAGATTTTTTATAATTTTTTTTTAGTTCTACATGACATTTTAACTGTCAATGTCTTAATACCGTTTGCTTTTACTGCAATAAAATACACATATTTGTATTCAGCAAAGTCTCACGTGTAAAATTGTACCCCCTATGTGCAGGTTTTATGGCGTTTTGGGAAGTTACAGGGTCAAATATAGCACGTTACATTTGAAACTGAAATTCGCCAGATTGGTTATGTTGCCTTTGGGATTTTATAGTAGCTCAGGAATGAAATTTACACCCATAATGGCATACTATTTGCAAAAGTAGACAACCCAAGGTATTGCAAATGGGGTATGTCCAGTCTTTTTTAGTAGCCATTTGGTCACAAACACTGGCAAAAAAATACAAAAAACGCCAATTTTGGCCTGTGTTTGTGACTAAGTGGCTACTAAAAAAGACTGGACATACCCCGTTTGCAATACCTTGGGTTGTCTACTATTGCAAATGGTATGCCATCATAGGGGTAATATTCATTCTTGGGCTACCATAGGGTTCAAAGGCACCGTAACCAATCTGGCGAATTTTAATGTGAAAAAAATGAAACACAAGCCTTATATTTGACACTGTAACTTTTGAAAACACCATAAAACCTGTACATGAGGGGTACTATTGTATTCGGGAGACTTCGCTGAACACAAATATTTGTGTTTCAAAACAGTAAAAAGTATCACAGCAATAATATCGTCCGTGTAAGTGCTGTTTGTGCATGAAAAGGGCAAAAAACTTCACTTTTACTGGCGATATCATCGTTGTAATACACTTTACTGTTTTGAAACACTAATATTTGTGTTCAGCGAAGTCTCCCAAGTAGAACAGTACCCCCCATGTACAGGTCTTATGGTGTCTTGGAAAGTTATAGGGTTAAATATAGTGCTAGCAAATTAAATTCCCTTTACTTTCGGCATGGGTTGTCAGACAGGTCCCGCTAATTGTAATTAAGATAGATACCTAATTATGAAAAATATTACATAAATATATATGTAGAATTAATATATGTATATATATATACGTATGTGAATCTATATGTGTGTGTGTATGTATATATATATATATACATATATAATTTTTTTAAAATATGTTTATTTATATATAGGTATATATATATATATATATATAGTGATATATACGTATATATTTATGTATGTAGATATATATATTTCATTCTACGTGTATTTTGATATAAATATATATATATTCATATCACAATACAGTTAGAACGAAATAACACACATCTATATATTTTTTAATTATATTTTTAAGTATTTTTTTAATTTTATTTTTTAACGTATTTACATATTAAATTTTTTTATATTATATATAAATATATATAGATATAACAATAATTATATATATATATATATTTAATCAGTATCAGTCTACGTGTAATTTGATATTAATATATATAATTTTATATATATATTAATAGTAAAATACACCTAGACAGTGTATGTGTATGTATGTATATGTGTCTATATATATATACTTAGATCATATATATATATATGATCTAAGTATACTTTTTTTTTTACACTTTTTAATCTCTTTTAATTTTATTTTCAGCCAGCAGGGGGACCACCTGTCATTACAGGCAGCCCCCCTGCTGGCAATGCAGGAGGCAGCCTACCCGGCCATGTGATTGAGGGGTCCTCGCAAGGACCCCACTCTCACATGGCCGGGGGGCACCGGAGGAGGAGGATTTACCGCGGGGGGCTCCCTGGGAGTCCCCCCCACCGCGATCGCCGGCGTGGGACCGCCGGCGACCGGGTAAGTAAGAAAAGACCAGAGGGCGCCTAAAATAGGGCGTAATTGTACGCCCTCCGGTGTTAAGGGGTTAAAAACCAAAGACTTGAATTCTCGAGGGAAAAAAACCTAGGCAAATGCACTTACTGTATTTACCCCATATAATATATTGCATATAGGACACATTATTGCAAACCAAAAAAAAAACAAAGCAAAAAAAATGTTGGGATTATTACATGAATAATATAGTTCACTTGTGGGATAGATTTGTATTCTTTGGGTAGTCCTCATTCTCATAGAATATAGACATTTAATTTATCACTGCTAATCCTGAACACTTAAGCATCAACTAAGGTATCTTGCTGTCTGATTTATTAACTGTTTGTAAATTTTTACTTCCTCCTAGCTTTTGTCTCAGATCGTATTGCTTTCTCTACATCTCCTTACTGCCTTACCTTATGGAGAAGACCATATGTACCTGATTTTCCAGCTGCACCCAGGAAAGTTGATAAAGCATTCTAACAGAGTTTAATTATCTTATCTTGATAATGGCACAAGGGCTTCAGGGGACTCCTGGCAATACTGCACTCTGCTTCATTTAAATACACAGTGTGGGCAGCAACATAAAGTAAGTTCATTTCATAGGAATTAGCCTCATGTTGTGTTTTTCTCCCTGTAGAAATGTTAAATGATCTCTGTTTTTCTTGAAAATTAAAAAGAAAAGAAAAATGAATGCTCCACAGCATAACTCATATCCATGGTTTCTGCAGTCCTGTTCCTGTAAATGTATGCATAAAAATGACTATCCCAATACTTATCTGGCACAGGAAAAAAAACAAGAACAAGAACGAAAGAATAATAATAAAAAAAAAATAATAGGTTCGACAGTTTGGCATATAATTGGATTCACTAAATCAGTATGGTATGATTCTGCTCATGTCAGATATTATAGAACTATCTATAAATTAAACCCTCCTTGTATGCACTTGTAAACTATGAGAAGAAAACATAAACAAAAAGTTACAAAGGATGACTGAAAAGAGGCGATTTGTGATGGGAAACTGTGACGAAAGCACCTTCGTCACTGGAATTTGAAGAGGCCTGTTTGCCAGCCTCTTGCCCTGTGACTATGGCTCCTGGGTTGTATTGCCCTTTAAGAACACTATTTGGGCATATTGGGACTTGGTACAATGCCCCTTTAAACTTTCGAAGTGGTCGAAGTGGAACTTCGAACCACCGAACAGCTGGATCACACACAAGTGGAGTGTGCAGCTCATTTACCTCCCAGGAGCTCTGGTTAACTGCAGTCAAATTGGCGAACGGCTGGGTGGCTGCCGTTCATATAGTCGAACATGTAGCAGGGCCATCTTGTTTAGTCAAACACGTTCAGCGCTGTTTGGTCATCAAGTTCATGGAACTCAAATCGGACACGCGACGGCACGAACACCGCTGAACTTTACCCTCTCTGGAACTTCGACGCTTCAACTGGAGTCGAACAGTGTTTGACAATTCGAACGCCACTTTAACATTGGATATTTGCATGAACGAGGGCCATTTGTGCATTCGAACGGAACTAAGCATTGAAAATAGAGCGACCCTGATAGCTAAAAGCCATGGACCTAATTATGGACAGATTTCTGCCGAACGGTCGGTGAAAACACTTTAACCCCATGGCGATTCCACTATGTTCGTGGGATCTGAGCGCTGTTCAGATATATATTGAGCACTCAGATCCAAGCTATCTGGGGATATGTCAAGTGTGGGGGTTAAGTTCTGTGAAATATAAGTTATGTATTTTAATGTGTTTTGTTGCAGTTGTAACTTAGAGATATTTTCTGTACCTGGAGATAATTAAGTTTCCTACTGCCACTGAAGACAATTATCTCCAGGATAGAGGGGAGGGAGTTTACTGTTTCTGTGGGAGTGTTTCATGTTGTATTATATTTTGATTGGCTACTGTAATTGTATTCCAGTCCTCCACAAGGTCCCTGTGGTAGTAAAACCCCTGCTGCAGAACCTTCATAAAAGGCCAAGCTGTGGCCACCATGAAACAGATCATCTTGTACCTTCATGAAGTTTCGGCACATGTTTGGGGGAATGGAGAACTACACTCTGGGTATTGCTATAATCACTATACTCCCCAGGGTATAATCACTAAGCTCTCTGGATTGAAGAGAGGTCTACCTACTGGAAGCTGGACCCTGGTCTTGGGTCCAGAGTGGGTGGAAGACGACGAGATCCCAACCAAGCTGCAGCGGTTTGTGGGGTCTGCGGTGATTATGGTGTCTGGTGGAGTGCTTGGAGCCCTCGGAAGGCACTAGGAGCATCCGTCAACAGAAGGTACCCAGTCGGGGTGCCAGGTGTTCCGTTACAGAAAACATGTGCAATGCCTTTATTTTCTTGCAAACTGTAGATGGACTTCAGTTGTCATCATGTCTAGAACCATTTCAGGAATATGCTTAATGCAACAATGTGATTGTCACCTTCTTTTTGTGTCTTTAATATTTTGTTACCCTGATACATGCTGGGCCTAAAGTACAAAGAGAACATTAAATTGGTACATATATCTAATTCAGATTTTGTGTTTATGTGGACCATGAACAAGAGTTTAGAAGATGTGAGTTGTTAAGCCAGGATCTACTGCAATTTCTTGAGTTCCCCCAAAGTGCGGTTGTAGTCCCATTTTCCTGTAATGGATGCGTGTTCTTATGCAGAGGATAGTAATGTTGCACAGCGCATACTAGGCATGGATTCAAAACATCCATATGTTTAGCCCCTTTTAGGCTGGAGGTAAAAGTGGTAATATTAATACACTCACATATTTCAAAACAGTCACACAATCATTCTGTCGCTATTGACTATGAATTTATGCAAATACTTTATGACTACACGTGAGAAGGTAATTGTCCCCTGAGAATGTCTATAGATAGAATATTTCATCACTAAAACAATGCAAGTGACTTCAGTCATCATATGACCTAACATCTGGGTCTCTTACTATGCTTCATACATGTTATAAAGACAAATTTCTGTCTCCGTAAGGACTAGATGGGATCAAGTAAAGTCTACCAAATACATGTTTAAAACACAAAACACTGATAGAAAACATATGGATTTTAGGCAGAAGTGTCTATTTACTAATGGGTTCATTGTTTACCAGTTAGTGCTCTTAATGTACAGTTATTGTAAATGTTTTTAATGCCAGGTAAAAAACTGGATTCCAAAATACTAATTATGTAATTACAGTAACATTGTGATTAAACCATTTATTTTCTAGGGGGTCACTTATAATGCAATTTCCATTGATTATATTAATGGGGAGCATAGTCAACCATGTACTAATTGATAAACATTCAAGCAACTAAAATATTAAGCTAGCAAACACAGATAGCAGGTGGATTGCTGCTTAGTTTTATTGAGATCTTCAGATAATTTAAAAGTTTACTATTTTAAAGACTTCCAATTACCTGACTTAAGACTTGGACATAGCACCAAATTTGGGGATATTCAATTTAATTGATTCTTTAGTGCAAATATTCAAAAGAATTGTATGCAACAGTAAACCTGATGCAATTAGTGTTTATAGTATTATTAAATGTTTCTATCAGCAGCTCAAAAGTAATATTTACTAAATTATTCAATCTAATTGTGCAACAGTTATTAGGTGAAATACCATAACTATATGAAGCAAAAAACAAAAAAAAGTAAAAATACTATGTAATAAATAACACATGAGAGATGATATTAAAATCCTCTGATTTAATTGTATTGCAAATATTTGTCCCAAAACATATTGAATAAATTATAACTGAAATTAATTATTCAGGACAAATGCTCAACTGATCCCAGATTTAGTATAAATTTCTGCTGCAATTGATGCTGTGTACTGTAGATGGCGACAAAGATCTACTCGTGAACTAAAACACGCATTCTCTCCTGAAGTCTAGTTTTTATTTACAGCGCCCTCAAGGAATATCATGCATAGTTCGTAATAAGGCAAAGTGCTGGATACATGTTATGGGTTTATTGCATATTTAAAAAAAAAAAAAAAACTGTTTCAGTTTTAGAAACAAAAGCACATTATTTACATTAAAATGTAACTTATATTTATGTTAGACTAAAGACTTTCATCAGATCACATAATCAATTTTGCATTATTGAAGTGCTTTATTTAATTTACAGATACAAATATCGTGATGTAAATGTTTGAATTAATTGTTTGTGTTGTTTGTTTTTCTACATGGACTGTGTTTGTGCTGAACTTTTGAAAAGTATGTCTGAAATTTGTGTAAAGATACTAGTTAAGCTTTCAATTTATATATTTTAAAATTAAAAATCTACATTATCTGGATTAAGCAAGGCACTCCAAAACATTTTATTTGGTTATACAATTTAAATTCATTTCTAATATATGCAGAGTATCAATAATCTTGTAAACAGAAATATGTTGATTTTTTTTTATATATATACACCATTCAATGCATTTATTAACAGCCCGTTTAATAGAATGTTAAATTATCAACAATAAGAAATATGTTGTGCAATATTTAGTTAAGCCCCATAGTCCCATAATCAGAGTCTGATTTATGATAATACAGCTTTAGAAAATGACAGTTTTGCATTAGATCTCAATCATGACATAACCATTTAATTTAAAAGCATATCATTAAAATTATGAGATGACTGTGCCCCTTCATACATGAGAGACTACATGAGTTACATTCGTATTTGGTCACATAAATGAAACATATTATGATGTAATTTTGTGGTGCTAACATAAGCAGACATCATATTTATTCCACTTCATTTAAATTTATAATGAACAGACTCAGGGTGAGTTTGTTCTTCAGGGGGATGATCTGCACTCTACTAATTTTCTAAAGCTCTTTCTAAAATTATCATCTAAAAATGCATATAGAAATGGATTGAGGCAACTGTTTGCATAACTCAAACTGGTAATAAATAAAGAAATTCCAATAACTAAGGGAGTCTGGGGGATGTCTGTGGTTAGAGCCACAACCGTGCTGAGATGATACGGAGTCCAGCAAAACAGACACACAGCAAGAATTATCACAACCATAAAAGTCACCTTCTTCTTAGCTTTGTCTAAAGCTTTTGCATGTGTGTTTAAACGCATTTTTCTTAGCTTGTAAAGCATCATGGTATAGAGTATGCATATAGTAGACACAGGTATGGCAAACCCCATTATCAGAGTATAGATTCGACTCATTTGCCACCACATGCTCTCTGGGTTGGGGAACACAAAGACACATTGTAAACGACCCTGGTCTTTATGAATCTTGGCGAAAATAATAAAAGGCAATATTATGATAGTAACAAAAATCCAGACACATAGGCTTACAATTTGTGCGGCTCTGTACGTACGGAAGGTTAGTTTTTTGGACTCCACTGTTGCAACAACCACAAGATATCTATCAATACTCATAACTGTTAAAAAATATAAGCTGGAGAAAGTATTGTACTCGTCAATGGAAATAATCAGCTTACACATAAACTCTCCAAAGGGCCACTGTAGGAGCAAGTAATCAACAATATTAATTGGTAATACCAATGTGAATAGTTCATCTGCAATAGCCAAGTTCAGGATAAACATATTGGTCACAGACTTCATTTTTGGTGCCTTGAGAATGACGTAAATCACAGCAGTATTTCCAGTTAGTCCAACTGCACAGATTATGGAATAGATGATGGGTAAAGCCAGGTAGAAGTTTGGGATGATCTGGGGCATTGATCCATTGAACCACTCTGGTCTCCTGGATGAATTTGAGAGCAATGTCATCGATATGTTCTCCATCTTCCATGGTGGAAAAACACAAAAACAAGGTCATCATCAAGATACAGTTTGGGAGAAAAATCCAAGTTGAAAAGTAATTGAATGCAATATGTATAATAAATTAAGCATATTAAAAACATTTCACATTTTTATATACCCAGTCTACGTGCCTGAATTTGGTTCAGTAAGAAGCATCCTCCTAAATGAAACACAATAAAATGTTCACAAATATATAAACTGATACTTTAAGCCTCTTATACTAAGATTATGTTAGTGCATTATGTTTATCTATAACTCTTGAGGCTCCAACACTTATTTCAATATATGGTTTACTTTCCCAGTGCACTCTGCTACTCAGAGGTAACCCTTTGAGTGCAAAAATAATGCATGTAATACC
Source organism: Pelobates cultripes (assembly GCA_933207985.1). Taxonomy (NCBI): domain Eukaryota; kingdom Metazoa; phylum Chordata; class Amphibia; order Anura; family Pelobatidae; genus Pelobates; species Pelobates cultripes. Next base: position 259,195,589 of record OW240915.1, on the reverse strand, counting down.
TAAAGGTGATACATACAACAAAACACATTGTGAAAAGTATGCTATTTGTTAAACTAAAGACTATTAAAAAGAAGCTAATCGAAACGGTAATTTTCTTTTTTTTATTGTTGTTGCTTTAACTGTTTCCATGCAGGTGGTTAATTAATAAAAGAGGTAATATTACTATCCGTACCTTAATGACTGTCTTCAGTGCTGGCTATGCGTATTGTTCTCTGCGTACAGATACCTTGTGGCTGCATTAGGAAGGAATGATCTGAGGCAATGAGCTTAGAGATGCTGGGAAGCAGATCTGCTGCTCTGCTGTCTTTCAGTAGTAATTCAGTGCTGAAGAACAGCTCCCACCCCCTATATTAACTGCACACTCATTTTTCATGTTTTGATAATCTTTCTACTTTATTGCAATAAAATGTCCTCAAATCCACCTGGTGTAAGTACCAATGAACAGCTGAACACATAGTCTTCACATTGTCTTAATGTATATGCTTTCACAGTGCAGATTATGTTGCCAGTTAGATCTACAGTCAATTCATTTTATTTTGTATATTTTTTTTCAATTTCAAATCTTGCAGATAAAAAGCAACTTTTCAAACCCTCTTTTGTTGCAAACGTGTTTTTAAAACTCCTTGCATTTATCAATATTTTATCAATACTCAGTTGATAGTTCGCAGTACTCACTGTATGTATTAAATAACCATAGTTTTGCATGAGATAAAGGCTTGTGTGAAACGTATTTACACTTTATAGTGAGGTTTTCATTGTCAAAGGTTTGGAAATCAAAAGGAAAGCTGTATTAACGCTTTCAGTGTTGACCTAATAATGAGGATATTAGTGTGGCAACAGCCACTTATATGACCAGATGCTGCATAACTCCTAAATGGACACTTTAAGAGCCAAAAGAACTTTAGGTTAACAAAGCATTTGTGATCATGCCCCTGTAGTCTCACTACTCAGTTCTCTACCATTTAGGACATAAATAACTTTATTTATGCACCTTCCTTGACTTTGACTCAAGCAGCCTCCCTCCACACACTTCCTGAAAAAGAGGTCCAATTTTGAAACTTCCCATGTTGCACAGTGTATTTAATTTAGACTTTTATCTCCTGCTCTGTTATTTTCCTGGTAGAGCCTGCAGCAGCCTATTATGTGTGAGTAAGGTTAATTTAGCAGAGGGAGGGATAAAACTTAGCAGAACTTAGCGGCTGGCTGTGGCCTGATGAATTTAACGTGTCAATTATTCGCACTGGGGACTCATTAAAATAGGTTAAGAATTTCGTAACATCTGATATAGATGATAAACTTCTGAAATACGTGATGCTTTCATGTAATGAAATAGACATGTAAAGCAAGTTTTTATTGAATAATTTTTGTTTTCAGGAGATCATTATTGGTTTGCTTAAAATGTCACTATGTTGATGGAGAAAGGGTAACCAAAGTTATATACCAAAACTAGTTTAAGGGACACTCCAGAACAAAACACAAGCTGTATCTTGTCTTGTTTTTTTTTTCATTTTACAAAAAGTGCAGATTTCAAGAGAAATTGATACTTTTATAAACTAACCTGGTTACACCGCTCTGGCTTTCAAGCAGACAATAGGACCTGTAACTTCCCAGTTTGGTTAGCTCAGTGGAGCTAAACTCAAGAGGCAGCAATTGCCCAGAACACCTGCAAAGACTTCTCACTGAGCTGCATTGGGAAGCTTGTGATTGGACAACCACATAAAGTCTGGGCGGAGTTAGAATGGGAGGGCTAACAAATGTAGCAGACAAAATATATGGAGGTTTTACAAACTGTTTTTAGATATACCCCCAATAAAAATAAATAAAATCATAATTTAATACACACAAGTTTACATTTGGGGTATACCTACTAAACAATGATTTTTATTTATTTTCTATTTTGGCAGGGGATTATCCTGTTAATATTCCAATATGTAAATAGTTATAAAAAAAAAGATTAGTATTGTAGTGGTCAATATATTTGATATTAATGACATGAAAAGAGGTGCAACTAGTTTAAAATCCCTTTCATATATACAAAAAAAATGTATACTATATACTAGTTGCGTACTATAGAATGTTGTTAAACTTTTTTAAACCCAATTTTCTATGTTATCAATTTTTGATACATATACTTTATCATATTTTCCTTTACTTTATACGCTTAGGTAGGAACAAGTGAATGAAATTCATGTCATGCAATAAGAATGTCAAAACTTGCTCAAGGCTACAAGCATATAAACTGCAGACAGTATTTGAAAGTTAGCCTAGAACTGGAAATACAGGGACTAAAAGCCATTTTCATTTTTCCAAATATCATGTTAAGGAAAACTTAATACATTTTTTTCTGAACTTGGCATTTGTGCATTAACACTGAAATTGCTCAAGCATTCACACATTTTATGTACATGGCATAGCAATATTATTATATTAGGAAACTCTTTACATTGTATTAGGGAGGACAGACAGACAACTTTTCACAAGAGTTGGACAATTATGCCAAAATAATTTGAAACTCTCAGTTTAAATACTATTAATATGCTATTTGAATAGTTTGAATAATTAGTTTGAAATTGCACAGCTGGAACTCCTGAACAACTCACATTGGCTCAACCCAACTCACATATTAAATATGAATTATTCAACAGTCAAACACTCTGAAACTGACTAAATTTCAGTCAATAAAGGGTACTGTCTTTTCTCGGGAAGTTACACCATTAAATAAAACCTTGAAAATCGCTTAACTTGCATTGGCCTTTTTTACAAGATATTTAGTTTTATTATAAATTTATATGAAAGATTTAGCAATTTACATCATGACCCAGTTCAGACAACACTGGGACAAACACTGCAAATGACGAAGAGGAATAGAAGCATTGTCTTATTTGTCTTTATGTGCACACAATGCTGACGGACAGGAGAAAAGAGCAGAGCTTATAACCAGGAATAACATGGAGTCAAGAAGGGGACACCCAGGCTCACAAATAAACTTGGTTTAATATAGGATTAGGAAACATAGTATTAAAAATCCTGGTAAACAACAGTTCCATTGTGTTTTAATACAAAACTGGTAAAAAATTTGAATTTAGTTACTTATTTTTGGAAATTTTAAATCTTTGCAAATTTAAGAATGAGTCACTTTACATAATTCCTAATTTACTAATTGTCAAGAATTTGACTGGTTAGTATGTTTGGTGTCTTATGGTGGTTATAGAATTTCCTGAGCAGTCTTCTGACTTTGATTTTGTGTGATGTCTTCCTTATCTGGGATCAAAAGCATTTCAAACCAAATTATTGTTTTTCCCAATTCCACAAGGTTTAATTATTTAGTCCCAACACATTTAAATCTTCCTTTCTTTATTCTGCATATGTAAAGCCTGCAGTAAGAAGGCATAGTTCTGTAACACTGGCTCTGTCCCTTTGCTTTGCTGTACACGGCAACACATGCCCTTGACAGCAGCATTAATTTCACTGAGTAACGTACACATCTGTAAAGACTTTTACAAGTCATTTATTTTCCTTACCATAACAACATAATAATGCATTTCAACAACAAATGGACAATATCTAAATCTAAAATGCACAACAACAAATGCACTATAAACACTTTGGCTTCCCTCTGCAAACAAGTCCAAATTTTGCAACATATTCTGCATGCAATTATGATACACTTCAATCAAGATTTAATTTCCACATTGTTTTGTGCATCCTGCAATTTTTTTACAATGGTTAGTATACTTCTCCTAGCTATTTCTTACATTTGCATATGCGTTATTCATTTTTAGGGTGCTATAATATGTTTGCCAAAATGATTTTTAGTATACCATCGAATAGAAACATGGCTACATAGAATGTGACGACAGATTCAACCCATCTAGTCTGCCCAATTTTCTAAATACTCTCATTAGTCCCTGGCCTTATCGTAAGTCTAGGAGAGCCTTATGCCTATCCCACACATGCTTAAACTCGCTCACTGTGTTCACCTCAACCACTTTAGCCGGAAAGCTTTTTTTATGCGTGCACTACCCTCTCTGTAAATTAATACTTCCTGATATTATTTTTAAACCTTTACCCCTCTAATTTAAGACTATGTCCTCTTGTTTTGGTAGTTTTCCTCCTTTTAAATATAGTCTCCTCCTTTACTGTGTTGATTCCTATTATGTATTTAAATGTTTAGTCCTAGCACCCCTGTCTTGGTTTTTCCTCCAAGCTATACATGTTAAGATCCTTTAACCTTTCCTTGTAAGTTTTTTCCTGCAATCCATGAACCAGTTTAGTAGCCCTTCTGTGAACTCTCTCCAAAGTATCAATATCCTTCTGGAGATATGGTCTCCAGTGCTGCGTACAATACTCCGATGTTACACAAAATGCAACACAATCACACACTCATCTCCACTCTACAATATCCACTACTCATTCTTACCTATCTACCTAAATGCTGGTTTGCTTCTAAAAAAATTATTTGATTTTCCTTTGATTTTCTTTGTATGGTGACTTTCCTCTACAAGCAAGCCCAATTTTATTTTACCATCAGTACACTCCCTCTTGCCCCTGCTCCCAACCACCCTTGGTCCACTTTCTTTTATAGCACGACCCTTCAGCTTTATCTTAACTATTTAACTAAATAAAACTGTAGGATTTCTGGTGCTTGTCTGATAAGAGTTTGACAGCTTGTGCTTCCCAAACCAGAGTCTCTTCTTTTTGTCTGTGAACAGGTATTGTCTACAGGGGGGTGTAGAGAAGCAGTGCCTTCAGTGTGTCCTCAAATCAATATAATATTGAGATGGTATGTTTAGCCTTTTTTTCCTTACATACTACCTCAACACTATATGGATATGAGGATCCTCTGAAGGCACTACTTCCATACAACCCCATGTAGACAATAACTATCTATTTATCACTCGCCATTACTTCAAATACTCCCTGCAATCCTTTTGTGTCAACTCTCTATTATTACCTTCAGATTGTAAGCTTGTGAGTTATCTTGCTATGGACTTTATTATTTACCTGTATTATTTCTGTTGTACAGCACTGTTGAATGTCTTGGCACTACAGAAATACCAAATGATAGTAATACTAATAATAATCGCTATACATTGTATAATATAATATCTAATTAATCCACATTGTCAAAGTCATTGTTAATTAATGTGATCTCAATTTTGGGTATCATAAACATTGCCTATGTTTATGATCCCCAAAATTGAGATCACATTAATTAACAATGACTTTGACAATGTGGATTAATTAGATATAAATGAATCAGCCTTGAATATTTTGAGCATAACACATAAGAAAGGCCATATTTGAAAGGGAAATTTGATATATAAGTTGATTAATGAATTTCGAACTAAACGTTATTCACTAACGTTTCTATTGTTGGGAATTCAAGGTGAATTTCAAATTGTAGTTAAAAACACTAAACTGAAAACATCGCTGACATGGAAAAACATTTATTTAGCTTTTTTAAGCATAACATTTTAACATCACTTTTAATTTCACACTTTTGTGAATTACTCTATGTATGGTTATTTGCCAATGCCTACAAGACATTCCTTGAGCAGATTATGACCTTTATTTCAAGTCAAGCACTAGAGGATGAGCTGGTAAAACAGCTTGAATGTAGAGAGGAGAGAGACATGGATTGTATTACAATACAACTTTTTAGTAATTATACACAAATCAATGGCACAATGACATTTATTATTATTATTATTATTATTATTATTATTATTATTTATAAAGCACCAATAGATTCCATAGTGCTGTACAATGGGTGCACTAACACACACATATTTGTAGCCAGATGAGTTGGATGTACAGGAACTATGGGATTGAGGGAGTGGGGTATAGTGACACAAAAGGTAAGGGTAGGGTAGAAACGTAGGTTGCTAGGATAGTATTCACTGAGGGCTTAGTGTTTTAGTGACAGTTGCAGGAGAGGAATCAGGGTACGGGGAGGGAAATCTGTTGACAATTTAATTGATATGCTTTCCTGAAGAAGTAAGTTTCCAAAGAGTGGAGACTGGGTGAAAGCCTAAACGAGAGGGGAAGGGTGTTCCATAAGAATGGTGCATCCATAGAAGGCGAGCATCAGAGGTAGGCGTATGAACAAAGGTTAGACGTAGGTCTTAAACAAACAAAAGAAAAGGCTGTTTCTTGCAGGTGTGAGCCAAGAGTCAGTGTCACCTGGACACAATTTGTTTATGCCTCAATGGACATAGATAATATATCCACTCCTCTTTCCACATACTTTAACAATGTCAATCCCTTTATATTATCAGCAACTTTACAACTAGAATTTGTGATCCATTTTGTAATGTACTGCAATTGATCCACATTTTGGCCAGTCTGGTGATCATATGAATTCCCAAAGTCCAAGTTAAAATGTAGCTGAATCACGAACCAAACGTATCATGCAGTGGATGAGCATGTTTGTTTTAATTCATGATTCAGATTTCTGACAAAAGGGATGATTGACGAGAAAAAAAAGACGATAATGGCTAGAGGACAGAAACTAAAAGTTGATATTATTTACAGACCAAGAGAGAAGTAAGCGATAAAGAGAAAAAGGGAGAAGCAGTAAATATCTATATTTCTATATTATATATTTAACAAGTATATCATATAGAAATATAGATTAATTTTTTTTTTACCTAAAGTAATTTGTACAACTGTATGAGGGGAGGGGGGGTTATCATCTAAACAACTATCTAACCCCTACTCCTAACAGAGTGTTCTTGTTACACAGCACTACACAAATCCTAATTTATCATAAAATCATAACATAAATAGCATCCAGAAAATAAAGCTATACACTAAACTATACAATAAACTAGCTTCACAATGAAATATATAAACAATGAAAATAAACATATCCCTAGATGAAAGCATCCGACTTTTAGATCTAACCATGTAAATCCAAACAATGATTTTTTTAAATCTTTTATTAAGTGCATTTCCACTTATGTTGTTTATTTTCTGAAGTGTGCTCCAGATGTACCTGCAGGAAGTTAAAAACCAATATAAATGAACACTTCAACGGAATTAAAAATAAATGTAAAAAACACTGAGTACCCTGACATTTTTTGCAAGCACATGGGGCGACCCAGGAGGCCATATAATAAAATGTTTGGGAGTAATAGCACCAACCCAGAGATGATATAGATTTAAAGTAAAGAGAAGTATTCTGGATTTTTAAACAAGGTCCATTGTTTAATGGGGATTAATAAACACTTAGATCTTGCAGCTTTTAAAATATTAGGATCCTTTTTTTGGATTTTTTAAATGATCAGTTGGATGAAGTCATGTTTTTATGGTAAATAATTTCTAGCAAGCATGAAAGATGGTTCACATATTTGGCCAAACTACGAACTTTGCAACAATGTATATAATTTGCTATAACGTATTGAGAAGATATGTAAAAAGGCATGTACTTAAAGGATCACTATGGTGTCAGGAAAACAAAGCAGTTTTCCAGACACTATCGCGTCCCCCTCCCGTTGCGCTGAAGGGGTTAAAACCCCTTCAGCAGCTAACCTTTATCCAGCACTGGGCTCCCTCTGTGCTGGTGACCTCTCTTCCTCCGTCGACGTCAACTCCCGAGTGGAGCCGAATGCGCATGCAAACAGTCCATAGGAAAGCATTTCTTAATATACCTTTAGCGGCTGTCAGGAAGACAGCCACTAGAGGTTGGATTAACCCTGCAATGTAAACATAGCAGTTTCTCTTTACATGTGAAGGGTTAAAACCTGAGGGACCTGGCACCAAGACCACTTCATTGAGCTGAAGTGGTCTGGGTGACTGTAGTGTCCAGTTTAATGTAGCTCTGTTTGAGTAAAAGGGGCGTTAATAACTAGGCTCCTAGCTTCAGAACACTTACACAGAACGGAGGATCTGTATCTTTGTGAACATTGTTGGACAATGTACTTTCAGTGGATAGGGCAAACACTATATTCCTTGCTGGACTTGGGAGAGACTTTCAGCAGAGATACTGCTTGGAGTACTGGAGCTCCTCTGCATACAAAATATAGGGTATCTTGGTTGTGCTTTTTTCCAGATACACAGATGTGATAGATTTCTATAGCTTGTTCTCTCTTTCCCATATTGGCATTTTTTCTCAAATGATGTGATATTATGTGTATATTTTGCAGTAAACTGTTTGGCACATTTTCACGTTCATTTTATTTTGTCTAATTAATTTTCTCTAATCTCTTTTCGTTAATGAAATTTGGACTAGGTGAACTGCCCTATGGTCAAAATTTTGGCTGTCCTGAAATGTTTTTATTTTATTTTCAGACAAAGTGGTTCAGTTAAAGCAAATGTTTCACTATGCATAAGGCTGTTTACTACTATATAGGACATCTAGAAATCCAGAGGAACAAACAGACAAATTATACATTGATTTAAATAAAGAATTTAGATGCACAGCAATGCACGGTAATTTAGATTGAATTGATAAACTTTCCATCCTATGGAAATACAGTTTCCGTCAAAACGTACACAATCTCACCAACCATATAAACTCCCAGAATATCTCATAAATCAGGACCTGAATTACATTTCAGGCAAATAACTATCTGTACCCAGAGCCACACAAACACAAATATTTATTATAAAAGATAAGTGTTAAAGATATTTTATGTCTACTTACAACAACAAAAAATAACCATAATAAATATTTTCAGATACACTTACGTGAGATAACAAACATAAGCAATAGGCACAGACAAGTGATAAATGACAAACATTCTGCAGATTATATTAATCTTTACAACCATGTCAACATGCATAAATACATATATAATGAATGTGTGTGGATGCCTGTAAATGTGTTTTGTAGGTTAGGTTAAATTAATTTGTGTACTGTGCAAATATATGTATATGAATGCTTGTGTATACTGCTTTCTTTCACATTTACTCACTTGGCAGTATTTAAGTGTCCCTACCTTTATTGATTATATCTGATTTTATTTTGCAATCTATTGGCATTTTTATTTATTCAGGCTTTATTTTTGCTTTTTTTTATGAAGTGTGTGGATGCACTCATCTATTATGTGACTATATATATATATATATATATATATATATATATATACACATATATATATATATATATATATATATATATATATATATATACACACATGTGAAGAAATTAATTTCTAATTTAAAAAGAAAATGGGTCTATGTAATAACTGTCTGGTATAATGTTAAGTTCCTAAAAAGGGCACATTAAGAGCACCATCAAGTGGTAGCCAAAGTATTTGCTATGCCTCTGTTCTATATGCACCAATATACAAAAGTGTTCCTACTGGTCACTTTTTTCTATCACATATCTAATATCCCCCCCCTTCATTTCTTAAGTCAATCCCCTTAATTTAATGTGTCCTCATACCTCTTCCTGAATACCAAGTTTGTTCTTTGATTTAAGAGGACACTCTAGACCCCTAAAGCACTTAAGCTTGCTGAAGTGCTTAATGTTTGAACAGTATGTCCTCTTAATTCATTTTACAAAAAGTGCAAATTTTAATAGAAATTGGCACTTTTATAAATTAACTTTGTTGTTGCCTATCGCTGTGAACGAAACAACAGGTTCTGTTATTTCCTGGTTGTTTAGCTCAGTGCAGCTGAACTCAAGAAGCAGGCAGTTGCTCAGAACACCTGCCTTGCAAATATTTCTTATTGAGCTGCACTGGGTAGTCTGTGATTGGACAGTCACAGAAGACTGGGTTGGGCTTGAAGGGGAGGGCTTGAAAAGACTTTAGACAAGAGATCTGTAACCTTTGCAAAATGGTTTTAGATATACCCCCAATAAAAAAAACTTTATAATTAAATACATGCATGTTTGTATTGGGTGTACATCTGTTAAACAGAGATTGTGTTGGGCAGTGGAGTTTCTCTTTAAGACGGGATTATATCCATTAATTTAATATTTCTCTCGCCTCTGGATCAAACATACCATTCAGTTTATGGCATAGTTCTAATTTTCATTTCTATTTCTTCCAGCTTACCTGGTAGTCTGTTGGTAGTAAAACAGAACCTGCTAAAGGAGTTGGTAGAGAAATTATGTCATATTCTCACTCTCTCTATTGATTGACTCCACTAAGAGCTATCATTTTGAGGAAGTGTTTAACAAGAACTGTGTAGTTAACTTAGGATCCAGACCTACTAATTTGCCTGTCCCTTTTCCTTGTGCACCAGTCTTCCAGGCATAATTCAATCCCTCTGCTAACTCTGTCTGCTCAGGCAGGAATCAATTCCACTGTCCACTCCTTCCCCCCAGGCAGGGATCTATCCCTCAGACTGCTCCTTCCACTCAGGGAGAAACCAATCCCTCTGCCTACTCCTTTGCTCAGGTAAGAATTCATTACTCTGCCTGTGCTGATGATAATAATGGGCCAAATGACAGAACTTTATCAACAGAAAATATTAAAACAGTCATGTCTCCCAAGCGTCATGCATCTGGTGGAGGAGGAGCTGGAAAGAATCTCACAGGATGCATCAAAAAGAAAACCCATACCCTATGCTAATCTCTTGATTTCATCTCTCAATACCCAATAACAGCAGCATCCAATGAAGCAGGACATTGGTGGATATGGTAAAAGAGTTGGCCACTGATGCAAATCACATAACTGACACCGCTCAAAGGGGTGCACATGTCCAAAAAGGGGGTGGATATGCCCCAAGAATTGGAAAGTCAGCCTGGTGTGAATACATGTCAGGCTGTCCACCAATCATACAGGCTGGTCAATTGAGGGCATATTATACAGTCTTCACCTGGAGCTTGGTGCAAATGTGTCTAATTATGCATTCACTCTACTTCTCTTTGTCTTCTAACTAGCAGGCAGGAGCTTCTGGTCTGCAGTCTGGGACAGCGAAAAGATAGATGTTGTGAGTGTAGAAGAAAGGGGACATGTCTCAGTGTCAGAGAGACCAAAGCAGCAAGAGCTTTTGCACTGTGTGCAATGTCAGCTTTACCTTAAATTATTTAATTGTCAGCCAGTCCACACAAGTTTTGTTCCCCTAAATCCTGCTTAAGTTTTCAAACTTAATTCCCTCTGCTTAAAGCAAGGGCACGTGAAGAGTACTTCAGTTCCCTCAGTTCCTATGTTAAATCCAACCCTGGTGAAGTTCTAAGAAAATCTTCCTGATAAATATTCTTTAGGATATTCTTCTTTAGGAGTTCTGATATATCTTATTTAGGATCTTCTCCCGTGAAGGTCCAAAATAAAGGTCAAAAATAAAGAGAGAACTCCTGAGTTTTCTGATTAACTCATTCTCAGTGGACAACTCAGAGCTACTACTCTCACTGTCTCCCTCCATGAGTTTGGTTATTACGACTGCCTTACTCTCATTACTGGCCACATGCCCTCTGGATTCAAGCAGGTATTTCAATGTGATGCATTAGTCCATCCACAGTAAATGTCACCCGGAGAGGATTCACCTGATGGAGCCTGGGTGATGATTAGGACACACCAAAAGAAGGAAGATCCCACCACTTGCCATCCATTGTAATGGGAACAGGTTAAACTGGTCCCCAACTGGAGATCCAGAACTGTCTCACCAAGTTGCCCATCACTACTCTTCCAGCAGCAGGGACCACAACTATCTTCTAAGCAGAAATCAATACCTCTCCTCACTCAGTCCACTCAGGTAAGAATCAATCCATCTACCTGCTCCTGGCACAGTCTTTATAAAGATACTTTTTTCCCCTCACAGGTTTTATGACTAGGGCTGGGACTACCATTTATGAAAGCTACATTAAGCTACATTCAAAACAGTGAATAAAACAAACATATAGGCAACAATATAATGCATATATATATATATATATATATATCTGTCACACAGGGGGTCATTAGGGGAAATATATGATATTAAAATCCCATAGTATCTACACAAATTTCACAAAATATTAAAATTTATGCAAATCATGCTAATTTACATAACCAGGCTTGAACTAATAGATGGTGCTGCATCAAAGTACACAACATATTATTCAACCACTCACAAAGTCACATTCTCACATCCAATTGGATATGCCAAACTTTTTGAATCTAATCACATATCTAAAACAAGTTGCATTCAGTCATCCAATCACATATACCTTGTGCTATATATATATATATATATATATATATATATATATATATATACATAGAGAGAGAGAGAGAGAGAGAGAGAGAGAGAGAGAGAGAGAGAGAGAGAGAGAGAGAGAGAGAGAGAGAGAGAGAGAGAGAGAGAGAGAGGAAAATGTATTCATGTAATTTTCTTTTCCTGGTCATAGGCCATGGCAGCACAACAATGGGTAGCTCCTCCCTATCCCTAATTAGACAGGAGCTAATTAAAATAAGGGTTTAAGTACCCCCTCCGACCCTCAGTCTTATTTTCCTACAAGATTATGTAGTGTGACTTGTGCAACAAACAAAAGATGCTGGAATGCTGGAAGGCACTTTGTACCATAAAAGAAATTACAGAAATAAGCATATTTCAACGGTTATATATAAAAAAAAACATGAGGTTAATTAGGACATAGGAAGGGGGGCTGAGGGTCACAGCTGCAATCGTCTATTCAGAAACCACAAAATGTCACAAGTAAAAGAGATTTTTGCCAGGCTCTGAAACTAGGGTAGAGGTCAAAGCATATCATGATCTAGGTTAGCGAATTTAATAAAAACAGACTGGTCATCCGGTCATCTGTAGCTTGAGCCTTGGGTCAAGGTTCTTTCCTTCACAACTGCAAGAGGGTATCCGTAACTGCTGTAGAGAAACCTTTTTCTAAAAGTCTTTCCCTTTCAACCTCCAGGCCCTCAGAAGCTGGATCTGGGTGTAGGACGGTACCCTGATGTAGCAGAGATGGGATTGCTGGAAGTTCCCAAGGAGGTTCTTGACATAGGCTCAGAAGAAATGGGAACCATTGTCTGCGAGGCCAGTATGGAGCTATTAAGATCATGAATACTGGTTCCTGCCAAATCCTTCTCAGAAGTGGGAACAGGTGAGGAGTGGGAGGAAATGCATATCCCTTCGTGAACAGCCACTTGCATGATAGGGCATCCCTTCCCAGGGCCTGTGGGTTGTGTCCTCTTCAGAATAACCCCTGTACTTTCCTGTTGCTGCGGGTTGCCATGATATCTACCTGAGGAAGGCCCTACAACTTTACAATCTTTTTTAAGTCCTTGTCCGAGAGGCTCCATTCTCTCGGGTCTATCTCTACTCTGCTTAAAAAGTCTGCCACTGTGTTCTGTACTCCTGCAAGGTGAACCGCCACTAGACCTGAAAGATTTGTCTGTGCCCAAGACATCAGGGGATTCATCATCTTGTGACTTTGCATTCCTCCTTGGTGATTGATATATGCCACTACAGTAGCATTGTTCTTATTTTCACCCACTTGTGTAGTAGTAGATGATGAAAGTGTTTTAGTGCTCTGAATACAGACAGTAGCTCCAGGAGATCTGAGTGCATCTTGTGTGTAGGAAATGCCCATTTCTCCTGAATAAAATTGCTTTGAAGGTAGACTCCCCAGCCACAGTGACTGGCGTCTGTTGTAACCACAGTCCAGTGAATTTTCCCCAGAGGGAACCCTAAAAACAGGGATCTCTTGGGTATCCACCATGTCAAGTCTAGGTGGACTTGAGCGGGAATCCTTATGGGCTTAAGTAGACTCTTCCCTCTGAGCTGGGAAAGGAAGTGCTTCTGAAATGCTCTCATTCTCCACTGCGCCCATCTCGCCAGGCCTATGGTTGAGGTCCAGATAGTGAAATATGGCAATTCCCTTCTTTCTCAACTCTGCAATCAGGACCACTAGGATCTTGGAAAAAGTGCGAGGAGCTGTACTAAAGGCCAAAGGAAAGTGCTCTGAACTGGATGTGACCTCCTACAACCATTGTCCTGGAAAGGCTGCCTTTATGATGGACTGAAGTAATTCCATCTTGAATCTTCTTATATTTAACAGTTTGTTGAGCCAGTGGAGGCCTAAGATGGGTCTCCATGCTACTGAGGATCTTCGTGTAAGGAACAGATGAGAGTAAAAACTGTGTTTTTTCTACCTTTGGAACTTCTATGATGACCCCTTCTTGTTGAAGAGATGCGATGAATAACAGTAGAGCGTCTCTTTTTACTCTGTCCCCTGGCCATTTTGTCATCTGGAAACTGTGACGAGGTGGGGTATTTTTACATTCTAGCAGATATCCTCTTCTGATGATGTCTAGCACCTATCTTATTCTTACGGATTCTTCCCATGTCTTTTGGAATAGGAGCAGGCATGCCCCTACTCCTTCAGGCTGGGAGACCGAGCCATCATAAAGCTCTTGTATTCTTGTTGAATGAAGAGCCTCTAGATTTCCCGCCCCTGATAGAAGGCTGTCCCCCTCTCCAAGGTTGGGGTTTTCCGTACTCTCTTCCTGTTCTGTAAGGTTTATAATCATGAAAGGAAGAGTGGTCTGATGGTCTTTTGGGCTGATATGATCTCCTTAATCCTTGAGGCAGAAAAGCATTCTTGCCATCTGCAGCTTTCTTTATACATTCATCCAGCTTCTTACCAAAGAGTATGTCTCCATAAAATGGTAAGGCGCAAAGGCTATTCTTTGATGAGACATCAGCTGACAAGGATCTAAGCCACAGAGCTCTACTAGCTAAAATAGAAAGTACCATGTTTCTGGCAACCGCCTTGACCATATCCACAGAGGCTTCTGATGCAATGTCTATGACTAACTTAATAGCCTGCAGACTGCTGATGAGAGTTGATCTGCTCCCGCCATCTTTGATATCCTCTTCCAAGCCGTCTAGCCAGATTTTTAGAGATCTGGAGACTGAGGTAAGTGCCACAGCGGGGTGGAGGCCTGTACCTGCTGCTACATAGGCACTGGACAGGTTAGAGTCCATCTTTTTGTCCATAGAGTCTCTTAGAGATCCCACATTATCCACCGGCACAAAGTTGTGTGCTTGGCCAATCTTACCACTGCTGCGTCCACTTTAGGTGCTGACTCCCAGTGGCCTATTTTTAGAATATCACATCATATAATACTTTAATTACTATTCCTTATAATTCTTTAATTATTGTATTCTAGCAGTCATTTCACAGTCCTGTGAAATTTCAGCACAGATTCTGAAAATGTTCTGTGGTATTTAAGATCAGTTCAGACGAGATTAAATTTTGTTTGCTGAATTCAATAGAATTTCTGCTTTCATCTGAATTTCATCCTTCTAATTGTTTGAAGTGCTTGAAATTGCAAAATTGCTTGACTGATTTTAGGCTATTTGCTACTACAAAATTTGATGTGTGTCCATAACCACAGGCAAAATCCCTTAACATATCAGTTTGAAAATGACCAAGGTCCACTGTTGGCGCTCACATTAGGAAAGGAGAATTTATTAATATTTAGTAACATAGCTAAGATGAAAATTCACGTATATTATATTATTGTTTAGATCTTCTTGACTTTTATAACACTCTTTTACCCGTCTGTAGGTTGCCAAGTTCTAAAGTAAATGGAAGGTATAACCATGACTTATATAGTGGAAAGTAATGCATCTCCTGAGGGTTTGTGGTCAATCACAGTAAACATAACAGTCAAAGTTAATGAATGTATATATTGTCCATGAAAATTTTATAACGTATGTATTGATGAGTTCTGTGTAAACAAATCAATGGAGAAGCAAAGTGCTCACTGAAAAATTCCAGGAACATAGATGTGATTTATTGACTGAACCAAGTCAATGTCTAAGTAAAATGTTTAAATAATAATAAAAATAAACTTTGGCACACTTGGAGGGAGTACATCAAACTGTTGAGGTTTTGATGTATATAACATACAATGGATTTACTACCAACTTCATAAAGAGGTACATCCAGTTTACTTACATAGAATTTATATCTCATATTTTAGGAGTCTTATATAATTTCCTATTTTATTGTTCACATAATATGAAAATCCATTGGTATATAATAGCTTTGTTTTGTATTTATTCTGTTTTCAGTCTAAGTTTGACTGTACTGTGATGTTAATGATGGATCTGCACATATTTATTCATTATATTGGTTTAAGGCAAAATGTTTTTCTTGTACTAGAATGTTTAAAATATGACTGCTTTACTTAAGCTATGTTTCCGTTGTAATGCTGTTAAAGACTAAAATGACCAATGCTTATGTTTTAACAATATGTCTCTGCAGCACCAGAACCAAATAATGCCTTTTTGTGCATGCCGAAATAATGTTCTTGTTTTTTTAAATGACAATTAGCCTTGATTGGGTTTTCGGAGCACCCATAGTAATGGTTGTGAAAGGAGAAATGCTTAGTGTACATATGGAGTGATGCAAGTAAGAGAAGCAGTTTGTGATATTTTTTCAACAAGTAAAAATTTTAAAACATCTCCTGATAGTGGTTGGCTTAGCACAATGTAGCCATATGGTGTGACTAAATCCCAATAGTTTGAATATGACATAAGTGTTTTTAAAATAGCCTTGAAATATTATGTGAGTGTGTGCACAGAGCTATTTTGCTGTATTAAGTATAAGGCCTAATGTAAGCCTGCTTTTCTATCGGTTGGACATCTAATTCATTTTGATGTGATGGTCTAATTCCTTAGATAGTTTTTTTTGTTTTTATCTCTGTGTGCCATTATATTTATATTTTGTTCTAAACTGGCTCAGTTCCTTAAATTCATGCTGATGATTGGTACCCTCTAAGTTCAGTCCTTGAAATAGAACTTGTTTTTGGATGTGCAGTTATTTGCTGGTGTTCTTGTGGAATTAACTAGTTCCAGTTTAACTTGATTCTATAATTTGTATTGCTTCCAGGAAAAAATGTACATAATCCTTGATGATAAATTAGTGTAGTATATGAGAGGCTGCACATAAAGGGTAAAAAATAAGTAAATACAAATTAATCTACAAGTTACTAAAAACTTTCCATAGTTGGGGATTATACACCTTTTCTAAGATACAAAAAAAACTAAGCTAAGGGATTTCATAAAATGATTAGAGTCCTTAGTTCATAAATGCTAATGGAGTTCATAAAATAATATAGTTGTTAAATGCTAAACAGGGCCGGCCTTAGGCTGTGCGAGCTGTGCGAGCTGTGCGAGCTGTGCGGCCGCACAGAGCGCCATGGACCAGGGGATGCCATGTGGCTGACACAGCTCGCACATGGCTGGTGTCAGGGGAGGTAAAACAGGTACCCGGATGGAGGATTTTATTATTCTCCACCCGGGTCTATAAAAAGAAAAAAAATTGAGGGAGTGGGGGCGGGGCTTCACAAGAGGCAGAGGCAGGGCTTAAACATACCCAAAGCCCCTGGTAATACCTACCTGAAACTGCGCAGGCAGTGGGAAGCAGGAAGGCATCCCTGCTTCCCCAACAACCAACTGCTTCCACTCCCCCTTCCAGCCATAATGGAAAGAGGTAAGTCTGTGTGTCTGTGACTGACTGCCTGTGTGTTACTCTTTGGCTGTTCATGTGTTTGCCTGTGTGTGTGTGTGTGTGTGTGTCTGTCTGCCTGCCTGCCTCTGTGTGTGTGTAACTGTCTGTCTGTATGACTGCCTGTGTGTGTGTGACTGTCTGTCTGTGTGACTGCCTGCCTGTATGTGTGTGTGACTGTCTGTCTGTGTGACTGTCTGCCTGTGTGTGACTATCTGTCTGTGTTACTGCTGTGTGTGTGTGTGACGTCCACTGATGTGTGGGATCGTCCGTCCGTGTGACCGTCCGGTCCGTGTGCGACCATCCGTCCTGCGCTGACTCCGTCCGTGCGTGTGTGACCGTCCGTCCGCTCTGTGCGTGTGTGTGCGGACCGCCCGTCCGTGTGCGTGCGTGACTGCCCGCCCGTGACGCCCCCGGCGTGCGGCCCGTGTGTGTGTGACCGTGCCGTGCGTGACTGTCGTGTGTGTGTGCGGACTGTGTCCGTGTGTGGACTGTCTGCCCGCCCGTGTGTGCACCCTCCGTCCTGCGTGTGTGTGCGTGACTGTGTCTGTGTGTGCGACCGTCCGCCCGCCCGTGTGTGTGTCTGCCCTGCCCGTGTGTGTGACCCGTCTGTGTCGTCTGTGCGGACTGTATGCCCGTGTGTGCCCGCTGTGTGCGTGTCTGCCGCCGTGTGTGTGTGACCTGTCTGTCCGGTGTGTGTGTGTGACTGTCTGCCCGTGTGTATGACTGCGTTCAGCGCAAGGGACTGTCCGCCTCAACTGTGCGTGACCGTCTGCCCGTGTGTGATGTCCGCGTGACTGCCGTGTGTGCGTGCGCACCGTCCGTCCGACCGCCCGTGTGTGTGTGTGCGCACCGTGTGCGTGCGTGACCGCCCCGTGTGCGTGTTTGCGGTGACGTCTGCCCGCCCGTGTGTGGACTTTCTGCCCGGGCGCAGGACTGTCCGCCCGCCCCGCTGGGTGTGTGTGCGTCCGTCCGCGTGTGTGGTGTGTGTGTGTGACCGTCTGCCCGTGGTGTGTGTGTCTGTGTGTCTGTGTGTGTGTGCGGACTGTCTGACCGTGCCCGTGTGCGTGACCGTCTGCGGTGTGTGTGCGGACTGTGTCTGTGTGTGTGACCGTCTGCCCGCTCCGTGTGTGTATGTGACCGTCTGTCTGTGTGTGTCCGTCGCCTGTCGTGTGTGTGTGTGTGATGTGTGTGTGTGCCTGTGTGTGCGGACTGTCTGTGCTGCAGGTGTGTGTGACTGTGTCTGTGTGTGTGGACTGTCTGCCTGCCTGTGTGTGTGTCTGCCTGCCCGTGTGTGTGACTGTCTGTCTGTGTGACTGTCTGCCCGTGTGTGTGTGTGACTGCCCGTGTGTGTCACCGTCTGCCCGCCTGTGTGTGTGACCACCCGCCCGTGTGTGTGTGTGTGTGACTGTCTGTCTGTGTGTGTGTGTGACTGTCTGCCTGTGTGTGTGACTGTGTCTGTGCGTGTGACTGTCTGCCTGTGTGTGACTGTGTCTGTGCGTGTGACTGTCTGCCTAACTGTGTGTGACTGTCTGCCTGTGTGTGTGATGTCTGTCTGTGTGACTGCCTGTGTGTGTGTGTGACTGTCTGTCTGACTGCCTGTGTGTGTGTGTCACTGCCTGACTGTGTGTGTGACTGCCTGTGTGTGTGTTTGTGTGACTGTCTGCCTGCCTGTGTGTGTGACTTTCTGCCTGGGCGTGTGACTGTCTGCCTGCCTGTGTGTGTCTGCCTGCATGTGTGTGTATGTGACTGTCTGCCTGTGTGTGCCTGTCTGTCTGTGTGACTGCCTGTGTGTGTGACTGTCTGTCTGACTACCTGTGTGTGTGACTGCCTGTGTGTGTGTGTGACTCTCTGCCTGTGTGTGTGACTGTCTGCCTTTGTGTGACTCCAATTGTGTGTGTCGCTGTAGCTGTGCCGTTGTGTGTGCCTGTATGCGTGACTAGCTGCCTTTAACTGAGTGAGTGTGTGCCTATTATTGTGTGTGAGTGTCTGCATGCCTGTAACGGATTGTGTATGACTGTCTGCTTGTAATGAAGTATGTGTGACCGTCTGCTTGTGACTGTATGTGTGACTGTCTGCCTGTGACTGTGTGCCTGTAACTGTTTGTGACTGTTTGCCTTTAACTGTGTGTATTGCTCTGTGACTGTCTGCCTGTAACTGAGCATGTGTGACTGTCTGCCTGTAACTGTGTGTGTGTGCTTGTGTGACTGTCTGACCTAATGGCCTAAGGCCGGCCCTGATTCTAAACATTAGATAATGTAGATAAACATTGCTGCACCACACACAATATTGCAGTGTATTAAACAGGGGTAATTCCTCCACTGCTGGGATTTGCAGATAGTCTGGTCCAGGTTAGAATCCCTTATCCTGTTCCAGCTTCCTTCCGTCCTAAGCTCCTGTGTGGAACATACTGCCAGGTAAACACATTTTGCCCATTGGGCTTTTTCAATGGTAATGTGCAGTTTCAGTGTCTTGATTTTAAATAAAGACAGGTAGCACAAAGGTAGGGATGCTCCACAGTTCATCATTAAAATGTTGCTACATGTATATGTAGTTCCAAAAGTCTTGTATAGTGTACTTGAGATCAAAAGGGTCTCTAGAGCCAGAGAATGGTGGTCCTTGCACTTCGCAGATGTCCGTATATGCAGAGAGGGGTGCTAAAAAGTGAAGAGGCTAATAGTACATTAAGTTTCAATGGGTATAGATAAGATCGTAAAATAATAGGATTACACTCACATTTGGTAGAGCTTAAGCCAGCTCTGTGTGTATAGCGTACAGCAGTACAATACCCACTTAAAGGATATGACGTGAATGTTCTTAATGATGAAGGTGTCAGGAACCCAAAACGACAAAATAAAAGGCAACGATAGTGCTCTCAATAAAATATAGTCAGTATTATGTAGTCACAAAGGTAGAGCAGGCTAACTGCTCTATGACAACAGCTTCAGTGGTGTAATCCGCAACTGGGATTCTTTGGAGTAGAAAAGGGTAAACGTTGTTGATGCCAGGTTGTTTGTAGAATAAAATAATAAAAGATAGTGGCACAAATACTAAGGTGACCAAAATCTATTTATTAATTAAAAAACAATTACCTACATCCAAACGCGTTTCACCATATAGGCTTTATCAATGAAGTAAAAACATTCAACTTGGTGTCTTAGAGTTTATATAGGTATAAAACAAATTAAAATTGGCACCAAAATTGCTTCATCCAATAATAGAGCAGTATATGTTTGCATATAAATAACACCATAAGACATCTAAATATTTGGAGATCTAACATTAGGGTATCTAAATATATGCAATTTTATATAAAACAAGGGTTTATACCTGTGTTTGATTATTCTCAAGGGTTTTTGAGGAAAGGATAGGGTTGCTGCCTTATTCATATTATTCTACCTTAGTGTACTAACGCTGACTCCTTTTTTCAGTTTTTGTCCCCAATTCCCTCTGGAGTTATCTTCTTCTAAACCTATTATTTCAACATGTCTATATTCAAATTCAGAAATAACTACACTATATTAATTGATTGATTTTAACAATGTGTTCATTGATATTAAATGATTGATATTAACAATGTATTTGACACAGAACCTACTTGTCCTATTTTTATCAGACAGACCAGTTTTAGCCATCAAGAATTGTTCACAAAATTAGAAAAAGTCTTAAGTACTGAAATTAAAGTGGGAAATAGCTATGTAGCGGAGAGCTGATTTCCCACAGCTAAACTCCACCAAGTACTTTAAGAGGATGCAGGAACAAATATCAATCCAAGAGAATATCCAGCACAGTCAGCAATACACTCCAATAATATCCCATCACTTTCCCCAATCACTGGATGACACACAGTATCAGGAGAAGAACTGAACTTGTAATCACACAACCTTTTTTTAAAGCATTCTCCCATGCAAGGCAGGGATTTACAGTAATACACAATACATCAATCATACACAAATTGCCACCCACACATCCCCTCCCCTTAGCGTGACACATAATCCCATTATGCAGGACACAGTTCCCCTGGTTTTCTGGATGTACCCCTAAACCTAGGAGAACCCCTTTAAATATTACATCCCCTTGTAGCCCTGATCTGGGTGAGACACATATCCGAAAATCACCCAGATCAGATCAGGGGTTCAGGAGTTATGGGGGTTTAAAGTTTTGTTGAGGTCCCTTTAGGCCCACTGAAGCATGGCTTTCCAGCCCAAACCAGTTCCAAGTAGTCTTGCAGTGTGCCTGGGACAAGCCCTGTTGGAGAACAATGGGACAGGAAATGG
The DNA here is from genome assembly GCA_933207985.1 of Pelobates cultripes. Lineage (NCBI taxonomy): Eukaryota > Metazoa > Chordata > Amphibia > Anura > Pelobatidae > Pelobates > Pelobates cultripes. The sequence continues at coordinate 259,173,899 of OW240915.1, read as the reverse complement.
GGGATTCCTATACACAATCTATATACAGTCTAATAGAAGTCCATACACTGTTACTTAGAGTTTTGTGTACTCCAGGCATAAGAAAATCTCTGCAGGGCCAACAATCAATAAAAGGGAGTGAGACAGCCAAAAAGGGGTTCCGCTACAAGCTAACACTAAAAAAAGTACAGAGACGAACGCATAACACCTAGAGGACTGAGATTATTTAAAACACCCAGACCAAGATGACAGAGAATTCATGGAGGAATGGAACAATGAGTTTGAAATGTGTACTTTTGATCTGATGGAAACTCTTATAGTGAAAAAAAGCAAAAACCTGTCCCTATTTAGATTCAGAAATAAATTACCTTAAAGGGATTCTCCAGTGCCAGGAAAACATATTCATTTTCCTGGCATTGCAGGACCCTCTAGTGCCCTTCTACCTCCCACCCCCCATCCCAAGTTGCTGAAGGGGTTAAAATCCCTTCATTGATTTACCGGAGTCCAGCTCCGCCTACGTTCCTCCTCATTGTATAATGCTTTCCTATGGGGAGGTCTAGTTAGGTCTCCCCCACCGATGGCCGCACATGCGCATTAGGTTTCCTCCACCGGCTGACGTAGGCTGGGGAGACCTGATTAGACCTCCCCATAGGAAAGCATTATACAATGCTTTTTTATGGGGGTTTTGGTGATGCTGGAGCACCTCACATAGCGTGAGGACGTCCAGCGTAGTTTTAAAACACTTTTCGTGTTCTATGAACATGGAAGTTAGAGGAGGACTTAACCCTGCAAGGTAAATATTGCAGTTTATGAAAACTGCAATAATTTCACTTGCAGGGTTAAGGGTAGTGGGAGTTGGCACCCAGACTACTGCAATGGGCAGAAGTGGTCTGGGTGCCTGGATTATCCCTTAAAGGACAAACTATTGCCATTGCCTGAAACTAAAGTATACAAACAGAGCTCCATACTGATCCAAAGTAAAACTGAGAAAATTGAGACTGACACAAAACATCTAAAAGTAAAAAAATACACCAGAGATAAGCAGGACTACTCTAATCAACAAGTAAGGACAGATCATCTAAACAAAAAATACACGTCTGAAGCAGTACCCACAACCTACAGACACTTTGCACCTACTGATTACAATTCTCGACACAGACACACTTCTAGACGTGAACCTCAATGTATTCAAAAATATCATACCACCAACACACGAAAATCTTCCTATCACTCTCCACCCAGACCACGATTCCAAAAACCTCATACAAACCAACATTATGTTCCTCAATATAAACAATACCGACACAACCACAGTCCATATCACCAACCACAACACAAATGTCGGAAAACTTCATATAGAGAATCCAATACACATGCACAAACTTCCTATTACTACAATGTACCTAGCCCAATTGAGAAACATGAGTTTAACCACCAAAAGAGAAATGAATACTCAAATTACTCACAATCCCCTATTACCTATCACTACCTCAATAGGTATCAATTACTATCACTGGACTCTGAAATTGAAACTCTTGAACTTTTTTAGACATTCAGACTCACTCCAACACAGGCACACCCACACCCTATCCTTCAAGAGCAAAGAAAAGAAACTTAAGTTTAGAGGAAAATGAAGACGAACACAAAAGAGAAAGACTAGAAAGACAATAATATTTCCAAGTGAGAAAGAATGTGGCATTTTTAACCTACCTCACAAAGTTTTAACTGCTGCCCAGATATCAGTTTTAAACAAGGGTCTTAAGTTTGCCCCTACAAATTCTTTTAAACCTTTTTAAGCTTTTTTAGACGTAAACAAGTTTGTACGAAAAGCCACTCGTAAAATATTTTTTAATGGAAAAGATTTTCAGATTGGCTCATCTACTTCAACTTCCCCCCCCCCATATACACCAAGAAGATACTCTGATTTTCAACACAGGAGAAGACTCGAATGGGTCGAAACATCAATCAGTTATTTTTGTGACTTTATGTTCCAATAAACGCCATTGAATTTATGGAAAGCCTATGAGTGCACCCTTTTTCTAATTTTGCATATATATATTGAAGAAAGTAGTAGGTGCACTCGTAGGTCTTTTTCCAAAGTGAATCTTTTATTGTAGTTACATATACATTAAGTGGTCCCAATCAACATTTCGACCCCTATAGGGTCTTTTTTAAGATAATGTTGCTGGAAAAACGATCAAGGAGCTTATAGCAAACAAAGATGTGAATGAACAGTGCTGTGCTGACTGATGTGAAAAGACATGATGAAAATATATATGTGAAAAAAGTGAAACAAAACAAAAAACATCTGAGTATAAGCTCCTGGATAAATACAACACTAACTGTTTATTGTACAACACTGCAATCTATTGCAGGAAAACATGGTGCCAATGAAGTTACATACTGGAGTATATAACTAGTAATGAAGATGACTCAATAGACTACACATAGATAGGAAGCTGAGTGGACATGTAACTAAGCATAAATATACACTGCTCAAAAAAATAAAGGGAACACAAAAATAACACATCCTAGATCTGAATGAATTAAATATTATTCTGAAATACTTTGTTCTTTACATAGTTGAATGTGCTGACAACAAAATCACACATACATTAAAAAATGGAAATCACATTTTTCAACACATGGAGGTCTGGATTTGGAGTCACACTCAAAATTAAAGTGGAAAAACACACTACAGGCTGATCCAACTTTGATGTAATGTCCTTAAAACAAGTCAAAATGAGGCTCAGTAGTGTGTGTGGCCTCCACGTGCCTGTATGACCTCCCTACAACGCCTGTGCATGCTCCTGATGAGGTAGTGGATGGTCTCCTGAGGGATCTCCTCCCAGACCTGGACTAAAGCATCTGCCAACTCCTGGACAGTCTGTGGTGCAATGTGACGTTGGGGGATGGAGCGAGACATGATGTTCCAGATGTGCTCAATTGGATTCAGGTTTGGGGAATGGGCGGGCCAGTCCATAGCATCAATGCCTTCATCTTGCAGGAACTGCTGACACACTCCAGCCACATGAGGTCTAGCATTATCTTGCATTAGGAGGAACCCAGGGCCAACCTCAGCAGCATATGGTCTCACAAGGGGTCTGAGGATCTCAACTCGGTACCTAATGGCAGTCAGGCTACCTCTGGCAAGCACATGGAGGGCTGTGCGGCCCCCAAAGAAATGCCACCCCACATCATTATTGACCCTCTGCCAAACCGGTCATGCTGGAGGATGTTGCAGGCAGCAGAACGTTCTCCATGGTGTCTGTCACATGTGCTCAGTGTGAACCTGCTTTCATCTGTGAAGAGCACAAGGTGCCAGTGGTGAATTTTCCAATCTTGGTGTTCTCTGGCAAATGCCAAACGTCCTGCATGGTGTTGGGCTGTAAGCACAACCCCCACCTGTGGATATCGGGCCCTCAAGCCACCATCATGGAGTCTGTTTCTGACTGTTTGAGCAGACACATGCACATTTGTGGCCTGCTGGAGGTCATTTTGCAGGGCTCTGGCAGTGCTCCTCCTGTTCCTCCTTGCACAAAGGCAGAGGTAGTGGTACTGCTGCTGGGTTGTTGCCCTTCTACGGCCTCCTCCACATCTCCTGATGTACTGGCCTGTCTCCTGGTAGTGCCTCCATGCTCTGGACACTATGCTGACAGACACAGCAAACCTTCTTGCCACAGTTCGCATTGATGTGCCATCCTGGATGAGCTACACTACCTTAGCCACTTGTGTGGGTTGTAGACTCCGTTTAATGCTACCACTACAGTGAAAGCACCGCCAGCATTCAAAAGTGATCAAAACATCAGCCAGGAAGCATAGGAACTGAGAAGTGGTCTGTGGTCACCACCTGCAGAACCACTACTGTATTGGGATGTCTTGCTAATTGCCTATAATTTCCACCTGTTGTCTATCCCATTTGCACAACAGCATGTGAAATTGATTGTCTCTCAGTGTTGCTTCCTAAGTGGACAGTTTGATTTCACAGAAGTGTGATTGACTTGGAGTTACATTGTGTTGTTTATTTTCTGAGCAGTGTACTAGTAATATATACATTTAAATGACTAAGCGGGTCAATACTATTACTCCATAGTATTGTACTAACTATAACATGAGGCAAAGGCTAAGCATCATAGTAAGGAATTATAATGCACATTAAACATAGGATAAGTGATTTATTAATGTGCAACAGTGTCCAAATGAAAAATCCAATATGCCTCCCTTTGGAGCAATAGTCTATAGACCTTTTACCCCCACGGGGTAAAGGGGGGATATGGTCTATGGCTATGAACCGTAGTGTTGGAAGTCTATGGGAGGCCGTCAAATAATGTTTCGCAACAGGTTTGTCCATCTTTTGATCTCTGAACGCCATTATAATGCCGGACCTATAACCTCTGATGCGATCTCGTAAAGTCAAATCAGTTTTACGCACATATGATAAGTTATTAAATATATCACATGGTCAGTCATGCAGGTGATGTATTTAGAGATGGGTATTCTTTTGCCACTGTGGGGATGGGCAAAGGTGTTACCAGGGTTCAAGTGGCTGCAAGCAACGCATCCACTACATTTGTAGCAGCCATTCTTCTTATGGGTTGTAGATTTTTTGTAGCAATGTGTAGGGTCACTACGAACAAGTATATCCCTCAAATTTCTACTCCTCTTGTAACTGATGATAGGTCACATTTGAAGTATAGGGGGTGGGTTCTTGTTAGAGCGTAATATACCCCAATATTTGTCAATAGACTTGCGTATTTGTTTAGTCCCAGTATGGAATGTTAACGGTAAATACATCTTAGCTGTGTCTGTAGTTAAACTATGTTTTATTCCTTGTTTCTGTTGTGTCCACTTTGGCCTCAGTATCTGGGGATATCCTTTGGCAAGGAATCTATTTGTCGTTTCTTGCAATTGTAGATCTCTGTTTCCAGGGTCGCTGTTATAGCGAAAAACACGCATACACTTGGATATAGGAAGAGAATCTTTGAGCCTTTTGAGGATGATAGCTGGTAGTTGTTAGTAACATGTTCCTGTCTGTCTTTTTTCAGTGGAGTGTATGTCCAAGTTTTTCAACATCCTTGTAAATAGTGATGTCCAGAAATTGTATCTCTGTATTACTGAAAGTTAGTGTCAATTTGACTGGAAGTGGGATCACATTGATATTAGTAACCACATCTTCTAGTTCATCCGAGGAGCCATGCCATACCAGGAACACATCATCCACAAATCGATAGTACATGATAATTTTGTCTACTTGTTGGTTTAATATATGTTTGTTTTCAAACTGAAACATATATGCATTCGTGTATGAGGCCGCCATATCCACCCCCATCGCTGTTCCGGACCGCTGTAGGTAAAATTGTTCCTCAAATTTAAAGTAGTTGCAAGTAACCGCAATATGTAAACAATCAAGAAGATATTCAATCGGTGGACCACAGTACTTGTCAGATGACCATAGGATATCCCTGAGTGCCTGTATGCCTTCTGTATGAGGTATGATGGTGTATAGACTTTGTATGTCTAAGGTAGCTAGAAGTATATTTTTGTCCTTCAGGGATATGGTATTATTTTTATTCAAGATGTCCTGCGTATCACGCATACACTTTGGAAGCTCCATCACAGATCCTTTGATATGAAAATCAACATATCTTGCAATAGGTTCTAGTAGCTGATACAATCAGTCTACCCAGAGGATTATTGACATCCTTGTGTATCTTTGGAACTGTGTAAAGCACAGGATGTTTCGGGTGTTCCACAAACAGAAATTTTGACATTTTAGTATCCAGGTAGCCCATCTGTAAGCCAAGAGAAATGTGGTTGCTTATTATCCTTTGAAATTTAATGACTGGGTCAAATGTCAGTCTCTGATACGTAGTGGAATCTGATAATTGTCGCATGATCTCGAGTTTATATTGATCATAGGCCATAATAACAATGGCCCCACCTTTGTCTGCTGGCGATTAATGATTTTAGAATCTTGTTGGAGATCTTCAACATTTTCTCTAAAATGGTTACATTTTTATTGATTTGATCTAGGTCTACTTTAAGTGCTTGCATGTATGACTTGATTGAATTGCTAAACATTTTAATCTCACTTTTATGCCTTACTGAAAATGTTTTTTCTTGAGTTACATTACGTTCTTCTTTATGGTGTTCGTTGCTGCTCAAAGTAAGTTGTCATTTGTAGAGTTTGATATCCATCTTAAAAGTGTCTGGTTTGATTACTGGTACAAATGTAAGTCCTTTTGTTAATATTGGATAATGATCTTTTGTTAGTACTTTGTCTGATAAATTGAAGATACTGGTTATTTCTTCTGTATTGATGGTTTGCCCCTGTACCCTGTACTTCTTTCTTCCCTTTTGTCCTCTGTGGGGGATCAAGTTCTTCTTGCACCTCTGGTATCCCTTCGAGAAGTACCTGGGGATTCATGTGGATATGTGTCCACCTCTAGAAAAGGAGCTGATCTTGTATGTGGTCTGTCCTCCTTGGTATCCACATCCGAGGCGGTTTCGTCTGAACTAATATCAATCGTTTGAAATGATGGTTTATTTATTCGATATCTATACCTTGGAACTGGTTCTCTATTAGAGGTCTGCATGCCACTAAGCCATCTGTAGACTTAGTGGTATTGGTAGTCGTGGTTTACCTTTGCCAATTTTTTTTTTTCAAATCTGATTAACTCATTGTTATATTTGTTAATATCGTCCTGCAGCTTTAAGATCTGTTCAGTCGCTGCAGAAGATTGAAGGGACAAGGTATTGGTTACTTCAAATTCTTGGATAGATTGTTTTACTTTGATCAGTTCCTTGCCCACTTTTTCTACCACTATGACCATCCACTCCAGGAAACACTTATTGGCTATATTCATCCACTTCTTACAGAATTCCGGATTTTGCCTTCCTATGGTCGGTGAATTTCTCACTCGAAACCCTCTAGGTATCCTTTTAGCTCTGTAGTAATCAGAGATGAATATTCCATGGAGGTCTAAGTCCACTTCTCATCTTCTTAATTTCATCAGGTTGTTGTAGAGATCTTTCACTGTATTAGTGTGAGATAAGTCTTTAGCAGTGCGGGGCCAGAGTACTGCTTGTGCCTGATCATCAGATATAGTTAGCATTTCTGCTCTGTCCTGCTCTAGCTAAAAAATCCTCCATATGGACGGTCTTGAAAAGATGCTAAACACACTGTTTAGTAGATGTGTCACAATTTAGGAGGTGCTCAAGATGGTAGGATGCTCTACCATAAATAAATAAATAAAGATAGTTGCTTTGACACTCACCATTTTAGCAATATTAAACAAAATTCTTGCCTTGGTGCAACCTCAACGTACAGATATATATTGAAGAAATTAGTAATATATATATATATATATATATATATAGTCAATACAATGTTAAACAAAAATCTGCACACCAGTCAAACCATAAGACTTACAAATTAATTTTTTTGTACATAGATAACATTCCATCTTACGCTGCCACAATAGCAGGAGTAAGAGCAGCAAAACATAATTTAACAGTGTGGCAACAGAGATAACTGCACATTTTTAGAGATATATGCAAGAGGTAACATCACATTGTGTATGTCAGTGTACGTGAAGTAAATAACGAGCTAAGGTAAAATTGTTACCTGACAACATGCAAGGTATATGAGGGGTATAACATATTAATTGAAGTTTGCTTGTCAATACAATGTTAAACAAAAATATGCACACTAGTCAAGCCATAAGACTTGCTTTTCCCACAGAAATCACACATTTGCAGTCTTATGGCTTGACTGGTGTGCAGATTTTTGTTTACCATTGTATTGACTATCCCCAGACTTCAGGTGGAAGGGGTTTTTAATCATAAATTTTCCCCACCATAACTTTTTTGTTTTTTGCTTCGTATATATATATATATATATATATATATATATACTCAGCGACAGACATACATACACACTCACTTACAAAACATACCCTTTCACTGACAAACACACACTCACTAACAGACATCAAACACACTCAGTAACAGACACACACAGTAACACACTCACTAGCAGACACACACCCAATAACAGACACATTCACTGACACACACACTAACACACGCACTAACACAAACAAACACTGACACACACACACTAACACACACACATACACTAACACACACACACACTAACACACATACACTAACACACACACTAACACACACACACACACACTAACACACACTAACACACACACACTAACACACTCTAACACACACACACACATACACTAACACACACACTAACACACACACACACTAACACACAAACACACACACACATTTTTTTTTCAAATTTAATCCCCCCAGCCTCCTTACCTTTTGGAGTGCTGGGGGGATTCCCTGGGGTCCAGTGGTGGTGCTGCTGGGCTCCTGGGTGGCAGGTCACTGGGTGGGCGGGCTGTCTGGGCGGCCGGCTCGTGAGGGAGCACTTTCCCCTGTGTGCTTCCTCTTCAGCTCCCTCGCGCCGCGTAGGGATGCCCAGCTTACATTTATAGGTATTTTACACAATACCACAAACTACTCATGGACATATACAATATAATAACTCATATGCACAAACACAATGATACAAAGCAACTGCTGTATAAATACCACAAGCAGAATAAGGCAACATACACACATCAATTTAAAAAAATAGGTCCGCCCGCTACCGGGCATCACATTCATATTTCGGCACAGTGCTGCTAAACTGTTGCCTACCCCTTCCCTATAGAGACAACACTTTTCAAAGATAGGAGAGACCCACTCATCTGCTGGCATCAGCCTCATTGTGTTTCCATGGTGAAGGGGACAAGTGGAAAACTCAGCTGTTTTAATTAAAGGGGGAAAAAAATGCAAGTTATGTGTTCTAGGACAAAGAGTATATACACCTCAAGTAATGCATTTATAAATAAACATCAGAACATAATAACATTATCTAGAAAACACAATGTTGGTAATATATCCCTAAATATAAATAAGGATGCAGAAAAAAAAAATCCTGGTAAACCACGCGCACAATACACATAAGAAGACTTTTTGAGGAAAGATAGAAAAAGTGCATTTGCTAAATAAAACGTACTTGTGTACTAAACCCTAACAGTACATAACGTGTGAGTGTATATAATGAGGATGATAGATTGCTATCAATAAATGTACTGGGTAAAGTTCTATGTTTCTATGTTAATGCAGTCAAAATGTTAAAGTCAATTAGCATAATATAAAGTGACAATGTGCTAAAATATAAAGTGCAAAATATAAAGTGCAAAATATGTGAACATGTGAATTAGAAAGTGCTGTTGGTTCTAGAGAATATATGAAGTGACTGTGCAAAATATTGCAAGTACATTACTTGCAATATTTTGTAAAGTTACTTTATATATTGTCTGCAACCAACAGCACTTTCCAATTCACATGTTCACTTATTTTGCACTTTATACTTTGCACTTTATATTTTAGCACATTGTCACTTTATATTATGCTAATTGACTTTAACATTTTGACTGCGTTAACACTTTACCCAGTACACTTATTGATAGCAATCTATCATCCTCATTATATACACTCACACTTTATATACTCTAAGGATTTATTACACATGATAATTTTTTATTTAGCAAATGCACTTTTTATATCTTTCCTCTGAAAGTATTCTTATGAGAAAAGACAGGTAAAGTGCACCATAGTTTTATTTTTCCAAATCCTTATTTATATTTAGGGGTATATTACCAACACTGTGTTTTTCTAGATGAAGTTATTATGTTCTGATGTTTATTTATAAATGCATTACTAGAGGTGAATATACTCTTGTATATAACTTTTTATTTTCCCCTTTTTATTAAAACAGCTGAGTTTTCCAGCGTGTCCTGGTCACCATGGAAACACACCGAGGCTGATGTCAGCAGGTGGGTGGGTCTCTCCTATCCTTGAAGAGTTTTGTATCTCTATGGCAGGCTTCCCCAAACTCCTGCCTTCCAGATGTTGCTGAACTACAACTCCCATGATTCTATGAATGAAATAGGTTGAAAATCATGGGATTTGTAGTTCTGCAACATCTGGAGAGCAGGAGTTTGGGGAAGCCTGCTCTAGGGTATCCGTACGTGAGGGGGGAACCAATAGCCGACTGGCATTTCTGGTTCCCATAGTTTTTGCGATGATGATTAGGTTCATTGGATGAGACCCTCGCTGTTGACGGGGGTAGGACATGCCAAACACACATCTGATTGAGATGCTGCTAAGGGGTGAGTTAAGATATTTGTTTGTTCTATATAAAGCTTGTATCAGTGTTATTCTTTACTTGTGATGTCCCGATGAAAGTTCCCTAAAGAGACTGAAATGTTGATTTGCTGGAATTCGTCAAATTAAGAACCTACCTGAATGAAAACCTTGGAGTGCTGGTATTTGTGTAGATATTTGTGAATTTGTGACTTGGTACCAGGTATTTATTTATTTTTTTCACTGTTGGAGTTCAAAAGTTTGGATTTGTATGTATGTATATATATACAAGTCCAATATATAGATATGTACACACTGAACAAAATTATAAACGCAACACTTGTTTTTTCCCCCAGTTTTCATGAACTGAGCTCAAAGATCTAAGACTTTTTGTATGTACACAAAACACCTATTTCTCTCAATTATTGTTCACAAATCTGTCTAAATCTGTGTAAGTGAGCAAATTTCCTTTAACGAGATAATCCATTTGTAACTGATCACCTGGCATCCTGACTGGGTACCTCCGTTGAAGGATGCTCCTAGCGCTTTCTGAGGACTCCAAGCACTGCAGCAGACACCACAGAAGCATACAACCGGAGAAGCATATGAATGCTCTCAAGCATATGAATGCTGTAAGCAGCTGAACAGGAAAAGCATACAATCAGCTTTCACTCCTGGCAATCAGCATACAATCCAATTCCCCCAATAACGAGACGACACTTCGTTTTGAGGTCAAGCAAAACTGACTGGACTGGCACATACAGCCTCTTTTATTCACAATCCACAAATATAGTACTACTCACAGGATTTTGAAACACAGCCAATCAATCCATACAATACACACAGACACTCCCACACAAAATCCTCCCCTCTGCCTGTGATATGATTACTGAACAAAATGGTTAATCTAATTATCACAGACAGAGAAATACAGTATTATAAAGCACATCACAGGGACCCCAAAACATGCAATAACTCCATATCGTATCCATATCGTACCATATATCATTGGAACCGGGGGATCTGGGTGAACCACATATCCAAAATTCACCCAGATCCGTTAAGTACTTTGGAAGATACAGTTTAATGCAGATTCCACAGAACATATGCAGGCTAAATGAAAAACAATTACTGTATAATGTGTCCCCTGTTGTATAGTCCAAAACCACTGCACAATGTCTCTGTGCACCAAATACCGGCGAGATGGCACCGTGTTGAAAAGTCCAAACAGTGTCTGTGAGTTAAAATGGTCGCCATCCATTGTTCTCACCATGTGCTTCATCCATTGTTCTCACCATGTGCCTCTGATACATGAAATGGTGGCCACCCAGTAACTCCACAGTATGTCCCCAGATGGTTCTTAAAGGGCCAGCAGCAGCACAACACAAATCCATTATGCCCAAATCATCTCTTGAAAGGGCAATACATCCCAGGGGCCATAGTCACATGGCAGGAGGCTGCCAATCAGTCTTCTCCAATGCCCAGTGGCGAGGTCGGTTTCGCCACACCATCCACCTCACAGGTGTGGCATATCAAGATGATGATTACACAGCATGATTATTGCACAGGTGTGCCTTAGGCTGGCCACAAAAAAAGGCCACTTTAAAATGTGCAGTTTTATCATACAGCACAATTCCAGTTTCTAGTTAAACACTTCTTAAGGTTGGGAGCACCCCTAAAAATAATCTTGGGTTTGTCTGCAAGGATATTTTTTAATATATCATCTTCTTTTAGGATACCCCACTGTTTATTAATATTCTTGTTATTAAAATCTAAGATGATAGGCATTATGATATTTCCAAATTTTTGATGTGTAAGTTTATATCAAGAAGAACGTCAGACATCAAGTCTTTATAAGAAGGAACCATATCCATTAATAAATGTGTACTTTGGAAAAAAGTACATTTTAAAAAATAAACCAAGAGTAGCACAGTGTTAGCTTAGAGAACAAAATCAAATTGAAGAGCAGAGCATATACACTGGTAACAAATGCAAGTGCTTAAAGTAATAATAGTTTAAACCAGATAACTTAGTAGAAAATTAAAGTAACAGGAACCATCCCAATTGCACACATTATATACCTTGAGAGAGTTCCCTGGGCAGCTTAGGCTCAACCGATACCCAACATGCAGGGCTATTGATACTGTATACAAAAGTTCACTGAGGCCAGGACCAGACCTGTCAGGATTACAGAATGATCCAGCACGTAGAACTGTGTAACACAGAGGACTGATAGGTAATGTATACCGGACCTTAAAATGGCCGGCCTAACGTACCAAAGAATAGTCAGGAATAGCTGAGGTCAAGGGAAAAAAGAAAGAGACACAACGATAAGGAAAAGCCATGAGTCAGGCATGCCAGAAAACAGGGAAGTCAAAAACGATGCCAAAGTCAAATAACCAGAATAACCAGAATCAATAACACACTCTAGGACAACCACAATGGAAACCACGAGAGGGCACTGAGCAGGATGAGAACTGGGCCTAAATACCCCTCCTCTAGGTCTGATAGGCTGTAACCTGCCTTTGACTCCAAAGGCAGTTACCAGATCTCATTTGCATAATTGCTGCTCGGCATTAACCCTTCTGTGGATTTGGTTGTTGCTCGGCACAACTTTTCCTGTGTGGACAGTAAATGTCATTAACCACATTTTTGTAAGCGGATGAATACGTGACAAGACCACAGTCTAGTGAGATGTCCACTGAGGCCTCACCATGAGAACCTGTATATGACAGGAGTGTATACCTGTGCCTAGACTCGATCTTCTACAGCACTCAACTTAGAAACAGGAGCACCGTCCCTGGAACCCAGCGGGACCTCCAACGTGTTCAGCAGGAAGTGAGCAGTAGTTAAGAGGGATCGGTGGGGCTCTCTGCCTCTCCATTATCTGTGTCAGTAAAGCCATGAAGATGGCATACAGCTTCTGGATTGTAGACTGTGGTTGTGCCGCCATGTCAGTCCCACTGTCAACGTCCGTCATTTTAAATGCAGAGTGCCTTCAGTGGTGCCTATGCAGTAGATCAAGAAGAAGTTCCCACCAGTCCTGAGGGGGGATAAGGGCCCAGACTCGAATTGCCAGTGATCAGTAGTGGATGGAAAGCGGCAGTCTCCTCCATGCTGACCATACTGGTAGGCAGCAAAAAGTGATCTGGTAGGTATTTTAGGAATGTCAGCTCAATCTGTATACTCATGGACTCCACAATGCCCCCTTTCATTTAGTGACCCAGGTAAGTTAAGTAATGCTATCTATCTGTAGATAAACATTGAAATTCCTTGTGAAAAGTAATAGCTGCTGTGACGTGAGTCTCCTCTGCTCTGCAGTCTGGAGCTGCCCCACTTAAGTTTGTCTTGTAATGAGTGGTATTGTTCACAAAAAAATGTTGGTACAATTCAGTTTTAAATTAATAAGCTGGCTTTTTGTGATACCGTATCACCATGGGGAATGGTTGCAACTGATGAAGTCGATTTGGTATGTACCTTCTTAAAAATGTTTTTGTGTTTAGTATGTCACCCTGTGTTGCGGCCCCGCCCCACCTGGTTTAACTGCCGGAAGGGTGGCCCACGGATCACTTTTTGCAACGGGGCCCCATAGGTCGTGTGTATGCCACTGGATGTGAGGGTCCATTTCCTTAACTATTTTTGTCAGTCTCTGTGTGTACTTCTGTCAATATTTTGTTGTAAACGGGCTCTGTTTCTTAAATTTATGTTAAGGATTGGTTCCATCTAAATTCAGTCCTTGATATAGAATTTGTTTGTGGATGTCCAGTTGTTTACCGGTGCATTTGTGGAATGAACTAGTTCCAAATTAATCTAGTCCTATAATTTTTATTGATTCCAGGAAAAAAATGACATCATTCTTGAAGATAGTGTCAGCTCATTAATGTGATACACTTTTATTTACTGGCACTCATAAATGATCATTTTATTACTTCCTATAAATTTCTGTTATTCACTCACGGTGCCATTAAGCTGTTCTTGCTATTCTGAAAAGAACACAAGTGGTATTCAGTTGGTTTTGTTCACTTACATTCTTGTTGTTTACTAACATTCTTTTGCAATAGAAAAGCTGTAAAAAAATTGTGAGATGGAAAAAATCTCCATCTAAACTATTTACTAAAATTGCAGTGCACTGCTTCAATGCTGTTGAGATGCTCATGACTTAAAATGACTCACTAATGAATAATACATGTACCTGTTTCCTTGGCATAGTTTTGCTCATTGGCAGACTCTGAGATGCAGGTGTCAAGGTATCTTGTTTAAGACCTAATCCTTGAAATGTTCTGCACCATTCACTGTATCTTAACAACAATACTGACATCAGACTTTCATGATTATTAGGATGTATTATCAAATTGTGTTCCATTGTGTTTATTCAGAGCTTGGTTGAGTCTTTACTCATTGTGTACCATGTTTCTCCACTAATTTCCCTTACGTTCCAAGTAGTTTCTCCACTAGTTCCCTTACACTCCAATCCTTCGGTCCAAAACCCTCATTCCAGATTCTTACCATTACAACCCCAAATTTCGTAATGTATGAGATATAACCTTCAAAACTCATCATTCAAGAAGAACAAAACTGGCATGGATAATTGGATAAAGTCTCTCTCTATGAGTCCTTTGTACCTTGCTCCGGATTGGACTGACTCCTCGCTTGTACCTGGTTTGCTTAAACAGACCTCACTTATTTTCATGTTTCATTTGGATTTAAATAACTGGTAATAACTCGGCTATGGCATTTGAATCTCTTTCAAGGATTATCCTTCAATACCTGCATCTTATAAACTGACGGATCTTATTGTGAACAAATTTTACTGAATAAAGGTTACTCTTATTACACTGTTTAGTTAATATTCCCTCTGAAATACAGACTGTTTTGTTTTTGAAAGCTTTACTTATTATTCTTTTTTATATGTGCAGAAACAAGAATTAGATATCTTTTGGAATTAAAATAAAAGGAGGCTTACAACATCTTGAACAAGAAAAATATGTTTCTTTCAACTTCTTTATATTGCACAAATATATTTATATTTAAAGGGTTATATGACACATGGATACGTGATTCGCTGCCTCCTCTAAATGAGTTTAATTTTAACTTGGCAGAAGTACAGTTCTCTTTGTAGCACTCACTACACCCATAAGTTATGGCGATGAACAACTGGAGAGCTGTTGATTCCCAAATTTGTAACTTGTAAAGGGTATTAATTTACAGATGCCTTCTGTGGTATTTCATTCGGTTGCTCTGCTACTGCACATTAAGCTGGGATCTTGCATTCTACAAGGCGATCATGCTGAGTTTAGAAGCTATGGATGGAAGATCAATTTAAATATTGGTGCCATTATTGTTCCATTCATGATTTGCCTGAATGGCAGAATACTGTGTGAGGTAGTGGATTAGGATCTATCTAACAATCTGAAAGAACTGAATATGTACTTGATATGCATATGCACTTGTATGCAAGAGTGTCAAGCAGTCAAAAATAAATCCAAGGGTCAGTATGTTAAATTGGCAACTAATCTAGTAGTAGTCTATCCCCTTCAGAGAGACCGAGGCAGTTAAGCCTCAACAAGTTTTCAAACTGCTACTGGGGCAAGAAGGACCATTCATAAAAAGAATATCCTAAACCAGAAATGTACCACACTAGGGACTGGTCTTGGGTGATTTGTCCTAAACCAATGATTCATAACCTGATTTGGACCAAAACATATTTTAAGAGAATATCTTCTAAGAAAACACCTACCTTTTCTTTTGTTTTATTTTCAGCAACTGATAAATATCACATTTACTTGAAGCATTACTAGAGAGAGATGCATACTTCTATACAAATTCAATTATTCATTTAAATGATTTGCCAGATGAAAATACCATTTTAATTCTGACTCTTATTTTCAGTGGCACTATCATTGTCTTGGGGCTTTGCAGAATTTGCAAAGACCCCCGATGGTGATATCACTGCTGAGGATCAGGTTACTGTGGAACAGGCAAAGGAGAGTTCTATTTAACTGAACCTGTCCCTCATGGTTCATCTTCTCCTGGCACGTCCTCTTCAGCTCTTGGTGCTTTAGCACCAGGAGTGACGTCACTGCGGAACTCTCACGCATGCGCGTAAGTATAGTATTGGGGTCTATGGAGGAGACCACAGGAGCATATTCCCTGCTGCCATTACTGGTGAAGGCTGGGGGAATTGACACATAGAAACATAGAAACATAGAAACATAGAATGTGACGGCAGATAAGAACCATTCGGCCCATCTAGTCTGCCCAATTTTCTAAATACTTTCATTAGTCCCTAGCCTTATCTTATAGTTAGGATAGCCTTATGCCTATCCCACGCATGCTTAAACTCCTTTACTGTGTTAACCTCTACCACTTCAGCTGGAAGGCTATTCCATGCATGCACTACCCTCTCAGTAAAGTAATACTTCCTGATATTATTTTTAAACCGTTGTCCCTCTAATTTAAGACTATGTCCTCTTGTTGTGGTAGTTTTTCTTCTTTTAAATATAGTCTCCTCCTTTACTGTGTTGATTCCCTTTATATATTTAAATGTTTCTATCATATCCCCCCTGTCTCGTCTTTCCTCCAAGCTATACATGTTAAGATCCTTTAACCTTTCCTGGTAAGTTTTATCCCGCAATCCATGAACCAGTTTAGTAGCCCTTCTCTGAACCCTCTCTAAGGTATCAATATCCTTCTGAAGATACGGTCTCCAGTACTGTGTACAATACTCCAAGTGAGGTCTCACCAGTGTTCTGTACAATGGCATGAGCACTTCCCTCTTTCTACTGCTAATACCTCTCCCTATACAACCAAGCATTCTGCTAGCATTTCCTGCTGCTCTATTACATTGTCTGCCTACCTTTAAGTCATCAGAAATAATCACCCCTAAATCCCTTTCCTCATATGTTGAGGTTAGGACTCTATCAAATATTCTGTACTCTGCCCTTGGGTTTTTACGTACAAGATGCATTATCTTGCACTTATCCACATTAAATGTAAGTTGCCACAATTCTGACCATTTTTCTAGTTTACCTAAATCATTTGCAATTTGGCTTATCCCTCCTGGAACATCAACTCTGTTACATATCTTAGTATCATCAGCAAAAAGACATACCTTACCATCAAGACCTTCTGCAATATCACTAATAAAAATATTAAAGAGAATGGGTCCAAGTACAGATCCCTGAGGTACCCCACTGGTGACAACTCCAAGCTTCGAATATATTCCATTAACAACAACCCTCTGTTGCCTGTCACTCAGCCACTTGATCAACAATATTGGAATCCAAACTTGAAGATTGCAGTTTATTGATAAACCTTCTATGTGCAACAGTGTCAAAAGCCTTACTGAAATCTAGGTAAGCAATGTCTACTGCACCACCCTGATCTATAATTTTAGTTACCCAATAAAAAAAAAATCATTAAGATTAGTTTGGCATGATCTCCCTGAAGTAAACCCATGTTGTCTCTGATCTTGAAATGCATGTGTTTTTAGATGCTCAACAATCCTATCCTTTAACATGGTTTCCATCACTTTCCCCACTACTGAAGTAAGGCTTACTGGCCTATAGTTGCCCGACTCTTCCCTATTACCTTTCTTGTAAATGGGCACAACATTCACTAACATCCAATCTTCTGGGACTACTCCTGTTAACAATGATTGGTTAAATAAATCTGTTAATGGTTTTGCTAGTACACCACTAAGCTCTTTTAATAGCTTTGGTTGTATTCCATCAGGTCCCATTAACTTATCTAGACGACACTTCTAGACGGCGGTGGCACCACCCAGTGTCTATAAATGTCAGGTGTCATTGTGTCTCAGTTTATCTCTTGACTGGGTTGGAATTTCAGTGAAATATCAACACAGCCAAAATGAGTAATTTATAAGGATTCTATCTTTATGAAGTATTTATTTTTATGGGGTGGGGGTTGACAGTGCTGATTAAAAAAATAAATTAACTAAAAATCAATAACTGAAATAACCTTATTGCAACCTTAATATCTTTGTGTTCATGGCACACTTTGAAGTAGCTTGAAGCACACTGGTATGCCATGGACACTGGTTAAAAAACACTGCCCTAGGCTAGGTTGCCATTACCTGTGATAAATAATATAAGTGAAACCTCTACTTCTTTGCTTGCCTTTTTGACTTCTCATCAAAACGCCATTCTCTTCCACTACTTGTTCTATCATTCAGGGGTTTTCTTGAATTATACCAGAATTGACTGGAAGGGTAACTTCTGGGGTAGCTAAATATCACAATTCTTGCCATAGCTCTCTATGCTATCCACTTCTATTATTTCCATTTCTGAATACTAAGTCAATTTAATCAGAAATGTAGATGAAAAATAAGCAGACAAATTACTACCTCATTGACTATATGATTGCAGCAGATGTACAGTCTTGTATGTTGCTTCATTACAGAAGAGTTTACTTGCACTGTTTACAAAATAAAGCCATGGAGAAGTATGTTGCAAATGTTCTTCAATGAATTTATCAGATTTTCCTCATTGCCAACTGGTGCAGGATTATTTTTATGACCAAGAAGAAATGGGACTATTAAAACTAGCTGAACAGAAGACTTTGAGGCTTTTAGGATGTCAGGTGTATTAATAACATATCACCAAGAGAGGGCTGTAATGAGTACTCCCTGTACGTATTTAGCAGTACTTGCAGTTTTAGAAGCAATTTTCCATATAAATGGCTTAGAATGCACAAAAGTAACGCATTTCAAATAGGTAAGTAAATCAAATCTTAGAGGATATACTTTTAATAAAAAGCAGTGCAGCTTTTGTACAATTCTGTTTTCAGAAACCTTGAAGTAAATCCAATGGAGGAAATAGTCAAATTGCAATACTGAGCCAAATGTCTGTTTTACAGTGTGAATCCAGTATATTGAGGCGTCATGTCCAAGAGGAGTAAGAGAGGTGAGTATAACTCATGATCAAATCTTTAATCAGTCAAGTAATATGAGATAGATACATAGGAGAGGTGACGAGTGGTGATAAAATAAAGAAAGACAGAGATCAAGTATAAGGTGGAAACAAGGCTTAGTTAACTCCAACAGGAAGCATGAATAGATGTAAGCAATGAGAGGTTCACCAAGACTCAATAACTGAGTGCCATCTCAAGGTAGGAGACAGAGAATGTTTGGCAATTAAGACAAATACTTTTAAAGTGAAAACATATTGAGTAACATATGCATGAAAAAACAACCAAAAAAATGTCCAGCACTCCTTATTGTGAAAAAACAATATCCCTTTATTGGCAATATAGCAACGTTTCAACTGTGTGTCAAGTAAGTACAGCACACAGTAGAAACGTCCCAGTATTGCCAATAAAAGGCTATTGTTTTTCACAACAAGAACATATTTTTTGTTTGTCCTTTCATGCTTGTCCAGGAGGACGGAGCCAGAGTCATTCCATGCTTTGGAAAAATAAAAGTGAATGCTCTCTCATACCATTATTATTTAGAGTAACATATCCAATTAGAATAAAAAGGAAGAAATATGCTTTTGTATCTGTTCCAATATTGGTCCATCCAAATCCCAAAAGCTCCTTCATCTTGGAAGAAGATGACTCTTAGGTCATATGAGAGCAGCTTTGTCTTCAAGATCTTTCATCTTTTTAACCTTTTATACTATGTTGCTAGTTTTCTAAAAAAAAATAATCTTCCTTTGTAAGGAATATGAAAAAGGCATTAGAAAGGTATGGCTTTAATACTAGTTTTGAAGGAATGGAGACACTTTTCAGAGGATACTAAGATTCGCCTTAAGACTCTTATATTTATCAGAAAAGCTAAATTATGATTTCCTTGTCAGGCCAGATGCTCACTGATTATCTCAAGATTTACCTTTATGATTACCTATTGTTCTGGTTGTAGAAATAATGTCTATACACACTACAACATCCACTATCAAGCTCATCAAGCATCTTTATGACTCAATAAATTAGTTTAATCTAAGATTAATATAGGATTGAAGTGGAATGTCTTGAGATTTTAGATGAGCATAAAGGGTACATTATTAACCTCTTAAGGACCAGCATGTTGCTGTCATTGTGACATAAAACACTTTAAAACTCAATGCCATTATAGAATGCACTGTTTATTTAGTAATTGAAGTCCTAAACAGACCAGCAGATATTTAGTGATAGTTTTGATTCTGGAATAGACTAAAGAATTATGTTGACAGAGAATATAATTTGTCTTTAAGGGGTTGATTTCCAATTATTTAAAACAATTCTGCTAATATGTTGTTAGCACCTAGCCATATTCTAAGGTCCTTTTACTGACTGTGAACCTGACACGAGTTCCTATGGCACAAGAACAACTGTTCTACCATTGATCTGAGAAACAAGATAGATACCCTACAAGACAGATTACACAAAACAACTAATTAAAGTGTTACTCAAAAAGTACAATCAGAAGGAAGAAATTCCTTTCAAGAAATATGCTCAAATTAGAAGGTCTATAAAAATGAACTCATCTTTTTTAATTCAATAAATAATAGACAAATATAAAAAAGAGTTTAGACAAAGCACCGACACAGGTTGCTTAGAAGGTGATGACGTAGGTCTTTTTTTTTACCACCTGCCCTCCCCCAAAAAAAGAAGAAAAGGACTGGTTCCGATATAATAAATGTATTAAAAATATAGAATTAAAAGTTCACATGCATTAATTATAACTTATATTAGATGAATAGAAATAAAGTACATAGTATGCAATATTGCTTTCAATCTGCTCTATTGCTTTTTAGTTTTTTTGCTATTTTCAGCTTTTTTCTGAAGTACTTCATAAAGTCTCTCTTATAACTTATCTTTCAACTGCCTCCAACTTTGGGAGCAGAATTTAATATTTTCTTGATCGTCCATGGCCTGATTCCAGGCAAAGGATGCATTATTACTTTCTAGATTGTGGGTTTTCGTAATGTTCTAAAACCGGCTAAGGAATCACCTCTGGGGACAGAAAACTAATTTCCAAGTAAAGGAAAAAAAAACAAAAAAAACTTTTTTTAAAACTAACTGCCCAAAACCAAAGTAAAACATTAAACAAATATTCCTTAATTTGATATTTAAGTTCAAGTAAATATGAGGATTTTTCATATAGTGCCTTCAAGTTATTTATTACAGTTCTAAATATAAAATAATATCTTCTGCAAAAAAGCAAACAGTACAATTCCATCATATCAAATGCCCCAATTAACACTCCCTAGAAGAATTGGAAAAAATTTAATATAGTATTTAATAATTTTCTTAGATAAGCCTCTTGGCATAATATTATCAGAATACCTTTTTTTCTATTTAAAATAAAACTATATTAACAAATTTGACTCTTTTTCAAGTTGATTGCATTTTATACGGTCTTATTATAATTAAATCAATTGAGTTCTGAAAGAACTTAGATGTGGATTTTTCGTATGACCCCCAAATAGATTACACATCAATTAACAATATGTCAGTTTAAGTAACTTGATTAATGGCCAGTTTCATAGTGATAAATTACTACCTTACCTGGATCAATGTTATCTACTAAGGTTTTCAGAAATAGAGAAGTCAGGGATGCAACAATCTATAACTAATGAGGACATATAGTTCTTGAAGTAATTAAAATCATCAAGCACTTAACATGTATTCTAAACATATTTTACCATTTTAGATTCACATGTTTACACAAGCTTGAGAGGCTGCATTACAATTCTTATATTTACATTATGTGCCCAATCTTTTTCTTTCTTCCTTCAGAAACCAGTATCTTCCTGCTTGCTTAGGCATTACATTTTCTCTCCTCAAATGAACATAGGCTAGGACATGTGTGCTGCCCTAACCTTAAAGAAAAGCTATCCATGGTCCTCACCATAACCCCAATTTGAAAAAAAATATTTATATATAGACTTGTGCATGGGAATTTTTTTATTAATTTTTTTTAAATGGTTTGTCTGAATGGATTCATCCACAAAATGGTTTTGGTTTTCACAAACCAAGTGTTAATTCAGATGAATTTCATTCATGCAATTATTTCAATAAAAGTGACCCAGATGAATCAAAATAGTGTGAAAATGGTGTACAATCAGAAATTTAGTTTGTCTGAAGAGGTTTATCCAAATGAACCAAACAGTTTCAGCCGAAACCAGCTAAACCATGTGGAGTCTCTCCCCCACCTTAACCCTCACTTATTTCTAGTGGGTAGAGGGTTAAATATGGAAGTGGTGGGGAGCAATTAAACTAAGTAATCCCTCACCCCCCACAATCCTACAGATCATGTATTGGGGGAAGTAGGCAAGGAGCTCTCCTCCATCCAACAAGTATTTTTTTTGTATATTTTGCTCATAATTTAATTAGCTCATTCAGGATTCTGATGAATTAACAAATCGCCCTAAAGCTATACAATAACAGGCTGTTTTGCAATGCCAATTGCAAGTTGTCATATTATATAATTTTAACAGTATTAAAATACATATTACATGAGACTCATTTTATAATTGTTGTTTTTCCTTTTGCAATCTTAGAAATTGATGAAAAAAATGGGAGCAGCAGCTGGAGTAATTTAATTTGCAAAAAGGGTAAAAAGGAAAAATTGAGTAGGCAGTTGATGACCCACACACCCGTTCCAACCTGAGAAGAACAAAGCTTTCCCACACATTAAGTCTGTAGTGGGAGTGATCGTCATTCAGTGTTGAAAAATGCAGTTCCATATAAGTTTATACCGAATGCCTTTGCAGAGGTTACTAGGGAGGGGCAAACAACTACCATTAAAATCATTTTAAAAAAACGTAATCTGGAGTTGTAAATTTCAGGTGATTCACTGATTGTACAAAATTCGGACAAATCAAGATTCATATGAAATCGAATGCACAAATTTAATATTATATATACGGAAATATCAATGATCTTTGCTCCTGGCCTCACCTTTATGCCTCACGTCTAGTCTGTTGCAAATCCTGCCGAGTCCAGCTTAAAAAAATTCCCCTTATCCACTCTTTTCATAGAGAAGATTCTGCTAAGGAATTCGTTCATGGTCCAGTAATTTCTTGCATTGATTACTGTAATTCTCTCTTAATTGGTCTCCCCCAAAACCATGCTGCTTCACTGTAGTCTGTAATAAAGGCTGCTGCCAGGCGGATTTTTCACTCTCATCACTCCTCTCACACCTCGCCCCTCTGTCAATCCTGACATTGGCTTCCTGTACCCCGTAGGAGTCAATTCATAATACTAACCCTTACCTATAAAGCTCTACACAACTCTACCCTACACTACATTGCTTTACTAATTGTGGATATGCCTCTTATCAGTCACTCTGCTCTTCTCCTTTCTGCTGCTTGTACCCTTACTTCAACTCGCACCTGCAGAACTTCTCTCGGGCATCTGCTTTTCTTTCGGACAGCCTGCCTACCCCCATCAGACTCTCCCTAGTCTTCAGTCATTTAAGAACTCCTTCAAACCCATCTGTACAGAATAGCTTATGGACTCCCAGTGTAACTTTTATTTCACATTCCTTGCTCCACTCTCACATTCCAATTCTGCTACGTTCCCACCCTGTCACTTGGTTGCTATCACCCACCTCCTCTTGATTGTAAGCTCTTTTGAGCAGGGTTCTCATCAACCTGTTGTTCTTGTAAGATTTTGTAATTGTCTAATTTCTTGTTAAATTTACCTATTTGTAATAGTGTAAAGCATTACATAGTTACATAGTTACATAGCTGAAAAGAGACTTGCGTCCATCAAGTTCAACCTACCTCACATTTGTTTTTTGCTGTTGATCCAAAAGAAGGCAAAAAAACCCAGTTTGAAGCACAATTTTGCAACAAGCTAGGAAAAAAATTCCTTCTTAACCCCAGAATGACAGTCAGATTTATCCTTGGATCAAGCAGTTATTACCCTACATTGAAAGATTATATCCTTGAATATTCTGTTTTTGCAAGTATGCATCTAGTAGCTGTTTGAACATCTGTATGGACTCTGATAAAACCACTTCTTCCGGCAGATAATTCCACATCCTGCTTGTTCTTACAGTAAAATAACCTTTCCTTTGCCTTAGACAAAATCTTCTTTCTTCCAGTCTAAACGCATGGCCTCGTGTCCTATGTAAAGTCCGGTTTGTGAATAGATTTCCACACAATGGTTTGTATTGGCCCCGAATATATTTGTATAATGTTATCATATCCCCTCTCAGGCGACGTTTTTCTAAACTAAATAGGTTTAAAAGTGCTAACCTTACTTCATAGCTGATATGTTCCATTCCTTTTATTAATTTTGTAGCGCGCCTCTGCACTTTTTCTAGTGCCATAATATCCTTCTTTAGAACAGGTACCCAAAATTGCACAGTATATTCAATATGGGGTCTTACCAGTGATTTATAGAGGCAAAATGATATTCTCGTCCCGAGAATGAATGCCCTTTTTTATGCATGACAATACCTTACTGGCCTTGGCCACTGCTGATTGACATTGCACATTGTTGCATAGTTTGTTGTCTATAACAATTCCCAAGTCCTTTTCATGTGTTGTTTTCCCTAATTCGCTTCCATTAAGGGTATACGTTGCTTGTGTATTCTTTACGCCGAAGTGCATAACTTTGCATTTTTCAACATTAAATTTCATCTGCCATTTGAGTGCAGAGTCCCCCAGTCTATGTAAATCTTTCTGCAGCAAGGTAATATCTTGCTCACATTGTACAGGGAGTGCAGAATTATTAGGCAAATGAGTATTTTGACCACATCATCCTCTTTATGCATGTTGTCTTACTCCAAGCTGTATAGGCTCGAAAGCCTACTACCAATTAAGCATATTAGGTGATGTGCATCTCTGTAATGAGAAGGGGTGTGGTCTAATGACATCAACACCCTATATCAGGTGTGCATAATTATTAGGCAACTTCCTTTCCTTTGGCAAAATGGGTCAAAAGAAGGACTTGACAGGCTCAGAAAAGTCAAAAATAGTGAGATATCTTGCAGAGGGATGCAGCACTCTTAAAATTGCAAAACTTCTGAAGCGTGATCATCGAACAATCAAGCGTTTCATTCAAAATAGTCAACAGGGTCGCAAGAAGCGTGTGGAAAAACCAAGGCGCAAAATAACTGCCCATGAACTGAGAAAAGTCAAGCGTGCAGCTGCCACGATGCCACTTGCCACCAGTTTGGCCATATTTCAGAGCTGCAACATCACTGGAGTGCCCAAAAGCACAAGGTGTGCAATACTCAGAGACATGGCCAAGGTAAGAAAGGCTGAAAGACGACCACCACTGAACAAGACACACAAGCTGAAACGTCAAGACTGGGCCAAGAAATATCTCAAGACTGATTTTTCTAAGGTTTTATGGACTGATGAAATGAGAGTGAGTCTTGATGGGCCAGATGGATGGGCCCGTGGCTGGATTGGTAAAGGGCAGAGAGCTCCAGTCCGACTCAGACGCCAGCAAGGTGGAGGTGGAGTACTGGTTTGGGCTGGTATCATCAAAGATGAGCTTGTGGGGCCTTTTCGGGTTGAGGATGGAGTCAAGCTCAACTCCCAGTCCTACTGCCAGTTCCTGGAAGACACCTTCTTCAAGCAGTGGTACAGGAAGAAGTCTGCTTTTCATGCAGGACAATGCTCCATCACACTTGTCCAAGTACTCCACAGCGTGGCTGGCAAGAAAGGGTATAAAAGAAGAAAATCTAATGACATGGCCTCCTTGTTCACCTGATCTGAACCCCATTGAGAACCTGTGGTCCATCATCAAATGTGAGATTTACAAGGAGGGAAAACAGTACACCTCTCTGAACAGTGTCTGGGAGGCTGTGGTTGCTGCTGCACGCAATGTTGATGGTGAACAGATCAAAACACTGACAGAATCCATGGATGGCAGGCTTTTGAGTGTCCTTGCAAAGAAAGGTGGCTATATTGGTCACTGATTTGTTTTTGTTTTGTTTTGAATGTCAGAAATGTATATTTGTGAATGTTGAGATGTTATATTGGTTTCACTGGTAATAATAAATAATTGAAATGGGTATATATTTGTTTTTTGTTAAGTTGCCTAATAATTATGCACAGTAATAGTCACCTGCACACACAGATATCCCCCTAACATAGCTAAAACTAAAAACAAACTAAAAACTACTTCCAAAAATATTCAGCTTTGATATTAATGAGTTTTTTTGGGTTCATTGAGAACATGGTTGTTGTTCAATAATAAAATTAATCCTCAAAAATACAACTTGCCTAATAATTCTGCACTACCTGTATTATTTTACTAAGTTTTGTGTCATCTGCAAACACTGAAACATGACTTTCAATGCTGTCTTCAAGATCATTTATAAACATGTTAAATAGAAGGGGTCCCAGAACAGACCCCTGAGGGACACCACTTGCCACCTCTGTCCAGCTTGAAAATTTACCATTAATGACAACTCTTTGTACTCTGTTTTTAAGCCAATGTTCTACCCAAGAACAAGCATTTTCATCTAGACCGATTTCCTTGAGTTTGAACACTAATCTATTGTGTGGAACTGTATCAAATGCCTTGGCAAAAGCCAAATAGATCACATCCACGGCAACACCCTGATCTATACTTCTACTTACTTCTTCGTAGAACGCAATCAAGTTAGTTTGACATGACCTGTGCTTCATAAAACCGTGCTGATTTTTGCTGATAACCATATTCTTCTCAAGGAATTCTTGAATAGTATCCCTTAATAACCTTTCAAATATTTTACCAGCCACAGAAGTTAAGCTCACAGGTCTATAATTTCCAGGCAAGGATTTTGAACCCTTCTTGAATATAGGAACCACATCTGCCTTCCTCCAATCCTTCAGAACACTTCCTGAAAGAAAAGAATCTTGAAAGATTAAAAACAGAGGTTCACTTATTTCCACACTTAGTTCCTTAAGTACACGTGGATGGATACCGTCAGGCCCTGGAGCTTTGTTTATATTAACTTTCTTTAGTTGCTGCAGCACTTTGCCTTGAGTTAACCAATTACAATTATTCTGCAAGTTTTTAGTAGCAATCATTTGCACATCTATTGCCATGGGGTCTTCCTTAATATATACGGAGGATAAATAGTTATTTAAAATTCCTGCCTTTTCCTGGTCTTCATTAACTAACACCCCTGTTTCAGTTTTTAGTGTACCTACACTTTCATTTTAGTTTTTTTTAGAATTTATGTACTTAAAAAATGCTTTGGGGTTGGTTTTGCTCTCTTTAGCTATCATTATTTCATTTTGAAGTTTAGCAAGTGTAATTGCCTTTTTGCATGCATTTTTTGCTTCCTTATATCTTTTATAAGATGCATCTGATTTGTCTGATTTAAATGCTTTAAATGCCCTTTTCTTATTTTTAATCTCTTGTTTTACTTCTCTACTAACCCACATTGGTTTAAATTTGTTTTTTTTATATTTATTTCCCAATGGTACATACTGAGAAATGTACCTTTCTAATATTTGTTGGAAGATGATCCATTTATCCTCAGTGTTCTTTTCACTAAAGAGTTTATGCCAGTCAATATATTGTAAAGCTTCCCTTAACTTATTGAAATTGGCCTTTTTAAAATTATATGTTTTAGTATTCCCCATGTGCTTTTGTTTTTTTGAGTTTATTTCAAAGGACACTATATTGTGATCACTATTTCCCAAGTGCTCACCTACTTGAATGTTGGTCAAAAGATCAACGTTGTTTGTTAAAACCAGGTCCAGACAAGCGTCCATTCTAGTTGGTGCTTGTACAAGTTGTGACATGAAGGTGTCATTTAACAAGTTTAAAAACCTAATTCCCTTTGCTGAGCTACTAGTCCCTCTGTCCCAATTTATGTCCGGGTAATTAAAATCTCCAATAATTAAAGTGTTACCCAGATTTGCAGCTTTCTCAATTTGCTTAAACAGCTGTTGTTCCTCGTCAATATTAACATTAGGTGGTTTATAACATATCCCAACCAATAGTTGGTTTCCCTTCTTTTCCCCCAAGCAGATATTTACCCATAAAGCTTCCACATTATCCTCCTCGCATTCCATTTGCTTAACATTTGGCTTTAAATCATGGTTGACATACAAACATACCCCACCACCCTTCTTGTTTTTCCTATCCTTCCTAAATAACTTGTACCCATTTAAGTTAACTGCCCAGTCATGTGTCTCGTCCCACCATGTTTCAGTTATGCCTATTATATCATATTGTTTAGTGTATGCTAATGCCTCTAGTTCCCCCATTTTGTTATTTAGGCTCCTTGCATTAGTAAGCATACATTTAATATTATGCGTCACTTGTAGATTTTGTGAATTATCAACATTACATAGCTTCTCAGTTCTGAGCTTGCCCCTCCCCCCGTCTCCATCCCCCTTATACTGTGCTAAAGCCCATCTCCTTTCTGTCCTATCTCCATTTTGTAGATTTCTATGACCCTCCCCCCCCCACTACTATTTTAAAATCTCCTCCAACCTTCTAGCCATCCTATCGCCCAGCACTGCAGACCCTCCCCCATTTAGGTGCACTCCATCACCACTATAAAGGTTGTACCCAATCGCAAAGTCAGCCCAGTGCTCTAAAAACCCAAAACCCTCCTTCCTGCACCAAGACTTAAGCCACGCATTGACCTCTCTAATCTCCCATTGCCTTTCCACTGTAGCGCGTGGCACAGGTAGTATCTCAGAGAATACCACCTTGGAGGTCCTTTTCTTAAGTTTGCTACCTAATTCCCTGAAATCATTCTTTAGGACCTTCCATCTTCCTCTTACTTTGTCATTGGTACCAACATGGACTATGACCGATGGGTCATCCCCAGCCCCTCCCAATAAGCCATCCACTCTGTCAGCAACATGCCGGACCCGAGCACCCGGGAGACAGCAAAGTGTCCGGTTGAGCCGATCAGAGCAGCAGATTGCCCTATCTGCTCTCCTAATGATTGAGTCCCCTACCACCACAACCTGTCTTGCCTTCCTTACATTTTGATCCCCACCCGTACTAGCAACAAGATGAGCACTGAGTCAAACCAGCAATCTTGCTAACACTCATTTCCCCAGAAACAGAACAATAAAACAATTACCTTGATAGTTTAAACCCCTTGCTTGTTTCAACTCCTGGCTTTCTAACTCCTACTTGAAAGAGTCTACTTAATAGAGGCTGCTTTCAAGTAATGTGAGCAAGCTCAGTGAGTTAGGGGTATGCCTTTATGGGGATACAAATCCCACACAGGTGCAATTAATGAACACTCCCCCAATCAAGCAGCAGCACAAAACAAGGGGGGGAAACCAGAACACAAAAATAAAAATAAAACAAATAAACAAAAATAAAATACAAACCACTCTCCACAGTATACAAACCACTCCGATCACCATTGAAAAATAATTTGGCGCTGTATAATTGCAAATAATAATAATAATAATAATGTGTTGATAAAATAATGCATTGTTAAAGTTCAAAATCCTCAGAAGGATGAAAACTAGTTGAATCGCCTTCTTTGTTACTCCTCCCTTGCAATTTATGAACCTGGGACTAGTCAAAACCAGATCATAAAATACTACTTTTAGATTTTTTTATTTTCTTATTGCATATATGGTTCATATGGTATATTGGTATGAAAATGGTTAAACATTAGCTATACAAAACTTTAAATGAATTTCTCCCTTTTCAGTGTATGTAACACTTTAAAAATTAAAGTTAGCCTCTAGTTTTTGTCTTAAAAAAGGCAAGCCTATAGCAACTTATGTTAAATATAATTCCACTGCCATATAAACAAATAGAATGTTTTTTTAACTTAATCTCATTCTCTTTTGGGAGATTTGCAATTATACAGTTGAAATGATAGCATGTCATATACTTTGCTGTGCTGCTGCCACTGCAAAACAGGTATATCACACATAAATATAATATTTAAAACCCACAATATACATTTAAAAAAGGAGTCATTAACCAGGAGCTATTCAGTGATATGATATATCATCTAGCCTTGCGTCACAAGCAGCGGTTGAAATTAGTATAACATTCGAGATGAAATAATTTATTAGTGTCCATATGCTAAACTGCACGCTAGGGCAAATTTTATCCCATGTTTATGAGCTGGCTATGCAAGCCATGCAGAACTTGGTAGTGAAAGGGTAAACTGACCAATGTCACCTCAAATATATTATTTATAATGATCCTTTCATCAAGTTCAACAAATTCTTTCCCCAATTATACTGTTATCCTTATGTAAATAACTTGTTCTGATTTATTAATTGTGCTCCGACTAATTTTTGTGTGATCTAAAAAATATATCCTGTCAGCTTAATTCTGGAATAGTTAATTTGTTAAAAAGAATTGGTCTCTTGAGTAGTACAAATATTTTACTTTTTACTTTTCTTTGATTTTTTTTCCTTCTACCAATTATAATTTTCAAATTTTAATGGAATTATTACTTCTAAATCATTTATACTATGATTAATGACAATTCATCTAATACATTAGCAAATTCCAAATATGTTCCTAAATTCTAACTCTTTTACAGAACATACATATAGTACAAATATTTATTTCCATGTTCTATACATTTATTCAACCCCCCCCAAAAAAAATAAAAATAAATAAATAAATAAATATATCTTGTGAACATTATTCACTGGATAGGACCCAAATTCATGAATATTTCCCAGAAATCCAATTAAGATACTAATGGCTACAAGTGCTTTAAGGAATGCTGTAGAGCTGGAATACATATCTATCTTCCTAATGCTACAGCCCTGATGCTCCTTACCAATTAAGGCCCCCTCTATGCGACCTCCTCATTAGGTTGT
Source organism: Pelobates cultripes (assembly GCA_933207985.1). Lineage (NCBI taxonomy): Eukaryota > Metazoa > Chordata > Amphibia > Anura > Pelobatidae > Pelobates > Pelobates cultripes. Next base: position 259,142,964 of record OW240915.1, on the reverse strand, counting down.
GTTATCTGGGGGTGTGGTCTTGCATCCAAATCCTATACAGGTATGTGAGTATAGAATTCAGATGATTCACAAAGCACCAGTTTTTAATAAAATTCTGGACGGAATACATTTCATGCAAGTGAATGATAATTTTAAGTACTATTTGCCTGATGACATCGCTAGACAGATTACTGTATATCTCACCTATTACTAACCCATGCCAATGGGTGGGGATGTGTGATATAATTAAGGGAAACATCTTTTTGTTCTCTCTGATCCCACCTGTGTTATTATAGTAACTAGGGGGGAGGGGAGATCTAGTTTCCCCCTGGCAACCCCATTGGCCGCAGGTGTTGGCCAAAATAATAATAACTAGGGCAGAACCTAATGCCCCTTGCATGGTGGCATCCGCACCCTAATCCTTGACATTGAGGTCTGTCCTACATCCCTCACACTAATAGTAAGGGGGCAATAAAGGTTTATTAATGCATGTGGGGAGCAAAGGCTAGTCTGTCTGGTCCGATCACAGAAGATCTACTGTAGCTCAAATTGCTGAAAATAATAATGCTAGCCATGATAGAGAGGTGTCAGATCACACACACAGTGCATCACTGTAGACACATTACCCCTGTCCACTGCTGAATGTGCCTTCAGAGGGAACATGAGCGTCAGAAATGGACCATGGAGCAATGAAAGAAGGTTGCCTGGTCTGATGAATCATGCTTTCTTTTAGATCAGGTGGATAGCCAGGTGCATGTCTATTGTGTGTCTGGGGAATAGATGGCAGCAGGATGCATTATTGGAAGAAGTCTGTACGGCGGTGGACAATATTCAGGAATAATGCACCCTCCTATCACTGCAAGAAAAAAATAAAAATTGAGATGAAATAATCCATATCTGGTCCATGGATGCTCCAACTCACAACTTGCAGAACTTAAATAATTTGCTACTAATGTCTTGGTGCCAGATACCACAGGACACGTGCAGAGGTTTTGTGTAGTCCATGCCTCGACACATCAAAGTTGTTTTGGCTGAACAAGGGAACCTACATGATATTAGGTAGGTGGTTTTAATGTTGTGGGTGATTAGTGTAAAACATTACTTTTTCTTAATAGGTTAGATTTAACACACTTTAAAAAAAAATTAATTCAGTGCTAAAATAGCTGGCTCAGTAGACCCATCTTAAACTTACTGACATTCTGCTTTCTACTTGAACTGATAGAATATTGCTTCAGTAATGCAATCCTAAGGAACAGTTTGTCACAGCTCCTGTTATTCAAATGTTTTCTTACACTCACAAAAAAATAGAACTAAAAGATAACGTATTTTAATTAAACGTGACAGATTAGAAATGTAATATGATAAGGATTTGACATGAAAGTTGAAGCTGCAATATAAGCATTACACAGGCTTAAGAGACTATTTAGAGGTGATGAAAGGTTGTTATTTTGCCACAATATGCATGATCTGTGTCTTATTTATGTTGACAAGTCAATAAAGTTCACCCCTTTAAAAAAAATATAGCTCCCCTGCCACCTTTAATTTCCTTTCTGGCACAATCAAGATCCCTTTCAGTAAAAATATAATTGCTGCTGGAATCTACCACCCACCAAGCTCCCCAGTGCATTCCCTTTCTGACATAGCCCAAATCCTTAGTAAAACCAAAAAAGTGAACTATTGGTTTTTGGAGATTTTAATATTGATTGGTTGAAAATATCCTAAAAATAATAAATCATGTTCACTGTTTAAGACTTTGCAGCTAACACAATTAATTTCCTCCCCACCTCGCATTAATATGAAAAGCCATACCTTGCTAGACTGGATTCTCTCCAGTTGTCCTGACAGAATCAAGGATGTGTTCTCCCTGTATGTATACTCAGTTTGTCATCTTTTCGATGTTCATTATTGTTGAGGATATGTAGTAACTTGTACAGCTCAATATCTGTCATGCAGGAGTGCACATTTAGATGTATTTATATTCACTGGTCACTTTGTGTGTTCACTTAGATACTGTAGTTATTCACACATTAGGCACACGTTTGCTTTCACTTCATCTAAAATTCTGTACCCTCTGATTTGGTCATCTGATATATTATGTGTAAATATTGGACATTATTCTCCATATACATTATTTTTCAATGTATTTTAGTACACCACACACACTATATCACATGGTGGTTCATTCACTATTCGATTTATCTCTGCATCCTTTGTATAGCCGGTTACACTGAGAAGAACGCACGGAGTTTGTATACACGTTGCTTAGCATCGTCATTCATCTGCACGTCATCATGTTTGTCACGTGGTCTTTTGGTGCACTTCCTGGTTTTGGACGGCGGGCGGTTGTCTCACGCACTGATTTGGTAAGTTATTGTTGTTGTAATTATTATTTGCTTATATATACTTACCTCTTACACTGTATAATTGATCTTGAAAAAGACCCTATAGGGGTCGAAACGTTGATCAAAGATTTTTTTCCTCTGCACATGTAATTTGCACCAGTAAATAAACGAAGACCTGTGAGTGCAACTCTCGTCTATTTTTGATATATATATATATATATATATATATATATATATTGTTATATGGTGAATGGGGCGGTTTGTGACAGAGTTTATATTTCCACTACATTGTTCAGTGAGGCATTTGACATTCAACCCCAGGGGGAGTATGTGTTCTGTGTATATAACTTTAATGAATGTTTAGTTATGGGCCCCTGGGGTGGAGCATTTGGAGAGAAGGATGGGCCAGTGCTCCACTCTGCTGTTTATTGTTTTTCTTGGGAGACATAGGTCCAGGCCAGGGTTTTGGACTGTCTCCAACCCACTGCTCAGCTGCAGGTAATCAGCCACAGCAGTGGGAATAAACCCCTCCCTGCTAGGCAGGTAAGGGGAGATTTTTGTTTCTCTCTTGGAGTGCAGAGAGTTGACAAGACACTAGGTTGGTGAAACCAGTATTGTTTTTGTTATAGTTTAACCCCTGAGAGATAGGGAATTTGATGTTAGTAAGTGCACAGATGTGCTAGGTTTTTGTTTACAGGGATTTGTGTTATATTATTGTTTCTTTCATTTCCTGCTGTCTCCGTGGTGAATTTCAACAATAACGTCCCTGGATTTATGTTACTTCAAAAGACTGTGCATGTTTGTACCCAAGAGGACTGTGCTGATTGCTACAAAGCAGGGGTCCTCAAACTCCGGCCCCCCAGATGTTGCTGAACTACAACTCCCATGATTCACTGGCTATCTATGTAAATCAAAGAATCATGGTAGTTGTAGTTCAGCAACATCTGGGGGGGCCGGAGTTTGAGGACCCCAGCTATAAAGGATCACAAAATATATTGTTTGTATATTATATTTTTTGTAATATTGTAACAATGCAATGTTTTGTGGACCGAGGATATACTTGAAAACGAGAAATCTCAATGTATCCTTTCTGGTAAAATATTTTCTAAATAAATATATTATGGGTAATGGTAAAATTGGCATATGTGTATTGCTTTTTATAATGTAAAATCTGCTTAATGGTTCTCCAAGAATTTTAATTGATTTTTCTCAAATTTAAGCCAGCAATGGTGACCCACATAAAACCCATATAGCCAAGGGGGCCAAGAGCAGACTTTCCTTATTTCCACATCCCAAGTGCTTAAAATGGCTTTGTCACTTCAAACTTACCCTTCTCCTATTTTTTTCTCTTCTTTTCCTCTCTCTGACTTTTTTTTTTCTACATTTCTTATGTATTTCTTTTTAAAATATAAGGCAAAGTAGGGACTACTTTGTCTTATGTGTTTTTTGTATGCCTGGCAATTGTGACAAAAGGGTGAAACTTGACTTATGTTCCACGCTTTGTCATGAATGGCAAGTGTAGTAAAAAAAATACACAAGACAAAGTAGTTCCTACTTTGTTTTGTGTTTTAAAGACATATAGATAAAAAATTAAGAAAAGAACATATTTGAAGAATAAGAGATTGAGAAAGGTAAGTTTGAGTTGACAAAGCCACTTTAAATGCCCCTCCCTCCCCACATGTATTTTCATCTTATCAGTTTGATTGAAAAGCCAATATAACTTGCAAGGCTTTCCTGTGTCTACCTGTTATCCAGGAGTGATACCAGATCATAGTAAATACTGAGAAAACAGTCTCCCCCCGCCCTTAATAATAATAATAATAATAATAATAATAATATTACCATTTATATGGCGCCAACAGATTCCGAAGCGCTTTACAATATTATGAGAGGGGGGATTTAAATATAAATAGGACAATTACAAGACAACTTACAGGAACAATAGGTTACATTCTTTTGTCTGTGAGATGGTAGTCTATGCATTTATTTTATTTACAGTTGTAATCAAAGGTATTCAACCCCCATTGAAAAACAGGGTTATTATAAATATTTACAGACTTTCAGCTGTTTGCAATGAAAAAATCCAACAAATGCAATTGAAATAGCTCAACACAATGGATGATTTAAGTGGTTTCCCAAAATGTAACTGAAAATACAACTTACAATGACTTATCCAGTCTAAAATTATTTAACCCCTTCATGGCAAGCATCTTTAGTAAAGCACCCTTTTGCAGTTATGACATGCTGCAAATGAGATGCAAAGCCAGACACCAGTTTTTGGCAGCACTCCTGAGGAATCTTAGTCCATTGCTCATGAGCAATGACTTCCAGTTCAGTAATATTCTTGGGTTTGCATGTGGCAATCAAATTCTTCAAATCCCACCAGATGTTTTCTATGGGGTTCAAGTCAGGTGACTGTAATGGCCACTGTAGAATTCTGCAAGACTTCTGGTGTAAATTGATGTATGATTGGGCTCATTGTTTTGTTGGAAGGTCCAATGATGCCCAAGCGTCAGCTTCCTTACAGAAGGTATGACATTTTCTACTAAGATTTCCTGATATTTCAATGAATCCACCTTGCCTTCCTTACTCTGCAGGTTTCCAGTGCCAAAGAATACAAAGCAGCTTCAGAGCAACACCGAGCCACCACCATACTTAAATGTAGGCAGAGTGTTCTTTTCAGCATATGCTTTATTTTTCTTCCTCCAGATGTACCGCTGACCCATTAGACTGAAAAGTTTTAGTTTTGTTTCATCACTCCACAGTCCTGAGAGAGAACGCCAAAACTTTTGTGGCTTATTTATGATTTTGAGCATACTGGATCTGACTTTTCTTATGCACTTGGATCAGTAATGGTATATGTCTTGGAGTTATGGTATGGAAATCTTCTGCATCTAGTATGCGTCTTACTGTGATCACTGAAATCTCAGTGCCTGTTGCCACCAAATCTAGTTGCAGGTCTCTTGCAGTCACTTGAGCATTTTTCACAACCTGCCTTCTCCGAAATCTGGTTGCAGTCAATGATAGCTTCCTTTTTCTGCCCCATCTAGGTAGTGTAACCATTGTTATTTAAAGTTGTGAACTTTGCTTCCATTGGTGTCTCGAGAAATATTCAGTGCCTTTGCTATCTTTTTCTTTCATGTTCCTTGTTTGTGAAGGGCAATAATCTCTTCTCTTAACTTTGTGGACCATTCTTTTAGCGTGGCCATATTTCTAAATTGTAGTTTAACGTGACACTCAACAAACCCCTAGCCAGTTCAAGTATTTCAAGAGTTCCAGCTCAAGCACACCTGGTGCAACTAATGAAGTCCTTGATTGGTTGCATCAGGTGTGCTTTAGACAACACATGGTTTGCATATTTGTGATTTTGTGAGGGGTCCTATTCATGGGGTTAAATAATTTTGAGACTTGAGAAGTCATTATAAGTAGCATTTTTAGTTGAATTTGGGGAAACCACTTGAAGCATTCATTGTGTCGGGCTATTTCAATGGCTTTTGTTTGATTGAAAACCGCAACAGAGTTTCATTGGGGGTTGAATAATTTTTGTTACAAGTCTATTAATAGAGTGATTTTAATGTTTAAAATTGCATTGAAATTATCTTCATTTTAACTCAAGTGACAAAGGAAAGCCCAGTCCATCTGTCTCCTATATTGTCAAGTACAAGACGCAGCAATGCATAAGGCAGCTATAATATGTTACTAATATGAGATTAGAGATCGGTCTCTTGTTACATATTTACTGACAGAACTGTACAAGGAACACACAAATATTGGGCAAGACTTGAAGGAGAATTCACCTACAATGCTGTGAAGGTTTTTTATTTTTATAGAAACACTAATAATACAGTTCAACTTAGTAACAAAAACATTGATCCAAAGAGTAATTGTTTTCTTATCAAAGAGATATATATTTTGATTGAGATACATGTTTCGGGGTGTTTGTGTTTTGCCTTCATTGAGATCAACAGCAGCAATCTCCATGTATGAAAGTTTGAGCAAGTTTTGTTTTACTTTAAAATAACACAATTAAAAAAAGATCCAGCACATTTTATTGTAGCAGGTCTCAGTATCCCATGTGGATATGCCCAATTAAGTTGGCTTCCACCTGCTAACCACCAACCTCCTTTTTTTGGGGGGGGGTTCCCAGGCGATATCAGAGTATCGGCTGCTGAAGTTGATATAGCTACCCCAGAGACCATTAGCCCGCTTAAGTTGGCTTCCCACCTACCACAAAGCATTTAATTGGTCAATATCAGAGTATCAGCCTCTGAAGTTGATATAGCTGCTACCAAGAACATTAACTGAGACTGAATGCAAATGGGTCAAAGAGGAACTCACCTTGTTTGGTAGCATGCACACATATTTATACCAAACCTCCCCTCCAGATATATAGGGCACAACCGTACAAGTCCCAAGAGAAAACTCATCAACAAATAAACAAAAGACTCACAGTACAAGTCCCAAGAGAAAACTACATCAACATATAAACAAAAGACTCACAGGACAAGGAATTCACACTACAAGAGAATAATAGTATAATAGTTTCCTTCCTGGCACCTAGCAGTCTGGACATGATAAAACAGTACATTCAGATTTTCCAAGAACTGAATGCTTACTCACACTATGGAGGAATTATCACAATAATCTAATGAGTAAATATAAACAATAGCTGATGTCAGGAAATCTGTATCCTCACGGATGCCAGAAAACCTGTACAATAAGGCAAACTTATATAAATTTAACCAAGTGCAGGAAAGTCTGTGAAACCCTTTCAAAACACAGAACCCAAATATCATTAAAAGAACTCCACAGTCCTGAAACCCTAACCTAGGTGGGGGTAGTAGTCAGAATGGCCCTTGTGTTCCTGCCTCTCCAAAAGAGGCCATGGCCCATATTTGGTTGGAAGGATGCTGATCTGCAGTCCCCTTCAAGACCGAAGGTAACAAAGGCTTTCATCACATTTATTTATACAGCTACAATTTTATGCCTAAAATTTACAATTTCATTAACTATTTAAATTTATTGTCCACAATTTTCTGTATCTGAAGCAAGAATACTTGATACAGAAATTGTCTGGCTGGACTTTCTTCATAATTTTCTACTATACCCACATGTGTTTTGTCATTTGGCACAACGTGTTTTCTGTTTGAATTGTTTGTGCTTATTAGTTGGGGTGTAAAGGGAGTCCCCTTTCTTTAACAGTGGCTCTTTGGCAATTTATACCAGGTTTATACATTTACTGCTCATTGGCATGATATACCTAGTTTATGCATTTAATGTTCATTGGCATAATATACTAAGTTTTTGCATTTCATTTTCATTGGCATGACATACCAGTTTATGCATTTACTGCTTATTGGCATGATATACGAGGTTCATGTATTTAATGCATTAAGAGCATTCCCTTTCTTGAAAATTATTACAAACTCCTTGTACTAAATGCTTGTTTGGTTGGGGAGATCTTCCTTAGAGCTTTAATTATTTATATTCAATTATTTTGTATGGCTATCAACACATCTATTTATTTGTGTACTTGTGTCTATCTCTGATGTTAATGGGTGGGTTGGTAAATTGCACTATTGGCCACTAAATAGTTTTTGCCCAAAAGAACACAAGTTGCCAGCCCACCCCTGTGATCACACATTGCATAAAGCTACCGCAACACCAATATACCCCATTTTGGCAGGTCCTGTCCTTGCAACCTAATGCCTGCTCTTATGAGATTAATCAGTATACTTGGGAAATGCTTCCTCCTTGGGCTCTCTGCATGGAAGGTTACAAATCACCCTGGAATGAGGCACCTGATACAGGGAGGGGTGTAAAACTAGGGAGCTGACCTGGATTCCCAAATATTTTTACATATGAAACCAAGAGGTCTGCACTTACCTGAACATCGATACATGGTAAGGGTTCTGCTGGGGCTAATGCATACATCATACATACATGCATGAAGCACATTCACTCATTTGCGAAATGGCAATTTCAAAGCTTACAGAATGTAATAGTTGTTTTTTTTTATTAAAGGGATCCTATAGGCACCCAGACTACTTCAGCTCATTGAAGTGGTCTGGGTGTAGTGTCCCAGGCACCTTAACCCTGCAATAGTAATTATTGCAGTTATTGAGAAACTGCAATAATTACAATCCAGGGTTAAATCCACCTCTAGCGGTTGTCTACCAGACAGCCACTAAAAAGACGTCGGGGTTGTTAGGCGATTTTTGCTCACTTAACTGATGCTGGGTGCATGAGTACATCCAGCATCACCCAAAACCCCAAAGTAAAGCATTATAGAATTCTATAATATGGGGCTGTCCTAATGCGCTCACATCAGCTGATGTCGGCAAAGGAGGAGCAAAGGCGCAGCCTGACCCAGTGCTGGATTCAGGTAAGATATAAAGGGGTATCTGCACTGTGGGGGGAGGGGGCTGCATGAACGAAGGGGGCACTATATGGAGTTAAAGTGCTAGGCATACAAGTTTGTATTCCAAGTCTATAGTTTCCCTTTATTATTAGGTTATTATTTATTTATATAGCGCCATCAAATTCTGCAGCGCTTTACAATGAGTGGACGAACAGACATGTAGTTGTAACCAGACAAGTTGGACACACAGAAACAGAGGGGTTGAGGGCCCTGCTCAATGAGCTTACATGCTAGAGGGGGTGGGGTAAAGTGACACAAAAGGTAAGGTATTAGACTAGTGACAGTGACAAGCGAGGAATCAGTTGGGAGCTACTAACAGTTTAATTGATAATTTTTTATGAAGAAGTGTGTTTTTAATAATTTTTTGAAGGAGTGGAGACTGGGTGAGCATCTAACGGAGGAGGAAGTGCAGCCCTCGAGAAGTCTTGAAGGCGAGCATCAGAGGTGGGAGTACGGACAGATGACAGACGTAAGTCTTCAGCAGATCGTAAGGGCCTAGACGGGACATACTTGTGTATTAGGAAGAATAGATAGGTGGGAGCAGCATTATATAGAGTTTTGAAAGCAAGAACCAGAATTTTAAATTGAGCTCTATATCCTACAGGAAGCCAATGTAGGGACTGACAGAAGGGTGAGGCGTGAGAGGTGCGGGCGGACAGGAAGATGAGCCTCGCTACCGCATTAATTATGGACTGTAATGGCGCAAGTAGACAGTGCAATGGACCAGCATCGTAGTCGCATCTGGCGTTAAGTATGGTCGGATGCGCACAATGTTTTTGAGATGGAAACGACAGGATTTGGCAATAGACTGAACATGAAGCTTGAAGGAGAGGTCGGAGTCAAAGAGAACTCCTAGGCAGCAAGCCTGCGCGGTGGAGCTGATGGTAGCACCTTTGACATGGAGGGAGACAGACACAGGAGTAACAAGACTTTTGGGAGGAAAGACCAGAATTTCAGTTTTGGTCAAGTTTAGTTTAAGGAAGTGGGCAGCCATCCAGTTAGAAATAGCAGAGAGGCAGTCACAGACACTAGTCAAGAAGGACGGGGAGGGATCAGAAAAGGACAGGTAGATATGCGTGTCATCTGTATTGAAATGATATTGGAAGCCAAAGAAGCTAATGAGTTTACCAAGGGAGGTAGTATAGATGGAGAACAGTAGGGGACCAAGGACTGAACCTTGGGGGACACCAACAGAGAGGAGTTGGGGAGAAGAAGCAGAGTCAGAGAAACAAACACTGAAAGAGCATTGGGAGAGGTAGGAGGAGTACCAGGAGAGAGCAATATCTTGAAGACTGATATTGCGGAGGATGAAAAGAAGCTGTTGATGATCAACAGTGTCAAAAGCCACAGACAGGTCAAGGAGAATTAGGATAGAGTAGTGACCACGAGATTTTGCAGCGAGAAGATCATTGGATACTTTGGTCAGTGCCGTATCCACAGAGTGCTTAGCGCGGAAACCAGACTGAAGTGGGTCTAGCAGAGAGTTGGACTCAAGGAAGTCTGTCAATCTCGCATACACAAATCTTTCAAGGATCTTGGATGCAAAAGGCAGTAGCGAGATAGGACAGTAGTTGGATGGGGAGTTAGGGTCAAGGTTGGGTTTCTTTAGAATTGGCGTTACAGTTGCATGTTTGAAGGGCAATGGAAATATACCAGAGGAGAGAGAGAGATTGAGAATTTTAGTGAGAGGTGGAGAAAGAGAAGAAGACAGAGTACGGATGAGATGTGAGGGAATTGGATCTAGGGAGCAGGTGGTGTGGTGGGAGGACTGGAGCATACAGAAACCTCTTCCAATGTAGCGGGTGCAAATGAACACAGAACAGCAGAGGGAGTGAAGTTAGGGGAAATATTGTAAGGGGAAGAAGAAAGATGAGTTATCTCTTCCCTAATTGTAGAGATCTTGTCAGTGAAGTGAGTTGCAAAGTCTGAGGCAGTCAAGTTAGTAGGTGGAGGAGGAACAATAGGGCGAACCCAAATATCTAGGTTTGCGGGAGAGTGTGGTTATGAGGGTATTGAAGTAATTAACTTTTGCAGAGGAAAGGGCCAAGCTGTATGAGCTCAACATAAATTTATAGTGGAGAAAGTCAGACGCACAGTGAGACCTTCTCCAACAGCGTTCAGCAGTTCTGGAGCATTTTTGAAGGTATCGAGTCAGCTTGATGTGCCAAGGTAGTTGTTGGGGGCGCCTGCAGCATTTAAATGTAGAAGGTGCCATGATGTCTAGTTGAGAGGAAAGGATGGAATTGTAGAAGGAGGTTGCAGAACTAGGACAGGTGAGGTTTGAGATAGGTAAAATAAGAGTTTGGAGATTAGTGGAGAAATGCTCTAGGTCAAGACATTGGAGGTTTCTGTGAGATTGATGTTCAGACTGTGGTTTCAATTGGGTCTTAGGTATGCCAATGTCAAAAGTCAGCAGATGGTGGTCAGATAGAGGAAAAGGAATATTTGAGAGATTAGAGGCAGTACAGAGGTTGGTTAAGACGAGATCATGAGTGTTTCCCGCTGTATGGGTTGCTAAATTGGACCATTGCGTAAAAGCCAAAGGAGGAGGTTACAGAGAGCAGACTAGAAGCATCAGTGCAATTGGGGTTGTTGATTGGGATATTTAAATCCCAAGTATAAGGGAAGGAGGGAAGAAAAGTGCTCAGTGAATAGTCTAGGATAACTGGGGGGGTGGTAGATGATAGCAATTCTTAAAGGAGTGGGTTTAAATAGGCAGACAGTGTGAACTTCAAAATAAGAAAAGGATAGGGCAGGGGGAGTTATGATTGGTTGAAAGGTACATTGAGGGGAAAGAAGGATGCCTACACCACCTCCTTTACAGTTGAATCTGGGAGTGTGAGAGAATTGTAATCCACCATAACATAAAGAGGCAGGATTAGCGCTATCAGAGGGGGACAGCCAGGTCTCTGTTAGTGCAAGCAGTGTGAGTGAGTTTGAGATTAAAAAGTAGTGTATGGTTGTTGATTTTAAATTACTGCAGATGGAGAGGGCATTCCAGAGTGCACACTGAATGTTGGTAAGTGAGGGTATGGGGCAGTGTATGGTGATGAGGTTTGTGGGGTTTCTAGTTTTCTTAGTGTGTGTAGAGAAGGTGAAGGGCCCTCGATTGGGAGAGACATCACCAGCTGCTAGAAGCAGGAGGAGAGAAAATGACAGGAAGTGTGAATGGGTTTTGTATGCATGGGGTCTAGGATGAGATCGATTGTGGGTCGGAGTGAGAGAGTAGAAAAATCAGTGTAAGGCATGAGATGAGTAGGGGGGGAGTGTAGCAGAGATGGGCATATGTGGATGGGGGATGAGTGAAGTGGGTGTAAAGAGATATTTTTTATACTGAGGGAGAAGGAGGAAATAAAGAGGAGGAGAAGACAGATCATTGCTAAACTGTGAAAAATACAAATGTGAAATAATTGGAATATCAAGAGCAATTATTATTATTATTATTATTATTATTAGTGACCAGACCACTTTTCAATTTTCTTACCGTTTGGGACCAGGGCTGTTTTTAGATTTCTGCAGTGTTTTTGTTTAGCTGTAACTTTCCTCTTACTCATCTACTGTACCCACACATATTATATACCATTTTTCTCACCATTAAATGGTCTTTCTAAAGATACTATTATTTTTATCAGATCATACAATTTACTATAAAAGAAGTTATATAATATGATGAAAAAAATGTAAAAAAAAAACTTTTTTTTCTAACTTTGTCCCCCAAAGTCTGGTACGCATCTGCAACCGCCAAAAAACACCCATGCTATATAGTTTCTAAATTTTGTCATGAGTTTAGAAATACCCAATGTTAACATGTTCTTGACTTTTTTTTGGAAAGTTATAGGGCTATAAGTACAAGTAGCACTTTGCTATTTCCAAACCATTTTCTTTTAAAAATCAACACAGGTTACATTGTAACACTGATATCTGGTAGGAATCCCTGAATAACCCTTCACATGTATATATTTTTTAAAAGAAAACAACCTAATCTATGCCAAACTAAAAAAAAAAAATGACAAAATAATTAGTTTTTTAATTTTTTTTGACAAACATAGCAATTTAAGAATACATGTACTGAGAATTTTAAGGGTTACTGCCAAAGAACACCCCGATATGTGTTCAGCAACATCTCCGGAGTACAGTGATACCATCCATGTATAGGTGTGTCAGGTTCTCTGGGGGCTAAAAGACCTTATTTGGAGGGTGCACATTCCAGTTTTCCAACATGTAATTTTCACAGTGGGTCATCATGCACCCATGTCCTATTTGGGACATTTTTGAAGCCTGCCAATGTAATTTACTCCCATCAAACCATATATTTTTTTTGAGTAGACAACCCAGGGTATTGAATATAGAGCATTTCCAGTCTTTTTTTAGTAGCCACTTAGTCACAAACACTGGCCAAAGTTAGCATTCATTTGTTTTTGTGTTAAAAATGCAAAAAACATTATGAACGCTAACTTTGGCTAGTGCTTGTGACTAAGTGGCTACTACAAAAGACTGAACATTTGCAATACCTTGGGTTGTCTTCTTTTGCAAATGGTATGCCATCATTAGGGTAATGCTCATTCCTGGGCTACCATATGCTCGCAAAGGCAACATGACCACCCTGCCAATTTTCAATGTTAAAAAAATTGCCTTATATTTGACCCTGTAACTTTAAAAAACACTATAAAACCTGTACATGGGTGGAACTGTTATACTCGGGAGACTTTACTAAAAACAAATATTAGTGTTTCAAAACACTAAAACGTATTATAACAAAATCATTAGAGAAAGTGCCGTTTGTGTGTGAAAAATGTAAAAAACATCACTTTCACTGACCATATCATTATTGTGATATGTTTTACTGTTTTGAAACACTAATATTTGTGTTCAACGAAGTCTACCAAGTAAAACAGTACCCCCCTCCATGTACAGATTTTAGGGTGCCTTGGAAAGTTACAGGGTTAAATATAGTGCTAGCAAATTAAGATATAAATATCTTAATTCAGGCAGTCCCCATGCTGGCTGCACTATGGACAGCTATTGCAGCCATTTGACTGCTCTTTTTTAGAGCGGTCACATGGCCCCTGGGAGTCCTAATCTACAGAAGGGGGACTGTCTGGGCTGTCAGACAGTCCTCCCTCTGATGAAGAATACCGATCGCCGGCGGGGGAATGGCGGCGATCGGTAAGTACATGGGAGAGGGAAGGAAGGGGTAACAAATGTTTAATTTTTTTTAACTTAGGACAGGCAGAGCATCGGAATGGCTTCCGGGTGCAACGTGGGGCGATCACACCGCGGCCCGGCAGTGAGAGGGGGCATTTTTTAAGGACTGTTTTTTGTTGGACGTACCTGATACATCCGCGGTCGGGTAGGGGTTAAACACCTGACTTAGGAGAAAAAAATGCAGGTTTAAAGGTTACAGTCTGTGATTATACAACTGCATAAGCCTGCCACAACACCATTATACCCATTTTTTGGCAGTTACGATCAAGATCAAGCATTAAGTTGCTATTTTGTCACGGTTAGGTGTTTTTTGTTTTTTTAAAGCGATGTATAATCCCAGCAATTTCACTGTGAGAGCTGTGCAATTATCAGTTCTCTCCCCTCTCATTTCTGAAAATGCAAAACCTTTACACTCCTATGAGAGGGAGGACGTAACACCCTACGCATCCTGTCTCCAAAATAGATAAACTGTAACTATAACTGAATTGGACAATTATTCCAAATCATCTTTTTTTGCCTAAATTATGCAGTTTGTATTCCAATTCTCTTCAATAAACAGTTTAAAAATTAGCCTTTGTGTGTTTTATTTTTCTTTGCTTTTTCCACTGCCACCAACATAAAAAAGGTAACTATTAGCAAGTTATATGCAAAGTAGCGTATTGCCACACTTTAGTTCTATGTCTGAAACAAATGCAGATGGAACAACATACTAATTAAACAAGGCTCAGAAAATTTTCCAAATGAAGCAGAAATTTATGTTTTTTGTTTCCAAGTTATCACTTTAGCTGAAAACAAATTACTCACTAAGCCAGAATTTGTATTGCCAAGAGTTTCTGGTTGATTTGCAAAACAGGTACAATGTTGTCAGCCAGCAGACTATAGCTATTCTACTTTTTATTAGCGCTTCTAAATATTGTGAGTGAGCAGCCTCATACCAGCAACAATGCATCAGGGAAGACTCGGGAAGAACAAACATTGTAAATTTACTGATCTATATTTGATGAAAATGTGTATTTCTTATATTTGCAGTTTATTTCACTATAATGTTACATTCTTGTCCCTATGTGTTCTTTTCTACAAATCTATATTTTCTCTAATAATTATAAACGCAACACTTTTGTTTTTGTCCCCATTTTTCAAGATCTAGACTTTTTCTATGTACACAAAAGGTCTATTTCTCTCAAATATTGTTCATAGATCTGTCTAAATCTGTGTTAGTGAGCACTTCTCCTTTGCTGAGATAATCTATCCACCTCACAGGTGTGGCATATCAAGATGCTGATTAGACAGCATGCTTATTGCACAGGTGTGCCTTAGGCTGGCCAAAATAAAAGGCCACTCTAAAATGTGCAGTTTTATCACACAGCACAATACCACGGATGTCGCAAGTTTTGAGGGAGCATGCAATTGGCATGCTGACTGCAGGAATATCCACCGGAGCTGTTGCACGTGAATTGAATGTTCATTCCTCTGCCATAAGCCGTGTCCAAAGGTGTTTCAGAGAATTTGGCAGTACATCCAACCGGCCTTACAACTGCAGACCTCGTGTAACAACCTCCACATCCAGCATCTTCACTTTCAAGATCGTCTGAAACCAGCCACCCTGACAGCTGCTGCAAAAATCGGTTTACATAACCAAAGTATTTCTTCACAAACTGTCTCTGGGAAGCTCATCTGCATGCTTATCGTCCTCCTCGGGGTCTCGACCTGACTGCAGTTCGTCATTGTAACCGACTAGAGTGGGTAAATGCCCACATTCAATGGCGTCTGACACTTTGGAGAGGTGTTTTCTTCACAGATTAATCCCGCTTTTCACTGTACAGGGCAGATGGCAGATAGTGTGTATGGCGTTGTGTGAGTGAGCGGTTTGCTGATGTCAATGTTGTGGATCACGTAGCCCATGGTGGCAGTGGGGTTATGGTATGGGCAGGCATATGTTATGGACAATGAACATAGGAGCAGTTTATTGATGGCATTTTGAATGCACAGAGATATCGTGATGAGATCCTGAGGCCCATTGTTGTGCCATTCATGCCACGACCATCACCTCATGTTGCAGCATGATAATGAACGGCCCTATGTTGCAAGGATCTGTACACAATTCCTGGAAGCTGAAAACATCCCAGTTCTTACATGGCCAGCATACTCACCAGACATGTCACCCATTGAGCATGTTTGGCATGCTCTGGATCAGCGTATACGACAGCGTGTTCTAGGTCCTGCCAATATCTAGCAACTTCGCACAGCCATTGAAGAGCAGTGGGCCAACATCCCACAGGCCACAATCAACAACCTGATCAACTCTATGTGAAGGAGATGTGTTGCACTGCATGAGGAAAAAACAACACATTTCACAGTGTCCTTTTATTGTGGCCAGCCTAAGGCTTACCTGTGCAATAATCATGCTGTCTAATCAGCATCTTGATATGCCACACCTGTGAGGTGAATGGATTATCTCGGCAAAGGTGAAGTGCTCACTAACACAGATTTAGACAGATTTGTGAACAATATTTGAAAGAAATAGGCCTTTTGTGTGCATAGAAAAAGTTTTAGATCTTTGAGTTCAGTTCATGAAAAATGGGGGCAAAAACAAAAGTGTTGCATTTATAATTTTGTTCAGTGTAATATCTCTTTAAAATAATTTGATGTGACTTCCGGTGGATAGGAAGGACAGCAGTCGCAGGAATCTGGAGCTCCGTGCACCAAACGTTGGAAAATCTAACAAAATAATACCCACAGACCCCCAAACGTCGGCGGAGACCCCCACAAAGCAAAGCAAAGCACAATGGGGAAGAAAAAGAAAAAACCGGGACCAGACAGACATACCTCTGAACGGACGATCGGCGAAATGAAGAGGCAAGCACGAGGCACGATGGAGCCTAACATGGCGGCCCTTCATGGTGGCTGTTCTGATTTCTCGGACGATCTCTCTGGAGACGCTGAGGACGACTACATGACAGCCCTGACCATAACACGGAAGGCCAAGCCAACGGGAACCAACGGTGAGTTGGTAACCACAGGGGTTATGAAGGCACTACTGGCAGATCTCCAAAAGAATATATTGGCGGATGTAACTGCCCTCAGGGGCGAACTGCAGGGCCTGACAGGCCGCATCAGCACACTAGAGACAACGTCTCAAGGACACCAGCAGGACCTATCGTCCCTGCAACAGGCGGTACTGGACCTGCAAAGGCAGAACCAGATACATGAACGCCGCTATGCGGCTCAAGAAGATAGCAGAAGAAGACAAAATCTAAAGGTCAGAGGGCTCCCTGATGAGATACCTGAGACCGGCCTGCCGCAAGTTGTACAGCGTATGATAGCAGCCATATTGCCAAGCGGACAGGCCATGGCCCCTGTGGACCAATTTCCCTAAACCCCCCAGAGCACCACCCTCAGCGACAAGAGACACTATAATTACTTTCTGAAATCGGAAGGAAAAAGCGACGATTCTCTCGGCCCTCCGAGGTAAAACCCCTATGCAGTTTGAAAACAAGGACTGACCTTTTTTGCTGACCTGTCCGGTAGCACCCTGGCCTGGCGCAGATCACTCCAACCACTTACCTCTCTGCTCCAACGGCACGGCATCAACTACCGCTGGCGGAACCCCAGATCCCTCAGTGTACAGCAAGGAACGGCCTCTCATCTGGTTCACAACATTGAGGAAGCCCCTGACATCCTGCGGACTCTGGGCATTCCACAGACCTCGCTCAATCAGGAAAGGCTTCTTCACCCGACCACCACAACGCAACCTGGGACCCGGCAAAAATCAACTTGTTTATGCCGAGAGGTTCAACCCCTGAATCCTACGCCGCGGTCACCACCTAAACATGGCACCCCTGGGACTATACAATCTTTGGACGCTGAATGTAATTCACCCCAGCAGACACTTCTGAGACACTTATACCACACGTTATTTGTAGCCCCGGATTGCAGCGACTCACGCTCATCACCACGGCCAGTCTGGATAGCAACTACCCTCACCAACATGACTGCCTCCCGCAGACACACACTAGCGGACTAGTCAGAGGTCTTCAGACGGATGATATCATTGGACAACCAAATCCAACACACATGGGCAACCTTGCACTCAAGGCTCAGTTTGTTGGACATCCCTGGCAAACTTTGGGACTGTGCCGGTTTACGCTGCACCTGACACCCGACAGAACTCTGGCAACACGGCACGAACTATCTGCACATGCAGGCCTATAGCCCAGCTGAGATAAAGGTCGGATGACCACAAGGAAGGGAAGGGGGGAATAGCCGAAGTCCACAAGCTTTTGTTAACAGAGACTTTTCCTTTTTCTATTGTTTGCCTTTTTGTATCTCCCACGATAACTCAGCGGAGCATCCGTTTTTTGCCTGTCTGGACTAGATCGTGATCACTTACCACTAACACTCTGCCATGTATATCGCGTCTGTTGCCATGATAAATGTAGATTTATATACCGCAGTGTGTCGCTAGACTAACATGTATAGACGTATCTATAACTACAATTCCAGAAACCTTACAGCTCATGTTACAAGCGTGTTTAATTTTTAGTTTTGGTTAGTTTGTTCAGAATTGTTCTTTGCATGTCGCATGTATAGAGAGGCAGCGCATGATATTTAGCCTGGCCACTCGGCACGCAGCACCCACTCACCGTTAGACGACTTAATGCCACACAGGCAGGTCACGTAGTGATTGATACTAAACCTGTCTCTGATCAGGTCGCCATTGCCCTGACACCTACATACATCTAGACAGAGCTCTCAGAGAGCTCAGTGATTCTTCTTGCGCTGTAATTATTTTCTAGACCTTCCCCTTTGACTTCCACAATGACTCTAAGGATGCTGAAGCTAGGAGTCCTGTGTCGATATGTCCAACGTAGTTATGAACAAAGGGGCTAAATGAATTAACCATCCAGAGTAGCCTATCCACCCGCTCATTTACTTAAAATACTTCACTACAACCCCTTAGATCTGCTGTTCCTCATGTTTAAAGCACCTGCCTAGACTCTCAAGCAGACTAGCTTGTCCCAGCACTTCTAACACTGCAGTAGTACACCGCAATGCAACTTACCTCACACACACCAGAATCTACACTGCAATAGCATTCCACTATGGTTCAGCCTGTTATATTGTTCTTGTTTATATATTTCAAAAATGTGCACGTACTCTTGCCACTGTTAAGCATGTATAGACATATGTAAATACGCTGTTGTGGCGTTGGAAACTGACATGTACCCACCTGCACAATGAAAATAAAGAATAAAAAAAAATAAAAAAATTGATGTACACACAGCCACCATTTTTTTTTACTTTTTTTTTTACATATCATATATTTTTTTTGTCTGTTAGGATTTAAAAGGTTTATTGATGCAGCTGACAAAAAAATCTGATGAAATAATGATATTAAACACAAACCCTTTTTATTATCCTTGATAGAAAATTTGCTAAATAAGATAAAACCACAAATACTTCAAACATTGCCCATATGTGTGTCCAATCATGTATGCACATCTTAAAACGAAATCCTAAAAAAATTAAATAGTAATTGTCTAAATGCATTACATGCTAAGCTTTCTCCCCTGGCTTAGTTTATTTGCTGTCTATTATTTAGATTTTAGCATTTTGGCACACGGCAAATACAATTTTTCTTCTAGCATAAGTAAAGGGAAGCATGCCAAGTGACTATTAAAGTGACCTATAGCAGGAGGATGACAGCAAGACCCTCTAAGGGAGGCAGTAACCTGGAGACAGAAACTGATGGACAGGGAGAAAGTAGTGATGTGGAAAGGGAAAGTGTATGTTACATATGGAAGGAGAAGCAAAGTGACACATGGAAGGAAGGCTTGTATTAATGGATGAAGTAGATTGCAGTGTTAATTTTGCTGACTAACAATTATAGTCAAATTTTAGTTGACTAAAACTAAAATGGCTTTTTAGTCAAAAGACTATGACTAAAGCTAAATTGACATTTGCTGCGAAAATTAACACTGGTAGATTGAACAAATTACATGGGATGGGGAAATTCCAAGACACAAAGTGAGGGAGCAAACTGGACACATAAACCTATAGTAAACTAAAGGTAGAAATTCGTTTTTTTATTTTATAAATTATTATATATATTTCCATTAGAAAACTATTTCTTGATGAAAGTATTATTATATATAATATTAAATAGTTTTGAGGTGACAGTTATCTTTTAATATCTACTTAATTATAATAACTATGCTACAGAGCCCCCCAAGTGGCATATATATTTAAAAATTTTAATCTTGCTGCAAGATCACATGGGCATGATTTAGTAGATCATGCCAATGAGATACTGAAAAAGTGCGCACAAGAAAAGTACTTTGTGGGAACGATATAGTTAACTTATGTGCACGATTTAACTATATCCTGGGCAGCAGGGCTTACCTCCCTGCTGCCTTTTTCTTAACCTTGCTGTCATTTGGTCCCCCTAAACTCCTACCCCCCTAGCCTTTTGTCACTCTATCCCCCTAGCCTTGTGTCACAGTCCTTCTAGCCATCTGTCACCCTAGACTTTTGTCACTCTGTCCCCTAGTACTCCTCGCCCTTTGTCACTCTGTCCCCTTGTTCCTCTAGTCCTATATATTGGTCACGGTGTCTGACTAATCCTCTAATCCCTAAGCATTTTGTCACTTTCCCCTTGTCCCTCTGACTCTGTCACTCACTCCACCTAAGCTCCCAAGCTCTGTCACTGTAATGCTAGTATTTAGAAAATTGGGCAGACTAGATGGGCTGAATGTTTTTTATCTGTCGTCACATTCTATGTATCTATGTTTCTATGATGTCAGTCATCACACACAATCACCTGCAGACTCCCCACACAGAACCACATTACACAATCATACTCAGCCAACCACATCCACATCACATTCAGCCAACCACATATACTGCCAATGCGCATCACACTCAGCCAACCCACACACACAATACACATGTCACTCAAACATGAAGAACCTTTGCAATACATTCATGCATTCTAAACATGATTGGGTTTTATTGGTATAGAGCTCTGTCATACACTTAAACACTGCACATTACTGTGAGTTTTATTGCTGTGGAGCTCTGTGAGACACTCATGCACACCATATATTGCTGTGAGTTTTCATAAACCAATAAACTAGTCAGCTGATTAAAAAATTTAGCTATTCTTTCACTTTTCAATCCCTTTAACTTTTCGGTCCCCAGTTGCTCATTAATGACTCGCAAATACTGTAAACATAAGATGGTATGAATAAGCTTCATTATTCTTGCCTTCACCCTCTCCTACATAATCATCTTGAAAAAAAAACCTGTATCTGCCAAGATGTGTGTGTGAGTATATTCCTGTGTATGTGTGTGTATGCATGCAAGTGACTTTGAGTATATATATGTACAGTATCTCACAAAAGTGAGTGCACCCCTCACATTTTTGTAAATATTTTATTATCTCTTTTCATGTGACAACACTGAAGAAATGACACTCTGCTACAATGTAAAGTAGTAGGTGTACAGCCTGTAACAGTGTAAATTTGCTGTCCCCTCAAAATAACTCAGCACACAGCCATTAATGTCTAAACCATATGCAACAAAAGGGAGTACACCCCTAAGTGCAAAATCCTCATTGGGCCCAATTAGTAATTTTCCCTCCCCGGTGTCATGTGACTCATTAGTGTTAAAAGGTCTCAGGTGTGACTGGGGAGCAGGTGTGTTCAATTTGGTGTTATCGCTCTCACACACTCTCTCATACTGGTCACTGGAAGTTCAACATGGCACCTCATTGCAAAGAACTCTCTGAAGATCTGAAAAAAATAATTGTTGCTCGACATAATGATTGCCTAGGCCAGGCATAGGCAACCTTTGGCAATCCAGATGTTTTGGACTACTACTCCGATAATGCTTTGCCAGCATTATGGGTGTAAGGGCATTATGGGGGATGTAGTCCACAACATCTGGAGTGCCGAAGATTGCCTTTCCCTGGCCTAAGCTATAAGAAGATTGCCAAGACCCTGAAACTTAGCTGCATGTGAGGGGTGTACTCACTTTGGGATTTACTGTACATGGAAACTAAAAAATGCAAATCTATTCATCCTTTCTCACATTATCACACCCCTCTGTACACATAAGATTAATATACATTGATAAATAGATTTTACGTTGGGAAATTATAGAATGGTCATCATGCACCAAAATTTGTTTGGCAAAAATAGATTTATTATTATATTATAGTTTCCTTACTAATTTTGTACTTCTTTAATAGGCACATACCTTGTAATTTTGCAAGTATCCAGCATATTTTCTGCTAAAGAGAACATGGACATCCCCCGTTCCGTGACTTTGCCAATATATCCATAATATATAAATGCAGTTATCGTGCATTGCAACTTCTATGTGTTCCTCTTCTCTTGTCTTCTAGTAAAAACAGGCTGTATTTGAGGTTTTAAATAAGAAACGAGTGCAAACAAAAAATCTAAACTGAAAACAGTGTTAGTTCATTTTAGAAGGCCTGGACAGAGTAATTTGGAATGATTGCATGTAATGCAAAAGCAGTATGTATACTTTGTAATGATACTGTTGTTTGACATACATCAAGTGTCAAACATCACTTGGAAACCAAGCACAAAGGTATCGCTTAACTTGGTGATACTGAAAGGAAATTATTCCTATCTAGGGCACTAAAACATATCACTGTCAGGCTCTTGGATTTAGTAACTATCTTGATAAATCAAATCATTTTATAGATGTCAGCTTCCAAATTTTACTCCTTATTGAAAAACATGGTAAGCCCACTTGGCTGGGGCTAATTACCTTTATCCCGAATTTCCAAACACGGACACAATTCAACAATTCCTCTATAAGATGCCACGTAGAGGAAATATGGTGACCGGGTATTGTGCATGGCTTGTGGTGTTGGTCAGGAGCTCTTTACTGACTTACAGAAGGCAACTTTATAATGTGCTTAGATGAAAGCACTGATTGAAATAATCATACCAAGCTAGCCATAATTCTTTGTTATGCTGCTGGTAACATCATGAGAGAATAAGTGTTGAAACTGTTGCCTTTGCCTGCAACAACACAATGGATAGATATCCACAATGCAGTGAGGGAGACATTTTTTAGCAGAGAACATTAACATTGAGAATGTAGTTGCAATAATGAGTGATGGTTCACCTTGCATGGAGCTATTAGCAGGTGATTATATCAAATACTTTCTAAAAGAGGCAAAACATCTAGTTGTTCAGTTTGACTGTCTTCTCCATCAAAGAGTTCTTTGTGCTAGGGACAGCAGCAAAAAGCTAGATATCATCCTGAAGTTTGGTAAAGCGTCATGGTAGATGTGTAACGCATACAGAGCCCTCTTAAATGTTTCACATATCTTAACATAACAACTTACTTTTGTTCCCCCTTCCAGCACTGTGCAGGGTTCTATTTTTGGACTGATATTATTTTTTGTGGTATGTCTACTATTTATCCTGTACTTTGGCATGTTGGATACTGTCACGACAGTGACCCCTTCTCACAGAATGTAACCCAGAGAAGAACGTATACCGGACCTTAGAGTGGCCGGACTAACGTATAGAGTAGTCAAATGGATAGCCAGAGATCAAAGGAGTACAGAAGACGGATAAACGATAAGACCTAGCCAAAGTACGGGAAACCAGAGAGCAGAGTGGTCAAAAGGGAAAGCCAAAAGTCAATAACCGGGGAATCAACACTAAAGGAGAATATAAGCACTAGAGGTACAAACAAGAACCACACTAGGGCGTCTTGCAAGTGACAGGGGCACCCTTTTATAGTGTGGGGTATTTTGCTTTAAAACCACGCCCCCAGAAGGTCCGGGGGCGTGGTCGCGTGTGACCGACGTCGGCATTAGCTTGCCGGCTACGGCGCTTATGCGCCGTATTATAAAAACATGTGCGGCGTGAGCGGCCGGCGTCAGAAGGGCTGTGCCGCTCGCCGGAAGAGGATGCTGTGAGGTGCTGGACCGAGGAGGAAAGGTAAGGCATCGTTACAGATACCCTGTTATTTATGAGGTTTTCCTGCTATTTTGATGTCATGTTTACTTTTTTTATGTAATAGAGATGCACTATTTACGATTTACCTTGTGGATATTACATGGATGATAGTGAGTGCGGACCTTCTGGAGTGATGTGGTGATATTTTCATAATAGTCCAGCACCAGTATACTGCCCATGGATAAAGTGTAACCAAGTAAGTGACCAGGGGATTTAGATTTTCTTTTTTGCTGATGTGTGTTCCCTTTTAGATCTAGGTTGTGGCACTAAGATTTTTTAAGATTTCCCCTGGAGTTATGCAAAAAAGGTAAGAGGGTCAATGGGTGGGACATCACAATGTGTGTTTCAAAGAATTAATGTTTGTGTGTGTCAGTCTGTATGGGTCAGTGTGTGTCTGTATGAGTCAGTGTATGTCTATATGTTTGTGCCTAGATTTTATTTTTATCATCGATTCTGGGAATATCTTTTTAAGAAGGCACTGACATACGTAATGCTGCGTTATTTAAGCTTCTGACGTGCACAGTTAATTTTTAAAACTTTGATAACCTCTTCCCTCCATTCCTTAGGATCTGTTACCTTGAGTTCCTGTGTCTCATCTCTAGATCTCTCCTGAACTCCTTTTACTTACAGATTTATTTCCTCGTTGCCAACCTCGGACCGACCATCACTGTGTGTTTCGGATTTACCAACCTTTTCCCTTTCAGAAAAATACTCTTGTCGACCTCGGACCAGCCATAACTGTGAACTTTGGATTTACCTACCTTTACCCTTTGGATTGATTCCCTCGTTGTCGCCCTCTGACTGACCATCACTGGGAGTTTCGGATTTACCTACCTTTTCCCCCTTCGGATTGATTCCCATGTTGTCGACCTCGGATTTACCTTCACTATGAACTTGGATTTTTCTTTCTCAACCCTCTGATCATTTTTCATGTATACCACTAAGTCTGCACATTATTTGGTTTGTTTGGATTAAATCTTATTATCATCCTCATTACTTATTCCTGGTTATATTTACTCTTATTATTTTATACCAGATCTACTGGGTTATATCACCTAAACTACTACCTTCTGGGATTTAATAACAGCTCTAACATGGAAATTCCATCCTTCTTTAAATTACTAGAAGCCTTATAGGGTAAGTGGTTTTCATTTATTTAATTGTTTGACATTTGCAATCACTAATATAAAAGTCTGTATGGGTCATTGTGTATCTGTCTGAGTCAGTGAATGTCTGTGTCTGCATGGGCCAGTGTGTGTCTATATGGGCCAGTGTGTGTCTGTGTGTGTCTGTATGGGTCAGTGTGTCTGTATGAGTCAGTGTGTGTCTGTGTGTGTCTTGATGGGTCAGTGTGGGTCTGCATGAGTCAGTGTGTGTCTGTATGGGTCAGTGACTGTGTCAGTGTCTGTATGGGTCAATGAGTGTTCATCAGTCTGAGTGTGTCAGTACGTGTGTATCAGTCTGTATGGGTCAGTGTGTGTGTGTCAGTCTGCATGGGTCAGTGCATATCAGTCTGCATGAGTGGGTGGAGCAAATGGGGCAGCAAATTTGTTTTTGCCTAGGTCCGCAAATATCCTTGCACCAGCCCTGCTGGCACCTTGTGATTTTTACTGATTTCATAAAACAGTTAACTAAATTAAACAAGAAACTGCAAGGTTTTGAGAAAATAGCTGCAAGAATGTTTGGAGATATCAAAGCCTTTGAAAGGAAATTGCAAGTTTTTTTTAAAGTGACCTTGTCAGTGAGAACTTGAAGTATTTCTCGCATATCAAAGTTCACCTGGAATATTCTGCATCCTTCTTAGACAGTACCATAAATCATCAAGATATCTATCTTGAGTTTTCCAACATTGTAGGAGGTGCAAAGGACCATTTTACACCACCATTTTTCAGTCCTGAAATATGGAGGCAACCTTTTCCTTTATGACTAATCCAGATAAAGCAATTTTTTAATTAGACTTCTCATGCTTTCAATGGTAAAGAAATGTTAGAGTATCAAGAAATTCTGTGTGGAAAAAAATAAATTGCAACAGCCTATCAGGAAAAACAGTTGACAGAGCAGAAAACAAGATCCTAAAAGTATGGAATTCTCTACTAAATAACTTAAAATCCATGATAACACTGAGGATTGCACTCCTTACGTTTTATGGGTGATCATACTTTGTAGAAGTTTTCAACCATGCATGGCTCTAATAACTCTGAGTATAAGCCAAGGTTCGACAAATTGTCATCATGCATACAGCAGCAGAAGTCCCTCTAGCCATACCTGTAACAGATCCCCTATGCTCCGGCTGAGTATATCCGTTATAAATCTCCTGAGTCCCAAGCACAGTAGTGATTATAGCCAAAGTACCCCAAACATCGGAATAGACATGATGAAGAGTAGAAACGAATGTGCTTAATCTGGCCAACTGACCCACTTATATACAAAATCAGGAGGCTGGAAAACATGCTCAGAACACTCCCACAAAATGGCTACAAATTACAGTGTCAGCATGACATAAAATATGAAAACACGTAAAAATACATAATAAACATATCGTAACCCCCACAGATACCCCCTCATCCCCCGGATAGCATGGATCTGAGCGCCCAAGTTGTCCAAATAGCGTTCAGATCCCACGAACACAGCCAAATCGCCACTGGGGTAAGGTTTTGACCGACCGCTCAGAAGGTATCTGCCAAAAACAGTTCCAGAGGTTTAGTGGTACCGAACAGCATTCTCCTTGCTTGTCACGGAAAGAAGCAGGCGTTCGCATGGTTTCACGGATGTTTGTGTGGTCGAGTGTCCGATTTGGAGTTCCAGACACTCGACGACCAAGTCCAGCTGCCTGCATTTGTACAACAAGATGGCCAACATTTTCTCCAGCACGTAGCATTTGGTTATACAAACTAGACATTCGCCTAGGGTGCCAGCCTGCTTGGTGCACCCACCAGGATGTTTCCTGGTGGGTCGCGTACCCCTGTCTGTGGCTGCAGCGCTGGGCAAACAGCTCTTGAGCCGCCCCCAGTCCCAGGCCGATCCTCAAGGCGCCCGAAGGTAGGGGTGCCAAGAGGAGCCCTGTTACAGGGGGGCCAGGAGATGGCCATCTGCCACTTCAGGGTGCCCCCAAAGTAGGCAGAGCAGGCACCTGCTTACCTTCATGGCGGGTGTCTGCTCTGCCAACAAATATGTGATCGTCTAGAGGAGGAAGGGTTGGAGAAGGCAGGCGGTGAGGGAGGCTGTTCTTGCAGCCTCTCACTCCTCCCTCGTGCCCTCTGTGATGCCGAGAGCCGGAATATTACGTCATTCTGGCCCCGGCATACTTAAAAGTGGGAGCAGAGGAGCTGCCCTACACTGGATCCTAGGGAGGTGAGTGTTTGACTGTTTGACTGTCAGCGAGTGTGTGTGTGTGTGTGTGTGTCTGTCTGTCAGTGAGGGAGTGTATGTATGTCAGTGAGTGTCTGCCTGTGTGTGTGTGTGTGTCAGTGGGTGTGTGAGTGTTTGACTGTCAGTGTGTGTGTGTATCTGTCAGTGAGTGTCTGCCTGTGTGTGTGTGTGTGTCTGTCAGTGAGTGCGTGTATATATGTCAGTGAGTGCATGTGTGTTTGATTGTCAGTGTGTGTGTTTCTCTCAGTGAGTGTCTAACAAGGTTTTGTTTAATAAAATGGACATGTTTAAAAATATTCAGCAATATGAATTCAGTGCAAATGTTCATGTTATTTAATAAAATCATTTACAATATCTCTTCATGTAGTTTTATGCTTAAAAAACAAACAATTTATATGGGTGAATTGATGCACATTGTTGCGTACAATAATTTTATACAGAACAAACTTTCTTTCCATGCTTAATATGCAGTGTTGGTACTTTGAAGTCTGAAACCTTGTTTCATACAAAAAATTGAGCACTCTAGTAAAGAGCATAGTATGGTTCTATGGTGGTATAAGGTGGGTCGGTATACTACAACTGACTGGCTAAAGTGGTCATTAATCTTTTGCATATCTATTTATGTAAATGATTTTAATTAACCATATATTGGCATTTAAAGCCCCTTAATAAATGCCAAGGCCACCATTCAACATCGGAGTTGCTCTATTTATTATACTGTCTATTATTTTTTATTGCTGCATATATGTGCATGAGTGTTCACAAAAATACTAAGAATATTACAGCTAGACTCACAAATAACATCAGTGGCTCCCCTTGCAGGAAGATCTAATTGATCTCTTTTAGGTAAGGGTACCAATGTTAACACAAGGGACAGAAGTAATGGGTATAGATAAAATTTAGTTTGGTTTTGTCAAAAGAAGCATGATCCAAATCCTTAAACCCTTCCACTGTT
Source organism: Pelobates cultripes (assembly GCA_933207985.1). Lineage (NCBI taxonomy): Eukaryota > Metazoa > Chordata > Amphibia > Anura > Pelobatidae > Pelobates > Pelobates cultripes. Next base: position 259,114,686 of record OW240915.1, on the reverse strand, counting down.
GAATTCTACTGCATAGCATTATTACTTATCATCTCATTTTCATGGAAATAATTCCTAATATTGTTTCTCAGTTGCATGCCTCCTGATGCATGGAACCTTTAAGATCAAAGCTGTCTAAAAAAAACCATATAATTGGGATATATCAAACATCCACAATTTTAACGTATGCGAAATCCAATTCATCTAAACCTTAAAGAGCAGACTGTCAGATTTTCTCCTCAAAACCGGAAGGTGGTGGTCAGACAATATCACAGCTGTGACAATAAACACATTAAGCTAATCAAAAGGAAATGAAAGTGGAAATGAAGGATGGTTAGATTTGTGCTTCCATATGCTATGGACAGATTGGCAACACACAGAAAACAAATAATTCTGATTTAGCTAACTAATGCCTGTGGAATATTTAAAAATAAAAAATAAATAAACGGACAAAGAAAATCAAGACAACAAGGTTGTCATTTATAGGTCATCTGTCAAGAGAATATTTTCATTTGCAAAATAATCAGCATTTTCCTGTGATTGCTAGGTCCTATACTCTAAACTACTAATGGATTCCCAAATGTTATGTTAGATTTACTAACCTTAAGGAAAGAAAAAATAGATCGTAATCAGAACTTATTACCATTAATTATACTAAATTTAAAAAAACAACAACATTCTTATTATGGCGTGTCAGCTAAAATTAACTAGGAATCAAAACAAAAGCAACAAAAGTGAACACTACATAGTGTTTAAATCTATAGTATTTAACACCATCAGCATTTAAATAAATAAAACACAATGGTAGATTATTTTAAAGGAACAGTCTACACACCTAAAGCACTGTAGCATGCACTTTATTCTACTCTCCACATTCTAATAGTTGCAGGCGTCGGAGAGGTATAACCCATAAAGGTGTATGTAGCTTGGATCCCAGACAGGGTTGCAGATGGTCATAACCAGAGGACCTTCCTTCCACTATTAGTAGGTGAGAGGAGCTGCAGCACCTCACACATCCTCAGATTTGGCAATATTTTGGCAAAGATGGTTACTTCCACATGATATGCTGAAGATGTTTGAGGAGATGTTTGATCTTTGAGGAGAGAGGGGATGGAGCTGGGTGTGAGATGAAGCTGGAGAAGAGAGAGGGAGCTGGGGGGTGAGAGGGAGATGGAGCTTGCATTAATATACAAGTACACACTGCAGCCCTACATGCTACACCCCTACACAGTACAGCCCCTATACACCCACTACATCCCCTATACCCACACTCAATACATTAAGGCTGGAGGGAGAGCCTTTACTTTAGCTCTAAGTGCTTAAAAGATGATGGTGGGAGAGGGAGTGGGCCCTGGGTGCCCAGGGATTGAGTTGTGTAAGGGGCACCAACATTTCTGATGGAAGCCATGGTTGCAGATGCAACCTAAAGATTCTAGATGCTCTGTATAAATACAAATGCAGGTACCCTTCACTGCTCTTTATCTAGTCTCATCCTTTACATTTTTATCGGAATGTCCTTATGTCCAGCATCTGCTTTGCATTTCCCTAGACAGGCAGACTCATTTACCACATCTCAAGTACCCTCATAATGTATGATTACAGTACTTACAAACATTGCTTGTAAAGTATGTCAGTAGGCAAAAACATTCCTTTTTTGTTTCTGAACAACTATAATGTTTTTATCACTAGATGTTTTGTAGTCTCTGTCTACATGGAGATAGCTTGACTTTTGTCTATCGATCTGGCCATCAGACAGACATTATTTAATAAAATGTCATAAATATTGACTCAGAAACACCATTGTGGATTGAGTCAGGTTCATCAGAGATGGACCTGACTCAATCCACATGAATAATATGAATTAATTTGGGGCCAGTTACACCCAACTTAGCTCCCGGGAGATGTAATAGAGTGTACTACTTCATATTGTGTTCAAAAAGAAAGATCACATTTTATGTGTTTTTATTACTGAATTCAGCACCCCGAATGATTGGAAGCACAATTCCCCATACTCATTGTGCTTGTGCATGCTCTATTGGTATGTATCAGCCTCAGTTTCCAGACTGGAGGAGAGCAGAACCATTTCTAAAAGAACATTTGCCCAAAATGTACAATTACACAAATTATGTATTATCTCATCATTTCCATAATTTTAAACAAAATTTCTATTAAGTATGCTTTACAAAAGAGTGATATGTAATCGTTACTAGGTTTTCTAACCCTATCAGATTATCATTGCTATTTTAGTCACTTCTTTTGCCCTGCAAGCTAATCTTGCTTGTGAAGCCTTTATATTATTCCTGAGAAAATGTAATTATCTATCTAGTTTTTCACTGCTTTTTATGGTTTCCACAGCAGCTTGCATCGATCTAGTTATTGAAGCATCTTTATAAAAAAACTTTTTATTACTATGATTTAATCTGGTAAAATACATTCACTTTTAGCAGTCTTCTAATCTGCATATAATATAATGAGATATATAGATGAGTGCTGTCCAACTCACCGGTACACAATGTAATATCTTTGGAACAATGGATGTTTGAATGTGTCCTGCAACACTGAATATTAAACAGGTATTAGATATACTCGATCTGAAGCATTATTACCTGAACTCTCACCATCTACTTATTACTATTATCCACCCCCCCCCTTTTTAATACACCACTCAGGAGTAAATGTTCAATTCGTTATAACAAAATTACATTATCATCACCAGATTTTATTATCAATTGTTATAACGGAAATTAGCTCAGGGAGTTAATTCCCTAAACTGCATATTTTGCTGTAAGATGAGATCATTAACATTTGACAATTTACATTAAAAGACCCTATCCTAAATATATTGTGACAGTTTTATTCATGTTATAGTTGATGTTTTTTTTATAGAATAAGCACTGTTTACAGAATAAACATGATTATCACACGTAAGGCAAGGGATTTATAATTTTTTATGTTTTCATCGCCCAATGTTGGAATTGTCCAACTGCATTTATCCTTTTTTACATATGATAGTTTGTTCAATTGTGTTCATTTATTAGATTTTTTTCATTTGCCCGCAGCAATTTAAGCTCACACTGCTTGAAATTTCTTATGTTTTCATCAAGAATTTAGAGTACAACATGTCATACTGTGAAACGCTTTCTGTAATAATCTTCTTGAACCTCTGAATTTAGCAACCAAGAGTCAATCAAGGGCATTATTAGAGTGTGCAATTTATGCCTGTGACTTACTAGCTACACCACCTACTGGTAATATGAATTGTAAAGTGGAAACATATTCTGAAGCAATATATAGTAAAAATTTATTTTTTGCTAAATAATGTCTGACAAAAAAGGGCTCAAACACCACATATGGATTTAATTGTTGACAAAATATATTTTCCAGTCCAAAGTTTCAAAGAAGCCTTTAAAACTCACCCCTGATTTCTCTTTTTACTTTGACTACTTCTCTGTAGAGCTAATACTTAAAACAAATATTAAACCTGTCAGGTGCAGCAATATGTGCAACAGATTTTATGTGCAAGGGACACTAGTTGATTTTAATGCTTAGTGAAAAAAGCATTGCATTATTGCAGTGACTAAGACAAAGACTACGCTGCAGAGAATTAAGAATTTCATGCAGGCAGTTTATAAAATACTTTGGGGAAACCACTTTGTCTGCAAATAAAATAAAAATTTTGAGCGGCCGAATTTCGTAAATACCGTGTTTCAGCTCATTTAAATTGTAACAAAAAAAAGATTCGGGAAAATTAATCAGAAGAACCAAAAGGGCACAACAAATGAAGTCACTGAAACATATAGATAAATATATATATATATATATATATATAAACAAAAATAAAAATCAAAATGCACTCACAGGTCTTCTGGTTAATAGGAAAACTGGTGCTTTAATAAATCATCTGTGATGTACAAAAAAATCAATCGACGTTTCGACCCTGCCGGGTCTTTTTCAAGATCGATTTATATTTTTTTGGAGGTGAGTGCCAAGCGTTCACCTATATATATATATATATATATATATATATATTGTTATTATTATTTTTTTAAATATTTTTTTACTTCACCTTTTTTCCCTCTCTTGGTCACTTCTCACTTGATCTGTGAATAAAATTAACCTTTAGTAGCTGTCTCCTAGCAATTAATCACCTTTTTTTTTAACCTTCAATCATCTCTTTTTTTGGGAGCCAAGGGTGAAATCTCAAATCACAAATCAAAACACTCAATTCGTCTATCGGTTATTCAGCTACATTTTGGGTCAGAGTTCTGGAATTGTACAATCACCTGATCTCTTCAAATTAGGATGAACTGCAGTTCATAACAAAACACAAATAAATACAGTCAAAGTGTCAATTGTCATGGATTCAAAGCGAATTTCACATTTTGAGGCAAAGTCCCTAAATTGAAAAACAAATCTGCAAGTCAAGTAGGTTTTTACTTTTGGATATTTTGGCCCATTTTTGAAATTCACTTTGAGTTCCTGAAAGTACACCAGGCAAGGCACAATCTTTGCCCTTAATATACAACAGCTCATGTTAAAAGACTGGAGATTGTAATATATTTTTAAGAAAGTAAGATTGAAATACAATAGAATTTTTAACTGAAAACACTAACTCTGGGTGATGAGGATTGTGAATTTGATTTATGCCATTTCAAATAAGAATTTTTATAACAAGACAAGCAATTACATTTTTCATATATATATTTCATATATATTTATTCAATATTTTTTTCTTACTGTAGATTTTTTTTTGGGGGGGGGGGATTTGGACACTGTTCTTATTCTGCACTCTAACGACACCTGTACAGTTTCTTGCTGTGAATTGAAATGTCATATGTTTTACAAATTCTGATCTGGCTAGAAAGTGAAGTCAATATATTTGAGTTGCACTATTAGTCCAGTAGGAGAGAGGCAAAAAAATTAAGTATTGCAGTTTCTTGTAACACCTTTTTTTTTTAATTGGGTTAACAGAAATTTGTAGTGACTAGATTTCAGGAATTCCTCCATTTATCAAGCATTTGGTAAATCATTCCTCCCTTCATCAAGTCTAACTCATTTAATACATTTATTTTACAAATTTCTGTTAGTCCAATAAAAAAAATGTATTACGAGAAACTCCAATTCTAAAATGTGAAGGACTGAAACAGGATTAGAGGTTTTTGGCTTTTCTTTATCTGCAATATAAAAAAAAAATATTTCAGTTGTGTTTCTTTCACCCTTTTTAAATCTAGATTCACTTATGCTTCTTATAGATGTAATATTTTCTCTGCAGGCATGAAGTTATGAGCAGTGAGAAAAGATTTTATGAGTAGTTTATTGACCTGTTTTTATGAATCTATGAAAGGTATGTAAACATTTAATGCTATTAGGGCTTGGGTTAGAATGTGCTAATGTGCTATACGAAGCCTCTCTGGACGCATATAGAAAACAGTCATAACTTGTTCAGCTTTCACTAATTTTCCAGTATTTTAAAGGTTATAACAACAACTTATATAGACAACTGTTAAATACATATTTTAAGAATTATCCGGACTCTCCAAGTTGAATTTGACCTTTTCATTTTTAATGCATTTAATATAATGTATAGATTTGGAAAAAAAATGCAAGAACAAAAATAATAAAATATCAAGAGGAAATTCATTAACATTTCGTCCTTTGTTCAAATCTCCATTGTTTCCAACATTGTCTTTCGAATGGTTTCACAACAGTAAGTAACTTTGCCAGCCAAATAAACTATGGCTTAGAATATGGGCAACTGAATATTTTTGCATATTATATATTATACAGTTTATTTAATTTACTTTTTTTTTTTAATCAAATGTGAGTCATGCATGAGCTGTCACTTTTAACCGATTGGAACACATTGTGCCACTTTATACAATTGCCTTGCAGAGGGTTCCCTTGTTTGTCTAATTTTGATTTGCCATCATTTATTGAATCGTGTTTGAGCTTAATGACAACAGAAATAGATTTGAATACTATTTTACAGCATTGCATGCATAACTTTTTTACTTCCACTTTTTATTCACTCCCGGAGTGAATAAGGAGGGGGAAACATGACTGCTGCCAGGACTGATTGGCATGGTAACCAAATTGGTTACAATGTTGTGTCTGGGACTAGGAACCAGGGAATCTTGGGAAAACTTCCCAGACCAAAGCCGAGTACAGTGGATCGATCCTGGTGGTGCATTTTCCTGTGGTAGGTTTCTTTTAAATACAGTACAAAATAATAATAATTAATAGTTATCACTTTCCTAACAATGGATTGTTCTTCTCACAAGTCCAGGTAGGCCATATATACCTATAGGACAGCTTCTTTAGACATGGCTTCCTCACATGTTGGCAGATGGGCCCATCATTCCAAGCCTCAATCTAGGCTTTCACCCAGTCCAGTGCGGTGATTCAGGGCAGTTTTGTTGACTCTGTGAAGTCCGGGACCGTGCGAGACTGGTTCACGGTTGGCGGATCTGGGACATCTCCATGACAAGACAGAGGCAGAGGTACCAGATGTAGGGGATTCAGGTTTGGACCTGCTCTACAAGATTGTGGAGCTGTTTCCCAAAATAGCGGCTCGGCTCTCCAAGATGGTGCCGGATTGACGGTGAGATTGCGCAGTCTGTGCCCTTCTCTTCCAGGTGTGCAGGAAGTGATGTTGGTGCTACTTTGGGTACTTTCTGGTTGATTGTTATTAGAGGGTTCATCTGAGCTTGGAGGAGTCCTTCTTACTTCATAAGAATGGTTTGATGCTCACGCGCTCTCAGTTCTCTAGTGTGTTCTAAGCAGCTTTGTGCACATTGGGGGCAGCAACCCAGACTAGTAGGTTTCAAGTGCTTTCAGATTTCGCTATTCAATGTCCGGGTCTCTGGGGGACCCATAGGTTTCAGCTGTATGTTCATGCTCACCTCCTGTAGATGTGCGGGGGTTCAATAACCATTTTTTGTTTGTTTACAGGTTCTGTTTGTTTTATTTGGATCCTAGATCACACATTGGGCAGCTCTGCAGGCGGAGGAGAGATCAAAACCTCAGATCAGGGTTAGATGGTGAGGCATTTGAGGGTTAAATGGCAATGGTAAAGCTGTGCAAATCACATGCAGGAAGGTGTGACTAGGGTTATATTAACAAAATATATATCAATACAGAAGAAAATTAGATACGGCTGTATGCAATCTAAAACAGGAACAAAAAAATACACATAGTGTAATACAGTAAAACAACTGCTCATGCACTCATGAGATCAAGATGAATAGTGCGCCCAAAAGGTGCCTGCCCCTATAAGCTTGGGCCGCTAAACGTCTCCACCCTCCACTGGAAATCCAAATGGACCAAAGTATGGAATGAGACTCCGGTAGGTGTAGGTAAAATAAATGTATAAATTTATTGTAAAAAATAATCCATATACATTAGCCACAAAAGATAAAACAAATAAGGATAGGTCCTACGCATTTCGTTCCTATGGTTAGAAACTTCCTCAGGGACCAAAATCAAGTAATACAGCAATAAAAACAATCAATACAAAAAAAATCATACCTAGATCCTAGATCACACATTGGGCAGCTCTGCGGGCGGAGGAGAGATCAAAGGGTTAAATGGCAATGGGAAAGCTGTGCAAGTCACATGCAGGAAGGTGTGACTAGGGTTATATTAACAAAAGTAATTTAACTCCTAAATGGCAAATAATTGAGCAGAGAGACTGCAGGGGCATGGTCTATACAACAAAACAACCTTATCAAGCTAAAGTTGCTTTGGTATCTATAGAGTCCCTTTAAATTAGGGTTTTAAGAGTCTACATGAACACATATAAATGTCTTCACCTATGTGATGGAACTCTTTCAAAGGATGCCACACTTCACTCTGCAGAGAGGACCTCAACATCAATACTATATCTTTGCTGGGTTCTACATGACGCATACATGTTTTTTTTTTTTAATTCTTTAGCTGTCATTTGTAGATTAATTAATGTTCTTATTATCATTTCATAAATAACTCTTTTCTCTTTTTAATAAGACATATAAACATATAAGATAATATAAACCTAAAGTAAAAAGGCTGCTTATTATCATTCTCATATGCATATTCACATTGTAGACTAGTTTCTCCTGGTCCCCCTTCAAATGTCGGTTTTAATTAGCTTCGTTGCAGGACTAATGAGCATTACATTGGCCTGAAGATACTGTAGGTTGCTCCTATTTTACTCCTTCAGACCACTACATTATGTTCAGGTATTCATAACTGCTCTCCCCAGTGTTCTACATATTGCAGACCAGTATAGCATCGAAACAGGTAATATCAGCATGACTTCCAGATCTGTTTTCTCCTAAGCAGGCAGTCACAGCCTTAGGGATGAAAAAATATCAGCTTCATTGAAGTAACCAAGTCTAACAAATGTAAAGCTATCAGCCTGAGGATATGTGATCAACAATATGTAAATCACACACCCCAGCAGCTTACACTGGATGTATAAAAACAGCATATTTATTAGTTTCCAGCCAAGAGCTATTTTCATAAAACAAGTCAGATTTCTTTTCATAAGACATAGATTTGTAGAATCAGTTAGATCACACAAGACATAAACTGTTTGCACAAGAAATATATATAGACACACAAGCCTTATAAAAGTATTTACAGTGTGATATTACACCTTATATGAAACACTGAAATCCCCCCACGTACAGGATTCATAATCATTTCTCATCTAATTTACCAGTTTTCTATTTAATCAGTTATATACTTGCATATGGAATAAACAGCTACTATATTGTAAACTTTGGTAAAATGCTAAAATAACATTGTAATTGCAGATGGTAAGCCAAAACAATCAGTTTGTGAAATAACTAAAATTTACAAATTAGGTTTTCAGTTCACCTCAAATCACTGTTTAGTCAGTAATCTTAATTATATTATTTTCATTAATTTTGAATATACTACACATGAAACTAGTAAATTAAAAGAGAAATATTTTTAACCCCTTAGTGACCAGACCACTTTTCAATTTTCTTACTGTTTGGGGCCAGGGCTGTTTTTACATTTTTGCTGTGTTTATGTTTAGCTTTAACTTTTATCCTACTCATTAATTGTGCCCACACATATTATATACCATTTCGCACAATTAAATGGTCTTTCTAAAGATACCATTATTTTCATCATATCATATAATTTACTCTCATTTTAATAAAACATGATGAAAAAATTTTGAAAAACACACTTTTCGAACTTTGACCCACAAAATCTGTTATGCATCTACAACCGCCAAAAAACACCCATGCTAAATAGTTTCAAAGTTTTGTCCTGAGTTTATAAATACCCAATGTTAACTTGTTCTCAGCTTTTTTTGGAAAGTTATAGGGCTATAAGTACAAGTAGCACTTTGATATTTCAAAACCATTTTTTTTATTTCAAAATGAACACAAGTTACATTGTAACACTGATATCTGTCAGGAATCCCTGAATAACCCTTCACATGTATATATTTTTTTAAAGAAGACAACCTAAGGTTTAAACATGGGGTATTTTGACTCTTTTCATGCAACCATTTTACCACCAACCTATGGCAAATTTAAAAAAAATAATAATAATAATAATTGGTGATTTTTTTTTACACACATAGCAATTTAAGAATACATGTACTGAGAACTTTAAGGGTTACTGCCAAAGAACACCCCAATATGTGTTCAGCAACATCTTCTGAGTACAGTGATACCACTCATGTATAGGTGTGTCAAGGTTCTCTTATTTGGAGGGTGCGCATTCCAGTTTTTCATTGCTGGTCATATTGCACCCATATCCTATTTGCAACATTTTTGAAGCAGGTCAATGTAATTTACCCCCATCAAACCATATATGTTTGAAAAGTAGACAACCCAGTGTATTCAGTATAGGGTATGTCCAGTCTTTTTTAGTAGCCACTTAGTCACAAACACTGGCCAAAGTTAGCATTTATATTTCTTTGTATGTTAAAGATGCAAAAAAAACATTATGAATGCTAACTTTGGCCAGTGTTTGTATTGTACTGTTTTGTGTGTGTCCCTCCCTGACTCTTACCTGTGTCCAGGGAGGAGGGACACACTACATTCCCTGGTGGTCTGGTGTCACAGAATGGTTGACCAGTAAAGAGGGCCCAGGAGTCTCCATATCCAGCAGCAACATGTCCTCTGTTCTCGAGAGAGCGTTGTTGCGGGTTGCCATAGCAATGCTCTCGCGGATCATGAGAACAGAGGACATGCTGCTGCTGGAGGTGGAGACTCCTGCAAGCGGCATGAAAATGCGCCCCAGACACCCCCCTAGTGAGTGGAACCTGGAGCGGACCACCCCCCCCCCCCATAGTACGCCACTACCAGGCACCCTGTTTTTCTACAAGTTTACCAGTTTTATTTTAGCTTGTGGGCACCTGTTGGTGGCATGGCTCACAGTAAGGGATTCCAAAATGACCGCTACGTGTCTTCTGGATTGCTCCATGCATGTGCAAGTGCACTTAAAGAAGCCATTATCGATTACATAGTATCTCAAAAAATGCATATGGCAAAACATTGATTAAGAAAACTGATCAGAAAAAATGTACTAACTCTGCAATAATCACAGTAGGGCTATTTTAGCTTTCATTTTGCCATTATGATTTCAACTTGCTACAATTTGTAGCGAATGAGTCATGTCTGGATTTCAGCCATCTACTGGTCTATGGCCAATACTACAGTTCATCAGTAAATATATCAGTGGATCAGCAAAGCCTGGAGATTATTCAGAGTACAAGTCACCATCCCATGCACCATTCCTGTCTGCTGTCTTTTTCCTGCAGAATTATGCAAATAAAAGACACCTCATCTCACCATCCTGCTATTTTAATTTTCAAAAGAATGGCTAAAGGCTGCAGCCCTCTTGCCAGATCTACACTGTTTCCCCAAAAATAAGACATCCACTGAAAATAAGCCCTAGCTCATTTTCGAGGGCTTCTCGTAATATAAGCCCTACCCCGAAAAAATGCCCTTGTCGCTAGTCACATAGATTTGCGGGATTCCATTCACCAGTTAGCTAAAAGTTTCCCTGAACATAGATTCACAAGATTCCATGCCCTAGTGAACTGGTCAATGGGAATTTTGCTGAATGTAGACCTGCTTTCTAGCACATGCTTGCTACTGTTTTTCTCTGAAATAGGACATCTCCCGAAAATAAGCCTACTATAACTATTACTGTCCCTTTAACACTGTCCCTTTAATACTAACACAAACATGATAGTTCTGTTCACATTGTTAATTTGACTGTACCTTTCATACTGTCCCTTTAAAACTAACACAACCCTGACTGTACCTTTCATACTGTCCCTTTAATACTAACACACCTGTGACTGTTACTTTAATTCTGTTGTGGCTAGTAGTTCATCATTATTGATTTGAGACACCCATTTCAGATTTAGGTACGTATTTTAACAAATGAAAAATGTCATGATTTTCATTACTTTTTTAATAAACATAACTAAAGCCCTTTGGCAGAAACATTGTATATTTTATTTGTGTTCCTGCTACAAATAAACATCCGTTTATGTGCCTATTCTGTTGAACTGGTGGTTTTCTACTGTTATTTCATTGTGTTTTGTAAGGCACAATGCCACTTTTCAATTTCCCATGCATGATAATTACTTTTTCTATAATGGTATCTCAAATTCTCAAAGTTGGCAGATAATGTGGGTTATTTTGAGCTCCTGTTCTCCATTTCAAAATATATCATGTGGTTAGTGCAAATAATCATTGCAGCTTTTTTTTTCTGTACATTACTCTTGTTTAATATTGTGATAGGGATTTACGATGACCCACTCTTCCCACCCAAAAAAAATGGCTATCAAGTAGCATAGTGATCATTCCCACTATATTATAATGATATCCATTTTAAAGTTCTGTTAGAATTGGTTCCAAAATGTAATTTAGCAAACAAGACTCGATAATTATAGGTTGTGCATACAATTTTACCACATGACAGGAGGCTTCCTATTTTGCATTAAACTCTCTTTACTAACTCCACAGCAGCAAAGAAAAGTGAAACCAATAACCAATCAAAATGCAATAGGAAGTATTCACAGTGAATAGGCTCCTCCCCCTCTTCCTTTGCTGCTCCATCAGCAGACAGGTCAGAGTTTTTGGCTCTTCCCTTTATTCACATCTTTGGAGCTCCACGAGCACAGCATTCTGTCCGGACACCCGGCCTTCAGGCTGACTGCTCCCTGCTCTTTTCTCTCCTGTCAGGCAGAGGTCCTTCAGGTCAGTCTACCTGCAAACTGTAGCCTGCACTATAGGGCTCACTACCCTGTGCATTTGGGGTGAGGCCCCTATATTTATGCTGTTTACTAAGGTGTGACTTGTGCCACCTTTGAGTGTCTGGGTGAGGCCCAGTAATACAAATCCCAATATAGTATACCCTGCTGGGGTAATTTGTACTGCTGGTACCAAATGCATTGCTTTTTACTACACCCTGCTAGTGTATTTAGTACTGGTGGTACTACTACACGAATCACTTCATACCCTGCTGGGTTTTATTAGTACTACTGGTACTATTCACTATTACTATACCCTGCTGGGGTTTTACTGGTACTGCTGGTACTATCACTTTATTGTGAGTAAAGCTACAGTCTGACCTCTAGCCTATTTCATGCCCTGTGTCATTATATACTGCTGCCTACCTTAAAATACATTATCGAAGCAACTCAGAACACAGCTGACTTCCAAACCTTGATTAATGAGGCCATTGCTGCCTCTATGGGGAATGCACTCTCCAAGGTTATGACAGCGTCCGCCGATCAGAAAAAATCCTCAAAAACCCAACACTATGACTCTGATTCTGAGGCTTCATAACCACACACAAGGACAGAAACCTTTTCTGGCAAGCACCACTGCAAGGTCAAAAAAGAGAAAGACAACCCTAGCAAGGGCAAGACGCCAACCAAACGTCACAGAAAGGTCCCACCTACCACCCCTACCCCACGCCACCACTACTCCTCGATGGAGGAGGTCGACCGCACACGCTCCATGGCCATGTTTGATGAATGGCAAGCTGTGGAATCAGACTCTCAAGATGACGCTTGGGGCTCAGATTCCAGATCCCGTTCCGGTTTCCTGCAGGTTTCGTTCCTGGATGACATCCAGAGGACCGACAACTTGGACCCAGCCAAGATGAAGGGGAAACCATTTTGGACCCAACGGGTAAACGGCTGTTCGACCCTAGGAATATTAGACACCCACGCTAAGGGGACTGGACACTCCCAGAATATCTGTCTAAGTTTATGCCCCTGTGGCTCCGCAAACCAATGGACAAGACTGTTCGCAACCGTCTATGGTCTGAATGCCCTTGCCTCTCCCTACCCGATCACGTGGCCCAGACACCGGAGTTTGACCAGGTCACGACCACCTTCATGTCACAGGGAGGTCACGACCCCCGGAAAGAGGTGGAAAAAGGCTCCCGTGGAGTTCAAGACAAGCTACTGGACTCCATAGGTCCTCTTTCCTGCATTCTGTATCTGTGTCAGGATCTGCTCTGCTCTGTTCTGATGTCTGACTTGGCGTCTGGTATCCAGTACTCTTTTTTACTATTCTTGTTTAGTCTTTCTTGGTTTTTCTGGTTTTCTATTCTATGCCTTTCTTTTTCTTTATGCTGGTTTTCTTTATGCTGGGTTTCTGGGTTCATTCTTATATTCCGTCCCGGAATTTCCCAGTCTCTTGGTTTCATTTAAATGTTTGTTTTATGTTATAACACCCGTTTGTTTTCCATCATTCCTTTTGTTTCAGCCTGGACCTGCAGAAGTGTTTCAAGTCTCTGCCCTTCTTGCAGGTAAGTACTATTGTGGTTTAGTATGGTTCTTTTAGTGAACATTAGGCAGTGTAGGACCTGACGAATATGGGGTGCATTGGCGTTGTGGCAGGCTTATGCAATGTATGATCATATAATGTAACTAAATCCCCATACTTTTCATATATAGTGTTTAGTTATGTCTCCTCTTCTTTTGCCTATTATATCATGTCTTGTTTTAGTTTGTCTTGTATTCCCAGTTCATGTACAGTCCTGTCCTGCCCCTGTTTAGTTAATGTTCCCTTATGTATTGTGTACATGTTCTGGGTTTAGCTTCCTATCCTTCTCTGGTTCTGGGTTCTACTAGTTCTGTCTTGTTTTCATGTTTGGTGCCTATCTCTAGTCTTGCCTTGTTTCTGTACTGGATACATTCTTGTTGCAGAGCCTCCCTATTCAGCTCCTGGGAGGTCTGCTTATTTCCATGCTGCTAGTTCCTGGGATCCGCATAAGCTGCATCAGGGTTCTGGTATGTGGCCGCACAAACGCTGGTGCTCAACACCAGAGGGTGTGTGGTTGCCCAGCACCAGGCCCTGATAATCCACTTCCACGCTGGAGACTCCCAACTTCTCATCGGGCACCAAGGGGTCCCGGTTTCCGTACCACCACCCTGACAATCTGGCGGACGATGCCTTCACAAGAGCTGAACAGTTCGATGCCAGCATGGTGCGCGAATGGGCGCACAATATATGGGAATGGGCACAAAGATGTTTTTGTTTTGTTGGGAACACCAATGTGGCCCTCTCCTCTGAGAGGCGTAAAGCAGCACTACTCCGCGTAGACGAAAAGTTGGTGGAATTGTGCACCAAGGAGCTAGGACCACTGGCACAGGGCAAACTGTTCAGAGATGCTTTCCTAAAAGACCTGAACAGACACATGAATGTATTCACGTCCTTTAATAAGGCTCAGAACTCTATGAGGAGAGTCTTCAGGAGCAACCCCACTCAGGGTGTTTTTGGACAGGCTGGCCACCAGAGGGGCCGTGCAGCCAGCCGCTTTTGGCCTTCAGGCCCCCGCTCAACGAGACCTCAACCCTTCTACCCGGAAGTGGGCTACAGGCAACCATTCTCCTAGTTACAGGAACTACGATTGAAAGGTGCTATCTAGCCTACTCATGACCCCGGAGGATTCTTCAGCAATATATTTCTGGTAAAAAAGAAAACCGAAGATTTCCATCCCGTTATAAACTTAATGAGGCTCAACGCTTACGTTATGTAAAGGCACTTCGAAATGGAAGGCATCAAACTTTTAAGGGACCTCCTTCAAGACGGAGTCTGGTTCACAAGACTAGACCTCAAAGACGCATACATGTCAGTGCCCGTCCATCTATCCTGCCGCTGATTCCTCAGATTCCGGTGGCAAGGTCTTCCCTGGCAGTTCACATGCCTCCCTTTCGGCCTCAACTCGGCCCCGTGGTGTTTGACCAAATTACTGAAACCAGTGGTTGCACATCTTCGGGCACAAGGAATTCGGTGCATGATCTATCTGGACGACCTCCTACTGTTTTGCTCCGACAGGTCCATACTGAATCAACACACTCGCTATACCACGGATTTCCTAACATCTCTAGGCTTCATGGTAAACTACCTGAAGTCAACGATATCTCCGGCTCAGATGGTACAATTCTTGGGCTTCGAGATAGACTCCAAGTCCAGCACACTACGACTACCGACATCAAAGATCGCGGCCATCCGAAAGGAACTACGCAGGGTCATTCGCTGCCGTGCCATTCCACTCCACAATCTGGCTTGGATTCTAGGCCTACTATCCGCATCCATACAGGCAATTTTCCCAGGAACACTCCACTACAGGGTGATGCATTGTCTGAAAGCCTCCTTTCTTCGCCAGAACCCTTCCTACGACCAAACGGTTCCGGTAACGGAAGAAGTCAAGGAGGAACTCGGATTGCGGTTGGACAGCATGGAGGCATGGAACGGGCGTGCCATCTTCGGGAACGCGACCAACGTCGTATTGGAGTCAGATGCCATCCTCTGAGGTTGGGGTGCGACGAGCGATGGCATATCGACAGGAGGCACCTGGACTTCACAAGAGATTGACTTGCACATAAATTGCCTGGAGCTCTTGGTGGGATCCTTTGCCATTCGCAGCCTAGCAAGGGACAAATTGCACTATTGCATCCTCCTCCAGATAGACAACGTCTCAGCGGTTCGCTACATCAACCGCCTGGGCGGAGCCCGACCCCGGCTCCTATCAGAGATAATAAGGGAGATCTTCGACTTCTGCCTACCCCACAACATCTCCCTCAAGGCGGAATATCTCCCGGGAGAGACAAACCTCACGACAGATTGGTTTTCTCGTCACTGGCGGGACGGCAGCGACTGGAGACTAGATCCCCAGGTCTTCTAACGCCTCTCGGACAGGAGAGGCCCCTTTCATCTGGATCTGTTTGCGTCACGCAACAACAAGACATGGGATTACTTCAGCTGGCTCCCGGATCCGGAAATCAGGGCAGTAGAGCGTTTCTCCAGCCATGGCCAACCACAGGAGCGTACGCCTTTCCCCCCTTTCATCATCTAATAGCTATGATAGCGATGACGATCCAATACCTGAAGAATCAATGTGTGTCTCTACTTCTCATCACCCCCTATGGCGGGGCCAACCCTGGTTCCCAGACCTTCTAGCATTGTCCTACATGGATCCCCTACTCATATCATCCTATCTGATTCTCCTCACGGATCCGAAGGGGAACCCTCATCCTCTAATGCTGGATGATCGACTCACCCTGGTGGCTTGGACTCTTTCCGGGGTGCCTGGCAGGTCGGCGACCTATCACAGACTGCTAGGGACCTCATATGGGATTTCTGGGCACCAGGAACCAGACGATGTTACCTATCAGCTTGGAATTCCTGGTCCTCTTGGTGTATGGAATGGAACCTCGATCCGTTTACTGCCCCTATAACTTCCATTCTCAACTTTCTTTCCTATCTGTTCTCCACGGGTCGTTCCTACCAGTCACTCAACGTTGTGCGTTCCGCGATTTCGGTGGCACACGTCCTTATTCTAGGGCTTCCCGTGGGGAAGGACCCGCTGGTATGTCGACTCCTGAGGGGCATTCGACTGCAGAGGCCCTTGGGACCCAAATACTCACGCTTATGGAAGTCAAGGTTGTCCTATGGTTTTTGAGAGACTGGCCTGCTAACGACAGACTCTCTCTCTGGCAACTCTCGGCTAAACTTACGCTCCTTCTTTGCCTTGTTTCGTACCATAGGGTATCGGATGTTCGGGCCTTCGACATTGACGCTTTTCAGTTTCTCCGGAGGGAGTTACCTTTCGAGTATCACGTCGTACGAAATCAGATTCTACGTTACCGATCCTCAACTCTGCATTGTTTCTACACTACAATGGTATATTGAGTTTACGTCCCCACTTTGGGTCTCCACTTCGAGACAACTTTTGGTGTCTTACGTAAGACCACACGTTCCCGTCTCGGTTACTACAATCGCCAGTTCGATACGATGGATATTATCTCTGGCGGGTGTGGACGCGGCGTTCAGGGCCCACTCTGTTCGCAGGGCGGCGGCTTCCTCGGTGGGTGCTTCTCTAGCGGATATCCCCCATTCTGCGGATTGGACGCGGGAATCAACCTTTCGGACATTCTACTTCCGTCCGAGTACTGGTGCGGCCATGTTTCTTCTGCATCAGCATTAAAAAAATGCAAAATAAGAAGCCTCCTGTCATGTGGTAAAATTGAAGATTATGCTAGCTTTAGTGTACTTATAATCAAAATTTTTGTAATGACAGGAGGCGAGTATTTTCCTGCCCTTAGTCCCACCCTAGGGAAGAAGGGGTCCGTGGGGATATTTTTTGTTTTTTCTCCTTATCAGTATTTGTTCTACTTTGTCTCTCACATCACTTGCTATTCCTTTGTTTTTGGATATTTTAGGTTACGTTTAGCTTACTAGTATTTAATTTGTTGTTTGTAGGCAGCCATAGCTAGTCTATAGGGGGACATCTATTGCAATTTATTGTTGTGTTACTGCCATTTTTTCACCCAGCCCAAAGACCGGTGCCTAACCTATTTCACATTCTCTTTTCAGTTGAAATTCGTGGTGTTAGGGTTCGTTTTTCAGGATGGACCCATTTGAATCAGCATTCATTCCATAAGGATTTTCGTTTAGTTGGATGGTCACCCGTCGGTGCACGTTTCCGAATGTTAAGGTTTTTAACTTTATCCGTCTGTGATGTTGCTTCTGAAAGAGGGGGAGGAGCCTATTCACTGTGAATATTATACTTCCTATTGCATTTTGATTGGTTATTGTTTTCACTTTTCTTTGCTGCTGTGGAGTTAGTAAAGAGAGTTTAATTCAAAATATTCGCCTCCTGTCATTACTAAAATTAAGATTACAAGTACACTAAAGCTAGCATAATCTTCAATTATGTAGTAATATGGTGACTTAAAGGAAAAATATAGGGTAAGGAACACAAACATGTATTGCCTTCCTTATAGTGTTAAAAACAAAATTGAGCCCACCTGCCCCTCCTTGCCCTCATAAATATCCTAAAGATTTGCCCACTTTGCTGACATCATTAGAAATGTTTATCAAAGCAAATTACAATGCTTTTCCATAGGAAAGCATTGGATTAGCTAAGATTGAAAGAAGGCAGATCGGGGCAGAGCCAGCACAAGCCAAACACAGCCCTGGCCAATCAGCATCTCCTCATAAAGATGCATGCAATCAATGCATCTCTATGAGGAAAGTTTAGTGTCTTCATGCAGAAGGTGGAGACAGTAAATGTCAGTGCAGGGTGGAGACACTGTGCAGCACTGCCCCAGGAAGCACCTCTAGCAGCAATTTGAGGAGTGGCCAGTGGAGGTATCACTATTCTGTAAAGTTAACACTATATTTTTTTTTAGCTTTTACTGCAAAAAGCCTGAAGGGAATGATTATACTCACCAGGGCCGGACTGGAAAGAAAATTCGGCCAGGGCATTTTTTTATTACAGTGGCCCACTAAAAAGGGGGCGGGGCCAGATAGGGTGTGTTTTGTTATCACCAATGACAAGCACGCCCCATCACAAAGTGAGCACTCTGGCTGTCTCCCTCACTCTCTCCTCGCCGGCGGCTGCAATATATTGCATGTGGGCCAGTGAGGGAGATCTTTGATCTCCCCACCAGCCCGCCGTGGACTACTGCAGGGCCGGCGCTCAGATAGTGCCAGCCCTGCAAAGGCCAGCATCTCCCCTGCCGGCCTCGGTCCATGGCCACCGCGGCCCACTGGGCATTTGCCGGGTGTGCCCGATGGCCAGTCAGGGCCTGATACTCACCAGAACAAATACAATAAGCTGAAGTTGTTCTGGTGGTGTAACAAACCACTGGGGTCATGTTCAGTCCAGGAACTCAGGTGCAGTAACAGCTCTCCCTTACAAGCACAATCCACAGAGATCCTGAGGTTGAGAACAGAATTATGTTGGTTCAGTGATGGCATGGGGCCTTTAATAAAATAACATAAAAATCCAAGGCAAGGTATCCGAAGAAGGGTCAGGCAGAAATCAAAGTCAGATGGTCCAGAGGTCAGGTCACGCGGCAATCAGCAAAATCCAGAGAGCAGTAAAAGTCAGGAAAATAGCAAGGACAGGAAACACAGGGAAACAAACACTGGGAGTCCTGAGACAGGTAACAAAACAACCTAGCACTGACAGAAAGGTGTGCTTTGTTTCTAAAGGAGTGGTCTACCTGTAGGAGGGGCTACCTGAGGTTAATGTGACTGAGTGTGGGACTCAGCCCTAATTTGGATGCATCATTGTCCTGGCACCGAAACTCAGCCACAACTCCTTCAACCTCTGACCTGCAGACCAGTCTCCTCATGCAGTGGCTGCCATCTTAGAACACTGGAGCAATCACTCCAAGTTTCCTGGATGTAAATCGAGATTCTGAATATGCAGACTGGGGTGCAACAGCCATTGCACTATAACTGCTGCAGACTGACCTCCAGGGCATTGTGGATGGCCTGGGACAGGTGAGTAACGTTGGTGAATGTGACAAGTGGCTATAGTGTCCCTTTAAGTGTAAAGCTGGGTCTTTAAGTCAAACATTATAGACACAGAACATCTCTTTCAGTCATTCTATGCTCCTGAGTTATCTTAGACATCTGCAGATATAGGGTTTATGTTAAGAATACATTTGTTACATATGACAGTAATTTGGCCAGCTTGAAAGAATACATTATATTCTTCACCTAAGGCAGACATTGTTATCCACACATTTTGAAATGACATGTCACTGCTATTGCTTATTACTCACATAAAAATGTGTGAAGCCTTATTAGTATAATGCTTTCATTATATAAAGACACTATGATAGTAAAAACGACTGTGTGTTCTTGCTAAACTTGTCATTGAAAACACATGGTTATAACAGACAAAAATCTGATAACTGATATACTTTATGAATGCATCAAAGTACTTTGTTCTCTGACTGGCAATACTTTTTGATTGTCCTATTGAACGTACTTCCTGATCTGCAGATTTTTGAAACAAATATACTTGTGAAGATTCACAAATCATGCTACCCTTGCATAAAAATCTTGATATGTCACCATGACAGTAACATTAAACTGGACTAGAAGCAATAACAAGTCCCAATTACCTATGACCTGTATGTGTCACTGTGTGTCACCATATCTCATTTTAGTAATTCTTTTATACATTAATTTATGATTTAATTGGTCATTGATTAACTACTGAATACAACAAGAAAATAGATATCAGCAGTTTTGCTAGAAAGCAAATGATCAATTATTTTTAGAGAAAAACGAAGACAAGCAGAGTTTTCTGTGTGTATGACCCTTCTGCTCTATTATATTGCCCGTTTCATTTTGTAAAGGTCAGTTCATGGGTTCTATCTAGAAATGTAAAATAAACAGAAATCACAACTGTAACACAAAAACTGCATGTATTGATTCAACAACAACTTACAACATAAGTTATATCATGTCATTTATTTTGATAATAGAAAATGTCATTTATTACAGCATTCTTGACTACAATTGCCATTTGTTTCTGAGGATTTTCTATTAAATTCCAAGTACTTCTATAATAAATAATTCCACATTTGTGATAAGAGAAAAAGGTTGAATTTGTAATTGCATCCCATTGCTTTCACTCCGACCAAATATAAAACTCATGTATTTGTGATTGAAGAGAGCTATACAGGCTCTGGGGTTAGGCTGGGGAGGAATTGAGGGTTGCAGTTTAGTGACACTTCTCGAGGAAGAACTTGTGATTGCAGTCTTCAGAGCATGGCATTAATTGATGGCTGCTTGATGTCAGATCTGGCCACTCAGCTAATATTTTCATTTTAGAGTTTTGTCTTCCTTTCCTGTTATAATTACCAGTCTCCCTAAAGGAGCCCAGCACTCACACAGTGACATGGGCACATACCTCCAAACTCCAACATCCTGAGAAATGGGACGCCATGGGGGGGAGAGGTAAATGGGCCAGGGCCAGTGATATTGTCACTATCTGCCCAAGATAATGGAAGGTCAGCCTAGCATGAATGGACACCATCACTCAAGCCAACCCCCTGAGGACAGGACACGAAGAGTGCCCTGAACATAGGTCAAGTGCTATACTTGTCAGAACAGTTCACTGGTGTCTCTAAATGTAGGACAGCAGGGAACTAGGGCTGCTCCACCAAATTTGGGACTATCGGGAGACACGTGAGCAGAACAGAGAGAGATATTGTTTTACCTTACCTCAATCATAGCACACTGGAAGGGTTAGCTGGTATATATTTTTTAATATTATTTGTGACTGGCTAGCAAACAATGTTTGAGTTGTCAACAGGCAAAGTTGGCATATATTCAAATCCCAGATGTTTTTTCCAGACTTTGCAACACCTCATATTGCAGTTCTTAATAACATCCATCTACTGCCAATAACTTGAGCAATAATTCTCTCAAACACTTTTAAGCACTTTTAAATGGTGGGTTCTGCCACATGGTTTCTAGACCAGAAATATCAGAAATTAGTATGTAGTCAATTTAGAATAGGATTACTTGTGATCCCAATTGCTAAAGCTCCTGGGTGTAAATATATTAAATAACTCATTAGAAAATTAAAAGAGTGTTGTTAGCCAGTAACTATCCTTCTGTACTGTCATATTTGATTCAGCTGCAGCATTGAGACCTTGCTGATGTTCCCCTCATCCGTTCTGTTGGTACAGTATATGTGCACTATACAGTCAATAACACTGTGTGGGTGACAAGTTCACTTTAATAGAATCATTTTTTATGAAGATGTTCAACCTTTGCATTGGATTTCTTCTTTTACAGCTTGTCATTTGCTCTTACAAACTCATTTTGTTGATTGATTTTTTTCCCCAGGAATTATTTTAAAAAGTATATATTGCAGAGCCATCTTACTGGCAATAAAAAGCATCCCTTTTGCTAAAACAGCAGGTAGTAGCAGGCACTTACATGTGAATGATTCTTAATCATAAGGATATCAAGTATTTATGCTGAAATTATAGGAAATATCTGTTAAAAGAACAAATTCTATCAGATCTCTAAAATCAATTTTCAAGCTTTCACGTATCAGTTATGTAACTATTCCTTTAAAGTATAATGTACCATATGCTTAATTTCACTCATTATAACTCATAATAATTACAAAATGCATAACGACATGTCTCTTCAATGAAGGGTTTTTATGGTACAGTGTTTGATCCCTGCATTACATAGCGTCATTTGTAAATGGGACCACTTATGATAATAGACATCTGTTACATTAATAGCTTAAAACTGTATGGGTAATTATATGTCCTGTTTAAAAGGTATGTCCTATATTCAGGCCAGCACATTTTTCTAAACTATATATTGGACAAGAAAAGTATATGATTTAATGGTTACATTTTTATTTAACTTGGGTTTAATATAGATTTTGGATCTTTACATTCCTTAAAATAATGAGATATAAGAACACTGATAATACAGGTATATAGTAGTTGCACATTTAAAATATAGAAAGTAATGTTTTTGTTAATACAAAACTATAAAAAAATGCTTTATTTTTTTATTATTTTTTACTATTTATAAAATGCCAAATAGACTAATAAACAAGTGATTGCAACAAGTTGGATGTATAAAAGCAGAGGATGCTGAGGGCTCTGCTCAAAAGTGGATACATTCTAAGGGGAGTGGAGTAAAGTGACATAAAAGTTATGAGTAAGATATATTTCATGTATAGGAAAAGTAGGCTGCTAGCCTTACATTCAAATCCTAATTTCCCTTTAGATAACACAGTTGCAGAAGAGGAAAAAAAGTGAGTTATTAAGGTGTGAGGATGGAAAGCTCTTAATAGTTTAACTGATTTACCTTCTTAAAGAAGAGTGTTTTTTAGTGATTTTTTGACAGAATGAAGAGTAAGTGAGAGTCCAATGAAGTGGGGAAGGAAGGTCCTTAGGATCCGTGCAGCCCTATAGAAGCCTTGAAGGTAATAGTCAAAGGTGCGAGTATGGACAAAGCATAGATTTACATGTCAGGTGCCTGAAAGCACATAATTCTAAGGTACCCACTGCTCCCAATCTCCCCAAATAAATAAATAAATAAATGGCAGGTAAATTTAGTTTAATTAATTTATTAACTAGACATTGCAGGCATAAAATATATATATATTTTTTTAAACATATTCATATTTGATAACTGCAGTGTAAACGCTATTCTCCTCCAATGCTTGTAATGTATTGTGTTTGAATTGGTGAATATAGTTAGTATATGTTTCTGTGTAAATTAATGCAGGGTATACTGCCTTCCTACCAAAGAAGGCAGTATAGATTGAACCTGTAGGAAAGAATCCCGGGGAACACCAGAGAGGGGTTGTGGAGGAGAGGAAGAACCATAACAGGAGGCATTGAAAGAGAGCTGGTAGAAGTAGAAGAAGAACCAGGAAAGAGCAGAGTCTTGTAAAACTGAGATTCCAAAGGATGAGAAAATGACATTGATGATCAATGGTGTAGAAAACAGCAGAGAGATCAAGGAGGTCAATTAGTATTAGAAGAAAGTAGTGACAACTGTTTTTTGCAGCAATTAAGTGATTGAATACTTTGTTCAAAGCTGTGTTGAATGATGAGTACAAAGTCAAGACTGAAGCAGATTAAGAGGAGAGTTATATTCAAGAAAAATAGCCTTATGTGCATGCACAATTCTCTTGAGGATCTTGGAGGTAAATGATCATGGAAAAAAGGGAGGTATAAGTCTTCTCTTATACTAATATGTTAGTCATGTTGATGCCCATTGGCTTTTTATTATTATTATTTTTTATGACTGGCTTAGTCATTAAAAAAAAAGCATAATAAATGGGCTTCCAATGCCCATTTAACAGTGGTTTTATTTTGAGCCGCTGTTGATTGGGTTTGACTGCTTGAATTTCGTCTGGCATTAAATACTCTGGAATTCAATTAAAATATAATCGGGGAATCAATTGGTAATTATTGACTGTTTTGGCCAATATAATTAAATTGGGGTCCATATTTACAGAAAAGTCTGATATTGAACAGAAACAGTGCTCCCTATGCACCAGAAATAAGAAGGTATGATGTTTTAATGCTGTTATCTAAAATAATAATTTGGGTTGAAGGATTAACATTGGGGTGCAGGAGCTCCCAAAACATCACTAAAACATGCTAAGACTTGCTAGGTCTTACAAGGACATGCATCACTTGATAATTATTAGTTTTAAACTAGCAAGCAAACAATTTTAAATAAATAAACAAGCCAAAATTAAGAAAGAAGGACTTTGAAAAGTATGTAGCGAATGTTTATAAATTGGCAAGATTGCATTGTTTGACGTGTCTCTAA
Organism: Pelobates cultripes; assembly: GCA_933207985.1. Taxonomy (NCBI): domain Eukaryota; kingdom Metazoa; phylum Chordata; class Amphibia; order Anura; family Pelobatidae; genus Pelobates; species Pelobates cultripes. The sequence goes on along the minus strand of OW240915.1, from coordinate 259,090,069 downwards.
GCTAGTGGAGTTTCTTCAGCCTCACTCCTCTTCCTTACCCCATCTCAGTTTCAGACCAGTCCACTTACGACAGAAATAGATCATCTTGTACAGCGTCAAGAGAGAAAAACCCAACACCAGGGCATGCTCTTATTGATCACACTGATCAGACTCCCTTTCTTTTTCCCCTGTCAAATGTTGCCAAATGAAGAAGTCCTCCAACTGCAAAAGTGTAAATCTGTCAGGCATGCCCGAGGCACTTTTTCAGCATTCCAGGCATACCCATTCCCCATGGATAGGGTTTGGAAATCATAAGAAAGAAAAAGCAAGTAAACATGCAAAAAACAAAACAAACAAAAAACATATGTATGTACTTTTTCAGCCTGCAGAGTGAGAAAACTGCCTCATTCAAAGCTAAAGCTTTAATGTCCCTTTAATCTGGCAACCTTGACAACACTCTCTGGATTTAGAGTGGGTCCAATATGTGCTTTGTTCCATATCCCCCTGAAGTACAGGAACTAGACATAAATCAACTACAGTTGTATAGCAGAATGTATTTTTCTACATTTCTGGCAAAAATGCATTTTTAAAATGTCACTTAACCTTTGTCAGATGCTTTTCTGCGGTACTGACAGTGAATATTTTTCTACTTGGCTGGCTAATATGGAACAGCTCACAGCTGCTGCTCACTTCAAAAGTCCTTACTGCCATCTTACATGCCATTTATCTTCTGAGAGTCTAGTTTCCTAAATAAAGCACTAAATACACTAATGATACACAACATTAAAACCATTGACAGGTGAAGTGAATGGCATTGATTATATATTGTTACAATGACATCTGTCAAGGGCAACAGTCAGTTCTTGATTTACATGTGTTGGAAGCAGGACAAATTAGCAAGCCAAAAGATCTGAGTGACAAGAAGCAAACAGTCATGGCTAGATGAATGTCCAATTTCTTGTGGGTTGTTCTCGGTATGCAGTGGTTAGTACCTACCAAAAGTGTTGCAAGGGAAGATAACCAGTGAACCAGCATCAGAGTTATGGGTGCCCACAGTTCACTGATGCATTTTGGAAGTGAAGGCTAGCCCACCTGGTCCGATCACATAGAAAATGTACTGTAGTTGGCAATGATAGAAAAGTGTCAGAACACACAGTGCTCCTCAGTTTGCTGTGTATGGGGTTGCATGTTTCCTTTTAGATCAGGGTATGGATGGATGCATGTGCATTTTTTAGCTGGGAATGAGATGGCAAAAGAATGCACTATGGGAAGAAGGCGTTGTTATCCTATTTCCAATGTTCTGCTTGAAAACCTTGGGTCCTGGCATTCCTGAATGTTACTTTGAAATGTACCACATACCTAGAGATTGTTGCAGACCATGTACCCCCCTTTATGGAAATAGTGTTTCCTGATGGCAGTGGCCTATTTAATTAGGATACCGCACCCTGCCACACTGCAAATATTGTTCAGCAATGGTTTGAGGAACATGACAAATAGTTCAAGGTGTTGCCTAGGCCTCCAAATTCTGCAAATCACAATCTGATTGAGCATCATGTGGGATGTGTTGGTACAGTAAATTTAAACCATGGAGGCCCCACCAAGCAATTGCAGGACTTTTCTGCAATGTAACCCTTCCACTTCAGCTACATTTCCTCTTTTCACTTTTTTTTAAAGCAGCTTCCTTATTAGCTTATCAGTTAATTTTAATGTATAAAATGTATAGCATATTGGCAATCGTTGGGAATGAATTTCTAATTTTAGGCCAAAATAGCTGACCAGAAACCATAGATGATTTGGAAAATTGATCTAATAAAGCTATCTTAGATTAAAATGTTAAAATCATCTTGAATTAAATTTCCTAATTCACACTTCAAATAAAAACTCCTAAATTGATTTGTCACTTCTGTGACCCAGTCTCCATAGAAATTCTACTTTGCGAGCTTAACAAAGTTGGAGTACCAGGGTTACATTTGTAAACCACTTGTCCACAAGATATGACCTTTTCTAAAGAACTAAAAAAATGGGTCCCTATCATAAAAAAATAAAATGATTTAAAGATACACCTTTTTATGCTGTCTAATACATCTGAAAGCACTATTTTGGATACATCAACATAATCACTTTATTTTATAATGTCTATCTCAAACTGTTACACATCATGTGAGAGCGGTACTGTTATGGGCAGCCATCTTGTGAGAATATTTGGTCCAAATGATGGTATTGTATAGTTGTATAATAATCAGTGGAAATGAGACAAATTTAAAGGAACTGAAACACCCTGTGATACGAACATTGTTCCTTTATTGGGATTTTTGGTTTGCAGAATGATATTGATTTCCATTAACAATATTAAAGCAATTAAAATATAGCTTAATAAATACCCAGGTGAAGAAAAATGTTTTCCATGTTCTTCTCAGTAATTATGTATAAACATAATTGACCTTTTACAGGAAATGTTGTCAAATCAGACTGCAATGTCTGTTAGTGAGAGTGTGTGTGTATGTTAGTGAGTGTTAGTGTGTGTCAATGAGAGTGTGTGTGTCTGTTAGTGAGTGTATGTGTCTGTCAAAGAGTGTGTATGTCAGTCACTGAGAGTGTATACGTGTTTGCAGTGAGAGTGTATGTGTGTCTGTCAGTGTGTGTGTATCTGGCACTGAGAGTGTATCTGTCACTGTGTGTATGCTTGTCTGTCAATGTATGTATTCGTGTTTTAGTGTGTGTATGCATGTCTGTCAGTGTGTGTATGTTTGTTAGTGAATTTGTATGTCTGTAAGTGTGTGTCTGTTAGCAAATATATGTCTGTCAGTAAATGTGTGTGTCTGACACTGTATATATGTCTGTCAGTGAGTGTGTATGTGTGCTTGTCAGAGTGTATCTCTCAGTGAGTATATTTGTGTCTGACACTGAATGAGTGTGCGTCTGTCAGTGAGTGTGCGTCTGTCAGTGAGTGTGTATGCATCTGTCAGTGAGTGTGTATGCATCTGTCAGTGAGTGTGCATGTGTGTCTTGTCAGTGAGTGTGTATGTGTGTCTGTCAGTTAATGCATGTCTGTCAGTTAGTGTTAATGTGAGTGTGTGCAACTGAGAATGAGTGTGTATGTCTGTGAATGTGTGTTTAAGTGAAAGTGTGTGTTGATTAAACAATGTTTGTAACAATGAATGTGTATCTGTCAGTGAGTGTATGTCAGTGTATGCATCAGTGAGGGCATGTGTCTGTCAGGAAGAGAAATTTGGAAGGGGGGGTTGCCTGAGTTTGTCATGCCTAGGGTAGCGCAAAACCAGAATACACCACTGAACCCTTATTTGATTCTTGATATTAATACCAATTAGCTAACTAATCTACACCATACCTTAATTATTAGACATGTGCAATTTGTTTCGTTCCGAATGTCAATTCGGACAAATTTCGGGCAATTCGGACATTCAGATACTTCCGAATGTCCAAATAGCTGAATTGCCGAAGCTCCAAAGTTCGGAAATTGCCGAATTTCCGAAGTGCCGAAGTGCCGAAGTTCTGAAGTGTCGAAGTGCCAAAGTTCCGAAGTTCCGAAGCACATTATCGCCGAAGTACTAATATACCTACCCAGTGGAAGAATGAAGAATGTTACACTGTATACAAGTTTAAATAAAAAGTATACAAACATAGCCAGGATTCAGCTGTAAGCATTTGCAACACTTACAACAATCAAGTAACACACATTTATATAAAATTTAAGTTACTTAGCCAGTCAATGGAATGACAGGAATGAATAAGTAGATAATTCCCTAATTCCCACAGTATTAGGGAGCTATCTACCAAAAGGCTGAAAGACCTAAATGATTACTTAGTATTAGTAAATAATGCCCCTACTCACTATACCGCGAGTAGGGGCATGTCTAGTTAACAGTGAGCAGCCACAAAAAAACAACAACAAAAAAAACACGTGTTCACCCTCCCGAGCCCCCACCCGTGCCTCGCGAGTGGGGGCTTGAAAGCTGAAGGGGGGACCTATTGACCCCTGGCCTCCACCCCTGAGTGGCAGGTGAGGGCCATAAATTAAAATAAGGGGGGGACCTACTTTCTTCCCCCCTGACCCCACCCCTGAGCAGCGTGAGAGGGCCATAAAATAAAATAAGGAGGGGGACCTATTGACCTCCCCCCGGCCCACACCCCTGAATGGTGGGTGGGGGCCCTAAATTAGAAAAAGAGGGGACCTATTGTCCTCCCCCTGGCCCCCACCCCTGAGTGGTGGGTGGGGCTCTAAATTAGAATAAGGGGGCGGACCTATTGTCCTCCCTGGCCCCCACCCCTGAGCGGTGGGTGGGGGCCCTAAATACCAATAATAGGGGGACCTATTGTCCTCCCCCACCCCTGAGCAGTGGGTGGGGGCACTAAATTAGAATAAGGGGGTGGGCCTATTATCCTCTGCCCCGGCCCCCACCCCTGAGCAGCGGGTGGGGGCCCCAAATAAAAATGTAAACCCCCCAGGTGACTAGGGGTCCCCAAACCCCTAGTCACCCCATCCCAACATAATTAATTAACACGTACCTACCCACCTCACCCTAAAACTAGTGAGGGGGGACCAATAACTAGATACCTGTAAAAAAAAAAAAAACTTACCATCTGATGTCTTCTTTTTTCTAAAATCTTCTTTTTTTCAGCCCCCAAAAAGGCCAAATAAAAATTCATAATAACCGTCGCACTTTGAAGAAAAAAAAAAAACCTGAGCGCAAAAAATGTAATCCATATTCACCCACGGAGGGCACCGTGCAGACTGGGCTCTGCAGGGCAGGGAAAGGCTTATAAAACCTTGCCCCACCCTGCAATTGGGCTCAGAGCACTCTGTTTTGGTTGGCCAATAGGTCCCCCCTAATTCTAATTTAGGGCCCCCACCTACCACTCATGGGTGGGGGCCAGGGTGGGAGACAAGAGGTCCCCCCATTATTTTACTTTAGGGCCGCCACCTGTTGCTCAGGGGTGGGGGCTGGGGGGAGGACAACAGGCCCCCCATTTTTCTGATTTAGGGCCCCCTTCAGTTTTAAAGCCCCCACTTGCGCGGCACGTGTGGGGGCTCGGGAGGGGAGACACTTTTTTGTTTTTTCACAGTGAGCAGCCACAGTCCACTGTTTAATAGAAATGCCCCTACTCGCGGTATAGCGAGTAGGGGCATAATTTACTAATATTAAGTAATTTTTTGGTAGATAGCTCCCTAATATCATGGGAATTAGGGAGTTATCTACTAAGCGGCTGCAAGAGAAGTCCCGAAGTGCTGAAGTCCCGAAATTCCGAAATGTCGAAGTTCCGAAGTGCCGAAATGTCAAAGTGCCGAAGTTCCGAAGTGCCGAACCGAACCAAAGTGCTGAAGTCCCGAACTTCTGAAGTTCCGAATTGCCGAAGTCCCAACTCCCAAATTTCAGAATGCCGAACTGAACCAAATATTTTCCCCATGCACATCCCTATTAATTATTTTCTTTTTCCAATTCCATAATGTCATTTTTACAACTGCTGACCAAAACTGTACTATGAAAATATTGATTAATTTTTCACACACCTATCATGTTTTATTATAATATGGGTTCATGGTAATTACCTGAAATATGTTGTTCGCCAAATTCTGACAATTATACCCTTATTTACCTGTTTGTCCATTATTCCCATTGTGTTACCATTTGCCTGTACGAGTGGACATTACATTTTTTATGGTTTGTTTTTTTAGTATATATTTTTTTATTTTTAGCTTAAGGCTTGTTGCTGTTTCTCTTGTAACTTTCTTTATTATGTATTGCTTATGACAAATGTTTTGCCTTAAATCCAATGTTCTTTGGGTTTGCTGATGTAATACGCATATTAAAAATGCATAACAATGTAATGGTAAATAATAAATATAGCTAGATCCTTGTGGTTCTCCTTCTTATAAATATATTTCAATAAAAAAAAAGACACAAGAAGAAAAAAAAGCATAAAATATGACTTGCTGTGACCATTCAATGGCTTAGCTGTATAGTATCCAACAATACAAGGCTACAATTCCTTACAAATGTATGCAGGTTGAATATGCATGACAAGATAACGTGTTCTAAAGCTGGGAATAAAGCATTTTTAATTCAGATAGAATGGCATCAACAATCTTTTAAATAGCAGGTGGCAGGCCTTTGTCCAAGGTCTGTAATTCATTCTATATGTATTTTACTGTTAGGTTTTATTTTTCATATTTGTTAGTAAAAGCTATTTTATGAACCATCACTTGCACATTTATAGAGTCATTATTTGTCTTTTTACAATGCTTTTTATAATTTTTATTATAATGCTGTATAAGCTATGTTGCATGCAGTTTAAAAATGGTTTACCTCTGTTAATCACAGGGGATTCGCCCAATCTTGCAATATTATGAAATTCCTGAAAAGTCGAATGTCATAAAATAATACTATAATTAGGCTTATTATATATGATTTATACATTTAGATGTGTGAATAGTTAAAATATTTATTTGACATTGTTTGTTAACCATGGGTTATATATTAACTGAGTATATTGTTATTAATCCCACTAAAGTTGTGGGGGTTATTAGTGCCTGGATTATTCCTTCCCAGTGGGTTATTTACTTAACTCACGGCCTGCTAGTTATGGGTAAGGGGAGCCATGGAGAACTGTCAGGTTACCTTCTATTGTTACCTTCTATTAGTAATCTAAAAGATCCTCATCCTGCCACTCAGGGGTTGTTTCTCCTATTTAATTTAACTACCATCCTCTGGGTATGGGTGAGGTAGGGATTGACCACTGCCAGGCAGCCAATATTCAGAGAATGAAAATACAAGTATGTATTGGGTGGAAGTTCGGAGAGAACTAGGCTCTACATTAACTCATTTAGAAGTGATGGTGGGTGGCTTGTAGTGGCAGTTAGTGTCATTTAGTTATATTGGAAGCTGATTATTTTACAGAAAGATGAGTCAATTGAAGAACAGTTGATAGATGGTTTCCCCTGCTCTTCACCAGACCCTGTCACCCGTAAATTAATCTGCAGTAAGTAAATAATGGTTTATTGCTTATGATAAACATTGTCACTGGAAGTTGAATGCCCAATTTACATATATATCAAAGGCTTCTATGTGGAAAGCTAAATATGATAAATTACAGCCAGTAAACAAAATAGATGCATATTCTACTAAGGTTGCAGAGTAAAAAAGATTGAAGTTCATTTACATGCACAAGTAGGGATTATACCACTCAAGTGCATATATCTGAGCTAATCTCTTGCATTGGAAAGTGTGTTGCCTTATTTATTTATTTTTTCATTTATCTACGTACCTTTCTGTTGTTTGCTTTTGTTTTTCATATTCTCCCTGGATTTTTGAGGCGCACTTCCTTCCTTTCTGCAAACTCTCTCATCATTGGCCAGGAAGCGACACTCCTGGCTTGCTTGTTTTGCTGCCCACCCTTCTATACCTTTGCAAGCATCTAATCTTTTTATTTTTTTTATTTTTATTGTATATAGTTTATTTACATGCTCTTCCTCTTTTTCCTTCTATTGGTTCCTTTTTCTTACCGTGAACCAAATGGCAGGAAAATGGAGATAATTATAATATAAATATTACCAATATATTTTTCATTACACTGATTGGCCCATTTTTTTTTATTTGTCTCATTTCTTCTCGATGATAAGAGTGACATCACAGAAAAGGGGTGGGGCTTGTGGTGGCTGGGGGAACTAACTGTCGTTTTTGTAAATGTAATGCTGCAGCTAAGGATGGTGTCTAGCCACAGGTTAAGCTCTGCAATAAAGACATGTTGAAACTATGCTCACCATGACATGATGTCAGACGTACTAACCTGCGTATTTGTTTGTTAATTTGTGAAGATGTCTAAGTTTACTCCACCTGAGCCAATTGATTTTTCTCAGTCTGCGGCATGGTCTACCAGGCACCGGCAGTTTGCATGCTTCAGGATTGCATCCAAGCTGGATAAGGAGAGTGGTGAAGTACAAGTTAATAATCTTTAATATTCTATAGGAAAAGATGTGGAGCCTGTCTTCAATACATTTACATTCCGTGAGGGGGAATAATTTGACTTTGAGATAGTTATGAATAAGCTCAGTGTCCATTTTGTGCCCAGGAGGAATGTAATTTATGAGAGGGCCTGTTTTACATGTTGGCGAATCAGTGGAATCATTTGTGTGCAACATTTATGAATTGGCCAAGTTCTATTAGTTTAGTGCTGCCAAAGAGGAGCAGATCAGAGAATGAATAGTCATAGGAATTGCAGACTCAGAAGTCTCACTGAAGCTGCAGCTGGAGCTGACACTTGATGAGGCTATACAAATGGCCTTGCAACAAAAAGTGGGAAAAAACACCTAGTATACATATATAAATATATATATATATATATATATATATATATATATATATAAATATAAGAAACCACCTGGGAAATGTAGACCTGGGTAGGTAGCTCCAGTGGAGATCTATAATCATAATAAAAAACACAACATAGCGTAATATAGTAATAACAAAATGGAAATATGTGGAGTTGGTAGAAAACTCATAAACATGTGATGATTCAGGCTTTTCACCGTACCAAGGGTTAAAACGAACCAGTGAAGGTCTCAGATGCTGTACATCCTCATATAGGAAGAAAGGAAAAAAACGCATATGGTGAGGTAAAATTTGAACATAGAAACATTTATTAGAATGCACTTACAGACTGAAGTAAAATCAAGAGTCTCTCTCAACTCAATGTGGAATATAGCAGCAGCAGCGTGGTTGATCAGGGAAAGACACCAAAGAGCAAACAACAGTTAAAATAAATAAAATAACAATAAAAGACAATAAAGTCCAGATAAAAGAGATCAAACGCGTTTCGTTTAACAGGGGACTTCCTCAGGGATCTGTAATGCTTCCTTGTAAGGAAGACTTCTTATAAAGCCGGCAAAACTCTGATTAATCCATTGCACCTGACGGCGTGCGTTCCACCGTGGGATGCAAAAGGCATGTCCTTTCTGTATCCGGAAGCAGGATGGGTGTCGCAGTGGATCAAACTATGTATAACATTCAACTGACATTTTTCCTCACGTATATAAATGGCCTGCCAGGATGAACTGGTGAAGAACCAAAGTGCAGAGATGAGATCTGAAAGCATGGTACAAGACGTACAGCAGCCCAGGAGAGCTGCAAACGATAGACAGCGTGTGAGTAGCAGACCGCAGGCAGCAGGCAGGCTCAGAAGCAGTTAAGTGCAACTGGTTAGTTGCATGCGATGTAACCACACTCACAGATAAAGAGGTGGAGGAAGTGCAACCGAATCGGGCCTTTTGAGGTGATTTGCAAATCAGAGTTGTTAAGGAAATGCATCTGGACAGTGACCAACAGACACAATAGGTGCCTTTTGTAAGGTTTGTGATTTAACAGTCCAGCTCTGATAAAGATTGGCGAGTTACTCTCAGTGATTGGTGTAAGGCTTGCTTTTAAGATTGATACGGGAGCAGACATTAGTGTTATTTCTCTTGTAACATTGATGAAACTACCACAACGACCACAACTTGAGGACTTTATAATAAAAATTCACAGCCCTGGAGATTGCATTAATTATGTTAGGCAATTTCTTGTAAGCAATGAATACAAGCGAAAAAAAAAAAAACTATTCTGTGGGTGTATGTAATCAGAGGACAATGTGTTTATAACCTTTTCAGCTGGAGCGCAGCCTGAAGTATGGGTCTGTTGCAAGAGTGCATGAGGTCAAGGAGGACATGCTTGGAGATCTTGGCCTGTTTACTGAGAGGGTAGTTGATGCATGGAATAGACTTCCAGCTGAAGTGGTAGAGGTTAACACAGTAAAGGAGTTTAAGCATGGCATAGGTATAAGGCTACCCTAACTATAAGATAAGGTCAGGGACTAATGAAAGTATTTAGAAAATTGGGCAGACTAGATGGGCCGAATGGTTCTTATCTGCCGTCACATTCTATGTTTCTATGAATAGAGATTTGGTATCAAATATTACTGTAGGTGAAAGTTTATGATCCAGTGATCATCAGCCAGTGTGGTTTAATTTAAAAACAGTGACTGAGTCACACCACACAAAAACAAAAGTTTTAGACTTAAGAAAATTAAAATTAGAATATGTGTAAAGGTGACATTATCAGACTGGAGCAGTTTAAATGGAGTCCAAGAGAAATGGGATTATTTAAAAGTTACACTACTGAAGTCTACAGGAAATTGCATTATGATTGTCAGTAAAAGCAAAACATTTAAGAAACCACTGTGGTACTCCGCACATGTGGCCAAAATAGTAAAAAAAAAAAAAAAAAGTTAGCATTTAGTAATTATAAAAAAAACAAGGGGAGGAAGATAGACAGATCAATAAGATTAGGCAGAAATATGCTAATATCACACACAGAAGAGAACATAGCACAGTCAGTAAAAAAAGGGGGCACAACATTTTTTTAGATACATGAATGAGAAAAGGAGAGTAAAACAAGGATTAGTTAAATTAAAAACAAAAGAAGGAAGGTATGTAGGAGAGGATAACGGTCTAGCTGACTACCTCAATTAATATTTTTGTTCTGTATTTACAGATGAAAATGAAGGAAAAGGACAAACTAGTAATTTGTTACATGTGAGTTTACAGAGGAAGAGGTTCTATTTAAGCTGTCAAAAGTAAAGATAAATAGGTCAATTGGGCCTAAAGGAATACACCCGAAGTTATTAAAACAGCTTAGTGGTGTACTAGCAAAACCATTAACAGATTTATTTAACCAATCATTGTTAACAGAAGATTGGAAGTTAGCAAATGTTGTGCCCATTCATAAGAAAGGTAATAGGGAGGAGTCGGGCAACTATAGGCCAGTAAGCCTTACTTCAGTAGTGGGTAAAGTAATGGAAACCATGTTAAAGGATAGGATTGTTGAACATCTAAAATCACATGGATTTCAAGATCAGAGAAAATATGGGTTTACTTCAGGGAGATCATGCCAAACTAATCTTATTGATTTTCTTTGATTGGGTAACTAAAATAATAGATCAATGTGATGTAGTAGACATTGCTTACCTAGATTTCAGGAAGGCTTTTGACACTGTTGCACTTAGAAGGCTTATCAATAAACTGCAACCTCTAAGTTTGGATTCCAATATTGTTGAATGGGTAAGGCAGTGACTGAGTGACAGGCAACAGAGGGTTGTAGTCAATGGAGTATATTCAAAGCATAGTCTTGTCACCAGTGGGGTACCTTAGGGATCTGTACTTGGACCAATTTTCTTTAATATTTTTATTAGTGATATTGCAGAAGGTTTTGATGGTAAGGTATGCCTTTTTGCTGATGATACTAAGATATGTAACAGGGTTGATGTTCCAGAGAAAAGCCACATGGAAAATGATTTAGGTAAACTAGAAAAATGGTCAGAGTTGTGGCAACTGACATTTAATGTGGATAAGTGCAAGATAATGCATCTTCGACATAAAAAGCCAAGGGTAGAGTACAGAATATTTGATAGAGTCCTAACCTCAACATCTGAAGAAAGGGATTTAGGGGTAATTATTTCAGATACTTAAAGGTAGGCAGACAATGTAATAGAGCAGCAGAAATGCTAGCAGAATGCTTGATTGTATAGGGAGAGGTATTTGCAGTAGAAAGAGGGAAGTGCACATGCTATTGTACAGAACACTGGTGAAACGTCACTTGGAGTATTGTACGCAGTACTGGAGACCATATCTCCAGAAGGACATTGATACTTTAGAGAGAGCTCAGAGAAGGGCTACTAAACTGGTACATGGATTGCAGGATAAAACTTACCAGGAGAGGTTAAAGGATCTTAACATGTATAGCTTGGAGGAAAGACGAGACAGGGGGGATATGATAGAAACATTTAAATATATAAAGGGAATCAACACAGTAAAGGAGGAGACTATATTTAAAAGAAGAAAAACTACCACAGCAAGAGGATGTAGTCTTAAATTAGAGGGGCAAATGTTTAAAAATAATATCATGAAGTATTACTTTACTGAGAGGGTAGTGGATACATGGAATAGCCTTCCAACCGAAGTGGTAGAAGTTAACACAATGAAGGAGTTTAAGCATGCATGGGATAGACACAAGGCTATGCTAGCTATAAGATAAGGCCAGGAATAATGAAGGTATTTAGAAAATTGGGCAAACTAAATGGGCCGGATGGTTCTTATCTGCTGTCACATTCTATGTTCTATGTTTCTATGTTTCTATGACTTGTGAGTTGGTCCAAATATAGCTTAAGACCAATACAATCCATTACAGTATTACTACATCTCATAGAAATCCACAGGTTAAAGCAGAACTTATGAGAATGAAGTGTATGGGTGTTATTGAGAACGTCACTGAAGCAACTGACTGCTGTGCTCCCAATGTTCCTGTCATTAAAAAAAACTGGAAAGTTTGCATTTGTGTGGATTTAAAACACCAGAGAAAGATATAGCTCCAAGGTTGTCAGAGGCTAAATTATTTTCCATGCTTGATGTTTCCATTGAGTTTTGGAAAATACTCCTAGACACAGGTAGCTGCAAGCTGACTACCTTTATTACACCAGCAGGCCAGTTTTGTTTCAACTGGCTCCCCTTTGGTATATCTTCTGCCCCTGAGATATTTTAATGGAAGATGAGATCCCTCCTGAGTGACCATGAGGACATCCTAGTTTATGGGTCCACTAAAGAAGAGCATGATTAGCAACTGCATATTGTATAGTAGACAGTAAGAGCATCTGGACTGAAGCTAAACAAAGATAAATGTTATTTTGGGAAAAGGGAACGGTGCTACTTTGGTCATATTAATAGCAGAGATGGCATTACGATGGCATTAAGCCAGATGCCTGTAAAGTTCTCACCATTGAGAAAATGAAAAGGCCTACGTAACTTAACTGAGACAAATACTGGGTTTTATGAATTATTTAACAAATTTATACTAGAATTATCCTCAGAGTTTTACCCTATTACAGAATTGTTAAAGAAGGATGCTGCTTGGACCATTTGGGGATTTCAAAGTGTAGACAAAGAGCAGCAACAGCAGTGTGGTGGTCAGAAATCAGGACATTGCAGAATACATATCAAGTGCCACGACCATCAGCCTACACAGAGGAGAGAGCCTCTAATATCTACTCTGCTGCCTGTGGGCTCCTGGCAAAAGAGAGCTGCAGATTTGGCTGAACTCAATGGAAAGAAATATCTGAGTGTTGTAGACTAATACTCAAGGTATCTCACAATTGCCCCCTTAGGTGAGGCAACTAGCATGGCTGTCATCACCTGTCTTGAAAGCATGTTTGTCAGCTGGGGTATGCCATTGGAGTTGGTGAGCAATGGAGTTCGCTTCCACTGAGTTTAGATCTTTCGATAGAAAGTATAATTTCTCACTCTACTTCTAGTCCGCATTCCCATAGGCCATTGGGATGGCTGAGAAAGCGGTTCTGGTTGCAGAAGCAACCAGAACCTTACTTGGCCCTCCTAGCCTACAGGGGGTCCCCAATTAAAGCCCCAATTATAGCCTGTACAGCTGATGTTAGGGTGACATATTTGTACCATGTTGCCTTTTGTGGGGGCATTCAAGCCTGCCTCCCCTATTCTTTCAGAGGACATTCAGAGGAGATATAAGGAGGCAATGCAGAATTACAGGTTCTTTTTCACAATAGAAGACACTTTGCATGCCCATTGCCTGTGCTGTACCAGGGCCAAAGTGACGGAGTCAAGTTTGATGGTGAAAAGAGGTGGAAGACATGGCTACTGTATAAGGACATTCCATAGAGCCAAGGTCCTATGTGATCCGCACAAAAGGTAGGACTGTTGCCCGACACAATAGAAGGCACTTTTAGCAAGTACCTGAGGAGTTAGGTGCTGAGAATTGTGGACCACAGCCGGTGGAATCCCTGGTCATGGGAAGTGTACCTCCCTTGAGACAAGAGTCCATTGTAGATACAGCGCTGCTTCCAGTGGAGTCACAACCACTCTTACAAGGACTTTGGAAAGGTCCTTGCAAAATGACTTTGAGTAGTAGAGTTGTGAAGCTTCAAGCTGTAGACTATGGTAGTCTACCCCAATGTCTAAGATAGTATAGGTGTTATAGTATAGTTATTTCCTCTTCTGTTTATTTGTCTGTCTATTTAAAAAAACCTGTATTGCTATTAAAAAGGCGTAGATGTTGATAAGAGCCTAAGTGACATCACAGAAAGGGGCGGGGCCAAATGTGGTTGGATGAACTAACTGTGATTTTTTAAATGTAATGCTGCTGCTGAAGATGGTGTCTTGGCTTAAATTAAGCGGATAATTTTAGAAATTAATCATTTTAGGGGAGAAACGTGTTGTGGTTTTTATTTCTGTTCTTAATAAAAAAAAAAAAAAATTGATTATCTCATTACCTGCTTCTAGCCATATACTTTTTAAAAATTATATTTTTTTTATACCTTACCTGACATCTGGACTTATCCTGTTGGATCCTCTGCGGACAATCAACTAAAGAATCAAAGGTGGGGATTGCACCACCCACGCCTGATACATAACGGTTAGCTTGCTCATTTAAATGTAAGTACATCTCACTTTATCTCTATAATACTTACCTAGGTAGAGAGTACTAGTGGCTGCCTTTGTCATTTCATATATCTACCTCATGGTAATCCAGTTGTGATTTCTCTACCGTGTACCATACTCAGAGGGATATCCTGCAAATGGGGATTATAAACCCCTGCATGCTGTTTTACCTAGAGCTGGTTATAGCTCTATCATATGTGAGTTGACATCTGTTATTAGTGTTGTATGCCCTACTTTTTACTGCCCTATTGGTTTGCCGGTTTGCCTTTGTCCTCTGTTTCTTTTCATATGCTGCTACCAAGCAAGACTATCCTAAAAGTACTATACAAGAACTAGAAGATGTGTTGCTTCCTCTGAGACTGTGCCTTACCATTTCAAATTTTAGGTTTTATTGTGGGCTCTTTTTTTAATATATTTATTCTGTGTATAAGTTACTGTTTTTTACCATATGCACTTCTGTTTGTAATATTCTATTTTCGGCGCTACCTGTTCCTTTGTTTTGACTTAAACTAGTTTTCTCAGGGGTCAGAGGGATTCCCCTATTATGAGGTGTGCTGCCTCCCACTCCTTTCTATAGTTTGTTTAGCACTGCTCTAACCCCCTTTTCACTGTCTTATATGCATTTCATGACAGTCTCTTAAGTCTTAAATTTGTTAATGAAATTCAGATGAGCCAAACTGGCACCAGGCCAAAATGTTGCCATTCTGAAAGTTTTTCTTTTCTTTCTTTCTTTTTTTTTTTTAACAAAGTGAGTCAGCCGAAACAAATTTTTCTGTCTATCTGTAAAGCAAAAATGCATTCACATATAATATTGTTTCAGACATCGTTAAATCAAAATGAGTAGAAATGACATCAGTGATGATTACCGTATTATAACTGAGAAGAAGAAAAAGAACAATATTAAATTATTTTAATATACAAAGCACAAATACATAACTACCATATTTTCCGGCGTATAAGACGACTGGGCGTATAAGACGACCCCCAACTTTTCCAGTTAAAATATAGAGTTTGGAAATTACTCACCGTATAAGACTACCCCTCTTCCAATGCACACCAAATAAAAATTAAAAAAACATCAGATTTGATTTCAATATGGTAATTTTAATTCAAATGCTTATGACATGCAGGTACTTAGCAGAAAAACTGTCACTTATAAACATAAGGCTGTTTGTCATCAAACATGTAAACATAAAACAGTGCAAGTGGATTGAACTTTTCATAATTCACTCTAAAGCTGAAAGGAAGGATTAGACAATAAACCCATGGGAGCTGCCATGCTGTTTGTTTTCTAAGCTGTCAACCAAACTGGAACTGATGATGATGATAGGAGGAAGATAGCAAATAACAGAGAGAGAGCAAGTCCTTGGCGAGTTAGAAACGCCCATCATAACTGCAAGCCACTGTATTTTTACAGGTTTTGTTGGCGTGACAGTTTCCCTTTAAAAGCCTTCAAAATCCTCCTGTTCGTCATCTGATATAAGTACATCAATGACATCTTGTGATACATTTGTAAGGCAGTCATCGTATGGATCGAATTCTGTATCAGATGGTGTATCAGATGGTGTGGTCTCAGCATCGGCTTCCTCTTCATCTTGCCACAAGTAGTCGTCCTCCATACCATCTAATGAATTTGATATGCCACACTTCTTTAAAGACTTGATCACTGTTTCTGCATCAATATCATTCCAGGCTTTTATGACAAACTTGCACAAAACATCCAACTGTGGAGCACGCATGTTTCATCCTTTTGTCAATGACTTTTCGCCGCCAACCATCCATTCATTCCACTGTTCTCGAATGCGATCTTTAAATGGCTTGTTTAGGCACACATCCAGTGGCTGTACCAATGATGTCAAACCTGCAGGAATAACTGCTGCATCTGTGTTTAGTCTTGCAAGCCTTTGCTTGGTGCTGGGAGTTAAATGAGCCCTAAACATATCCCACACCAGTAGACTACGTTTTTGAATAAGTCCACCTAGTCGCCTGCTCCATACATTATCAAGCCATAGCTTTACCCCTTCTTCATCCATCCAGCCTTTTTCATTCACATGTACAAAACAACCAACAGGGAACTTGAGTTTCGGCATTGTTTTTCTTTTAAAAATAATCATTGGTCTCAGTTTGGCGCCATCAGCTGTGCATCCTAGTACCACTGTAAAATTGGACTTCTCATGTCCTGTTGTTTTAATTAAAATAGTTTTTTTACCTTTTTGATGGACAGTTTTATTTCCTACCATATCAAAATTAATTGGAGTTTCATCCATATTTCTAATACTACTTAACGCATAGCCATGTTTAGTGCGCTGCTGTATTACGTATCGATGGAAACTATGTACTTTTCTATCAAGATCTGCAGGCAATTTTCATCTTTTGCCTCAGTACCATATTATGCCTTCCCATGAATCTAGTACACCAGGATACAGTGGCCTTAAATATGTTGCTGTGATCTGAGTTAGATTTGGCCCACTGAAGTGCAAACAAACGTATTTTATTTTGTGTCACTACATAACCGTTTTGGCGATGCTCATTCACCATGTCTGCTACATTTTTTTCTAGTTCTGGCCAATGTGGGGTGCCTCTTCTTAATGCACACTTACCCCTTGGCATACTCTTTAATGCTTTTTCTTTTGCTTTCCAATCCCGAACCATCTTTTCTGTTACTCCATATTGTCTTGTAGCAGTGCAGTTATTATGTTCCATGGCAAAGTTTACAACTTTAAGTTTGAAACTGGCTTCATATTTCTTTCTTCTTGCTGGTGGAGCCACGATGAGGGTTTTGACTGTTGGACATTTGTATACGTACTGTATGTACTGTATTTACTGTACTGGTACTGTACTGTATTTACTGTACTGATACTGTACTGTATGAACAGGTACATATACTGGTACTGTACTGTATGAACAGGTACAGATACTGGTGCTGAACTGTATGTGGTACCCAGTATAACCAAAATAGAGCTGACCAAAACAACCAGCCAATCACGGCAAGTGATGTACCTTACCGGCGATTGGCTGGTTGGATTGGTCAGCTCTCCCTGCCTGCCCAGCCCTCCCTGTCTCCAAGACTATGGCAAACACTCCTCTTTCACTCGTCTGGCCCGCCCTTGTATCCTATTACCGTACCTCCTTCTCTGCCTCTAAGATCTCGCACATGCGCACCTGCGCCGCTTCACTGCAGATCTGAGATCTCGCTCCTACGGACTGCAGTGAATCGGCGCATGTGCGAGACCTGAGAGGCAGAGAAGGAGGTACGGTAATAGGATACAAGGGCTTCTTCTATAGCGCCGCCCTTGCTTCTTCCATACGGCGGGGATGCGGCCGCTTTTGAGCTCCCCCCACCATATGCGGCGACGTAATGGCTGTCTGTGGTAACTTCCAGCCATAAGACGATACCCGGCGTATAAGACAACCCCCGACTTTTGAAAAGATTTTCAAGGGTTAAAAAGTCGTCTTATACCCCGGAAAATACGGTACAAGTAAATATGACTAGATATAAAATAACACAGAATAGTAGCCAAGTGTCAAGCTGCGACGTTGCAAATTAAATAGAAAATAAGGTCAGCATTACATATCTGCTAGTAAGAAAAAAAAACTGTATAAAAAGCAGAGAACGCACAACCTTACAAATTGCCCTTATTATCCACTTCTGTACTAAGAATAAAGCAAGTCAAATTTTTTTTCTACCTTCTTGTCCAGAGTAATTTTGCTCCATTTCATTTACCCAATCCATACATGTCAAATGTATTTAAAGAAGAGATTGCACTTTTATGTTCACATTATATATTTATGATCATCAACTTATAAATGAGAAATAATATATAAAAATGAGAAAAATAACAACAATACAGCTGATGGACACTAAATATGACATGAAAATGGTTTCTTAAAACATAACCCATTTATGGAAAACTAAATTAATGTTTTTCTTTTATTTAACTTTGGTGTTTGTTTGACTACTAGACAGATCTCTATCCTACACAAAGATTGAATTGTGCCACGAACCAAAAAAGAGAAACCACATTCATCATTTGTAGAATTATAATTATAAATCACATGAGAACATCAAGTGAATGGCTATTCTTTTTATTTCCAAATATAGATTAATTTTACTGTATTTATGGGTTCAATTCACTGTAGCAATAATAATTATGTTAATTTGTTACATTTGTAAGCAATCAATTTGGAAAGAAAATGAAGACCAAAAAATAAGTCTCATGTAAAAGCTTTGTTGCTTTTAAGAATATTATGATTTAATGCATTGTATCAATCAAAATTTAAAATAAATAAAGAAATACAAACTTAAACCTTTGGTATATGCTGTGGCGAAAGTGACCTAGCCACTGGTTTTTGAAGGTGCCTGTTTGCCAGTCTCCTGCCCTGTGACTATGATAAACCTGGCTAAAATACTTTAAACAGGCTCTGTTCATGTAAGTTATGTACTTTTGTACTCCAGACAGAGAGACCGACTGTTAGTCCTGATTCTATGGAACTGTTTTGGGCATGGGGCCATGCTTGCGGTTGGTCAAAACTATGACTTCCAGGAAATTCCTGAACCCCTGAACCGATCTGGGTGATTTTTGGGTATGTTGTTCACCCAGATTGGGGCTATCAGGAGATGTGACAGAATGAGATCTCCTTGAACACCGCCATGTGTTTATGAGTATCATGCAAGGTAATTTGGGAATGGTTTAACCCCTTAAGGTTCTTCTTCTCATTTAGATGGAGTTGTTATGGTGTCTGGAGTGTCCCTTTAAGCAGTTTTTGTTCTGGTTGCCATAGTGTCCCCTTAATGTAATAAAGTATACCTTGTGATAATTGCTCATTCAGACCAGTACATTCACACATATTACAATCCCTGTTTAAAATGACATTATCTTGAAAATGTGTTAGGAATATTTTATACTTGAACATCAACTTATATTGATTATATTTTTTTTAAATTACACAATTTATCACAGAAAATATAGAGAATTGTTTTGTTATATTAGATTATACATAACTAGAATGTATGGTGTCAAATACAGTGAGATTGCTATCAAAACAATACACTGAGTCATAGCTTGCTTTGCTTTGCAACCTTTCCATGAGATATTGGCTTTACAAATATTATCCCATTATCAAGTATTATATCAACAGGGTTTCTTATCTATGACACTCACAAGTGCGGTGGCTTTTGAAATGGAAAATAACAGCCTGTTTTACACAGAAATTAAATCTTTTGTTCAACAGGAAGTCAAAATAATTAAACAAAGCAAATTTACAAATGTAACTCCATTGTCATGTGGTGTAGAATTTTATTTAATTTTATTAGTGGCCAAGCGACGAAGTTTATGGAAAACCTATTGCTTTTGTTAAAGTGAACCTGTCAGTTTTCTATCCATCTGGCTTGACTCATGTTGTACAATTAAATGTGTCTTCCCTTAAAGAAGCAATTCAGTGTACAGTAGTCCCGAAGTGGCTGTTTAGGTGACCATCTATTTGCAGTGAAGAGGTGATTTTACTTACCTTTTCTCCCACACTGCACCTGTCTCTCCACCGCACCTCCATGGCTGAGATTATCAATCCATAGGAAAGTATTAGAAGGATACTGCACATGCACAGCAAAACTCCACGCAGCACTAATCAGCATCTCCTCATAGAGTTGCATTGGCTCCATGCAGTGCGAAGAGACGCTGAACGCTAGTGCTGCAAAATGTGCAGCACTGGACAAAGATGCACCTTTATAGGGCATCTGAGTGACTGCCACTAGAGTTGTAACTAGCCAGCAACTATAGTAGCTATCCCATTGGATAAGAATGGCAGGCCACACCTTAACCCTTTCCACATTACTGCTTATGTTTACCCATTGAGGCCTTTACAGATAACCTTCCTTACTCCAAAGATCCGTCACTTCTTTTTAAAAAACTGGCTAAATCCACTATAAGATTGCTGCCGTTATACTATCCAGCACTTGTCGCGAAATAGGCTTTATGGAAAATCGGGTGATGCTGTACCAGGGTTGCGCGTCACGCGCCCAGCCACATCTACTTCAGAGTTATGCCCAACATTTCCAGTCGCGCTCTGGATACAATTCCCATAATACATACCGGCCGACCATTTGACGTGGCACTATGGTCACGCGTCACGTGAGCAACTTATTTATTATGTTTATAGATGTTCTAATCCTCATTTTTTAAAATATAATATTCAAAGAAAGTTATTCATTAAGATAATTAATAATGCATCTTGGACGTATAAACCCAAGGGAAGAGTATAGCATATTTTATACAGCCCTAACCTCACCATCTGAGGAAAGGGATTTAGGGGTAATTATTTCAGATGCAAAGTAACAGAGCAGCAGGGAATGCTAGCAGAATGCTTGGTTGTATAGGGAGAGGTATTAGCAGTAGAAAGAGGGAAGTGCTCATGCCATTGTACAGAACACTGGTAAAACCTCACTTGGAGTATTGTATGCAGTACTGGAGACATATCTTCAGAATGATGTTGATACTTTGGAAAGAGTTCAGAGAAGGGCTACTAAACTGGTTCATGGATTGCAGAATAAAACTAACCAGGAAAGGTTAAAATATCTTAACATATATAGGTTGGAAGAAAGATGAGACAGGGAGGATATGATAGAAACATTAAAATACATAATGTGAATCAATACAGTAAAGGAGGAGAATATATTTAAAATAAGAAAAGCTACCACAAGAAGAGGACATAGTCTTAAATTAGGGGGGCAAAGGTTTAAAAATAATTTTAGGAAGTATTACTTTACTGAGAGGGTAGTGGATGCATGGAATAGCGTTCCTGCTGAAGTGGTCAAGGTTAACACAGTGAGGGAATTTAAGCATGCAAGGGATAGGCATAAGGCTATCCTAGACTTAAGATAAGACCAAGACTTATGAAAAAATTTAGAAAATCGGGCAAACTAGATGGACCATATGGTTCTTATCTGCTATCGCATTCTATGTTTCTATATAGATTTGAATTAGTTAATAAAAGTTTAAGTTTTGATGTTCTGCCACATAGTAATGATGTAATTTTGGTGCTAAAAATTAAAATTTTTTATAGTTGTATTGTCTATATATACCTCCATGTGCCAGGTCTGGCCTCTATGTAACACCTGATGAAGCCCTGTGTTGGCAAAACGTGTTTATTATACCTCTTTTTTAATTATCTTTTATTGTATTTTATCCACCTGGTCTCCTGCCTGCAACTCTATAGAAGACCTCACTAAAGAATCCTAGGTGGGGATTATGCCACTCAGGCTTTACACATTGAGCAGTCAGATCTGCAAAATCAAATGTGAGTATAAAACCGTTATTCATTTTATATTTAAAATGTTATATTTTATACAGAGTAGACTATATATGTGAACTGCACCAGAGATTGAATGTGAACTACACCAGAGATTGTATTAGCTCTATTATACTTGAGTAGGACCATAACTACTTGCATATTACATATTATCTTGCTGTGATATATTACACTATTGGAGTTTTCTCTATATTCTTCTTTTTTATGTGGTTAAAATCCCTTCAATCACTTACCTGAATCCATCGCCGATGTCCTTCAGTGCTGGGCCAGGCTCCACCTATGCTCCTCCTAATGTGCACGCACGGCAATGGCCACGCTCACATTAAGATTTCCCTATAGAAAATGCATTATTCAATGCTTTCCTAAGGAGACAATTCTGACGCTGGAGGTCCTCATGCAGAGTATGAGTACGTCAGATAACAGACCAAAGGCCACGAGAGGAGGAGTTAACCCTCAAAAATTGCAATAATTACCACTGTATGGTTACAGGACATGGGACATTGCACCTACACCACCTCAATGAGCTGAAGTGGTCTGGGAGCCTACAGTGTCCCTTTAAGTACTGCAGATTAAATTGGCGCTATGTAAATACCAATAATAATAGTGAATGTGTAATATATTCAGTTACTCTTTGTCTCAGATGGCCTCAGTTAGCTGCCAGGTGCTCTGATGGGATTAGAAAATGTACCTAGCAAACCATTGTAAAATGTTTAACCAGCACAGTGGGAGGTAGGACTGAGTCAACAGTGTCACATCCTGCCTATTGTAAGCTTAAAGTAAGATGGTAAAGGAGACCCATGGAATTACTGTACCTGCATATTTTGTATTATGCAAACAAGTGTAGAATGCCTGTAATTGTAGAAAAGCTGTGTGCTCATTCCACAATGCAGTTAATTCTCTTAAATCAAGAAGAAGCTTGCTCTCCTTGTCTATTTGTCTCTTTCTTTGCTGTATCTACATTCTACTATAGTGTGATTGCTCATAGGAGAATCTCTAGTGGATTTTAATTAGACTGAATATCCTGTAATATCCAGAGCAACTCTGCAGTGTATTCTGCTTTGCCGGGGGATTAACGACTCAAGTACCAGGATCCTAGTGCTCAGGGTAGACGCTCGCCAGGTGATCTTGTCGTATATAATTTACTGCAAACCAATTAGTTTGAATGACTATCTGTTCCTGTCCAAATTAAAGATAATAAAGTTGCGTGCACGCAGAAGTAAATTCACACTGAGACACAAGGTTCAGGGTAATGAAAGAACTTCAGAGAAGTTTAATGGCTTCTGACAGAAAATGGGTGCGCAGACCCTTATAAAGGCATTATTACATCATTGAAGAAAATCAAGATATAGACAAATAGACATTGTTAATTGGCTTAGGTGCTAAGATGTTAGTAAAATGCCCTCCCCATTCTTAGGTCACTATCTACGTAATTTCTTAACTCCTACAGGTTTTAGCGCCATTTTGCTAACATGAGGAGTTCACTGGACGGGAGGGGCCTTTTGGCAGCTATCCATTTAGAGCGTAGCTGGCACTTGTTAGTTTCTCAAGGTTAAGTTTCAAGGCTTTTAGTAAATACACATTTTATCAAAGCTATTTCTTGCTGACATGCAAATTCTATGTTCTATAGACAAAGCTTTCTTGTAAAACTATGGGGGCCTCTTAGAGGTATAGCAAGAGGATTTAAAGGGGCCTTACAGATTCATAGAGGCCTAATAATTCTACAACAGTCCCCCCTAAAATGTTATTTGCTAAAAGACAAAACTTTATTTGTTAGTATCAGAAGAAGTATTAGCCCAAAGACACAGAAACCCCATGACCGCTGACTTAGTGTTAATGCAAAGTGCAAGTCTATCCCTCTCTTGACCCTAACAGGCTGCAGCACATCCGTCAGTACGGTTCAGGAACACTCTTCACTCCGCTGGTAACCCATAGTGGCTTATCCACTACTTCTCCGTACGGCAGTCTACCCATAAAGACGGACGCTGTCCCTGTACTGTCCCTTCCTAGACTTTCTGCACTTCATCAGTATAAGGGAGAGTTTGTAGCGGAATACAGGGTGAGATGAGGTCTTGATCATCGATTGTCAGATGAGTGAAGGTTGGTGTTGCTTGGTCTACAGTTTTCTGCAGGAATTTCCTTAGGCATGGGAGGACACAACAAATGAGAAGAGCGAGAATAAAAAGAAAAATTAGTAAGGCAATACCAATCTGGACTAAAGCTCTCTGCCAACCAGTCATCCAACCAAACCATTTTTCCCAGGGATCAGTAACTCCAGAGTTTCTCTTTAACTCTTCTGAGAGTCTATTTAATTTAGCTATGGCCAGAGTGACTTTACCATTAGGACCTGTGTTTTCTGGAATATAAGTGCAACAAGTCATAGTGTCGGGAAGTATTTTACAGACTTCCCCTTTTTCGGCTAAGATCATGTCTAAGGCCAGTCTGTTCTGGAAGGTCATTTGGGATGTGGCCTGTAATTGCGCTGCCAAGCCCTGGAGGGCATCCCTGGTATAGTTCACGAAGCGCTGTTGGTTGTAATAGATATAATTAATCCAATTAAGGTTTTTGTTGGCAGTGACTATGGTAAAAAGTGATTCAAAACCTGCAGCTACTTCATCTCTAGCTTTAAATTCATTAGGTACCCCCCTAGGCACCCCAATGGCATCTATGTAAATGTGGGGGTCAAAACTGCCTTTTACTGGGGTTTCGCGCCTTACTCTGGCTGATGTATGTGGAGGGTCGTATGTGTCATGATGATTATCAGAAATAATATGAATGGGCATGATAACTTTGGCCAGGGTACACTCACCCCACCACTCAGTTTCCAGCCTAGATCTTAACTGTAGATCCCCACATAACCAGTAAATATCCCCCAATGACCTGGTATGGTGTTGCAACAGGCGTATAGGAACAGTTCTGTAAGTGGCGCAATAACCTTTAGAAAAGTTACCCATGAATTTACCAATCCCGTCATACATGGCATAACAAGTGTAATTACCTCTATAGACTGTGATTCCATCTGGTGGCTTAACATTTTCAACTAAGAGAGGGTATTCTGCCGTCCATGCCATGCAGAGGGACCTATTAAAGTCATATTGGTAGGCAAAAAGGCTTAAGAAGCAATCTTCTATCTCTAAAGGGAGAGTTAGGGGGACGGTGCCAAGGTGGGGTCGGGCACCGCCACATACATAACATGCTGTTTTATTATGTTTGTTGGCATTATACCTCACCCATTCTAACCACAAATTAATGTCATTGAATCCAGTTTCAGCGGCCATGGTATCTTCAAAAGTGGGGTTAGCGATGGCCATCATATCTTTAAAGACTGGATATGTGGTTTTAGCGGATTTGGGACCATATGATCTGCCCCTTGCCACTCTGGAGAGTGGTACATATCTCTGAGGAAGAAATGACCTAATTTGTTGTAGGAACCTTTCTTCCAATACATTCCCATTACATATCGGTCTGCATCCTCGGGGCCAGGATGTTCAATATTTAACATTAATTTCATAGGGGTACTTCCTCCAGGCTTTCTTAAAGTCATTCTTTGAAGGAGGGATCTACCCTGATTGTCTATCTTAGATAAAGCACTTTTGGGTTTATAACCCCAGGCAGGCCCAGTATTCCATCCCGCAGCCCCCCAGTAGTTACAGTCATAACCCCATTGTTCATCTACTACACAAACGTAAGGGTCTTTTGCTTGTGGGATATCTTTATAAATGGCTTGAATCTGTGACTTAGGGAATGGGCATTCTACAATATCACAGTAATCAAAAGTGAATGTAGCCACATGGGTACATGATGAATTATACCAGAAAGTGTACCCACTAGCATCTTTGGTGATGGCCACCTGCTGGGCTTTAAGGAGGCCAACTAAGGAGATAATGTACCAGAGGCACATGGTTGCATAGAGTTAGCTTCCTCTGGGGCAGGTGTCTTCTTGCAGTGGGAAGCGTGGATCCAGTTAGGCCTTCCGGCCAATTTGACAGAGGTAGGGGAGATCAGGAGAACTTGGAACAGTCCGTCAAATCTTGGTTCCAGGGTGTGTTTTCGCACAAATTTCTTGACCAGAACCCAGTCACCGGGGAGCAGACTGTGGTTGCCTGTGTCAGAATCAGGATCTGGAATTGAAGAGAAAACTTGGGCATGGATTTTGTTCAAAGCATTTGCGAGTTCAGTTACATAATCTACAAAAACATCAGTTTGAAGTTGTAGTTGTTGGGGAAAATAGCAACCTAGCCTAGGTGCAGTCCCAAATAGAATCTCATATGGGGACAGTGAGGTAGTATTTTTGTACAAGAGCATTCATTAGATCCTTTGATAAATGTGCAGGTCCGTGTGCCCATTGTACGACTGCTGGGTACAAATTCTTAGGGAGGCAGAAATTGAGGTTGTTGGAGTACACTCCATCCTTCAGAACTGCCCCTTTCTGTTTCCACTTCTGTATTTCTTCAGGGGCAACTGTAGCCTGTTGTTCCAGCAGGATTTTCAGGTCAGTTGGAAGAGTCTGCAGAGTAAATATGGGAGTTTCTTCATTTCCGGACACTCTTCTTTCCACTTCCTGTGGTTCTTTTGCAGCTTGTTTTGTAGCCTGACCAGCTAGATGGTTGCCCTTTGCTTCATCTGAGTCCAACTTCCCATGTGCTTTTATCTTCAAAATAGCCACTTCTTCTGGGAGTAGGAGGGCGTCCATCAGCTCCTTGATTGCGGAACCGTGCTTGATTGGTGTACCGGCGGTGGTAAGAAATCCTCTTGTTTTCCAAATTAATCCGAAGTCGTGAGCCACGCCCAGTGCATATCTTGAATCCGTGTAGATATTGGCGCGCTTTCCTTCAGAGATCTTGCATGCTGAAGTCAGGGCTTGCAATTCAGCTTCTTGTGCAGACATAGTTGATGGTAAAGATGATGATTTGACAATTTCATCTGTTGTGGTTACGGCATATCCTGTATGGTATCTTCCTTCTTCATCAGCATATCTTGAGCCGTCCACAAACAGGGTGAGATCGGGATCTACCAATGGGTCTTCATGTACAGTTGGTAGATGTGTTGTTTCCATTTTCATCTGTTCAAAACAGTCATGAGGTGTATCTGGGTCGTAGTCATTCACTATGGTTAAATCTTGGAACTTATTTTCCAGGAAATGACGTGGCCATGCTTTTAGGTGGTCAGTTGTTGGATATTTGACAACACCATTTTCCTGTAGCTGTGATTCGTCCATAGTGGCCCATGCTTTTGCCATAGGCCCAAGATCATTCCATGATATTGTTTTCAACTTGGTCACAGGGACATGTGGAATGGCAGTGTCCCAATGACGGTACAAATGCTTGAGTTCCGGAGGTAGATGAATCAAGACCATACTGTTGCCTTCAGAATCACAGTAGAAGTCTTGTGCAGTGAGTTTTACTTCGACCAGATGATAGAGTTCATCTTCATAGCAGGGTTCAGGAGTGATGTTTGATTTGTACCACATGGTACAGAAGGCATATCCTGCTCCGTCATGAAGGAGTGCTTGTCCATCATGAAAGGATAGGTTGGGATGCATTTCCTTCTTGATGGTGCCAGTGAGAAGAAAAACATAAGTTTCGTCCATGATGAATCCGTAGTATACACCCCCCTCAGGGAGTGGCAGAAGAGTGGACGGATTGAGAACTTGACATCTTTGGAGGGTAATGTCGTCAGGCAACAAAAGATGACATTGAAGGCGAAGATGCCTAACAGGAGTAACATGCTTAAGTTGGACCTGGTTGACTATGGCAGAAATGTCATGGGGGGCCAAGACAACCAGGGGGTGGCCAAGGACAAGATCTCCAGTTCTTTCAATGAGCTCTCTGGCAGCAAAGACGGCCCGAAGGCAAGAGGGACGTCCTCTGGCCACAATATCCAGTTGGCAGGAGAAAAATCCAATAGGCCTTTGGCGGCCTCCAGGACCATGGGCCTGAGTGAGCACTCCTGTTGCATGGCCTTGTCTTTCAGAAACAAACAATTTGAAGGGTTTGGTATAGTCTGGTAGGCCAAGAGCAGGAGCAGAAGCAATAGCACGTTTGAGAGAACAGAAGTTATCAAGGGCTTCTGTGGACAAGCAAAATGGGTCTGACTTGAGAGCATCATAAAGAGGTTGCATAAGGAGCGAGGCTTCTGGGATCCATGCTCGGCAATAGGAAATGAGGCCTAGGAAGGCGTGTAGTGACTTTGAGGTCCTTGGAGGTGGAATGTCCAGTACTGCTCTAACTCGGTCACGAGTGAGATGTCTGGTTCCCTGAGACAGACAATGGCCAAGGAAGATAACAGTAGGTTGGCAGAATTGCAGCTTGAGACGTGAAGCTTCACATCCTTGTTCTGCTAGATAGTAAAGAAGATGAATTGAGCATTGTTCTGTTGTGGGTAGATCATCTCCACAGTAAAATGGGAAGGGAACAAAGAACTGTAGTGTCTTTTTGTGACAAAGGTGTATTTAATTGAACCTGGCCGTCTGCAGTGAGGGTGATGGATGCTTGGAGGCGGGATAGGACATCAGCACCAACACAAGAGACATCGGTGACAGGCAGGAACGATGAGTCAGGCAGGTCTTGTTCTCTAGGAACACTGCGGGATGCACCTGTGTTAACCAGGAAACCAGGAAAGTAGTAGGGTGACCTTCAATAGGTAAAGTTACAGTGGCTAGTGACCCCCCTTGTTCCCTGTAGACACTGCCATGGCAGGGGCATTAAGCATCAGCGGGTTTGCTCTCCTCTGTATGGGCTGTGTTACTGACTCAAACCCCTTTCTATGTCATTAGCCATAGCTTTTTGCAGTCTGAACATATCTATCATTATAAATAATGGTTAATAGTAAGTGAAGTAAAGTTCCTATATGTCTTTGGATAAAACATTAACTATTGCGGTACTATCATTTATATTAATTAGACTATAACAATTATACCACCCTGTAACTAAAATGAATAACCAGTAGTGGCTGGGTTAATAAAACATGTCACTAATCCTTCTAATGCTAAACCATCATTTAACGTATAGGATGTTACTGTAAACATACGATCTGTAACTAGCAAGATTCGATTAAGTAAAGATACAATGTTTAAAATAACTTGCATTATTTAGCTATTTCCCTTGTTGCAAGATTAAGCTGGATAATCAGCTGTTATGCTCTTATATTCGTGTCCAACAGATCTCATTTGTAGGTCACACAACATTTGCAAATTACATTTTAGCAACCTTCTCTTTTTTTTTATATCACGGACAAATTGCTGATACAGGGAAACAAATGGCATGATTGTTTTAGTAATTATAATGTTTCAGTTCATAATATGTAGAGTGTAAGGAAAACAACATGTCTCTAAATGGGACGAGCATAATAGGGGTAGGCCTCATGATGGAGGCAGCCATGACAGGGGCGGGGAAGGAAATGACAGCAAGGGAGGAAGTGAGAGGGGTGACGTCCATGATATGTGTGGGAAAGGAAGACAGGAGGTGTGGGCATGGTAAGGGCGGAAGTGACGTCACTTTAGAAGCAACCGTGACTGTAGATAGGTCACGGGACTGGCAGGGTCAACCTCCTTCTGTACTAGGCGCCATCTTTAGGGTGGTGACTGACGCACTTTCAACAATACACTATATTAAAACTATTAAAATAAGTCAGAGAAGCAACATTCCGTTCTGCAAAATGAAATACTAAACTATGAACAGACCTGGCAGGTTAAATAAGACAGTTGAAAACATTATGCATTTAACAGCCCATACAGCTGTTTCTAGAAACATGTACTTTAAAATAACTTTAAAATAATAAAATGATGCAAAATAAACTCACGGAATTCAACCAATTTCCCTTATCTTCCTCAAACCATTAATCACTTTCCTCCTCTTATACTGACTTAACATCGCATATTCCCTCTACACCTTCCTAAATCCCGTATTCAACACTGAATGCAATCTTGTGAGCTCGTCACTCCCACAATCCTCAGTACCTTATACTCTTATCAGTAGAAATGCAGGCAAGTGGGGAGGAGAGGGGGGGAGAAAGTTAGACAGTGCAAAAAAAAGGGAGTGAAGCTGCAGGCATGAAGATTAACCATGTGAGTGCTGGAAAGTAACAAGACAGAAGGACAGAGACTTATACGTTTGGAAACCAGAAATCTTTGACGGGAGAAACGGACTGGAGGTGCAGGGAGCTGCAGAGAGAGGATGAGGGTGACGAGATCTGTAGGACTGATGGGGGGGGGAGAATAGGGATCCATCAGCATCCAGTAACACAATTATTATAATACACAAACAATCTTAAACCTTTGTGATCAATATCTTCCTCAACCTATCCCTTTTGCTGAATAGCTCTTGCTACTCGGTACCAGGCTTCTGCTGCACAAACCAAATCTTGGTCCGACAGCTTCCCTTTCTTCTCTGTCAGTAACTTACGCCAGCTCTCTGGCTACAATCTGCCACACAGAGGTACTGTAATTCCACATACTTTAGCAATCTTACTCATTTTCTTAACCATCTCTTCTGCTTCTCTGTCTTCCACTAGATCACATGCTAACCAACCCTTACTGGGTTTATCTAACTTCTGTCCCATCCTCCCTATATAAGGCGTCCCAGATATAGAGAGAGAAAGGAACAGAACGTCTACCGTGCTCGACTGCTACTTTAAGAGCAAGCTCTTT
The DNA here is from genome assembly GCA_933207985.1 of Pelobates cultripes. Classification (NCBI taxonomy): domain Eukaryota; kingdom Metazoa; phylum Chordata; class Amphibia; order Anura; family Pelobatidae; genus Pelobates; species Pelobates cultripes. The sequence continues at coordinate 259,059,632 of OW240915.1, read as the reverse complement.
AAGTACGTCTTCCCAAAACGTAGACTAGTCACTGATTCCGCCTACCCGTGGTAGCCGCGGATTGGAGCGTGGCGAGAAGTGTGTGACCAATCACTTCTCTCAACAGAGAAAGAGAAATAGGAGGGGAAAGTGTAAATAGTACAGTGAGTAAGATAGAAGTAAACACAGGAATCTGTGTGACAGACAATTAAGACAATAACATTTCAGTGTAAATACAGTGCATGCATCACAGTTCAAATAAGTTCAACAGTTTTATCCCTTGCCTTTACTCGTGTGGCCAAAAGCCACCTCCCTCAACCTCGTAGTGTCCCTGTTGCGGACCCACCCGCAAGTCTCACTACCAGCAGCCACAGGAAACAGCAACAGCTTCCAACCCGAATCCTGTATAGCCTAAAGAATTGGAATCTTACCTGCCTCAGCGCTCGAGGCTGGAATTTTACCAAGAAGCTAAGCGGTCAAAATGACACTCTGGGGAACCCCCAGGAAGCAATGAGTCTACATCATCCTCCACAGATTCCCCCTACTCTTTTTCCTTACAGCCACAGCCACGTGGCTCCTAAAAGAGTTAAACAGGCAATAGAGGACCCCCAGGAAAACTTCCACAGGTCCACCCCCCTTTTTCCTTACTACCACAGGCACGTGGTACCTAAAAGGAGTTAAACAGGCACTTACACTCCCCGGGTACTAAGTTAAACACATACCAATACAAACACACCCAGGCAACAGATAGTCAACATGCAGGTAAACTAGGTATCATTAACAATACAAAGACTCTGGGCAAGTTATTACCTGACTTTGATGTCCTCTCGGCAGCAGTCACAGACACTGGGATAGGTCAATCACAGGGGTAGGAACATACCGGCTAGGTGCTGCAGCAATCTCTACCGTGTATTCAGAGGTGATCAGGCTCTTTTCCTTCCCCCAGGATTCAGCCCCCCCAGCGTCTTCTTGGACAGCTGCCCAGACAGGACATAGCCCAGAGCCCCACGTTGGAAGCGCCAATTTGTCGTATATAATTTACTGCAAACCAATTAGTTTGAATGACTATCTGTTCCTGTCCAAATTAAAGATAATAAAGTTGCGTGCACGCAGAAGTAAATTCACACTGAGACACAAGGTTCAGGGTAATGAAAGAACTTCAGAGAAGTTTAATGGCTTCTGACAGAAAATGGGTGCGCAGACCCTTATAAAGGCATTATTACATCATTGAAGAAAATCAAGATATAGACAAATAGACATTGTTAATTGGCTTAGGTGCTAAGATGTTAGTAAAATGCCCTCCCCATTCTTAGGTCACTATCTACGTAATTTCTTAACTCCTACAGGTTTTAGCGCCATTTTGCTAACATGAGGAGTTCACTCGACGGGAGGGGCCTTTTGGCAGCTATCCATTTAGAGCGTAGCTGGCACTTGTTAGTTTCTCAAGGTTAAGTTTCAAGGCTTTTAGTAAATACACATTTTATCAAAGCTATTTCTTGCTGACATGCAAATTCTATGTTCTATAGACAAAGCTTTCTTGTAAAACTATGGGGGCCTCTTAGAGGTATAGCAAGAGGATTTAAAGGGGCCTTACAGATTCATAGAGGCCTAATAATTCTACAACAATCTAGTGGAAGTTTGTACAGGCGATACAAGGCCTTCATTAATAGAGATGCCAGGAACGTATTGCTTCCAAATGAATTGCCAACGAGGAGAACTTCTGCGTTCGCTAGTATGAAAAGTACATGCTAATGCAAAGAATTCCATGGATAATTACTAGGTCTGAACTGGTCAACTCTCAGAGCCAGAGATGCCTGGGCCGTATCTGCCATTTGCTATGTGAAGCTTATATGCTTCATGGTTTGGTGGTCATATTGATTTATATGACTAATGATGAAAAATCTCAAATGTATACTTCTTTATATTCAATAGCTATGCATATCCTGCTTCCAAATTCTTATGTTTGGCAGCCTCTACTGGTTAATTAGTCAAGTGGTTTGGTAGACATTTTGAAATTGTCACAAATGTATAAATTTTATACTGAAATAACCACAAAATTAAAACAACTTTGTAGAAGCTTTTTAAAAGTGGTGCCATGATAAATATCAACAGTCTGTCCAGCCATTTTAAATATGCACCCCATTCATCATATGGTCTGGAAGCCATAGTGGATTGCATGACCAATGTTTACATTTCTTCAAATAAATTAATAGGGTACATATATTTACTATGTATCTCTATACTTGCAATATGTCCTAATGTGCTCTTTGTAATTGGCCACTTTTATTGCTGCTTGCAGCTATATTTACATTTTATTTATTTATTGCTTTAAATTGGGCAACTCTAGATATAAATTCACATGACACATGTTGGCAAGAAACATCTGACCTGAACATGCAATGTAGAGTTATAGTAGAGCTCAAAACAGCAAACACTGTGTACACTAAGGGATCTATTGAGTAAATAGCTACATTGAATTGATCAATACAGTGTAAAATGTAGGGTGCAATAGACCATCTGGAAAAAAATACAATACAAATAAAAATACAGCCCTAAAAATAAGTGTTGACCTGATGAAGCTTTGACTGTAAAGTGAGTCTTTGTTAAGCCTCGAAAGAAAATGCAGACTTTAAGTTTCTTTTCCATCGCAGATATTAGGACTTTATTATGTGACTTGGTCTTTAACAGTTTAAGCATAAACTTGAAAGGCAGTGCCTAGTGAAAGTGAGAAGGGCAATTTGTTAATCATTCAGTATGTCCCTTTTATTCCAGAAGTTTGGTTCTTAAGGGGTTAAGCCAGTTTCTGACCTTCATTGTAGACACACTACACCACAGGTTCTTAAACTGTGGTACCCGTACCCCAGTGGATAAGAACACCCCAAGAGCTGGTTGGCTATGCACTAAGGCTGAGCTTTGCGCTAAGGCTGTGCACTAAGGAAGAGGCATCTGCTTACTCAGACAGCCAGTGTATACTCTGCCTGAATGTGCTGTGTCCGGAGGGGAGAATGAAGGCAGGTGGCACTGCTTACTCACACCCTGCTCTCCCAGCACTGCTTACTCACACCCTGCTGTAATTGCAGGAGCTGGGTTATGACATCACTCCAGCTAAAGCATCACTAAACAGTGCATGAGGGAGCAGTGCTGGAAATGCACGGAGATGACAGCAGCCAGAGTAAACCCCAGAGAAAGGATCCCTACTGAAACTCAGTGAAATGATCCACTCCAGCTCTCCCAAAGATAGGGAGGCTAGGTGGACTTTAATAAAAATAATAAAAAATAATAATTTATGAGTCAGTGTGAGAGAATGTATCTCTCAATGAGTGTGTGTCGGTCAGTGAATCAGTGTGTCTGTCTGTGAATGTGTGTGTTGAAATCAAGACACAAAAAACAATCATGAGACAATCATCAACCACAAAGGTGACCCATGTAAACGGGCACTGCTAATCCATCGCAGCAACAGAAAAAAACTAAAGACACAGACCACACTCCATGACAATTTATTTATTTATTTATAAAATATTTTACCAGGAAAGATACATTGAGATTTCTCTCGTTTTCAAGTAAGTCCAATGATAAAGTAGACTTATTTCAGGTTGTCACTCCAAAATACAAGTGATGTTTCTGCTCCACAGAGCCTTAATCAGACATAAACAGTAATTGAAACAATTGTGTATTTATAATTGCATACTGATTAACATGGTATTCAATTAACAATGTAGAAAATGGGACATGGAGTATAAATGAAATAAAAGACAGAAAGAAGAAAACATGTGGAATGGATTATTCAAAACAGCACAAAAAAAAAATACTTAAATCTATAGTAACATGATTTTAAAAAAATAATAATTATATTTTGCTTTTTTAATTTTGGGGAGCCAAAATGTTTTTTTGTTTTGTGGAGTGACTTACCCTGAAATAAGTCTACACCATCACTGTAATAGAGTGTGGCCTGTATCTTTAATTTTTCTGGGAATGTTTGTGTCTATCAGTTAATTGTCAAATCACTTAATTGTCAAAATCAGTGAGAATGTGTGTCAGTGAGTGTGTGTGTGTCTGTCAGTGTGTGTCAAATTAATGTGTGTGTCTGTCAGTAAGCTTGTGTGTCTGTCACTAAATGTGTGTGTTTGTTGGTGTATGTCAAATCAGTGAGTATATGTGTGTCTTTCCCTGAATATCTGTGTGTCAATGTGTGTCAAATCAGTGAGAGTGTGTGTATTGTAGTGTTCTCTGTGTGCAAATGTGTTTCATTTTATTCTGTTTAAATGTGTGTGTGTTAGTGTCCTCTGTGTGTTACTGTATTTGTGTCTGTGCCAGTATCCTTTATGTGTAAATGTGTATGTGTCAGTGTCCTCTATGTGTAACTATTAAGTATGCATTTTATTTTATTTTTGTGACTTTTATACTTCAGATTAATAGTTCATACACTCCTCCTTACATACACAATATTCACTTTAAGTCATATTTAAAAAAATATATATATTCTTTACTACCTTTAATCAGGGTTATTCTCCAACAAGAGATTAATTTAAATATTCCATTTGGAATTTAAATCAATAGAAATTATCTTTATAAGGCAGGTTACTTAGCAATTGCTTTATATTAACTGTTTTAGATTAAGTAACAAATATAAGAAGCAAGTCGTCTGCTCACATTCCAGCAGTTTATTGGAAAAAATAGAACAAATTGCACACATGGCTTTTCCTGGCTTCTCGATTTACAGTAGGGAAGTGTCTGAAATTGACAAAGTATTGCTGTGTTGGTAAAGTACTCAATATTGATATTGTGTTTATTATTGAATTCATTGCACTATAGGATTTGCAATAAAATTATTTGCTGATTTCTTTCCAAACCTTTACCCTCTAGAGTAAAGTATATTGCAACAGATTAATGCAATTCATTGCATCCTTATTTTGGAGTATTCCAAAAGGATGTGAACGTGTACACATAGATCTTAACTTTCATTGTGCTGGTTAATTTAGTAGTGTGCACAGCCATATTAATTATAGATTTCTGTTCCTTCGTGGACTGAAAATTAGCATTTTTGTATAAAAATGCCACCATTTTAAACAAGTTACATAACATGTAATGTACATCTACCATTGCTTTAAAGATATTTCCCTTAGTGCCCATTGAGTTTTGTATGTTTAATTTGCACAGTTCTTTTTATTGCAAATTGTTAGTAGCACCTCATTTTGAATGAACAACCATTAACCGCTGTTAACCTCTTCCAGACATCTTGTAATGGCTCATTGCAGTGAACTACCTTTTTATATTACAACAAAGAAGACTTTTAGTAAATAGGAACGCAGGCAAGGTTCAGAAAAGAGAGAAACGTGCAAAAATAAAAGACAAATAGGAGATCAGACAGAGTGACAAAGAAATTAGTCTTATAATTTTCTTTAACAGAATTGTGCATGGATATGAACATAAAAGGAAATTGGAAATGGCATTTAATAGTCTCAGATGTGCTATTTCAATTGGACTGGTTTGAGAAGTTCTGCCCGTGGTAGCATTAAAACCTTTTACTGCTGAAATTGCTAACACCACATGATCCTTCAGTAAAATGGAAATTTCCCTTAGAGACACATAAATACAACTGTATTAAAGAAAATGGGTGGAAAAAACTATTAAAGAAATGAATGCACTAAAATAGGAATATACGTTGAAAATATAACTGGGGTTCTGATATATTTCACCTTTATTACACGCGTCTGCATGCTTTTTCCACGCTTAAACAATTGTTATTGATGTTCTTGACATATGATGGTTAGAAAAGTAGAACAACGTTTCACATCAATCCAATCAATCCCAGTGGTATGAAGGATAGCAATGAAATAGGCAACCGATGAGTACTGCAGCCCAGCACACTACAATACACAGAGGTTTGTAAGTATTCTGTGGCCAATTTGGGTATTGGTGTCATACAATTAATTAAAGAAAATGACTTTTCCTATATTTCTCTTTTGCCTATACAATACCTTCTGGAGTTTATTTTGGCAGTTCATGTTTTCACGTCTGGAAAGAAGATTTTTTTTCATGACTGGACATCACAGACTGAAGAATATCAAACTATGACTTTTTTAGTAGTATCTCAATAGATGGAAGTTGAAACTTGAATAATGTAACTGACCTATCGGAGGTTGAGTCTATATTAAAATGAGTGAATAGTGTAATTGCCGTTATTCTCCTAATTGATGACGATTTGTGTTTTATTTTTTCTCTCACTGGAATAAAATTAAAACAAAGTATCTGCGAGTGTTGGATAAATGCAATATTGTAGAGTATAACATCATGGGTTTTGACAGAGAAGCTTCAAGACTGGAATAAATTAATCCTGGTGTAAGCTATAAAACGTTAGAACACTAACACTGCATATTGTTTTTTTAATCTTTTATGACATTTTCGAATAAACAAATGAACACAAGTTTAAAATGTGTATATATGTGTTGAGTGTGTATTCTTTGTGCTGACGATGCACATTTTTTTGTGGAGTGTTTAGTTACATGCCTTCAGAAATTGTGTTCTTTGTAATGTGTTTCTGCGTGTTGACAATGTGAATGTAGGTGTATTTCAAGTGTGTGTTTTGAGAATGAGTGTGCGTATATGTGGGTTCTGAGAGTGTGCGTGTGTATGTGAATGTGTGTGTAATGTGTGATGTGTGCAGAGAGTATCACTGAGTGCCAGATTTTCTGTGTGTTCATGTTTTATATGGCCCATCCCTCCATTTGACTTTAAATCAAAATGTGACCCTTTATAAGAAGTGTGTTTGATAGCTCTATCGGACAAACAAGAATAGAAGCTCCTGCTTCACATCTTCTATAGTGAGACACTTGAATGCTACATGATTCATCTTTTTTTTGCAGCTTCAGGCCTTTGTCAATGTACACTACCTGATTCTTTGAAGAATAAAACAGATTAACTTTGCAGCAAGAATTAGAGTTAAATGTCTTACTATTGAAGCTATGAAGCAGGATCATCCATCAGTGCCTGCCTACACAATATGAAAATCTACCCACAGGTAATCTACGCGTTTGATACTATACTGCAGATATTTTGATATTTCACTGCAGATGTCACTGAATGATTTTACTTTACTTGTGGTTATTGCCTATATTTTTCTAGGTGCCCATGGAAGTAAACCATGGAAGTAAAATATAAAGTCAGAAAAGACTCTACTTAGTTGTATATTGCCTTTATTGAACAATATATTAAAGCTATGCTAAAGAAATGACAGAATATATCTAGATGTCATTTTATCAAAACAGGAGTGTTATAGAATGATAACATTTCCTTTTAATTCAAAATTAGAGGTTTTCATTTAAATGCATATGTGAATATAAAGAACATTTTATTATAGCTGATGTTTTGAAAGCCTTCATATTTTCATTCAATATCTGCTTCATTTAACGTCCTTCAATTTTACATTAAATGTACTTGAAAATATGTGATTATAAAACACATTAAAACCTGTGCATAAGTATTTGGTAACTATACATTTACTGTAAGTGGCTAAATTGATATGATTCTTTGTATTTTCTCCATAGTCCATAACTGAACTGCAATTAAATGAAATGACTAAACTGCAATTTGTGTAAAATGCACAAGTTTTCCAAACATGCAAAACAAACATTTATACATAACAAATGAACAAAGAAAATATTATACAACAAACCATTCACAGAACATACTAGCTATTTACACACAACTTTATAATATATTTGTTTATTCTTTTTTTCAAATCTGGATCAGAATACATTTTAGTTTCTCTGTATGTACAGATATACATGTATATGTATAAATGTATTTCATAGCATTGAATCCATATAGACAATTTAAAATGTTCAACGTCCTCTATAGTATAATTGCAATATTCATTGACTTTTTGGTGGCGAACGTTTGTATCGGTCTAAGCAAAACACATTACTTGTAAATTCTCAAACTAAACTAAACCCTCGGGATCAGATATAACTACACAGACAGTTCCTTATTCCAAGATAATTGTGAGTGGGTGTATGTCCAACAACACTCAAAACTATAAACAAATACTTTAGATCTACAGTTTTCAGCTGATAATTAGTGATGTCGCGAACCCGAAATTTTCGGTTCGCGAACGGCGAACGCGAACTTCCGCAAATGTTCGCGAACCGGCGAACCGCCCGAAACGCCATTGACTTCAATGGGGAGGCGAATTTTAAAACACACAGGGACTCTTTCTGGCCACAATAGGGATGGAAAAGTTGTTTCAAGGGGACTAACACCTGGACTGTGGCATGCCGGAGGGGGATCCATGGCAAAACTCCCATGGAAAATTACACAGTTGATACAGAGTCTGGTTTTAATCCATAAAGGGCAGAAATCACCTAACATTCCTAAATCACAATCAATATGGATTGACACCTGACATATGACATATTGACACCTTGACATATGGATTGACACCTGTCCTCAGAGCCCTGATGCACACGGACACAGAGCAGAATAGAGACTGGTCCCCCTACATAGGGTCACTTGGCAGATATGGATTGACACCTTGTTACAAACTGCTATTTGTAACGGGCCCTTTAAATGGCAAATTGCCCTGTTTCCCTGGGTTGTGGAGAAGCCTCTTTGCCAGCCTCCTCCCGCATGACTATGGCCCCTGGGAGATTGTGAAAATGTATGCACTTTTATTTGGTGTGTATGGCCCTTTAAGACTGTTGGTGGGCATATTGGGGCTTATGGACTCTTTATGTGACTGGTGCTGGCCCTTTAAACACCTTTTTTGGGACATCAGGAAGATTGGGACACTGCCCCTTTAAGGCCGTGTCCCCAGACTTGTTGGGGACACGGCCCCTTTAAGACGGTGTCCCCTGTGTCCCCAGACCTGGTGCAAACCCTTTGTGCCTGCCTTGCTATTTCCCACTTGGTTCAGTAAATGGGAAATTATTTCAGCTGCAGAGACTAAGTCCCATTCGGCGATGGGACTTAGTCTTTTTTTCAGCCGTTTTTTTCAGCCTTATTTCAGCTGCAGAGACTAAGTCCCATTCGGCGATGGGACTTAGTCTTTTTTTCAGCCGTTTTTTTCAGCCTTATTTCAGCTGCAGAGACTAAGTCCCATTCGCGATGGGACTTAGTCGTTTTTCAGCCTGAAATAGACCGACCTCACAGCCCAAATCTATGGAACTGTTTTGGGCAGGAAAATGTGCTTGCGGTCGGTCATAAAGGGACCTCCAGCTAACTTTTTAACCCCTGGATGGATTTGGCTGATTTTTGGTTATGTTTATGTTTTAAGTGTGCTGATTCCAAATATGTAATTATGAAGATGGGATGTGTAGTTTTAAAGTTACAGGGTATGGCTAAAAACTGTATTTTTACTGCCTGTGTTTAATTATGTTAATCTCTTCCCAAACGTCATTTCGTTCAAAGTGGAGAGAATGTTAAAAAAATATATTTTTGTTCGGAGTGTGAGAAATGCTTTTCAGCCGCTTCTAATCTTAAGCATCATTTGAGGAGCCATACAGGAGAGAAACCTTATTTGTGGTGTGTTTAGTATTGTTCTGATCAGTTTAATACCTTCCGCGTCTCCTATCAGTGGACGTGTATATGGCAGCCATTTTAGGAACCGTACACCTGGGACCCGAGCAAGGTCACCTCGTTCAACAGGCGACAACATTTGTCCCTGGAAAACTATCCTGGACATTCTGTACAATTTGTATGGATATGGCAGTGATTTCTGTACAGGGAGATGGAAGAAGATGCTTGGTCGGTCCTCTTAATTCAAATTTGGGGCACTGCGCGGTCAAGCTAATGTGCCACCAGATAGGAGTGGTGTGTTTAGTATTGTTCTGATCAGTTTAATACCTTCCGCGTCTCCTATCAGTGGTCGTGTACACGGCATTGATTTTTGTAACAGGGAGATGGAAGAAGAGGCTTGGTCGGTCCTCTTACTGCAAATTTGGGGCACTGCGCGGTCAAGCTAATGTGACACCAGATAGGAGTGGTGTGTTTAGTACTATTTTTATCAGTTTAATACCTTCCGCGTCTCCTATCAGTGGTCACGTGTACACGACATTGATTTTTGTAACAGGGAGATGGAAGAAGAGGCTTGGTCGGTCCTCTTACTGCAAATTTGGGGCACTGCGCGTCAAGCTAATGTGACACCAGATAGAGTGAGTGTTTAGTACTATTTTTATCAGTTTAATACCTGTGTGAGAAATGCTTTTCAGCCGCTTCTAATCTTAAGCATCATTTGAGGAGCCATACAGGAGAGAAACCTTATTTGTGGTGTGTTTAGTATTGTTCTGATCAGTTTAATACCTTCCGCTCTCCTATCAGTGGACGGTATATGGCAGCCATTTTAGGAACCGTGACACCTGGGACTGGTGCAAGGTCACCTCGCTCAACAGGCGACAACATTTGTCCCTGGAAAACTATCCTGGACATTCTGTACAATTTGTATGGATATGGCAGTGATTTCTGTAACAGGGAGATGGAAGAAGATGCTTGGTCGGTCCTCTTAATCCAAATTTGGGGCACTGCGCGGTCAAGCTAATGCCACCAGATAGAGTGGCAGGTGTGTTTAGTACTGTTCTGATCAGTTTAATACCTTCCGCTGCCTCTATCAGTGGTCGTGTACACGGCATTGATTTTTGTAACAGGGAGATGGAAGAAGAGGCTTGGTCGGTCCTCTTACTGCAAATTTGGGGCACTGCGCGGTCAAGCTAATGGGACACCAGATAGGAGTGGTGTGTTTAGTATTGTTCTGATCAGTTTAATACCTTCCGCGTCTCCTATCAGTGGACGTGTACACGGCATTGATTTTTGTAAATAGGGTGATGGAAGAAGAGGCTTGGTCGGGTCCTCTACTGTAAATTTGGGGCACTGCGCGGTCAAGCTAATGTGACACCAGATAGGAGTGGAGTGTTTAGTACTATTTTTATCAGTTTAATACCTGTGTGAGAAATGCTTTTTCAGCCGCTTCTAATCTTAAGCATCATTTGAGGAGCCATACAGGAGAGAAACCTTATTAGTGGTGTGTTTAGTATTGTTCTGATCAGTTTAATACCTTCCGCGTCTCCTATCAGTGGACGTGTATATGGCAGCCATTTTAGGAACCGTACACCTGGGACCCGAGCAAAGTCACCTCGTTCAACAGGCGACAACATTTGTCCCTGGAAAACTATCCTGGACATTCTGTACAATTTGTATGGATATGGCAGTGATTTCTGCAACAGGGAGATGGAAGAAGATGCTTGGTCGGTCCTCTTAATTCAAATTTGGGGCACTGCGCGGTCAAGCTAATGTGCCACCAGATAGGAGTGGTGTGTTTAGTATTGTTCTGATCAGTTTAATACCTTCCGCTACTCTACCGTAGTGGTCGTGGTACACGCATTGATTTTGTAAATAGGAGATGGAAGAAGAGGCTATCGGGTCCCTTCTTAATTCAAATTTGGGGCAATTGCGCCGGGTTGCTTA